>CM059582.1:10707500-11957500 GCA_030407085.1 Trichopria drosophilae | reverse complement strand
CACTGTACGCGTCACTCATAAAGAACACATAGTAAACGGTCACGAATCGTCGCTACGTGTCCTTGGATATAATTTGCCGGAACGCAAGTAAATATTTGGCTCTTGGCGTCACAATCTATTTTTGTCCAAGCCGGTGCTTACTTTCGTGCCGAAATCCTCAGCCGATTCTTATTCGTGAATATCACAAACTTTGGTCGAGATGGTGGGGGAATGTTGCGATTTTTTTGGCCATTTTGAGACGAGCGCAGTGGTTTGTTCGTAAGTACCTGGACAATGTAGGTTTTGGCTATATTTCATTCTTGAGTGTTCTGAGGGGCAAAAGTGGTTTTTTGTTGTTGTCATGGTTTCTATATTTCGATATTAGGATGTGCACAAATGTTTTTTAGTTTTGCACAAAAATTTACGAACTATACAACATTTTCTGATAGGCTTAACTTTTTTTTAATATAGTTATCATAATTTTCTGTGGCTAGCGTAAGTTAGAACTTTCAAAAGTGATTATTGTAATTAATAAAATATAGAAAACGATAGAATTGACTTTAACCAGGATTTTTAGAAAAAAAATGTATTTTTTGGTATTATGACATTTACTGAGAAGTTTTAAGGAGTAATATATTGAAAAATAAAGGTTACGTATTTCTATGACTCTTGATGGAATAATTTCTTTAACAGTTGCGAAAAGGTAAGGCTGCGGCAATCACAATCGCGTCTAGCGGCGATAAGAGAAACTAACAATGTCTTAACATAGCTTTTATAAATATATTAAATATATATAATGAAATATAAGTGTTACAGAACACTAGAAAATAAAATTGTATAATATTTTTGTTTAACTTTTAATTTTATGAATTAATTTGTCATTAAATCTTCTATAGTTAAAAATTTGATTGAAATTTTAACAGTTATTTCATTTTGATCTTTTTCTTATTTAATTTCTTTTAAATATTTTGTTCTGTACTATCAGCTTATCTATTGCATCATTCATGTATATCTGCGACAACTCTTATTATGTTACATTCTTATCATAAAATTATATTCCTTCCTTCTTATCGTAATATATTTTTAAATATATTCATCGAGAATTGATTTAATTTCTTACATTTTACGAGGAAAAAGCTTGGACGTCAAGCCCGAAGCATTTTACAACTAAGTTGTAAGTAAAAATTGAATAAAATTGTTATTGTTTATATCATTAACATATGAAAGTTTCTGATAAAGACACGTGCCATGCTTTCATTATGAAAACCGGCAATGCAGTAAGTAATATACATTCGCAACATTTTTTTGTTATCGTTTATTATTGTCATTGTTATTATTAAAATAATATAGTTTTTATTATCAGTTTTTCACCATAAATGAAGGCTTCTATTACTTTTTTTTTGGAATGGCGTTGACCATAGAAGTTTGCTCATTACTAAATTAGCTACAGTTTAGTAATAGACGGCTAAATATAAACTGCATATAAAAAGAAATTTGTAGTATTCTCGAAAAAAAAATTGAAAATAACATCTAAAAAAAAATGCAAAGAAATTCTATAATCATTATTTTAAATGATATCGAAATGATTAAAATTTTGTGTAAATTAAATTATCATCATACTAAACAAATAAAAAACAAAATTAAAAGTTATGGTACTTATTAATACTTGTTATTTATTTTATATTTTTGTAATTTTTTTTTAAGTATTACAATTTTTAGAATAGAAAAAAAATTGAGGACCGACGTCGAGAGAATTGATGCGCCGGGACTTGAACCCGGGACCTTTTGGGTCGAATGATCTATTGTTCTTTATCAAGTATAATTAACGTAAAATATTATGTGTTTAGAATGAAAATGAAAACGTTTAAACAAATGAATGTTTAATCAGTAGTAGTACCTTTCAAAAGAAATTACTTCTTTAGTCACATCTATATTATGTATCGCCATTCATGCACTTGGCGACCTTTACACTATTCTACTTACGTCGGTAAATAACGAGCGATAAAATTGATTTTATGCAAGTAATTATAGGACATTATTAATATTTTTAATAATTCTGTCCGATGAGATGTGCCTTGCATAATCTTATGCAACGACCAATGTTTCAAATGCAAATTTTTTAATCGACTGGAAAGATGAATAATTTGCGTAAAGAAGTAATAAAACATTTTCACGACGCCCGAGTGAGCTTGAAAACATTTTACTACGTCATGCACTAAAATGTTGTTAAAAGTATCTTTGTACATGAATCGAACAAATCTAAGAACGTTAATCAGTTTAATGTAAAAAAAAAATTTATTGAAATTGTATAAAATTTAATTATAATGAAAATTAGTTTGCCACTTTTATTTTACATTTTGTGCGCATGAACTAAGACCAGAAATTTCTTTTAAAATTTAAGAACGATTGTGTGATTTTTCAATATTTTCTTCCCAGTAATTGACGAGAAAAACTGAATTTAAAAAACAGGTATGAAAAAACAGAAGTTTCGAGAGAAAAAACCGGTAGTTGGAAATGAAAAACTGCAGTAGTTTAATAATGACGCAGGAAAATTGTACCCGGAAAAGTCGTGCGAGCGTCGTGCTTGACCACCGTCAACTTATCTTACATTGTAAATAAATAATTGCGCAGTTATTGCATTGTACTTATTTCAGTGATAATAATTAAACTAGCAACATTGTCAGCAGCTTCATAATTAGCCACCGGGAACGATATATGTTGCTGTACGAAAACTGCACTTACAAGTCTTATGTAACAGATGCGTCATATTATTTATCGTCTTTTAAAGAAAACGACACAGGACGAAAAAAACTAATGGTGCAGTGGTTGCAATCTGTCATTCTGGAAACTACTGGCCAATTAACAACCTTTATTACAAGAAAACTTTGCATTAATATTATATTAATTACAATGTATACCTCGCAAGTAACCTATTTTATTAATATATTGTCTTTAAATATAGATGCTGCGTCAGTGATCGTTTGCTGGCTTCCAACAGCACGAATAAATTTATCCATACTTGTATTGATGGATTGATAAGGTTAGGTTACGTTCGGTTAGGTTAGGTCAGGTCAGGTTACGTTAGGTCAAGTGAAGTCTGGTTAAGTAAGGTCAGGTTAGGAATATTTAGGTCAGATTAGGGTAGTTAGCTGGCTTCTAATAGAATTAATAAATTCGTATATGCATGTATGGATGGCTTAGGTTAGGTTTGGTTAGGTTTGAATAAGTTAGGTCAGGAATGGTCAGGTTAGGTTAGTATAGTTAGCTCGCATCTAAAAGAATCAATAAATTTGGGTTAAATTAGGTTATATTAGGTCAGGTTAGGTCAAGTATGGTTACATTAGGTTTGGTAAGGTGTGGTGAGGTTAGGTTAGGGTATAATTTGAGTATGAATGTATGGATGACTAAGGTTTGGTTAGATTGGGTAAGTTGTTTTTTTTTCAGTTAAACTCACAAGGTTTTTTGTTTATGAAGTGTTTCAATGTTAAGTATTTTGCTGAACTGTCATTTTTTTAATTTTTTGGTGGGAGAAGCGACGCTACCCTTCTTTTGGATAAATATAACGAAACTGGGAGGGAAGACGAGCCTCCAAGCAGGTAAATATACCGGGATCCTATTTGGAAATTAAATAAACAAATGTTAAAGTAGGAGGGGAATACTTTCACCGACAATTATTTTTAGTGTTAGGTGAAACCCCCTCTATTTCTTTATTATTTTTTACTTACAGCGCCTTCATTTTTTAATTACATCTATTGGCACTAAGATACAGGCAAGACTTTTTCTGTGCAAGGTCCAATTTTTTTGTTAGTGTTTATTGAATTCTGTCTATTTTATGGTTGTAGTATTTCTTAAATTAAATGTATATTATAATCATTGGTTTATTTCTTGGCTGTTTCTTAAAAATTTAATAAATTTGGCAACTTTCTGGATAGAATAGTCTTTATTTATATATAAAAAAGTAACTAACTAACTATTTCATTACACAGCTGTGTCAGTTCTTATTTATTATTTTTATAAAAAATTTGATATTATTTGTCGTCTTAAATTGTTTCAATTAATGATAAATTAATCGTCAATTTTATTGTAATTTTTTAAATCAGTGGGCTTTTAAGTTTGGAAACATTTTCAAAAGCCTACAATTGCTTTTTAAGCAAATAATGTATAATTACGTATTTTTCAATTCGTCTTCACAAGATAATATATAAAGATCGTAGGTTAGTTGTTAAATTAAATTTTTTGTTTCATTTTCTGAATGCAATATAAAAAACATGAAATGTCTTTTCTTCAATATTGTGTACAATGTTGATTCCAAATTGTAATATTATCTAAACTTTGAATGGGAATGTGTATTTTTAAAAGTGTTATATATTATATTTATTTAAAAATGAATAGCAATACAACCGTATGAATATTAAAATTACGTTAAATGTACTTCTTTTTTCAATTTAGATATAATACTTCATAAAAATAATAAAGGCATTTAATCTTGTTTACTATTACAAGAAATTAACTTAAAAATTGTTTAATGATAATAAAATCATCGTAATCTTTTTTCATGGGATAATTTTTAAAAATTAACGATGTAACATCCAATATGGCAGATTGGAATAGAAAATATTTCCAACTTAAAATAATAATATTGTCGTTATCGGTAAAAACCGGTTCATAATGATTACACGGAAAAACTTTTTGTTGAAAATTTTATTGTAAAGGTATTTTCGAAAAGAAAAGGAAAAAGCATTTCAGCATCGAAATTTCATATTTAGTCAAACTTAGATTCGTTTTGAAATATTCGTTATAATATAAGTTCAAACCCATTTCTTGCTTAGAAATATAGTAGTAAAATATTCAACAAAATGCATTTCTTGTAAATAAGTAGTATATCTTTGATAGTAAGTAGTAAGTAGTAGTATTCTTTTTCCTGCAGCATTTGAAAAATAAATCTCCTAAAAACGTTGAAAGTGGTCTTTGCTGCACAGGCAAAAAACGTATACCCAACTATGAGAAAAGGTAAATAATAATAAAATTAATGACATTCGTTAGTTAGTTAGATAGTTAGTTAGATTTATCTTCAACGAATAGAATAAATTCCTGAAATAATAGTATCTGTTGATATTCACAGGAGTGTAGATTTGTCCTAGTTAGAATATACGATTAAAAATGTTTTTTAATAGAATTTTAACAATCGGTATTCGGAAAAAAAATGATGTAACATTTTCTTAAAATTACTAAACTTATATCTAATGTGCCTTAAAGTTACTAACAGTAAATATAATACAAATTAAAATGCAAGTACTTTGTTGTAACCACAATAAACCTACAGTTTTATTTAAAAATAATTATGATATACATTTTTAATAGTGTGTAATACTACATTATGCGACAAGGGTGAAAAGTGGTATTTTTTTGTACAATGGATAGGAAGTTTCTTTTGTTGGTTTATCATTTCTTTTTAGTACTACTACTTTCACTTTACGCAAAACTATGACTTGTCGCACGGGAAACAGTGAGTGAAAAAGTAAAAATCCAATTCGAAACATTTTTTTTTAAATATACTGTGAGTAAAGTGCGGCTTTACCCAAGTTTGACATCTTTACGTGCATTTTACGCACACTTGTATAAAAAAATATGAACTTTCCGCACTAGTTTGTACTTTGTCTATGGAAAAGTCATGCAGAATAGTAGTTTTCGATATAAGGGTGTAAAGTTGGCCTTTACGCATCGCATTTTAACATGAAATTAGAAAGGACCAGTGCGTAAAGTGGAATATTTATACCCGAGTATCGAAAACTGTTTTTTTTTTATAGGGCGCAAAATCGAGTTCTACTCTCGGAATGTTCAAGTACTTTACGAGTGTCGAAATATTTTTTTTTTCATAGTATGCGTAAAATTCGCACAACTGAAAAAGGCGCACGAATTTTACGCATACTATGAAAAAAATAATATTTCGACACTCGTAAAGTACTTGAACACTCCGCGAGTAGAACTCGATTTTGCGCCCTTGTTACATAATATACTTTTACGTACCAACATTCGTGTCCAGCAGTACTATTGAATATAATGCATAGTAAAGTGTCATTTTCCGCACAGTTTTCCGTGGGAAAAGTGGCATTTTTATGAACGTTGTGCATAAAAATTCCCAAAAGTGCGTAAAAGTAAAGCCAATGTGTGAAAGTGAACTTTACTCATTCCAGTACAAAATATATGGCTATTCGTGCGTAAAAGTACTACTTTACACACTAGTAGCATAATATACAATTATACAGTTTCTCCGATTACGCGCATACGCAGATGCCGTAAATTTATTACATTCTAACTTTCAGTTATAATGATGAGACAAAATATAACTTTTTTTTTTAGGCAGTTTGGAACTAAATTCTCCCGGTTGGAGAACGTAAAAATGATTTTAAGCCTCGACAACGGAACCATCACCTAGGGTATCACATTCCCGGTTGGCCGCATCGATGACGGATATTTGATAGATTACGTCGGGTCGATTACTCATTCGGCATACAAACTAAAATCTGAGAGAGTCATTACGAAAAAAAAGCACTCGCCAGCGGTGCGTCCGGCATTCATTTCGCCCAATAACAAACAATAGAGAAAGAAGTCGAGTGTCATCGTAAATATACGTGAGATTGAAATTTTCCGCGATTACTGCGTCTCTGGATGTTTAAGCTAACGTCGCATATTCACCAGTACGATAGAGAAAGATAGTGTTTTTTTTTTCTCAGGGCATTACTGATAACAGATTAAACGAAACGCGATCAAGTGACCAGATGATGAAATCAGAGGCGTCCATTAAACGACGAAAGTTAAGTCCATTGTTTCGAGTAAATTTTATATTTTAAAAAGATTTTTTATATGCAGGTTTCATGATAATAATCATCAAACAATTAAACAATTTAGCGGTCTTATGACCTGAAATAGTGGGATTTTCTGAAAAAGTAACTGAAGTCTTTAAAAAAAAAACCGTTTAGTAATTTTCTATAATGAATCAATGTTATTATGTCCAACTGAAAAATTATGCCTTACAACTGAATATAAACCCACTTCTACAACGGGAAGCACGGGCGTCAAGTGTAGGGTAGCGTGCGTCGCGGCCGCCCCTGGTGGCTATAAACCAAACTAATGTCATCTTCGTTCTTTGAGTCTTTCTTAATTTTCTATTGCAGTTTCGTAATTTTCTGGTAATGTTACGTAATTTTTTTTCTTTTTCTTCGGCAATACTAAAGTAGCTTAATTTTCCGAACATTTCTGACGGTGTAGTTTTGGTTTGTTTCGGTCTTTGTATAAGAAAAACCGTTTCGATTATTGGTTTTAGTCCTCTTCAGAAGTTTATGCATAAACTTTACTAAATTAAAAAATTCCCAATTAAAATTTTTGTTTATAATAAAGACCCAAACAATTTTTAAATCTAACGCAGTTTATTCAAACCCCTCGATAATTATACATAAAAAAAATTAATATATCTTTTTAAGACAGAAAAGGTTAATCTTCATCAAAAGTCAGTAAAAGATTGACAAAAGGCTGATTTTTATCAAAAGTCTTTAAAGCCAAAGAAAAGATTATTTTATCGGAAGGTGTTAAACATGATTAACTTTTGAATGAATTTTTACTGTTTAAAATTATTGTAGAATGATTTTTTTTTAAATAAAAAACTAACGAAAATGAGAAAAGAAAAATGTCACCTTTTTTAAAACTTTACTTTTGAGGGAATTTAATTAGCTGCATTTAAACTGTCGTTTAATTAACAGGGAAGTGCACTGAAAAGTTTTCATTTTCACAATATCGAAATACATGCCTTAATTTCGTAACAGTCGTTTATTAATTTATTAATACATAAGAACGCATCATTCGCAATGATTAAGTGATTTTATAATCATTGTTATTTTCTGTTATCGCAAAATCACAATGTAACAAATTGCGAGATATACATTGTCATAAAGTTAAAAAATAACTGATAAAACGTAATTGTTTAAGTGATGACTTTCTAGAATTGCAGTATTATTTCTGTATACTAGAAATAGTAAATTGTGATTGTTCATTGTTTTTTAATATCATTTTTAATAGATTAAAAAAAAACATGAACACGCAGTAAATGTGGCGTGAGATTTTCATATTTTTATTTAATGATGATTGATTAGATAAGTAGGTACAGGAGTTTTTAAAAATATTTTTAAAATTCTTTGAGAAGAATGTTGTAACTTTTTACCTTTGGGATTATTTTTAATTAAATTTATGCTGAGTACTGAATTCAAATATAGAACACGTGGAAATGTTCTTTTCATTTTAATTAAAGACGACAGGGTTTCTAATTGAAAGGAGTAAAGAATAGTAATGACTAGTTATTTGTAACTAATCGTATTATTTTAAGCTTATTAAGTAAGTGGACTGATAACTAGCATTTTTAAAATAAATTATTTTCTTTTAATAACAACATTTTTTTTTCATAGAGAAGAATTTAAAAACAGTATTAATTAAATTCACAAATGTAAAATATTAAACATGAAGATACACAATCGTTATAAATTTCAATTAAATACAATTACCTGAGATGCATCTGTAATTTGATGATTTTTCCTTACTAGACATTGAAATACGTTTAAAATGAAAAAAATGCTCCGGATTCGATAATAATGAACGGACATAGAAACGAATGAATTGAAAAGAAAGAAGGCCCCTGTGTTCTATAGGTTTCCATGTAATTCGGGGGACTTATTTTTTGATGGTCGAATTAAAATGTCGATTTACTTTGTAAACAATGAAAATTCCAGGTTGAATTATGTATGAATAATTGGTTGTTGATTATACGTCGATCACTTTTGTTTTAAGAATTTGTAAAACTAATTAACTCATTAAAGTCCAAGATGACGAGATTTTTAGCTCATTTTCAAAGCTCCCTAGCAAATTGAAAAATGAATAAATCATAATGAAACCAATTTATTTTACTATTTTTTGGTATACTCTATTGATTAATGGGGTCAAAATTGCGTTTACTTGATGCAGAAAAACAACATGGCGGATTTTATCCGAAAAAGTACCAAAAAATTGGAAAATTTTGTTTTTTGATAATTTTTTTGAAATATATAATGGATCGCCATCCATTCTAAACAGTGGTCAAAGGTGAACAAATAAGTTGCAGTTTGAGGAAAACATTTTTTTTTATTAAACTTCATTCAGTAGCCTATTAAAAATGGCGGAACTGTGTGAAATTTCTAAAAATACGTGTTTTCCTAAATATTGCTGATATAAATCGTCTTCAATGTAAATTTTATCTATTTTACCTGCTTTAACTTAAATCCGATTGACTTGAAATTTGACATGGAGTTTTTGCGATGATTCTACGTTATGAATTCAATATGACATATAAAAACTAATATATAAAATATTTGTTTAATTTGTAAACACCATACATTTCTCGGACGAATGAACTCAAAATATTGCGAAAAATGTTTTTAAATATGTCGCCATTTTGCATATTCTGAGCAAAAGCAAATAAAATATTATATAGTATTTTTAAAGCATAAATAATTTATGCACTTTTTATGCATTTTTCCGTTGATAAAAATTCCATCCTACCGAAGGCAATAGTATGAAATTGAATAAAAAAATCACTCCAAAAATTAAATTTTTTTAATTGCAATTTTCATGCAAATAAATTTAAAAAAATCATAATAAGAACGATAAAAAAAGGTTGAATCGAATTTGTATATGGTAATAATAGAATTAACAACGTAAAAATTTGACAGTATACTTTTACAAATTCAGATTATTCTAAAAAAAATCCACACAATACTAACTTTTACTATGAAGTTATTTATCTTTAATAAATTTTCTTAAATTAATTTTACTACTGAGATATTTTTGATGTTATCAATTTTTAAAGAATGATAGTTTATAATAAAAGTTTGTATAAAAAATCTCGATATTTGTGAAAAATCATGTTTTTTTTTGCTATTATACGTCAAAATCATAATAAATTTCAAATTTTGATAAAATTTGTTCACCACCATTTGAAACAGCGACCCCGAAAATGGTAGAATCTGTTAGGTTTGATTTTTTTCAAAATTCAATTCATTTTGGAAATAAGAGTCGGAGCTGCCGAAATTTCCTGTTCATTTGGGAATTAACACAGGTGAATTCAGTGTGTGGAGAATCACAGCCGCGAATTTTTTAATTGGAAATGAAAGGTAAAATTATTGTTTTCAAGTTTAAGTTACAAAATTTTTTGGATCAAATTTTTGACAGCATGCACATTTTTGCAATTTATTTTATTTTTCAATAAAACAAACTTAATTTTATCTAGTAAAAATCTAGTAATTTTTGTCAGTAATAATTGCAGTATGTATTCTACAATTCTGTCCCAAAATAACCATAACAAGGTGCACTTAAATGGTATCTAAATCCAAGGTGAAAATCACATAGAATTTTCTTTTTTAATTCGATCCAGGACAATTATAAACTGCATTTGTGCAAAAGTTTTAAAAATCGATACAGCCGTTTTTGTTCTATATTGAGTTCAGTTTTTAAAAATCAATATTGAAACACAGATAAACTTACGCAAACGTTGCTTTTCAAATTTGTAGTATACCAATGTGTTCTTACGTAATTCGATGCGCTGCCAACAAATATTCTAGTGAAAATGCGATTTGCATGCTGAAAAAAGTAAAAAATCCAAGAAAGTGAAAAGTGAAAAAAATAAAGATTGGTCAGATTTTTCTCTTTTATACACAAACATATTGCAAAATGTTTAAATAACAGTTATGAACCTTCTCAAAATATACATTTTTTTGTTTAGTCCATTTTTTGTGAAAGTATAACAAAAACTGAGAAAAATGACAATGAATTTTATGAATTTTCATAAATAGGTATAATATACAACAATAATAAAAAAAATAAATCAGGTTTGTTTTTTAATTACGTCCATGATATCCTTCGGATTTTGGTGTGTTCATAACGAATATCATAGTGAAAATTGACGCAAATACAATCTACATCGTAAAAATCATGAAAAATCAATAAAAATTACGATTTTTCGTAGTTTTTCTCGTTTACTTACAATAAAAATGGAAATGTCGAAAAATGTTTCCAATAAAAGATATAGATCTTCTCAGAATACATATGTTATATTTAATACATTTTTCGAAATTTCAATATTTAACGAAATAAACGAAAAGAGGGACGAAAAATCAAAATTTTTATGAATTTTTCACGTTTTGCATCGTGTAAATCGCATTTGCGCCAATTTTTTTAATGATATTTGATATCACGGTATCAAAATTCATCGGAAACCTTCTATGTAATAAAAGTTAGTACAATCCTGACAGGTTTTTGATTATTATTCTATAATGCACCTATAAAAACGATAAAATTCATTGTCGTTTTTCTGTTTCCTTTCACATCTGTATACAAAAATTGCAGAGAATATAAAATGTGTATTTTGAGAAGATCTACAACTTTCATTTCAAACATTTTTCGAATTATCCAATATTTTTGAAGAGAAGAATTCGAAAAATCCGGATTTTTATATATTTTTCACCAAATTCCATGGTTTAAATCGCATTTGAGCTTATTTTCGTTGCAATATTCATTTGAACACATCGAATTACGTAACATGACATAGGTGTACTATAAATTTGGTATTGATTTTCCAAAAAAAATTTTTAAATTTTTGCATGCTGATGGTCTAAAAGTGCTCTGAAATCGAATTAAAAAAAAAAAATTCTATCAGGACTGGAAAATATCCAGGAAAATTTTTCTCCATGTAGCCTAGATTTTTTCAGAAGCAAAATATTGGAAACATTGAAAAATGCATTGGACTAATTCTTTATCCGTTCGACACGCAAATTAATACATTAATAGGTGAATACTAAGCGGACTTGTGTAGGTATTGGTCAGAAGTGCATATAATTGCATAGCGACCGGCACGACACGCGCAGCCGGCGTTTCTATATGCATGAAAAGTTATTACAACATTTGAAATGGCGGCGGGCTCCTTACAGTCACGTGGTCAAGTCGCTCGACCGGCTTGCATCGTAGAAGTGGAAGACAGTTTGCGTAATGCAACCTTGAACTTTAATGCGCGCTGTAACTCGCTGAATGTCCATGATCGTGAAAAACACAGGCTCAGAAACTCGAAAAGGGTTTTCTCATCGACATTCCATAATTTTCCAGCATTTTCCGCGATGTCATCGCCTGAATTGATGCCAATTGATAACGCCCCTAATTACCAGCCATTTTGATTTTTGGATTTCAGGTGACATTTGAGCAGAAAAATGTTGAAGCTAGCAGTGTCGATTTTTTAGTTTCTTTTTTGGTTTTTATTCTAGAAATCTAAAGTCTGCACTCTTCGCTGACGCTGCCAATTAAAGCGCTGAGCGACGTTTTAGCTTTTCTTTTTTGCGATCGTCTTCACATCTGCACTCCGCGGCATTTCGTGGGTTAAACGAATGACTTTTCGTTTTTTAGTTTCGATTTTTTTTATTGTAATATCTGGCGATTCGGAACGATGTCGTGGAATTCGATTACGAGTTGACGTTCGAACCTATTGAAGTAATTTAGAGTGATTTTTCGACGAGTCTGGTAATTTAAGTTTGGGGGTAAAGTTCGTTGACTCGAGTTAGATGTGTTGAGGGAAATTTTGGATTTTTGTTATACAAAATCTGTTTTTTTTTGTTTGTTTTATGAATTTTACTACATCATTATTGAAATTCTGTGTAGAAAATTATCCTATTTGAAGTCTGTATATGTTCTTGGATATTTTACCATTTCTTAAGGTAATTTTGAGATAGACTTGCAGAACGAAAAAAATGGCAATTTCTTCTTATAAAAATGACTATTAGTTCTTGAAAGTTTTATTAATCAGACGGTAAAAATTATAATAAAATCGAGTAATTTTCTCAGAAAAAATGGCAATTTGTACAAATTAGTCAAAAAATTGCCATTACTAAAATGTTAAAATTTTTAACAATATCTTTCTCCATGTACGATACAGAGAATCTAGACTGGAACTATGATAAAATATTTCTTTAATTTCAGAATATTCTAAAATTTTGGATACAAAATTGATTTTTTGAAGTTTGATGTTGTACAATAACATTATAAAAATATGTATCAAAGTCATTGCAGATACCTGCCCGTGTGTGTGACCTATTTTATACAGTAAAAGTTAGTGGTCATATAAACAAATGAATTTCCATTTCTATAATGGGTGAGAGAACTGTCGCGCGTGCGTCACGATGACACCTAGCGATAGTATTGCTAACTCGAAATATAGAATTTTACTATGGTTTGACTATAGGTACAAAAAATACAGTCGTACAAGATAAATTTAAGATAGTATCAGTATAGTTTTACGAATTTAGTTAATCTTTTCTGTAATTGTGGAGTTAGTAATATTTAATTCGTCTAAATACTTTTCTACAAGGGATATTATAATGTAAAAAATTACTTTCTACAGATCCTGTACAATAGAAATGATGGAAAATTGAAACTTTTCATTATGAACTGTAGTAATTGGAAGTTTGGCAACATCGTAGTTAAAATAAACTTTTTAAATTTATCATATTTTCTTGGAAACTTATTTCTAACGATGTGAAATGACATGCGTGGAATTAAATCAAAAGCAGATGAATTTGCACAACAAATAAGGAGAAATTGATTAAGATCATTTATAAAATTCTTTTTTTAATAGAATATTCTTTATCATAGTGCAACAATAATTCAGCATTTTTATAAATGAAACTGGTAGTATTCCTATGATAAATGCTGTATGTTAGTACAGTTGTTGGTGTAACTTTTGTTATTAGTAAATGATGAAGAACATACATAAACATCAATAATTAACGAATGTTGTACACTTCAGCAAATTTGAAAACCATTATGAAGTGTTTTCTTTACAACATTTCTTGTAAAACGTTTGTAATTGGAAGCATTATATTAGTCGATAAAATAAAAATGATAGATGAAGACATGCAAGAGTTATGCGTATTTCTTGCACTCAAATAGATTAACTACAATACAAAAACTACCTGACTTGTACATAAAACTCTACTTTACGTCCTTGGAAGGTAATGATATATAAAATGTACCACACATTAATTTACAATCTTGTTAATAAAATGACTTAAATTAAATAAATATTTGTTAATTGCAGTTTTATGGTACTTAAGTTACTGTTGAACAAATAAACTAATTTCGAGATAGAATTGAACTTCGTTAGACTGAAAAAAGTGTTGTAATTGTTTGTTACGTTTAATCAGTTACTATCCTTTGTCTTCTAAAACGACGAATAACAACCTTCAATGGGATGTACTACTACTTTATTAAATTTTAAAATTTTCATCTTGCAGCATTTCTTTATTAAAGATTACAAGATATTCTACTAAACTTTTCTACTATAAAAGAATGTTTCATTATGTAGTTTTAATATTTTTAATTGTTAGATTTTTAACAAAGAAAATTATTTTTATTTGAAGAAGAAATGTCTAAAACAAACTGAACTATAGGTTAGGATAACACAGGCCAACCAAATTTGCACCCAGAAATCGGACTAAACTTTTCTGAAGATTTTCGTTTTTTTTTTTTAATTACGTTACAAGATGTTGAAATATCCTAACCTAAAAATGAAAAAAAAAACAGTTTTTGCCCATTTTCAGTAAGTTTTGGGGCGGAATACATTTTGTCTTGCAATTTCATAAAAACCAGATTAAACTGCATTCATCGGAAATCTGAGAAACCAAAATTTTCAAATATCCTGAGCTAAAAGTATAAAAATCGAAAATCATAATCTTGTCTTGACAAAAACTTCGATAACTCGAAAAAAAACGTACGAAATTACTAAAAAAGCATTTTAAAGATGATGAATAACGCTTTCATCCGGTTCTTGCAAACGTGTGAACCAACATTTTGTTCCGACACAAAAACTTATTGAATTTGAACAAACAGTGTTTTTTGCACTTTTAGGTTAGGATATCTCAAAATCCAGACGTGATGGAACAATTCTGCGGCCAGATTTGGATTCCTTTCATTGACAACCTTCGAAAAAGTATAGTCCAAGATGTACATAAGTTTAATAAGAACTTTGACAGTCTTTTTTACTATGAAAACTGTGGAATAGTTTTTTTTTTAATTTCCCAAATTCGTGTAACGAAAAATGCAGCAAATTTTAAAATAAACGAACTACTAGCATTTAGTTAACAAAATTCATTTTTTAGGAATTAGTATGTTCAAATATTGTTATTTTCTTATCATTTCCCCTATTAGAATCTCAAACGAGTATAAAATCGCATAAAAAATGTTGGGATTAGAAAAGTTCAAAATAGCGGTTCAAAAATGGCTGTTCTTCTTTTTCAAAATGATAGTCATCATCAATCAAATTTGGAAAAAGTCATTTTGAGCGTCAAATTTGAAGTTAATTTTTAAAAATTCAAAATGGCGGATACAATATAGTGAAAAAATTTGTTGATATCGATAGAAAACACTTAAAACTTGGTACTGGGTTTTTTTTTTGAGGTTGGGGATTTCGAGTTTGAAGTTAGTTTTCAAACATTCAAAATCGTGGATATAATATGGTGATGGAATTTGTTGAAATTGATCGAAATGAATTTGGTAGTCAGTTTTTTTGAGTTGACAAACAGAAAGTACACTAAAATTTATGTTCATTTGGTCTCTAAAGGATTACTGGATGAAAATGGCGTCGTTGAACATCAAATGCTTTTGTTTTCCCCTTCAAATGAAATAACAATTTACAAATATTTTTCCAGACTGACTAATCACATCGAAGCAAAATACCACCGATAGATTACGACGAAAAAGACATTAGTTTTATTCAAGAAACAATTTTTATATTGACATGGTTTCTTTTCACCTGTTTAAAATTCTGTTTTAAGAAATTGGAGTAATATATTGACAAATACGCAATCAACAGTTTCCTAGACAAATTTGTTTACGCTTATTTTGTTACGTGATAAATTTTACGTTCGACGAAGTATTTTTCAGTAATAACGGCACTATTACGTATATGATGTAAATTTGATGTCGTTTCATATCTCGTCCAATTCGTTGATAGGCGAAAACCGCGAACATCAACATAATGAACACATACATGACAATACACTCACTTGGAAATACTGATGGAATTTCCGCATTGCTGGTGTATGTGGACGGTAGACGCAGTCACAGCAGCAATTTAATGCCGTCTAGACGTCCATTGCGCAAAAAAAAAATACCAAAGCACCCCGACGGGTATATCGTCAGTGAAACGACGCCGAACAGACGACTTACTGCCGGACTCAATCGATATTCGAGGAGCCCAAAACATTCTCAGGACAATGAACCAGTAGACAGCGCGAAAATTACTGATGCCAAAAATTTTTGAAAATATTTTTTAAAAGATAACAATGTTGTCACTTGATAAATTTTTACAGCAGAATAACACGCTTAATGGCATATTAATTGTGTTTTAATAAAATTTTGAAGTAGGAAAAAACAAGTGTTTGTTTTTCATTACAGTATGACGAAGTGCAATCTGCGATTAATGGCTTTCTAAATCGACAATACAATAAGCTCAAAATCTTCAGAAATAGAATTAGCAGTCTTAATGAGTTCCTCCAGAGTTCTTACCGATGATATCTCTAAAAAGACCTCCTCAAGAGCTTCGTGTTGTAATGAAAAAGGAATTCTTAAAGAAGTCTTTCTGGTGGCTGTTTTTGTTTCGTAAAGTTCACCCACAGTTTTTAGATCTAAGTTTCTTTTGGTGACACCAGATGGCGTTGGATTCCACAAATAAAATCGCGCTACATTTAGTTCATAAGATGGTTGGACGATATCTATGAACGAATGAGAGTTTTTATGGAATTTAAAGGATTAAAGGATATCATAATTTTTTCTTATTATTTTGTGATCTGAAATTGTCATTTAAAATTATTTATTTTATACAGCAGAGTTTCGGTATATTTACCCACTCGGAGTTATATGTACTAAAAAAAGGGAGTGCCGCTTCTCCCACTCCCCTCAATCGAGGGTCGTAGTCCTTCCTGAGGCCCGAACCCTCAAGGTGGGGGAAAAAGAGAGCGGCGACAGGCAAATATGCTGGACGTAAATATAGCGAGATGCAATTATACCGGGATTCTACCGTAGTTTCTTTTTTGAATCGCCATATTTGATACGTCTTGCTAAGTGCCGACGCACAAGTCTTCTTGAACGTAACTTTAAAAACTCTTTTTGAGTAGGACTTGAGAGCTCTCAATGAGCTCCTAATTGTGTATTTTTGCTTTATAGGTTAGAATGAAACGAATTTTCTGTACAGATTCATAAAAGTCTGACAAAATGGAATAAATATTTGAATAAATTTAGATAAATTCATGGGAATACTTCAATGTTGAAGAAAGGAAAAATTTATTTTTATAAAGGATAAAAAAAAGCTTTTTCGAATGTGTATTTATAGGATACACTTAAATGTCATCATGTAAACTATGGGCATTAATGACGGTTATCTTCTCCGGAAACAATCTGCATTCAGTTTCACTCAATTGTATATAATTTTTGAAGCCAACGTTAAAAGCAGTGATTTGTTCTAAAAGATTACTTTAATTATCCTTTTTGTATTCTTTCATTCTAATTTTGTGTAATCTACCGTATTTAGTAACAGTTGAAACTTAATTTTGAAAATAACAGTTATAGTTATTTTATATTTTGTAATAAAAATGAAAAATTTTGAGATAAAGTCAATTTTTTGTTAATTAATGAAAACATTCCTGATTGTTTGATGAAAATGTCTACTACAAAATAAAATGTAGTTTATTTGTTGTGAGTAAATAGTTGGATATTGCAAAGTTTATTTTAGTAAATAAATTTATGGCGCACGAAAATTGTGCAAATATTTTCCTACAAATATTTTAAAACACTCCGTTTCGTATTTTTAAAGAATAAATAATTTTGATGTTGATTTTTTATGCAAATGTAGAATATGATACTTTCTGTGTCGAATGAAATTTTGTTCAATTCTTGTCATATATAAACCTTATTAATAATTTTGAAGACTAGGAGTATGGGGGGAGGGCGTAAAAGATGAAAAATACACATAAACAGACATAAAAGTTGCAATTATAGTTAGTTTTTTCTTCGAATATTCACTAATGATGGTAATAAACAACGTCAAATATTTTCAAACATTTTTTAATGGCATGAAGGTACCGTTGGAGGGGGTAAAATATGAAAAATACACATAAATTGCCGTAAAAGTTGCAATTACAGTTATCCCACTCGCTTTTTATCTAGTAGTCACTAATAATGGTAATACATCAACTCAAATATTTTGAAAATTTGTTTAATGGCAGGAAGGTACCGTCGGAAGGGGTAAAATATGAAAAATACATATAAACTACTCTATAAATTGCAATTATGGTCAGGCCACCCTTTTTTTCCTTCCAATAATCTCTAATGGTGTTGATAAAAAATCACAAATACCTGAAAAAACTTTTTTTTTTTAATTAAATTTACCTTCATCGAGTGGCATGAATTTCGTCTAATCTCAATTAATAAAGAACTACGAATGAAAGAGTGAAAATTCGGATACTGATTAAATTAGTAATTACTTACTAATACAGACTAAAAAAGCACTAATAATAATCTTAAATTAACAAATATACAATTTGCAATATTTTATTACTAAAAGTAATACTATTGTTGTATTGTAAAGTTAACTATTGATTAGTATTTTTCAATCTTGATTAGTAAACATCAGTATTAATAGAATTAATACTCTATTTTCGTTATCAAAAGTTTTTTACTAAATAAAAATTAAAATGAATTCATTGAATGAAATAGTATTCTAATCGTATTTTATATAATCTTTAGTCTACTTTAGAGGTGGTTAGTAATCACTGCTAACCTAAATTAACCGATTACAAAAACACAAAATAACAAAAAACAAATAAATAATTTACCTACTATTGTTATGGGCGTGTACTAAGACACCTTAAAAAGAGCTACAAACATTTTTTGTAAGGTGCTCGAAAGTGGAAATTTTTACTTATTTGAGGTTGTCGGCAAATTTGCTAATAAAATTGAAGAAAGGAGGCGCACCCAACGAGATCATTGTACTCTTGGTAACCAGCAGATTTTGCTGTTTACGTTATTTTATCACAGCCGTCTTTGTTTGAAGTCTTATCAACTATGTTAAGAATGAAGGCACTTCATTCTCCGAGTTTTCAACTGCGTTTTTTGTTTAACGAAAGCAGTAAATTTAAAAATTCTATTAGGCCTAGAAAATAAAAAAGTAAATTATACACATGCAAGGAAGAATAGTGAATATTGATTAAGACAAAAATAGTAAAAATGTCTTAAAAATAGATAAATAACAGGTTGACGTGTAATAGATAAAAATATTTAGCGGCTTAGTGTCGTGTAGCTTTATTTTTAGACATTATTCGCAAAATTTAATTTTAGTACTGTTCCTATTAATAACAGACTAGATTTTTGACTGGAATTGACAATTTTTCTTTTTTTGTTGCAGGTAAGCATCATGATTAGTACTACTTGTCTAGTAAATACTACCAATCATTCCGACTATGGTAGTCGAATTTTGTGGTAAGTTATAAAAGTTAAAATATTTTTACTCCTTAATAAAGATCATGTTCCATTTTTACTACTGAAGTGGCATTTGTTAATGTCATATCATTATTTCCAGGGACCAATGGAGAAATACGACTCACATTTAAGATTTATTAAAGATTTATTGTATCAGATGTAACCATAACATTTTTAATAAATATCCAATAAGTAGTTGGCATTTAATTGAATTTTTCGATTTCTTTTTTATTTTTAAAAAAACTTTCGATGCGCCGAGAATTGAACCCGAGATCTTTCGATTGAAATTTTTTAGTAGCATTCATCAATTTTCGTATTTAATAAGTATGCTATTTTATGAATTTCTGTAGTTACTGCAAATGTTCTCGATTTTTTCATGTTTAAATCGTATTGTTTATTCAAGAAGTAAAATTTTATGCTGAAATATTTTGATAGTCTCTGTTTTTTTCTCTTTTGTCTTCTGTTTTCAGGATATACAATTTTCTTAATCACAAAACTTAATATTTATAATATTGAATTGACAAGTAAATTTGTTAAAATAATTATCATTCTTAATTAAAAACTTCAAGGTTTCAAGATTTTCCCCTTTAATATTTGCTTACATCGTGAACTAGACTAAGATATAACGTTCAGAGCATAAATTGTTCAACTTGGCATAGAAAAGTCATAAATTTCAAAAAAAGGATCATCGAGTCTTAAGTAAAAAAGAATTTTGCAAACACGATACCAACTGACGTAAGAAAAAAATAACCTCATTTCCTGTTTTAAATATTAGAATTTGCTATTTTTTAGAAAGTAAACAACATGGGGTCGAGAAAACAAGATTCGCAAATCATTACGTCGTATTTTTTGTAGATTGTCGACATTACGCACAGGGAAATTCTAAATACACAATAAAAAATAGGAAGAAAACAAGTAAAATGACATTGGAAATTACTCTCAGTCCATTTCGCCTTCATAACCTCTCAAAACATTCGTAAAAAGAAAGAAGAGTAGATAGGGGAAAGTAGTACCATCGACGAAATGAAATGAAATTGTAGGGATAAAATAAAAAGAAAAAATAAAGCGTATAAAAAATATAAAAAAATTACAATCATAATCTATTGTGTTTTACATACACGAATAGAGGAAAGAGAATCATGCAAACACAAAGAGGAAAAAACAAGCGATAAAAAGTTGAAAATAATACTATCAAATTAAACACTAAAAATGTTTTTATCATAATTTACATAAATTTTGATGAACGACATAAATAGTTTTTGAAATTAAAGTAGCCAAAATAATAGAAAACTTGGGTCGGAAAAGAATCGACGTTGAAAAAAGAAAATGAAAACAGCGCCGAAAATATATGTCATTAGTCTCCAGTTAATAAATACGGCAATTTTCGGCGAATTTCAGAAAATAAAAACAAGATTCACCGGGACTAAATAAGAAAATCCGTATTATTCGCAGAGAACAAAAAAAGGCGAGCGAGGGAGAATTCGTCTAAAATTAGCATACGAAATCGTACCCCGCCCACACTCGGCCCTCGTTAGCGAAGCATTTTCATTTTCCCCGCAAGATCAGACCACAGTTTTTTTTAAGTGGCCTCCCCCCTCCACCCTATTTACATCATTCACATACTCGTCATTGACAATTTGAACTACTTTCTTTTTAATCTAATCAAACAATTCGAGTAATCCGTAGAACGAGGCGATTTTGTAGTTTTTCTCGACGGTATCGAGTTTCGTCGTAATTATTAATCAAATCAATTTTCGAAACTATTTGGCAATGCGATTCATTAAAATAAAGTGGTTTGGTGCAATCAAAACGAAAAATTACAATTACTTTCGAAATAAAATCGTAAGACACTTAAGAACGATAAAGTAAATTCCTGATATAAATTAATAAAAAGAATGTCCGACTGGATCAAATGTTTCCATATGTTGGTCGTAGAAAGTAGATTTCTTAATGAAACAATCATAATATATTAAAAATGTTAAATATTTACAAAAATAATTAGTTTTTTTATAACTCAAAGATCTACTACTAAGTCGTCAGGAATTGTTAAAAATGTGGAAAAAGATGGACCCATTTCATCTTGGAAGCCGAGTTATCGCATAACTTTATGAGCGAAAGTCCCGAGTTCGAACCCCAGTCGGGAACTTTTTTTTTTCATTTTATTTTTTTAAATTCCATTTTATTGCAATTATATTTTTGCGAGACCACAGAAAAAATTAAAATCATAGAATTTAAACAAATATTTTGAAAAAAAATTTAATTTATTTATTTGTCTTCAAACATGTAAATGTTGCTTTTCTTTGTTTTCTAGAAACTTTCAGAACAAAATAAAATCGTCGCATTCTAGTTTAGTTTTGAATACTCATTTTCGATTTTTCTTTTAAGTCGAGGGAACCAAGATTTTACCTTTTGTAGTACAATCGCAAACGAATGCGAAGAGTAACTCGCATGGTTTCTCACGCAATGCGAAATTCAATAGGCATCCGATTCGAAACTTCCATGGTGTGCATATTCATGCACTCGACAAATAAATGTGATAATTATCTGATAAAAGCATAATCGGATGAAACTGAGGGTTTGGATGCGAAATTATCAAATGACGCCTACACTAGTACTAGGGTATCTACTATCTTCCACTTCTTCCTAGAAAATCGATATCCTTGAGATAACTTAATTTAACATACTTAATGAAATATTCCTTGAATCCAAATTGGAAATGTTTCAAAACAACTCGAAATTGCATTAAACGTAAAAATTGTATGCTTTTTATAAGTAATCTGTACTTCGAGAAGAAAAATTGCCGAATGAAGAAATAAGGATCGACTATCGTCAATTTCCCGAAAGTAGCTAAATATGGTATTTTTTTAAGGTTTTGATCATTTTTGGATCCGAAGAAATTTAATTTATGTAAAAAATGTTGATCTGTACATGTGTATTATAATAATTCGTTGGTTCAGCATTCAAGCGAACACCGATCGGTCACGGTTCAAGTCCTGGCAAGTCATTATTTTCAAAAATAAAAAAAAAGGATTCGAAAAATCGTAACAAATTTTCCATCGTTTACATCATAGTGACAATTGAAACATAATATAAAATCACATGAACTATTTTTTTTTACTCTGGTATATTTATAGAAATTAAATGATATAATGCAAGAATAAGATTGACTGTAATTTGGTATTTTATTTTTATAATATTAAATACATCAAGATTTTAATATTAAATATAAAATAAAAATTCTCAAATAGGAATTGAACCCTACTCATCGCAAGCCAGAAACTTGGTCACTTGGGTATAACCAAAATAACGAATAGTTAATACCGATAATTAACATATTTTCATTACTTTAGTAACATTATAACAAATTAACCAAAAATACCATTTTAGTTTCTGAAATATCGCAAATACAATGTACTGTACATTCAGTATGAAATATTTATATTTAAAATAGTCTGTAGTAGGGTTCAATTCCTGTTTGGACATTTTTTTTTTATTTTTAATATTAACATTTTAATGTAATAATTATTTTGGGAGTAATCCGAACGTTGAAAATTGATTGTCAATGGAATATGAATGTAATATTTCCATATTGAGGGAATAAAGTGTGGCATTTAGTATTCAAAAGCTTCAAAAACCTGCAAATTTTTAAAATATAATAGGACCTCAAGTTTCCACAAGTTTGCAAGACGCCTGTTACGTTCATCGGACCCACAATATCTCCGGGAACCATAAAATTTAAACATCAAAATATAATACTTATCTCAGAACTTCAAAAAAGAGGAGATGAAGTAGAAGGCGAAGAGGGAAAATAGAAGACTGAAGTGAAGAAAAAGAAGAAAAGGAATATTGCGGCTCTTTCGGTCTGGTTCCTTTCCCAATAATATTGCGACTTCGGAGGTGGTCCGGGTGCTTTTTACTCACCACCTCCGACCCCTTTGCATTGTTGTGTGTGTCTGTGTATGCATCTGGCATGTGCAACGGGGAGGACGTGCAAAAATGCCACGATGCAAAAAATTAAAGGACCATCGGAGTGCAGCCGTTGGTAGATAAGACCCAACGATTACCCGGGGGATAGCTGCCAAAAAGAAAGAAATTCGAGAAAGACATTTTACGAAGGAAAGGAGCCTTGAGAAACAAAGAAAGTAGACTAAGGTTATGGTAGGCATTCAAGGTCAACAAGCGAGAGATTCCTGTGAAATAAAAGTCAGGAAAGTCTTCAAAGTTTTTACAACCTTCTGAAGAATTTTGCAACCACTGAAGAAGAATTCTATTTCATTTTACGAGAATCTATTAAAGATTATCAACTATAGTTGTTATTGTTAAAAGGAAAATATTAATGAATATTTTTCCTTTCAAGTTCAAATTCTTTTAACATGCTATTTTACCTATTGTCAAATTCGACAGATTGTAAAACTAAATTGAAATAAAAAAAAAAAAAAAAAAAAAATTTTACGAGAAGAAACTAAATAAAATATTTTAGATAATAACATTTTAGAAACGAAACAAAATATTGTTTCTTCGGCGGAAATTGGCTCATGACCGCTGCTGTACTTGGTGTAGGTTCCTATATTGCCTCCACAAATGTGAAGTATGGCGCCATCTTCTTAAGTCGATCTGCATCTCTCGCAAAATCTTACAAATCCTACGGCAAAAAAATAGTAAAAGGACGATTCCGCCCGTTAAATAATAATTAAAAAAAAATTGTCTGCCACAGACGGGAATCGAACCCTGGACCTCCGCGCACGAATCAAATGCTCTGACCACTCTGCTACGCCCGACTATTGGTTAGGTATTGGAGTATGTTAGTTGTTTCAAATCATACCATAATTCTTACTTGTGGAATGCGTTTAGACCTACAAATCGTATTTTATTTCTTTGCAATGTTTTATATTTAAAATTAATCTTCGTTAATAATTTTCGTTTCACTATGTGCTATTGCAGTTCCACAAGAAAAGGAAAAGGACGATTTGAATTATATTGTTCATGATGCACTAGACCTTTATGTCATCAAACGACATCAAACCTCATCAACATGATGTGATTAACTGATGTGTTTAAGATAATTATTCGACTATGACTATAATAGTTAAGAACCACAACTGATTGATGTCAATGAGGTCTAAATCGAATAAGATACGCCATTTCATGACCATAAATAAGATAAACGAAACAAATCAATCATGTCTTCTGGTTCTAGGTCTAGTTTAGATAAAAACAGCAAGTGAATGTTGATAGTTGCGATAGATGTCCAATACATGATCTGAATACTAGACCTTTATATCAAGAAACATCAATAAACCGCATCAACATGACAGCTGCAGTGGCTAAGAAACTTATTTGACTACCACTGCATTACTCAAGTACAACTGATTGCTGTCAATGAGGTCTGAATCACATACGAAGTTGGGATATTTCAAGGCCAACAATTAAGATCAACGAACCAAGCCAGACTTAATCAGGTTCTCAACCGGACGATTTCAAACAATATTTGCGAATTCCCACCATCCATGGAGCAATGACGAAAGAACAAAAGAAAAAACATTAAATGAAAGAAGAAGAATAAAATAATAAGATGGTGTCAAAATGATTTGGGGTAACGTGAAATTTTTGAAAAGCTGAAGGTTTGTTTGCGACATGAAAACACAAAGCAGTACTCGACAGCGGAGGAAATGAAGCTACGGAGAATTCCAACTCGAAGTTTAGCAGACGAGAATAAAAAACGTTGGGGTAAGCGCAAAATGACAGCGGGCACATACATAACCGAAAGCGGCACACGAAAGAGTTGGGCTGGGAAGGAAAGATAAGAATATCAAAGAGGCGGAGAGGAGAGCGAGATAATTGCGAAAAAGGCAAAATGAAGCACGGAGGGGGCGACAGCTGGTAGGAAGAATAAACACGAGAGTTAGAAAGAGACCGAGCAAGTGGGGAGCCTAAAAAGAGTGGGTTGGGGAGCTGGGGGGGATTCCCGTAGAGGCCCCCACAGCAGGAGGACGCCACGATATGCCACGATGGGTCACCTTGAGCAACCCTCCTCCACCTCCGACATTTCGTCCGATGTTTTCGGTACTCCATGCTGCTGCCCTACCCTCGAGGGGAGCAGATTGCGGTATGCCCGACGCCGACTCGTCGTATCCCGTCCGCCGTGCGTAAATTTTAAAAGCTGCACGAAAGCCAGACATAAGGCGAAGGATTAAAAAGAATCCGAGGACCAGAAACGCCTAAAGAATACCCAAGACGGCTGTGGGATTGGCCCGTTCAATTTAAATCTTTAGGATGGATCGGCAAAATTTAAATAGTCGAACCTGACCTAGCATACTCTAACTGGATCTAGTGGTCATGATAGGAGTTCCTTTGTTGAGGTAAATCTTGGAATTTTGGTCCTAGCTAAGGATAACAGTGGTGGTCTATTGTGCGATCCTGTAATTGGATTGACGCCAAGTTCTTGATCGAGCAGGTGACAAAGTAGGCTTTTTTATATCCTTTTATTCCTCGTCACGTGATTTTTAAGCAGCTGTTCAATTGGTCAAATTTAAAGAAGAAATGAAACTGATCTAGTCTAGAGAGCGAAGCTGGTCTCCTAAAGAAGCCGTGAAGATCCGACATCTTTTCCATGTATTTTTGTCTCCCGAAATCGAATATGATAATAACAATTGGCGATCGGATGAACTGAAGCCGCCATCTTGACAAAGATGTAAAAAATCGTGATTTTTTGTAGTTTTTTTAGTTTATTTACAAATTACAAATTATACAACAAATTTTTTTAAACAAAAAATGAAGACAGGAAAGTTCTTTCCAAAAAAGGTTAGAAGCAATTTCTTTCTAATATGATCGGTAAGCTCGTAAATGAGATTTTTTCACGATTTTTATTGTTTTTTTCAAGATCGCGAATTTTTATTGCCAACTTTGTATTCAGAGCGCAATAATGCTGTTACTAAATATTTTTCTGAGAGGTGTAGTTCATTACAAGGTTTATCTTGTTGAAATCCCCCACTACTTTACCAAAACTAATCTACGAGATGGCGTTAGGTGTACCTAATTTAAACCATTAACACCTGAAATTACATATTTTGTACTTATCCTACTATTTTTGAGGTCGCTCTTCAAGATTCCGAGGTCAAAATACAGTTTCATCCAACAGGCATTCTAATAATTTGATAAAAATTGACAAAAAACGTAGAAATATGTAGTCTTATGAATTTTTTTCGAGCTATCCGAATATTGGGATTCTATTGAACTATGGAGAAAGACAAAATATATGAAATCAAAAAAGTTATTTTTATATCCTACTTCATTAGAACAATCTCAAAATGGCGTCACAGTAAACATTTGCGGCCTTGTGACGAAAATCACTAAATAAAATCATCTACCACCAACAATTTTGTCTTTATTACACAATCCACATTGTACGTTTTGACAGGTTTGCAATCAGTACTTGAATAAACCCACGTATACCTTGTTTCATTAAAATCGATTTAAAAGAACAAAGGAAAAACACAGCCCAGCTAAAACAACTCGCCATTACTACGTTGAAAGTTTTTCTCGTCGTTTCGAAAGCTATTTTACCTCTCTTTGTTTGTCAACGTTGTAGTGTTCTTTTTACTTTGTTATATTTTGCTTTACAGCAGTTTATTTTTATTTAATAAATTCTTGTTACATTTATGTTGCGTAATTTATTTTTATCGCGCAAAATTTGGTAATTTTTTTTTCTTTACCTTCTATCAAGTGTAATCTTTGTTAAGACTAATGACAATTTTTTGTGATTTTTTGACGTTTTTGGTTTCTTGAAAAATGTGGTTTCGAGAAAATTGCAATGTACATCAACACAAATATGTCAACTAAAATGGAGTCATCAATGTCAGGCTTGTTCTTGAATATTTCATCAGACTCTAGGAATCTCAAGTTTCAATATAAAATGATAAAAAATTAATGTATTTCTGTTCTATTTGCATGTTAAATAAGTTAAGAAGACCATTAACAAGTATCAAAAATATGAATTTTAAATAAAAAAATTCTATTAAAATTCAAACTACCCGCCAAAAAAAAAATGAATAAAGGCAAAGTAGCTTTCAATTCTCGTTAATTAAGACCCACTACTAGTTTTCCAATATCCTTCACACCATTTACTGCGTGAGCTTTGCGTTTTCTTTAACGAAAACCTTCACTAGCTCACTTGAGACAAGTAATCAATTCAACATTGAAAGCCGGCTTTATACGGATACGTAGGATCGGTTCTACGCCGCATGCGATCCAATTACGCTCGCAGCAATAAATTATAATGTATTACTAGATAGAAACAAAATCAGTAAATGCGAAGTATGAAAATAGTAGAATTTACTTTTTCGAAAATTGGACCACTAACAATAATAGCGCCCTTGTAAATCATCATTCCTTATGTCATACTTGTGTACTTAGCGCAGCTCAGTCGAAAGATCATTGGACCGGCAAATAAAAGGTCCCGGGTTCAAGTCCCGTCGCGCTTTTTTTTTTTTTGTAAAATTATAATTAAAAAAATACAGTAAAAATTCTATCCTCTCCTCTAATTGTATAGTTTCCTTTTTTAATAACTATAAAATTTTTTTGAGGGGAAACAAATAACGGTACAACATTAAGACTGCGAAGGTGTCCAACAATGTCGTTAGTAGCAAGGCAATCAGGGTTGGTAGGAATGTCAAGTGCGGCAATGATCATAAGAGGTGAAGGTATGCAACCACGATACATGAACCGATCGATCGACAGGTGACATACGGTGGGTTTTGCATCGACTTTGTAAAGGCTCAATGTTACACTTGCGATCGTTGGTCAGTGGTGTTTGTGATTCGATAATAACATTCACTTTTTTTTACACGAATGTACGGACATTGTTGCGGTACTAAGTACAGATGAGTCATCTATCGATCCCAATGCCGCCATTCAATGCAGAACCTACATAATGAAAGACTCGTTGAAGCGATTGCCATTTTTCACGATGACTCTTGGATTTAGAAACGTAACATTGAAATGTTACGTTTTGCATTCGTTTCCGCATATTGTAGGATAATTAGGTCGCTCGAAAGAAACGTTATTATTTATTACATCAGAGACGAAAATAACTCTGAAGGGAAGTAACAAAGGAGAGTCGATTGAACAGAGAAAGGTATCTCATGTCTGAAGCCCAATATGGTGGGAACTAGAGAGACAATGGACCGGGAAGGAGGCGATACCTCGAGAGCCCTTTATTGACCTACGACAATAATGGATTCGTTGCACGCATTTAGGGATCGAAGACGCCTCCAGGATCTATCTCCGTCTCAGTTTGCGTCAATAAGTCGTCTTTACGACAATTGTTCTACGTACGAGGTGCTGTTATCACCTTTATGATTAACTGCAGGATTTTGTCAATTTCACGTATTGGTACGTGAGATAAAGCGCATTACAGACGCAGAAGCGACTCCTTTGACGCTCGTTCGGTGTTGATCTGATCGAGCGAATAATTAATTAGCCGCATCGGTGATAAATCGCCATGTTACGTAACATCAGGGTTCGACTCCAGTAATACATCGCATATGCACGGATGCGTTATCGACTATTTTCGATGGTGTGGAATGTTGATGATTATCCGATAATCCCCTGCAGGTAATTGAATGAAATCGCTATCGAACTGGATGAAAATTGGTACCTAAAAGAAATTCCAAAATAATCTTGGCAGAATGACGAGATTTATGCTATTTGACCTTGAACATGACCTTGTCGTTGAACAGTAACAAAAAGTTTTAAATATACAGGGTATTTCAATTTACAAGGTGCCATCTAAACGGCTTTGACCTTGGACTCGATTTTGAAGGTCATTGAAGGTTACGATAGTTTAAATGGGAATACTTATCCCTGGATGGTATACATCGGGAGAAATTATGTTTGAAATGATATCTCGTATAGTAACCATGCTGAAGTAAAGGTCAAACAATGAAAAACGACTT
This sequence comes from Trichopria drosophilae, assembly GCA_030407085.1. Lineage (NCBI taxonomy): Eukaryota > Metazoa > Arthropoda > Insecta > Hymenoptera > Diapriidae > Trichopria > Trichopria drosophilae. Next base: position 11,927,975 of record CM059582.1, on the reverse strand, counting down.
TGGGGCATAACTATTCTAAAAAATAAGGTTGTAAGTAATTTTTTAAGCTACCTGATGATTTACCTGATTTCCCGGTAAAAAATAGGAGTTCCTATAAAGAAAAAACTTCAGATAACCTTGAAAAGAGAGTTTGAGGTCAAGATTGTTTTGATATCATATGTTTTTAGAGAGGTTACGTACGTTGATGAATTAAAATGAAACATTTTGTAGAAGAAAGATATAGACTCACTAAAAAATAAGTGACCGGCATTAAAAATTTGGAGTTTCATTACATAGGAAATAAAATACAGTAGAGTCCCGATATATTTACCCACTCGATTCTTCGCCCTCCTCTCTCGTCTAGTTATATTTATCAAAAGAAGTGTCGCTTTTCCCACTCCCCTCAGTCGAGTTACGTTTGTGACGTCACAGCAGGCCCTTCATGAGGCCCAAGCCCGCAAGGTGGGGGGAAAAGAGAGGGGCAACTGGTAAATATAACTAGACGGAACCAGACAAATATAAATTACAAAGTTTTAACACTAAAAGTTAGGATGTTCTAAGACGATGCGTGATGTTATATGAAATTGCAATAATTAAATCGCACTATCTCTCTTTGTGCACTTGAAAAATTACAAGGTAATAACTGCTGTTATCTTGTTCAAACAACATTTTTACGTGTAGATTTCAATGTTAATGAAAACGGAATGTACTTCAGACAGTCCTATACATTGTGGAACGATAGCATACTTTTTTCAACGGTATCTCAGTTAAGAATATTGTATGCAAATGACTCAGTTTTCTGATAAAAGTTGCGCCGATAACGTTGGATATATTTTATTTATGGATTTTTTAAAACTTGGAGATATAGTTGGCGCATAAGTGTTCGTAATTGTTCTAAAATGTGTCAAGTACATGATGATAGTGCCGATGAAATAGCTCGGTAATAAACAAATTGACAATAGCAGTGGGTTGCGTTTCATGGTTTAAATTTGTTATTTTCACCGAACGTTCCATGACATTTTTAGGATGTGTGGAATCATCGTTAGCTTTAATTGGCTCTAGGGCGGAAAATTGGAAATTACTGGACGGTTTTTATGTACGCGTTTTATTTTGATATTGCAATTCTTGTCTATTTGTTTTTTAATGTACGATTTAATGGTGCAAACAAAATATACAGCAAAAAAATGAAAAATGTTAAAAAATTATTTTTATGTCGTTTGCTATTCTAATAATTACACGGAAACAATTCATAAAGATAAATGTTAAATACGTATATTTTTTAAAGAATTCTGAAAACGTTTTCTAGTTAAAATTTATTCCTTAAATAATAATTTATGTAAATTTATGTATTTTCATTATATTTTCAAGAAATTTATAATTTTCAATATTTGCATTGTGTACCACGCGCAATATTCTGTACTGCATTAAATAGAACTCGATGCAAAACAAAACGTAACATTTTCATAATAAAATGTCAGGTTGAGAAGATAAGATGACATTGTTTGTTTGTTGTTCGAAAGATACATAAACAAATCAGAAACGGGAAGTATGACTTGCAGGTGTAGTATTTAACTATAATCTGACATGATAATACACAATAAAACAAATGACGTATGGTATTAACTGACTATTTTTAACGAATTTATTAAAAAATCGATTAAAACTGCGTAAGAGTAACCAAGAAATATTTTTTCAGTTTTTCACTTTGTCTAATGTTACAATGTTGGGAATTATAGTCTAGGGACCAATGTTTATACGTAATTCGACCTCCAGAATCCAAATTTCGAGGTTAGAATCTCCGGAATAGCTCGGAACAGTGTTTAAATTAACAATTTAATGAAAAATGACAATTTTCAGAAAAATTGTGTTTTTATGGTTTAAATTGTTAATTTAAATGTTGTTGCCAACACTTTAGGATATTCTAACTACAAAATTTGGATTTAAAAGTTCGAAATACGTGTAATAAACGTATATAAATCCGTGGACATCTTATACGTTGACCTTGAGAGCGAATTTTTCAGAAAAACCGTATTTTTTTCGTTAAATTGCAAATTTAAACGATGTTCCCAGCACTTTAGGACATTCTAACCTCGAAATGCGGGTTCAAAAGATAGAGATACACAAACATTTCTTAATTTATTACTAATTCTACAAACTACTAAATTAAGACTAGGATAATTCTATTAATGAATTTGTAGTTTTGTATTATTTAATAGCAAAAACTTGAAACTTTATGAGGACCCATTTTTTATTTATAAAAGTAGTTTTTGAGATTAATTCAAGTTTAGAAAGACAATGTATTATTATTACAACAGCCTCAAATTAAATAATTAATTTAAAATCACTTGATGCACTACTATATTGTTAACATTTTAACAAATGTTATTTTTATACAATTGTGTCAATTAATTTGTTGACTACATTTTGATACATGTATCAATTATGTACTTTGACATAATTGAACGTAAAAAAGTTGAGTAAAGGATTTAAGAAAATAAGCTATTTAAACGATATGTGAACACTTTGATAACGTCGACTATGATTTGCGGAAAATACAATGATTATGATGAGTTATAAACTTAATTATATGTAATATACTGTAATCATGACAAAGTAATTGTTGGTCGATTATGACAGTAATAGTCAATGATATGCGAAAATTACTTTCTTTCAATAAAATGAAAATCGAGCAGCTCTTTAAAAAAGAGTGAAAAATACACTTCTTTACATTCATTATTGCTTCTTAATATCTTAAATATTTATTATTTCTGTATATTTTTTAAATTTTAAGTAGCAAAACAAATGGTGGCAAATTTTTTATATTAACCAACAATATTTTCGTTTTTCTTTGTCTTTGAATGGTCAAATATCATTTTGGACCATTTGTCATTATTGTATGATGTCATAGGTTATAGAAAAGTGAGGTTATCTGTCTCAAAAGTTTGACACAATCGTAGTATGATTTCTGATTGTTTTTTGAAGCTAAAAATAATGGCAGTGCCACAGTTTTTCTTTCCTTTTGTATTTTAAGTGTTTTTGAGGCAAGAATGAATTTTCTTTTGAGAATCAATATTAAAGTATCATACCGATGGTTTTGCCACAAAAATGCAATTTTTTACAGATTTAACATCTTTTTATCAAAAATAAGATGTGCTAGATCTTGCACATAGTTTATTATCTTAAGTCGCCATATTAGCTACAAAAAAAACGCTAGTAGATGAAAGAGCTTTCTCATATTTTTATTCACTTTGTTTAAGGTTATGTTGAACCTGAAAAAATATAAATTAAATTAAATAATATTTCTGGGATACGGAGATGTACATCGTATAATCTTCAAAAATCCCTAGAACAAAAAAAGTCCTCACAACTATTATTAATACCAAACATATGTTCGCTCAACAAAAATACGGGAACCAAAACAAATCTGGTAAACAAGAAAATTCCCTATAAAAAAATTATATCCTCGGAAGAGAGACCAAACATCTCTATAACAACAACAAAAAACTCATAAATCTCGGCATGTGTGAAATATTATTGAGTTGAATTTATTTTGTTTAGGTTCAACATAACCTCCAACAAAATAAATAGAAATTTTCGTCGATAAATTTTGTCCATTTCAAACGAAACAGATTAACTAAATTCAGGTTCGAAAATTAAAAAAAAAAAGAGCTATTCTTTAAATAGTATCTCATTTTTCAGGTTGCAAAATGCTCATTCGCGTCGTCCGGGGTCCAAAATTAATAGAAGGAATGTTAACGTTGTAAACATAATAATGAATATTCACCTCGAAAACAGAGTTCTTCATCGCATTTTGCCCCTAGGGACGAAAAATACTATTATTACATATTTTTTTACAATGTCAATCAATTTAAATGTGCTTCTTTGGCCCATAAAGGAATAAATGGCTTGCAGATTCAGTGATCTGTCAGGTTTCATTAAAAAAATGTTGTTAATGGAATTAATTATTTATTTATTACTTCAATTGTTATTGATAACCGGATATAAATAAGAAATTATGTAAAGACATTCTCAATTACGTTAACTTAAATATAGTAAAAGATTAAAGAAAAGTGGAAATTAATTACCAAAAAATTCATTAAACAAATAATACATTTGTATTTTTAAACAAATTTCAAAATAATTCGGGTAATCCTAAAGATAATTTGTTAATTTCTGACCTATAAATATCAATCACTAAAGAATTAAACAAATATATTTCTAAAATGGTCAAAAAATGAATATTGACTTTTTCAATCTTATGGGCGACACATTGTAAAAAAAAAATCATTTGTATCAGGCATCTTTCATCGCTGCTAACGGGCGACTACCTACATGTGAATAAGATTGCCGAGTATCGATTTTTCACGTGGGGTGGCCCACGAAAATATCCGCGAATCGGCACATACAAGCGACTACCTACGGTAGGGACCGAAACGCACCGAGGCGCGAACAATAGAAGTTCCGGCCATAAGGTCCCTACGAAACCACATCACGGACAGATAAGAGACCGTCCATCCAATCCCGTTGCAACGCACAGCCAATTCTTGGAATTTCCTTTTGGTGGAGTGGTGGAAGTGTCAGAGGTGATGGGAGGAGGAGGATCGATTCTCCGGTGCGCATCCGTTGTCGAGCAAACCGGGCGAAGGGTTGAAACCACCTCAGAAAATTTAATAGAAAACCTGCGTATACGTCCACGTGTGTATACGTATAGGTGCATCATTATGTGTAGGGGGACTAGGCGGGGGTGGGAACGTAGGGGCCGACGAGAAGAAAGGGTTTCAGCAGGCTGATGACCGAGCCCACCGTCGTCGGCGTCCTCGAGCCGCTCTGGGAAGGCTCACGGAGTGCCGCAGTGAGGCAGGGCGCGGTTTTAGGCAGCGGTGCTCAAAATTTCTTTGGCGACGATACACGGCCCGATCGCATTCATCAGACGCCTAAGTCGACGGCCTCCTACAAAAAGACGATTCCGACAAAACCCAACTAGCTTCCAGCAATTTTCGAGATTGGTTCGAATGAGAAATATCTCGGGTAGGGTTCGGCAGAAGTTAAAAAATATCGTTTTTCGAAAAAAATTTTGAAAATTACAGACAATTTTAAGGTAATTTTGTAGAAATCTAGATTTTTAAGGAAACAAAGTCGGTTGTCGGAAATTTTTTTGAAACTTAGGGAATTTTGTATGATCTAGGGATATTTTAGATTTAATTAGATTATTTAAGATTTTAGATAAATAATTTAGAAAAGCAGTGAAGAATTAGAGAAATTTAGGGGAATCCAGAAATTTTTTAGAAATGTGTACGATGATAGAAGCAATAGAAGGACAAAGAGTAAGAAATTTATGTTTTTGATTATTCTTTGTGTGTTTTTCTTAATACAGTAAAACCCCTCTTACTTGAACACTCGCTTTCTTGAACACCCCGTCTATTTGAACAAAATAACCTCGTTTATTTGAACGATTTCTACTTCCCCTTACCCCCACTACTCGCTCTTACGCGGATACAAATTGCAATGCGCGTGCGCTACTCACGACGGACAGGTATATTGTGCGAGGAGTGGGGACAACTGTAAGCGTTCAAATAAACGGGGTCGGAGGGGAAATGCTGGCTCGACCCTGTTCAAGTAAGAGGGGTTTTACTGTAGGTGCAAATTGTAAACAAAATAATTTTGGTAAGTAGAGGAATTTTGTTCCTTCTTCAATATTGGATGTAGGGAATTTTCGAGAAATCTAGGGAATTTTATAGATAGAAGAATTAGATTTTGGGAATTTTGTAGGAATCTAGCAATTTTTTTAAATGATGACGAGGATGGAAGCAATATTAGGACAACAAGGCGAAGAAAACGTTATTTTGGTACTTGGTATTTAGATATTTAGACAATAATGTCTGTTTTCGGTTATTTAGAGTTTTTGAATAGGTACATTTCGTGAGAAAAAGAATTTTGGAAAGTAGACTTGGTAGAGTGGATTAATGTGGTTAGGTTTTTTTCCTCCTTCAATATGGGGTTCAGGGAATTAGTTTTAGGGAAACTTGTAGGAATCTAGGGATCTTTTAGAAATGTGGACGATCGAGAAAGAAATACGTCTTATAAGAATTTTGTTTTGGAAGTTGGTATTGTAATATCTGATAAAACATCTAATTCTTCGGTTACTTTGGGAGGTAAAGCAGGACATTATTACTAGGTATAGTAATTGTTTCTTGCTCCAAAAAATCCAGGTAATTTTCCTGAAATCTAGGGTATTTTCACGAAATCCAGATAACTTTCTTGAAACCTAGGGAATTTCCTTGAAATCTAGGGTATTTATTGAACTCTATGTAATTGTCTTGAAATACAGGTAATTTTCTTAAAATCCAGACAATTGTCTTGAAATCCGGGTAATGTTCTTGAAATCTAGGGAATTTTCTTGAAATCCACGTAATTTTCCTGAAATCTAGGGAATTTCCTTCAAATTAAGGTAATTTTCTTGAAATCCAGGTAATTTTCTTGACATCCGGGTAATTTTCTTGAAATCCAGAGTCTTTTCTTCAAATTAAAAGATTTTTTAAGTTCGAGAATTTTCTTGAAATCTAGGGAATTTTCTTGAAATCCAGATAATTTTCTTGAAATCTAGGGAATTTTCTGAAAATCTAAGGAATTTTCTGGAAATGTAGGAAATTTTCTTGAAATCCACGTAATTTTCTTGAAATCTAGGGAATTTCCTTCAAATTAAGGGCATTTTCGTGAAATCCAGGTAATTTTCTTGAAATCCAGGGAGTTTTCTTGAAATTTCGTGAATTTTTTTGAAATCTAGGTAATTTACTTGAAATCCAGGTAATCTTCTTGAAATCTTTGGAATTTTCTTGAAATCCCGAGAGTTTTCTTGAAATTTCGGGAATTTTTTTGAAATCTAGGTAATTTACTTGAAATCCAGGTAATCTTCTTGAAATCGTTGGAATTTTCTTGAAATCCCGGGAGTTTTCTTGAAATTTCGGGAATTTTCTGGAAATCTAGATAATTTTCTTGAGATCCACGTAATTTTGTTGAAATCTAGGGAGTTTTTTTATGATCCAGAGATGTATTCGAAACTCTTGTGCAACGATGGAAGAAATATGTATTTTCGGATAAGGAATTATGAATTTCATGTAGGGAATTTTGTAGGAGTTTAGAGATTTTGGTAGAAATGTGGATGTTGATAGAAAAAAAAATGTTGTTTTTGGTACCATTTCAATAACTAAGGATTAAAGTTTTGGTTATTTGGAATTTTTTTTGGATAGTCCTGTAATGTAAGAAGAAGAATATTACAAAGAAAGGTAGCTTTTAGTCTGGGTTATACAGATGTTAGGTATTTGGTCGAAATCTAGGGTTTTTTTTGTGTCGGAAATGTAAAAAGAAGGAAATGGAAATAAAGATTTCTGTATAAGGGGTGAAGAGTGGGTTTTTCGGTGCACAAAATACCATTTTTCTCCCTACTTTGCTGGAGCAAAACAGCACATGCTCTCCCTAAGAAGCCAAATAAACACATCCGGGAGCAAAATAAGTTTCTCGCATTCTCAACGCAAAATGCTATTTTGCTCCCTATATCGCGGGAGCAAAATAGCACTTTCTCTTCCTAGGGAGTAAAATAAGTTGCTTACACTCTGAGGTCAAGGTACTCATATAAATTGTCACTCGTCTTCAAACACCTATTTTACTCCCTAGTTGCGCAATGTGTACTATTTTTTATTTAAATATTTTCTGTTTAAAATATAATTAGATTCTAACTCAGTGATCTAGTTAATGCTTCATAAAACTTCAAATGCTTTTAGAATATCACAATGGCATAAATTGAAAGGGCTTGTATAAATAAAATTGATAAATATGCAGATTAATCCTACTATTTTTGGTTCACGTAAACGTATAACCCTTCACCTTTTAACGGCCTTGTCGATCAGTTGAGTTTATTTATTTTTAAATTATTATTTTTTAAATCTACGACCTTTTTTCTTTCTAATAATAGAAGTATGATATTCAGATTTAAAATATTCAGTATTGTACATCTCTTTTTTTACAATAAATATTGAAAAAGTACGTGGATACATAAAAGTGAATGAATTTTGGTGAAATATATTTTTAGTTTCGATCCTACAAAATATATAAATTGTAAAGTAAATAATACATTATTTTCAATTTCATAAAGCCTGAAATTAAATGAGTTAATTGATTTCAGTTCAATATTTTCATTTATTTATTATCCACTGTTTATGTAAAGCAATATATTTTTCCATAACACATGTTTAGGAAAACTCTCTATCGCCCACTTAGTATTGGACACAATAGTAGATTGTGCAACTAGGGAGCAAAATAGGTGTTTGCCGATGAGGGCGAGTTTGACGTCTGAGCGAAGCGAAATAATATTTTGCGCTCAGAATGCGAGAAATTTGCTTTGCTCCCGGATATATATTTATTTTGCTCCCTAGGGAGAGAAGGTGCTATTTTCCTCCCGCTATATAGGGAGCAAAATAGAATTTTGTGCGCCGAGTGTAAGACAAACATTTTTTCATCACACTGGGACGAAAGCAGCAATTTTCCTCCCGCAAGCGGGAGGAAAGTTACTTCTTTTCCTCCCTGTCATGAAGAAAAATCGTATACTTCCCTCGGGAAGTAAAAAAGAATGTCTCAGACTGCGTGTCTGAGACATTCTTTATTTTACCTCCCTCGTTGAGTAATATACTATTCCTCACGTAATAAAAAATATGTTTCCTACTCTTTAATTTGGCCCTAGAGAACGTAATCGCGTGGAGTTTTAAAAATCAATTATAATACATATTTCTGGAACGAAATAATATAAACTTGTAATTTGCGTCACCGTACAAAAAATGTCAAGTCAGTATCGGAAGCCACCTAAAACATGCAAGCCTTTTGAATCGATCGCAAGCTAAATGTAAAATAGGACGCCAGAAATGTAATGAAGAAACTCTCATCATTCAGTGGCATTAAAATTGAACCAGTGGAGAATGCATGCTAAACTTTCGCTTAATAGTTACTGTTTTACAAAATAAACGTTATAAAACTATAGTTTGTCTGAATCTCTTGGAGTGAAAGTTCACTTGCTGTGGAGTGAAAAATCACTTTCTTTGGAGTGAATCAGTCACTTTAGTGAAAGAGTGAATTGTCATTCTTTAGAAGTAAACTCACTCTATTCGAGTGGAGTGAATATTCAGTCTTCAAAAGGTAGACTTCACTCTTTCATTGTGGCTTAATTTCCACTTCATAAAGAGTGAAAGTTCACTCCAAGACATTTGAATTTAGATTCAAAACAAAAATATGACTTTGAAAAATAACCCATGCAGCGAAAGACTACTCGAACGTTTCATTTTGAAAAGGTCAAAAAATAACCGGGAAACACGCGCGTTTATACTCGACCTAATTATCAAATCAAAATAAAAAACCTGTAAAAAACGAAGAGAAACATTTTTTAATCATTTATATTTCACATTTATCCTTTTTTCCTTTATTTACAATTTTCAATTACGTCCTATTTTTATAACGAATAGAAATGCATCCTTTTAGCGGCGATGTTTTTTTCGTTATTTTTTTTTTATTATCGTGTTGTTTACGTGATTTTTGCGCTGCATCCATTTGTGCCAAGTTTCGTAATGACCTCTTGGAGTCGTTGAAAATCACTCATCAGGTGGTGAAAACACGTTATATCATTGACGTTACAACCTACCTGACAGTGGGTGGGGGGTGGTGAAGAGATTTCCGGTGCCATTACGTAACATCCGAGAGTGGATTTTCCCAGGTACTGGCGTGGTTGCTTTTCGCTACCGAAACATCATCTCGGTAGCTCCGGTTGCATCCGGGAATATCGGCGTTATTCGCATCTCTATCGATCTGCCACGGCAGCACCCAGTAGCACCCCCTTTCCCCCTCCACCACCACCAAGTACCACTCCACTTACCCTCACCCTATTTGATGCGCGAGCTTTCGCTGCGACCCCCTTTTCGCGATTTCACTCTCGTACACTCTCAAAACCCGGTCGATGAGAAATGTGGGCTGAACATTCCACAACAGAAATTACGCTATTTTGTTCTTTTTTTGGGTGAAGTTTTTCGAAATTGAAGTTCTTGAGAGAATTTTAAAAAAGAAGCTAAAAATAGCGTTTTAGGAGCTTTTGTTGTTATTTTTTTATGAAAGAATATAAAAATTACTATGAAGACAATCCCGAGCGGAAATGTATTCAGGCAGCTTAAATATGTACCAGGGCCTGACCAGGCTCCAGTAAGGCGTTCCTGATCAAGTTCTCCTGAATGTACCCAAATCAGGACATGATCAGGTTGAAGTAAGTTATTCTGATCAGGTTCGCCTGAATATGCCCTGAGTAAACCCTAATTATGTCAAAATAAAGTATAACTGATATAGGGAAGCCAGTGCATTTCCATATGAAGACTAAACCATGAATTGATAAGACTTCCCTTATTTTCAATTTCCGGGAATCGCTAACTGCTTTAGAAATTTCAGATCAGGGAGCCGCTCAGAGCCTGATAAGGACATCTGATTTTTTTAACTTCTAAATTTTATGTAATTCGTTCAGTCGCCACTAGGCGTGATCGCGCATCTACTTCATTCCTGTTAAGGAAATGTATTTCTATTTTGTATATTAGCTTACTTGTAGGAACGTTTCGACACAGCATATTTTACACATTGTATGTGATGGATATGTATACGCTTCGTATAGATGTGTAAACATTATTTTTTTATTTTGCAGGTTTTTACTTGTCAAATAGTAATCAATCATTAAAAATTAATTTGTTGTTTCGTAATACTATTGTAAATATTTTCACCATGAAATTTATTGGAATGCGTGCGAAACATTGGGCATTGTAAGGTCCTGATCAGGTCCTGCACATTTGCCTGATCAGGGCCTTAACAGAAAAAGCGTTACACGATATGCCAGGACCTGATAAGAGGACATGTCAAGACCTGATTTTGTTCAGAGGCTTCATGATCAGGACCTGATTCCAGCCTGAATAATTTTCCGCTCGGGATTGTTTATGGTTTAGGTCATGGTTTAATGAATATATTTTAGAGAATTTTATAGGAGTCTGGTGATTTTTTTAGAAATGTGGACGATGATGGAAGAAACAAAAATTTCGGTAAAAATAGATTTTTTTGGTACAGGTATTTCAATAACTAGGGAGTAAAGTAAGTTTTTGTTATTTTTTTAATAGGCTTGTGCTGTAAGAAGAAGAATTTTACAAAGAAAGGTAGATTTCTTGTCTTGGTTATACAGATTTTGGTTAGGAAGACAATTGTTTATTGTTTGGGTCATGGTGTAAAGAAGAACGTGAAGTTTTGCGCATCAGAAACAGGGAGCTTTAGTGAACCAGTGAAAATTGACCAATATTACAATCAGAAACTCTATACACCTATCAGCGTACCGGTCTTGTACAAATGGTAACTTTCTATTGGTTCATCGAACTCCCACTAGGTGTGGTCTACTGCGCATTTATGGGAACGCTTCATCTTGTATCATTACACCATGATTTCGGGTATATTATTAAAATAGATATTAGATTCTAAGATAATTCATTTTCTTATGCGCATTTGATCGTTGTTCTGGTAAAAATTGTTTGTTTTAATAGAAATATTTTGGCTTTAGATAGCTGGCATCATATTTTTTTTGTTTTACGGATATTTCCTAATTTTAAGGATGTTTATTTTGGTGCAGAGAGTTTTGTTTTCTGTGGGGATTGCTCGTGGTTGTAAATTTTTGTTCTGTTTTGATACAGGTATTTTTTGGCGCTAGTTTCTGTTTACATGGATTTTTGTTCTTGTTTATAGGAAAGTTTGTACTTTGTTATAGCAATTTTTGTGTAACTATAAAGACATTTCTTCTTTGATTTTGATTATAGTTATGGAAATTTTTCTTGGTTGCAGGAATTTCTGTCGGTAGTCTTTTTGTTGCAGAGACTTTTGACTTTTATCCAACATTACAAGAATTTTAGTGTTTTTTTGTTTTGATGTAGGTATTTTATTCGTTTATTGCAATGTTTTTTGTTCTAAGTATAGGGAGTTTTACTCTATGTCATAGGGGTTTATTTAACGAATGAAAAATTCCTCGGCACTAATGAGCTATTGATGTATTTACTTTTGCAATTTCTGTCAGTATATTAAAAGAATATAAGAAAGTAATTATACAAATTATAAACCTGCTAGTGCCACCCAGATAACTACTAAGAAATTTAGTGAACTAACTGAAAATGAATAGGACATTGTTATACATTGCATTCTACTGTTCGAGTAACTTATTTAGATTTTAAAAGTATAATTTCCCTCAACGCAATCAAAAGTCTCAGAAGACTACGTAAGATATATAAACGAAGCATGTACTAAAAATATTTTTATTAGAAAACTGACCATCTTATCTAGTTTGAGAGGGAAATGCTCCTAACATGCAAATATTTGCTCAGTTTTCTGAAAAAAATACACGTCACTAAGTTAATATTGTCGTGCTAGTAACTAATCTACATTTTGCATATGAAATTATTTCATTAAATTACTCATCATTTATGGGAGTACCTTTGAAAAATAAAAAAATGTTTGAAATATTCAGAGAAAAGGAGTGTCATTTCTTATATTATTTAGTAATAGGCTATTCGTAGTATCAGATGGCCATAATATATATGTAGGTCAAGAGCTCATCAAAACACCCTATTATAGGCTTTTCCCTTTCGGAATAGAGTATAATCGGTGACAAAAAGTTTATTTTAGTACATAAGTACATATATTTTTAAGTCTATAAGTATGCAGGTAAGCATTTATACAACAAAAAATTAGGAACATCAAAAAATACTTAAATAAATGAGAAAATACTACCATGATAATATGATAATAACATTTTCTTTAGGAGTTCTACAGCTGTAGTTAAGAGAAGAAGGTTATGTCGAAATATCAATAAAACCAAATTGAAATGCAATTTCGACTATGCCAATCGAAAGAGTATACTCAAAAATAGTAGACTAGGTCACTCACTTTTAAGTCAATATTAATCCATTTTCTGGTTGAGATTGATGCTTGAAAAATCAACAAAAAAATGTGTACCGGGTAATCATTTTACTCGGATTCAAATTTTGTTTAATACCGTTTTTAGAAAAATGACCGAAATTCATCACTTGCTAAATATTGCACCATAAAAAATTGTTGTACAAACAAAAATATCAAAAATAAACGTCGACTTTGTTCTGCGCAGCAAAAACAATGCAACCCGAGCGCAAGGTTAAATGCATTATCATATTCAAGTATATTTTTGCATTCTATTCCATCAATCTATTCTGCATTTGTCCGTCAACAAAACATTTCAAGAACCGAAAGCACCGCTGGTGTCTCTGCAATTAAACAATGCACCGCACGCTCGTGACGCGATAAGAATTCTTTAATCCGCAGTTAGAAATCGATTGAAAAAACCTATCCCAACAAGATTTCCTCCGATTTCGCGAGCTAAAAACTATTGTCTCGCGACTAGACGTAATTAAAGTGGGACGCGGCTTTGCACAAGGTCACGGCCAGGAAAATGATTACTTTGTACACATGCACATGCACCAACACAGTATCAAAGTCTCTAGTGAATCTAGACGAGGAGGACGTCGTAAAAAACGTTTAACCGTCCTTGATTCGTTATCCAGGTTACGATTTCCTCGATTGAGAAGCTTTAGGTCTCATTTATATTATATATCAAGTATATACTACTTGCTCCTAGGTCATGTGTGTTTGTAACCATATGTAAAATGCGGATCACCGGCCAGAAGCCGATCGAAGAGGACCTTGAAGCGGCAAGCGGCTACGTAGAGGGCGCCACCGTCGAGACGCCGGTAAAAAGCGCCACCACGGGGGCTTAGAGAGGGGGCGCTGTTTCGCGGCTCACCGGCTACCTCGAAATAAAGCACTTCCCCACCCTCGACCTTGTCCGCTACGTTTCAAGCGACACTCTCCTGAATGATTAAAGCCGTTTTTAAGCTAAATCGAAAAAAAATCCCGACTCTTTTGAGAAAATGAAAAGGAAAATGAAATTGAATTTTTCTGGCGTCAGTTTCGGAAAGGGTTATTTTTGGGTTATAAAATATAGTTACGGCAGATGCATTTCAAAAGTGGAGGAAATTTTGGTTTTGTAAAATTTTACGTAATCAATATATGCAGGACAGGTGTGAAGTTTACGTCGTAATAAAGTAATTTTGATGGAATACCGTGTTCGCTTTTGCCATTCCTAAGGTAATTTTTACAAAAATATATTTATAAAAAATAATTCTAACGCTGTAAATATCCGTTTCGAAAAATCATATTGGTTAGAGATTTATTTTCCACTTTTGAACTTATAACTGCAGTAAGAGAAAAAAATAGTGAAATCTACGAAAAAATTACTATCTTGTATAGTAAATGGTCGGGATAACTATTGCCATAGTCCAATGAACTATCATCTGTAGTAAGAGGTTACACTAAAAGAAATGCAGTCAAAATTACTAATAAAAAGTCATTTCCACCATTTACTATAGTAAAATGTCGTATTTTTTTTGTGTAAACATAAGCTGCTGTTATACGAAAGGCGATAAATCCGGATATACGTTTAATATTATTATTTTAATTTAATTTAAAGAGCAATAAAAATGATATGCACTTTTAAACACATTTATAACTTTTAATGATATTCTAATGATATTCCAATCCATAATAAAATTTAATAATCCATAATAAAGTTTATTCGAGAATTTAAAAAACTTTTGGATGAATAATTAGAAAGAGCGATTTTTAGTAAAGAAAAAAATAGCTAAAATTTAAAAAAAAAAAGAACTCTATCGATGAGAAACATTATTTATGTTTTAAATTACGTAAAATACACTACAGAAATTTTACTTTAAAAAATATGGATGTACTCGTCCAAGCCCCACTTTCGGAGTTTTTATGAACCGTATTCCATTTTTTTATATTTGTTCCCTCTTTCTAGTAATTTTCACCCACTTTTATTTACAATACTTTTAAATTACAAATTGCTAAAATGCAACGCAACTCTATGCTAATCTCTGCAGTTGCACGTTTATTGTTTTGAGTTTTGAAACCGACTTTATGTTTCGATTTGGACGAAGGGGAAAAATATAATTTTTATTAATAAAAATGTTTTTGTAATCAAGTTAAAATCTAAATTGATATACATACATAACTTGTCATTTCACTAATATGTAATAAATTCTACTATTTGTTTAGTCCTGACTCTTGTTACATTCGAGTAGTACAAATAACTATCTTGTAGTAGATGTTACTACATAAATGATGAAAATGACCAATTGATTATCGACTATTTCTACGACAGTAAATATGACTAAATTTTTCTCTCAGTGTGTAAACATGAAAGGTTAACTGTGGACATTTAAACCCTTCATTTCAAAATTTGTATCATTTACAAACTTTTCAGTCTCTAAATAAACTCTTTTGAACACGGTCTTAAATATCAAGTTTTAAATAAAATAAGAAATTTTTTCAAAAGTAACTAAAATTAAAATTATAATTTGTAACATTTTACTGAATACTTTTGTATTCATTTTTATTTTTAGTTTCAGTGAATATACATGGAAATTCACTAGGGTTTCGTCAAACAATTTTTTGACAAATTTTTATTAAGGTAATATAGTGCTTTTCTTCCTCATTATTCAATTTTTGTCACACTGAAAAGTTTGTTAAAAGAAATATACAATTTTATAATTTAGCTTTCATTTTTTCACGAAATAAATTGTATCGTTTTTCATATATCATGTATTTTATGTAAAAATTTTTTTGTAATTACATATTCTTTATAATTTTTGTACAGAATAATAAACTTAAAGAGGGCCAAAATAATAGGCCGAAATGGTGTCAAAATAACTTTTGTTTATTAAATATATCTAATTACTCTGAAAAACACAAAAAAAAAACACTAACGGATCTTTTCACTTACGAAATGATCAGAGAAGAAAAAGGAACTTTATTCATGGTAATTTTTACAAATATTAAGAATGTAAATAATAAAATAAAATAATCATTTCTTGTTTCAAAGGTTATTGGGAAATCTTTCTAACTAACTTTCTAAAAGACTAACGTCCAACGGAAGGTAATTTTTAATGAATATAAACAATCAAGAAAAAATAAACATTTTTCTGTCTCTACTTACTTCCATTGCCGATTTTGAAAACAATAGGATAATAAAATCTGGTTTGAAAGGTAGGTAAATTTTTATAAAAAAATCCTAACCTTAGTAGAAAATATGACTCATTTTTGGCTATTTTTTCTGGTCGTTATACTGTAAGCTATGGAGCTCAGAAAAACTATCCAGAAATCAGCTTTCTTTTCTATAGGGAATTTTTATTTACTTTTTTATAATCTCAAAAACCATAGAAAAACAATGAAACTACAAAAATTCACGTTTTTAGTAAAAATACATCATATTTTTCATATCATATATTTGCCCAAAATAAATTTGTTTATAGTTAAATATTTTCGTTTTTTACTAAAAACAAGTATTTTTTGTGTGTCATTGATTTTCTATGGTTTTTGAGATTATAAAAAAGTAAAGAAAATTCTCTTTAGAAAATATTTCTGGATAGTTTTTCTTAGCTCCATAGCAAATGCATTTTAGGATGCATAAATTTTAATTTTTATAAAATGTTCTCGATCAATAGATGTGTGACTTTTTTTAAAAAGCAGCATTTATACGGTAACATTTTTGTTAAAGAAAAATTATATTACAAAAAATGTAACAAAAGTAAGTGTATTTTTAATAGACAGAAGTGTTTAACGTTGATTTATATCTTTATATCTATCGGTTTGTTTGTAAAATAAGTTACTTCTGGTAAGTTGTACGCTAAACATTGTACCTTTTTTGAAGAGAATTAAATTACCTTTAAATGATTTTTTGATTCATCTGTCATCTGTTTTCTAGATACAGCTGTTTAAAGTTTTTGAAATATATTTTGGAGCAAAATTAATTTTCTGTCGATGAAAACGAATTCATTGTCCAATTTCACGCATCACGTGAAATATTTTTCATATCATAACCTCAAATTATAAAAAAGTTTTTTTAAAAATAATTTTCGGATCAGATATCTTAAAAACCTGCCGTGGTGGGTCAAATTGGACAACAGATTCGACTTCAGTGGCCAAAAATCAATAATATCCACTACCTCTGATTCTGAAGGTGAATGAACTTGAAAAGCATAAAATGTATCAAAGAAATCATTTCATATACATTATTTCATCATTTTTGAACATTAAGTTTAAAAAATAGTTATTTAATCAAAGTTTTTGAACATCAATAGATTATTGATGTAACAATAGTATATTAATTTTCACTATTTTATCATAACAAATTATTGATGTTCAAAAACTACTTTTTGTAACAGAATTTGAAAAAAATTATGAAATTATTTATAATTATTTATTACATATTTTAAATGATTTTTTTATATATATTTTATGTTTTTCCAATTCCTTCAACTTTAAAATCCTGTATAAACTGTATTTTTAACATACATTATTTAACACCTGTCATATCATGACAGACAATTAATAAACGTTATTTCTGTCTACAAAGCATCTCTAAAATTCTATTAATATACACTGTTTATTGATAGACTTTCTACTAAACTGTGTCAAATTATATTAAGAATTATTAATGACTGAAATTTACGACTCGTATACAATATATTCACTTTTAATTTTTAAAAGTAGAAGAAAAAACTTCACAAAATCTAGAAGTTAATTTTTTTTCGTCCTCTATTAGCCATTTTTATTTTTCGCATTCTGGATTCACATTTTTAACCGTAGAATTCCAAATTTCTAGAAATGTACAAAATTATTTCTATCAAAAGAACAAAATTTGTTCATGTCATTTCAATAAATGTCATGAAATTGAGTTTCAGGAGGGGATGGAGAGGGTAATATGTCATTATAATGAACTTATTTGAATGTTACTGTTTATTGATAGACTTTTTATAGTTAAAATTGAACTGATTAAGGACCAAATATGCAAAAATTTTAATGGAGGTTTGACAGTATTTTTTAGCATGAAAAGCAATAATGCTAAATAATGCATTAAAAATGTTATGACAGATATTTTGTAAGGTTCAAACCCCGTTCTTTCAAATGGCCTATCTGACAATATTGCAAATTCAAAAATACAAAAATTACACGTGGTTAATGAATAAAAACAAGATTTTTAAACATTTCTTTTTCCCTCTACTCCTTTTCACTTATCGCTATTTTTTTTAACATTTCCCCACAATTCTTTATACTGGTAAAAAGAAGGCGTCAAACATGTGAGAGCTTGAATGTGATTAAGCGTATTTTTTAAAAATTCAATATGGCGTCCTGAAATGGCGTCCAAAAAGAAGATTTATTTGAAAAATTTCGGAATATCCTGTATCTAAACCGGTCAGCTTTCTCAAATAAATGCTAAGAATGAAAAGTTCTTTTAATTCAACGAGGAATTTTTGGTTTCTTTTTTTGAAATTAAAAAAGTTTTTTATTTGACATTTACGAAAATTTTTTTAAATTTCCAAGAAATTCCTCAAAATTTCAGTATATTCCTAGATGGATTTTAAGCTTTGTTATGTCCTTTACAACGATTTATAAAAAAAATGAAAATATACATGTAAATATTGCATAATTTTAAAAAGCAGCATTTATAAGGTAACATTTTTGTTAGGAAAATTATATTATCAAAAATGTCACAAAAGTAAGTGTATTTTTAATAGACAGAAGAAATTGTTTAACTTTGACATATATTTTCGGTTTATTTGTAAAATAAGTTACTTCTGGCGAGTTGTACGCGAAATATTGATTATACCTTTTTTGAAGAGAATTGAATTACCTTTAAATGATTTTTTGATTTATCTGTCATCTGTTTTCGAGATACAGCTGTTTAAAGTTTTTGAAAACGACTTCATTGTCCACATATTTCACATATTATAACCTCAAATTGTCAAAAAGTTTTTTTTTAAAATATTTTTCGGATCAGATATCTTAAAAACCTGACGTGGTTGGTCAAATTGGACAACAGATTCGACTTCAGTGGCCAAAAATCAATAATACCCACTACCTCTGATTATGAAGTTGAATGAACTTTTAAAAACATAACATGTACCAAAGAAATCATTTCACATACATTATTTGATCATTTTTCTATCTTTCAATTCTCTTTTTTGAAATTAAAAAAGTTTTTTATTTGACGTTTACGACAATTTTTTTAAATTTCCAAGAAATTCCGCTGTAATGCTGGTTGTAATTTTTTACTATACTTTTTGGCCCGACAGTAAAAATATGGAATGGCATTTTGCAAAAATCTTGATGGAAACAAAATTTTAGTAAAATTTTTTGATTTGTGTTGTCTCTATCTCATAATACGTTTATAATGTTTAATTAAAATTACGAAATTGTTTTGAAATTATTGTTAAATAAACCGTTACATTCCTCTATTAAAGAAAATTATGATTATTTTTATTAATTTTTTAAATTTCGAAAAATGTTGAGAATTTTTAATGAAACTAATTTTCAAAAACTCCAAATTCGAATGCAAATTCATTTTAACAATGATTTTTTGTGGTATGTCGTCATAAATCATAGGGAGATGGTCAGGAATATCTGCAGCATTTTATCGAAATGAGTTGTCGTTTAAGAATAAGTTTCGTCGACTGTCTATGATTCGATGCATAAGATCCGACCATGATGCATAAGTGCGCCGCGACGTTATGCCTTGTTCAAGGTTTGACATTGAAGCTTATACAACGTCCTGTATATAGATGTGCCGACAGAGCACGTTCGCTAAAGTTTACAGCAATTAACACTAGGAAATGAAAATTGTGAGGAAATTCCTAACGTTTTCCCACGAGAAATTGCTTTCACACAAACTATACGGTTGCAGTAAGTAGAAAACGACGGAACTTTGAATGAAAAGACGATTTTAATGCACTAGGGCGCAAAATGAATCTTTTTAGGCCCGGCAGTTATTCTAAAAGTTCCAATTATGGTTTGGTATTGTTGTTGTTTATAAGTATATGTGGTATCTAGATTAATTAACACAGGAATAATAGTACATTGTGCAACTAGGGAGAAAAATAGGTCTTTGCGCTCAGTGTGTAAGAAAATCATTTTCGATATAGTTGGACAAAATGATACTATTAAATTGTATTTCACATAAATTTCGTGTAGATATAACGAAACCACACAAAAAATTGATTAAAAATGTAGTTTTTCAAATCTTGCATTTGATGTAATTAACTTTTTAACGAAGACATGTTTTTAAGAATTTTTAGGCACCAGACGAGTAAAAAGTGCCACGTAAAAAACACGAGAGAAAAAGCGGATGCGAGACCGGGCCGAAGGACAATAGAACTTGACGTAGTCTTTAGCAACCGGTTGCATAATGCAAATCTTTTCGATCGTTCGCCATCGTTATCTCGACCGATACCGGTACTTGCAGCTGCATAGTGCTGAAAATATCTTATCGCTAACCATTTATAACAACAAAAATGTATAAAAATCAGTTGTTTTTATTGAGGAATTTTTGTTTTTTTTTTTGTTTTTTCTTTTTGTTTTTTCATAAAAAGTTGAATTAATTAATAATTAAAAGAAATTCTTGGCCTTCAACAAGTTTTTAAAAATGATTTTGTTTATATTAATAGGTTAGGTGTGAAGCTGATTAATGTAACGAATTATTTTTAATTAGGTGTATAATACTTGAGTATTTACGATAGTTATCGGGAGCTATTAAAAAAAAAAATCTGTCGAGGCTATAGCAATTAGCGTTGCTCTCTCGGTTATTATCGCGTAAAAATAAAAACGGCCACCATCCCTAATAAAGCTCCGTTTTTCTTAGATTGTCCTGCTTTCACTGCTGTCTTTGTCAATTGTTTATCTCAATCCAGCCTCTTGTTCTTACTAACGAATGTATTCGCGACAAATAAGTGCGGACTCGTTACATATCAGTCGTTGCCAAGTGGCGTGACGCGTGTAAGCACGACCTTGTACAAAAATTATTGTTTACAAGCGTATTATCAGATGCGCATCGGCAGAAGAGCAGAACATTTTACCAGGATGAATTTTGAAAATCACAAAAATAAACAAAATTTTGCGATAATTATGGAAATATATATTAAGTTAGGTTAGGTCATACACCACGTTCGCAGTCGATAAAACAGACAGTCGAATCAGGGATTTGGACATGAAATTCCTAGAGTTGTCGATAGATGCGCTACGGTAGCACTTTCTCGCAAGTGGTAGGAGTTTCGGTCAATTAGTACATAATAAAGTTGATCGAAAGCGTGGAAAGGTACGGTTTCAACATTATATAACGGAATAATAGTGGACAATAGTGGAAACACTAAAAGGAAATTGAAATTAAGGATTTCGAAAGGTTTAATTTACTAAAGGAAGTTCAATTTATAAAATACAAAATATGTTTATAAAATTCTAAATTTATATCCAAGTTAGATACGAGAAGCAATCATGAGCGTCGTTTTCTTTTATTCACAAATTTGTAAACATACATTTTCAAATTTGGCACAAGGCCAGTTGATAGGTCCACGATCATAAAAGTTTTTTTCGAGTCGAGATCTCGTAATAATCGTTATCGTTTTTTTAAAGGTTGCAGACCGATTCTTTATAGCAATGACATTGCTTTTTAATCGACGATATATACGACTCGGTATATTATGTTCTTATAAAATTGCACCGAATTAAATGATGTAGCAGTTGACGACAAAAGTACCTGTTATCATTACGTAAGTGAGTATTTGCCATTTTTACCCAGCACAATTATTTGCATTTTGAGATAGCATCTTCGACGTGGAGCCCATAAAATACGCGTTATCATGCTTTTTCCATTACTCGATTTTAGTTATGCGAATACTAAGTGGGTTAAGTAATAGGTTAATGACCTTTAGGCTTTCCTGATTTCGGAACAAGAATGAGGAGATTTTTAGTTGATTTCTTTTTTAATTTTGATTAATATTCAAGTTATTACGCAATAAATATGCTTTTATACGCTTGAAATCACTTTCCGGAAGTTATAGTCGGAAGGACTTGTTCAGTAATGAAATTTCAGTTATAACAAGTTTAAAAAATGCAGAAAACTGAATTACTTGTCGATCGATTCTTAATATATTAAATTTACTGATTTGCAGTGGAAAAATGTTTAAACTTTTTATTTTCAATTTTATGTTTACGTATTTCTCATATACTAATTTTATTATTTTTTCTCTAATGAATACCAAGTTTTTTTTTATTTCGTTTAAAAGTTAACAGAATTTCTCTAAAATGGATGCTTAAAATATTACGAACAATTTATTGCAGAAAAAAGCCATTTGTTTCTATTAAGAATAATTTTAAATCTTACATTTTTATACGAAACCGGGGAAATACTCATCTTTTCCATCAAGAAAAGTATTTTTTAGTCCTAAATTTTAAGACAAAATCAGGGTCCAGAATAAACAATTCAATACGGCGATCCTTAAAATGGCGTCCGAAATGAAAATTAAAAAAAAAAACAATGAGATCTTTCAAAAAAGAGTGAACAGTTCTCAGAATTAATTGAGGAATATACTGGAATTTTTCTACATTTTTCTGTCGATATTATGACCAATTTTTTATTCGGATTTTTTAATCAATTTAAAAAAATCTATTAACTTTTAGAAAAAATTGTCAAAAATAAAGAATACTTAGAACTCTGTGTTCTAATTCTTAGAGTTTTTTCAGAATTTTTCGTAAATTTATTAAAATTTTTTAAAATATCAACAGAAAAATCTGAAAAAATTCCAGCTTATCCAAATGAATTCTCAGTACTTTTTTCTTTTCTTTATTTTTAAGAAGGTTTTATTATTTTTCTGAAGAATTATTTATAAATTTTAGTTTCGGTCGCCATTTTGAGTATCGCCATATTAAATTTTGTATTCTAAACCCTACGTTACTTATAATTTATGACTCGAAAACACTTTTGTAGGCGGAGAAAGATGTATTTTACCAGTTTCCTATTCCTTAAAGCGCTAAGATGTATAAAAATAAAACAAAGCGCTATGTGGGGTCGTGGGAGACCCCAATCCGACGATAATATCGTCCTGCGCAGACAGTTTTCGTTATTTCGTTTCAACAAAATTACTGAATACTCTCCAAGTGTCATTTTACCGAGTAGATAAGTTATCTTGATACAAAAATTATTGGTGCCCGTTATAAAAAATTAAATACAAAAGTGACGTTTTTCGCCCAAAAAATTATAACTGAGTCAATTTTTAATATTTTTTTCGAAAAATTTAACTTGTGCCTCTTGAAATGTAGCTCTTTAAGATAAAAAATGCTATAAAAGTGCAGTTTTAGAAGGGAAAAATGTAATATTTATGTGTGGGGTCTCCCAGTACCCCCAGAGCCCTTTTTAAATTTTCTAAAATATTTTCCATTCAATTTTTGCGACAATTTATTTTCGTAAATACATTACGGAAAGAAACATAATGGGTTAACACTTTGTACATTAACAAAAAAATAGTTTAAATAAATGTGGAGTTGTCCAGTAAAAGTAAATATTTATTAGGTTGTACACCTGCATTTTAGTTCAGCAAACTATATTTCAGATTTAAATTAACCAACTTGTGAAATTATCAACTAAAAAAACAGAGATCACAGTTATTTTGAACTAATTATATTTCACTTTCTAATAAATAGTAAGGAAATTCATATTTTAGCTGTTATACAATTAGCTTTACACCGATATTTAGGGTAAACAAGTCACAGAAAATCATTTAATAACACACTGAATAAAAACAACCTTTTTCAAAATATGAATTTTTCAAAATGAAGAAATATTCGAAATTAAGTCTTCTTTGTTACGACAAACGAAACCAATGAAGGTATTTCCACCGCATAACATTCCCATTGTTTGACATCAAAGCTTTAGTAAGATTACATAAAGCTCGCGTGTTTATACCGCAATGGTTTCCCCGATTCTAACCGGTCGGTGTTGTAATCTAGTTTACGGTGGAAGACCCTCCAATCGACACCACTTCATGGAATTACCAATATATACCATCAGTAAAGTCAGACATACTAAAACAATAGAATTGTTCATTAAATTGAAAGTCGAGGGTAATTTACTAGATATTGAAATTCTTCAGCACGAAGCTAGACCGATTGCATAAGAGGTTGCAATCCGTACAAAAATAGATCTGCAAAATGTGCACATAACGTTTGATTTAGTATTCGAACCTGCATTTGATTACCATTAAACAATCGATACTAAATCTAGGTCTCGTTTTACAATTACAATAAAAATTATCGTTAATTGTGCAATGGTTTAATTGTGGCACAGGTCGAATGACGAACTGGTGCCAATTTCTAACGCAAGGGAGAAATGATCTATCTCGATCATTCGCCTCGATCGAATCATTCCCGATACACCTGTAAATCGAGATAATTTCAATACATTGTACTTTAAGACGACTTTTTGTCACAGCAATTTCTACGTTGTTAAGTCGCGTGGCACTAAGCCAGAACTGCGCAGCGACACAAGAAGCTGGGCCAAATTTGAAACTTAATACATATATTACATCTTGTTACGCAGCCTAGGTATCGCGAAAAGTCGTGCGAAATGTTTCTGGCAGATGGTTCTCGAATGTATACTAATTTCACACGCCTAGGAATTTTGCGCGTTCTTAATCAACCTATGTACCAAAAATGGAGTAATTTACACGTGGTTTTGCTTACGTTGTTGAATCGATAAACATGAATTAATAAAAAAGTAGTTATATGTAGTGAAAAGTAGTTTTTTATAGTAAACAGTTAAAAACTACTAATTTATTAGTAGAATGCTACTAATCTAAAAGTAGACATTGACTTTTTTAGTTTAGATATTGGTAAAATTAAGTAGTAATAAATTTGTAGGTTTTGTATTAGTAAAAATTATAATAAAAAGAGTTTTCTGATTAGTAGTTTTAAACTAATTCAAATTTTGAGAGTACACTGGAAAATCATTTTTTAGAAAATAACATTAAATTTTACAATTTTTATGTTAGGAAGTAAGGATGTACATTCCGAAAAAATGGTCTTACGTTTTTTCAGTAAAGTGTCCAAATTTTACGTTCAAATATTTAATATTCGCGAAAGCCGCGGAAGTTATACTGTAGAAGTACCAAAACTCCTCGTTAGGTGCGCTAGGGTCGTATATTCTGGCAAGTAGTAGATTTATCTTTCGATTGTGACGCAAATAAGCCAATGAAAAGATACCTAACGATGTATTCGAAAATAATTATACCAAAAGTCAAAATAGTTCAAAATTTTCAAACAGATGGAGAAAATACATTGTTTCTACTTCAAAATGGTGGAAATACGGTTGATGACGTACGAAATATTTTTTTTTGTAAGTAATTTAATATTTCAACCATTTTTAATCATTACTTCGACCTAAGTTACTCACTTTGTTTCTAAATTAAAAAATCGAAAAAATAAAATCATACAAGCTTTATTATTGTTATTAACAAATATTGATATCAATTTTAAATTTAATGTGTAATTAAATGTTAACAGAGATACAATTGTTAGAATTTTTTATCTGCAAAATACACGCACAAAAATTCTTAACAACAATTTTATGTTCAGAATTATTTCAAGCATTTGAAATCATTTTTCCAGCGCCGTTAATAAAAATTTTTTAATTGATAATGACATTTGTTAATAACGATAAAAACACCGGCCATCGATTTTTATTTTTTTATTTTATCCATAAACAAAGTTCTTTCAATATCTGCAAAGACAATTTTAAATGACTTTTCTTGTAATTTAGTTGTTTTTAAAGACATCGACTTATTTGAGTAATCGATAGAAAAATCTGCTACTTGCGAGAATATGCTACCCTAGCGCATCTATCGAGGAATTTTAGTAGTTCAGTGGCAAAAAATAAATCCTATTGTGTTATTTGTACGTTATGAAATGAATTTTTTTTTCATCTAAATATAGAAAGTATATATTTAAATGAAAATTCCTAAAATTATTGTGATTTTTCTTGAAACTTGTCTCTTTTCTTTCATTCCTTACTAATAGGAGAATTTGTGCATTGAGGGTTAAACTGTAAATACTTTTGTATAGTTGAGACTTGCAATTAAATAAAAATTGTAAAATTAATTATTTCATCATTATGAAAATTTCCTGAGAATTTACTGAATTTCGATAATGTTTTACAACCCTTAATACAAGAATTTGGTAGTATTACGTCAACATAACGAAAATGTAGTTTTTATTTTTAATGTAAATGCTGTAACGTCAGCAACCTTGACTTTGGGTTTGCAATTATTCGCTAACCTGCTAGATAACTTTGAAACATAGTTTCGAACAAAAATAAAAAAAGTGAACGACAAAGATTACAAAAATCGCGATACTGCTTCTGTACGATAAGCAGTAACATGCATGGCACATTAAAAAAAAATACGTCGTAAAAAATAGACAATCGAACACCGACACATGCAGTAAAAATTATTTTCTAATATTTAAACATATTTTGAAAACATTTCGTTGGTATGATAGTGAAAGTTGTGCACGAAAAAAAGAAATGTAGTTGATTTAACAATATAAAAAAAAGTTAATAAATATTTAATTGGTTAACGTTTTAACTAAAAAACTGGTTAATTTGATAATAGTTTTCGTTATCTCGGTAATTTTAATTAATCAGCATAACTAAATGCTGACTAATTATGCTAAATCCATCTCGACGTTTTTATTGTTGTCAGTAATCGGACCTTCATATAATAAATTATAATAAGAAAAATTGATATTATTAAAATAAAATTAACATAAAAAAAGTAAAAATACATTTTTTTATAGTTATTTAAATTTTACCAATTGAAATAGTTGATTTAAGTTCTTCAAACGGTTTCTTCAATAATATTAGTTAATATACAATATAAGTTACAAAACTAGTCATGTTTACTGCACTAGTTTCCACTTATTATTGAATAATAATCTGAAAATAGTTACAGAAACTAAAAGAGTTAAAATCGTTATATAGCGAATATTTTTAGTCGAATTATTTTTTAATAAATTTAAACATTTCTTTTTTTCCTCTGCGATTTATGAAGTGAAATTTTTTCTAACACTCTGAGCGCAAAATGTTATTTTGCTCCCTATATTGTGCTCGTTGTCAAGCACCTATTTTGCTCCCTAGTTGCACAATGTACTATTTAATGACTAAATTTTCCTATTTCGTTTCGAAACGATGTCAATATTTCTAATTTTACGAGATTTATTTCCTCAACTATAAAAAATGTTACATTCAAAGGTAAATATTTTGGAAATAACTTTCTACTCCAGAATAAAAAAGTGTATGTTTGGTGTTTTTTTTTGTAAAATTTACACACAAAGTTGTTTATTCGAGCGTAATATTTATCAAAAATGAATGGAAGATAGGTGTTTAATAATTTATTGACTCAGATATTTGAGTAAGTTCATAAAAATATGCGTATATTTGTAATCAAATATCAGTTTTGTCATTACATAACCGAGGCTCAATGAAATTTGTAAATCAGAATAAGATAAGGTACAACTTTTCGATTATGAAGACGTTCTTCCTTGTATTTGCTAGTCGATGATGTTTTTCCAAGGCTGACATCTCAATGCCAAATGGTTCGCGATATCTTTGGTTTTCTGCAAGCTATTCTTGTAACGTTGTAACACAAGGAATTCCAAATAAGAAATGAACATTCATAAAGTGGGACCTTCGCTTGATTGGCCGATGCCATTCCTTTTCGGAGCTTTTTCTGCCAGGGATGTAACTGAATTTTGCCTTTTTTTACAGGACAAAATTATGGAGAAATTAAAAGGAAAAAGACTTTTATTTTGATGATGGTCCGCAATGTTTGGAATGACTTCATCCAATTATTTTAAAGTTTACTATAAACTCCAAAAACTAAAATAAATTTAAAAATTTTTTAATCGAGTTTGAAAATGTTCTGTTATTTTTTTAGTGTTCTGATACACAAAATTTTACAAAAATCAGTAAATTTTTACTGTATTTTTACTACAAGATTAGAACTTTTCAAATAGTCAAACTTTTTCTGCCTGCGATCATATTTTTTGGACGGTTTTTTCAAGATTTGTTGAATATTTACCAAAAAATTAAAAACCTGCACTTTCTTTTGTTTCCAATTCTGTTGGAATTGTTTAAATCATTTAAAGTTACTACACCATAAAAAAGTTTTGAATTAAGGCCGAATATAGATACCATGTAACAATTTGAAGACTTTTTTTGACAGTGTACGTTAAATTATTTAAATAAATTCTTAGAATTACATTCATTTTTTACGTTTTTCTATTGGAGAAGTTAGATTATAATAGTTGGAGAGATATAATTTAATAAAATTAGTATTTCGAATCCAACTGCTTTTGAATTATGTAAATAATTATTTTTTCATTTTTTAAATTTATTTTTGTATTTTTAGCTATTGTTAATTATCATTTAAGAAATACTTTATTACTATATTAAATTATTACTCAGGTCATCTACTCAATTATGACATATTTTTGTAAAAAGAATATTTTTTGGTCAATATTGTTTTTTTGGTCTCTGGGGATAGTTTTCGAAAAAGTATCTGTACTATTGCTTTCAGTTTCATTTGTACCATACGTTGTGATTATTTGTTATTTAAATTGACGTTTGATTAGTATTTCTTACAGTGATGTTGTTAAATGCAATATTACATTGTTTGAAAATGTCTAAAGTAATTTTTTTTATATAAATGTTTGTAGAAGTAATTTTGAGTTTCACTCGAAAAGTGGTTTGAACAAATCGTAACAACAAAAGCGTGCATTCAAAGTAGCGACCTACACTACTTACTTATTTCTGGCTCGAAAGGGGGTTATGATAGCAGAGCTGTTTGACTCATACTTACATATATATGTAGAGAAGAAGACGTTAATCTGCATTAATCAGATCGGCCTTAAAATACTGATAATACACGAATAAATGACGTAGAAAGGATTTGAAACAAATGTCATTAAGTTCATTCGGTTTCATTAGTAAACATATCAAATTTAACTAGTCTATTTTGTATACTAAGAAAGTTTTATGACGCAAAAGCTAATTGAAAATAATTATTTACGAATTAAGTCTAAATGGGATTAATATAACAACTCTCGACTTTCTTGTAAAAACCCTTGTCAATCGGCCACTCCACCCAATATTGTTTATCTGATACAATTTGAGTCTCAAAATAATGTTTTCGCAATGTTTACAACAAATAATGCGAGGTAAGAAGAGTCTGAACCAAAGTATACTGAAGAGAGAATCTTTAGAGTAAAAGTAACGTAAGTATTAAGGAAATATTTTTCTTAATATGGTGTCACGATTGAAAAAAAGAGAGGAACTACATTAAATTGCTAATGATCAGACTGCAGCAGCAAAATAAAGAAAAGAAAACCTTTTATCAACAATACAATGTAAGAAGGGAAAGAAATAAAAAGATAAATAAAATTCATGAAGAACAACAAATAATTCAATAATTAAAAATAGAAAAAAATTGAAAAAAGAAGTATTAAAAGAAAAAAAACTAAAAACAAAGAATGGAATTCCTAAGAAAATGTAAAAACACGATAAGCATTACTAAAAAGTGAAAAAATTTGTGAGTAAAACAAAAGAAATTATGGAAAATACTACAGAAAAAAAGTAGTTAGATCCACTATTTAAGTAGTAAAAGTTAAGCATAGGCGAGGCGTTGCAATTATTATATTGCCTTTAATTTCAGTAGTAACGGCAACATTGGATAACCCATTGCAGATTTTTTCACTACATTTTTCAACATTTTTCATTGTATTTTGGGGAAAAAAGAATCTCAAAATGTTCAAGGTGTCACATATCACGTAAAATTAACTGAACTTTCAGAATCAGATTCTTCAACAAACGCAGCGATGGAAAACTATTATACATTTTTTAAAAATGAAAATAGATTTTCTCACATGTGTTTCTTTTCTTATCTCATTTTTCCCAATGAAATCGTTTTGGAATTCTTGTTTGAAATACAGCAATCGTATCCTCGAGACTTGAACTTTAAAATGTGCATATAGGCATTTTGAAAATAAATGCGAAATCATCCAAAATGGTGCCTTAAACACTAAAGAACCGTCTCAAAGTTCAAGAATTGTTCGCTTGACAATTATATAGACTTATGGAAACCATGTCACTGAACAATAAGTTATAAATTTTCAATTATAAAATCCCTATAAAAGGAAAAAATCGAATGAAATTTTAAAAAACTGTGACAATTTATATTATTGTCATGTACAATCTAATTTATTTGTCGATTTTGGGTGAAATGGGGCATTGCTCAATTTTCATGAAATTTTGTGTACGTTACCAATTGAATAAGTATATTCTTAAATTAAATAAATAATTGTTGGCATGATTTTACGAATGTAAATGACGAAAAGATCTTGAAATGAGCAAAGTGCGTTCGAGAAAATGTCTGCCATCATAAAATTTCTTAACCTGGATGAAAATGGTAAAAAAACACAAAAAATGTTAAGTATATATCATATCATAAATTACTATCATGACAAAACACTTAAAATTTGAATGATATAATTTAATAAATAAAAAAAGTATTTTTATAAGAGTAAAACAAACAGAAGAATAATCACTAAGAAAATAATAAGTTTTTTTAAATCGACTTCAACAGATCATAGAAAATACTATAAAAAATGCAAAAATAGAGTAGCAAAAAATAGTAAACAAACGATTATGTCATGTTTTACGATTATTTCGCTGAAATGTAGACGCATTTCTAGGAATCCCTTTATTTCAAGATTTTTATTTTAGTACTCGTAAGTCGACACTAATTTCCAAGAATTCCATGGTAGATTCAAGAATCACGAACTTTCCAGATATTTTTTCTTTCATACTGATTTTTGTGCATACAAAATTAAAACAGCTGTTGCAAAAAAGCATTGTGCTTTCTAGAATCAGTGTCCTCTTCATTTTATGCATTTCTGCCATCTTGAATTTAAGGGATGAACGAAAATTTGGTACAAAATAAATTTACAACTTTTTTTTTGTGATTTACACATTTTTTTGAAAAAAAGCATTCATTTTTCACACTTCTATTGAACATTTCCGTGCAGTATTTTACGTGAAAAAATATTTCTAAGACCAGTTACAAACATGTTTATATTTATAATATTTGTAATTTATTATTTTTTTCGTGACGAAAAGTAATTCCTTAAGGCGGTTCTAAAGTAGTCCGCCGGTAAGGTGGGAAGTTTCACTAAAAAACGTAAATTAAGGATGAATTTTTCACTCATAAGCATTTCTCTAAATGAATTTAAAAAGTCCAAAAAATTAGGGTGAGCACAAAAACACATTTTCTAATAATTACGTAGATATTTTAAAAAATTCCATTTTTTGTCGAAAAACTTTTTCTATCTGTAAAAAAAATTGTTTAAACTTTTTATTCTAGCACGACTCCACGACAAAAATCACTACAGAAATAATTTTTTCAAATTTTTAAAAGGTATTTTAAAAGGTGTATTTCATACATCTGATTTTATGCCTGGACCCTACCCTTAACTCTCTAAATATAATTTTTAATACGCATATTTTTTAATGTAAAAGCCACGCAATCTTTCAAACTACCATGTCGGTTTCAAAACGACAGCTTTTGAGGCTACTGCAGCAACAATTTTGCCCCAGACTAGAGGTCGGAAAATGCGTATTGTTTTTTTTTGGAATATCGCAATTTTAGGTTATGGTATGGGGGACAAACAACTATATTAAAAAAATTCTGATTGAAAATTTTGTGAGGGGGACAATATAGAATAATCACAAATTGAATAACGTTTTCCATTTCGTCTTTAGGACGATTAAAAGAAAGAAAGACACAAATTGAGACGATTCCAAAATGCAATATTATGTAAACTTGTGCAAATATCAACTCATCTTTTGTTGTCTATCTTAGACCAAGTCGTCGATGGAAGAAGAATTAATTAAGTTCTCACTCGTGAGTAATCGTGAGTAACACGAATGTCCGTCATAATAATACCGATCTCAATAATCATAACAGTCCAGAACTATAATAGGAATAGAGACGCAATAGCTTCTTCCCAGAGACGCAGTTTTTTTGGTATCAAATCGCATCTGCGTTGCATTTAACGATGTAAGCAAATTCGAGGAGAGGCTGCGCTAATTGGCGATAAATAAAGATTTAGCATCGCTCGATAAATCGGAAAAATAATTTTCCCATTTCCAGAAAAATCTTCGACGAGATCATCGAAAACGACTAATTAGAATTTCAATGCGATACGCAGACGCGTCGATTGGCTCTCTCGAGACGCAGTTTTCCGACTTACGGCGCCAATCCCGCAATGGCGTAGAACTTGATGAAAATCGACACGCCCACGCACTCGCGAAAAGAGTGATTAGATTGTGCAATTTCCATCCGGCAATTGCGGCCGCAGAATATTTTCCGCGAGTCTACGGAAAACTGTCCAGGGATTCCCTTCGACTAGAAAAAAAATCATGACTTTATGATGCATCTCACGTGAATGTCGAAGTGAGGTTAGATTTCCCTAAAAAAAACAAATTTTTGAAAAAAGGAAATTCATTGGTACAGTTGGCTCTTACTTAAAAGAATACTGAGCCGAATTTCGATTATGATGGACTATATTGTACATGAAAAATGAAGGAATGCGTTTATTAAACATTTTTAGATTTTTTACGAATTAAATGTCGAAATAACAATAAAATTTATCAAAAATTCAACCCAACGTGCTTAATTTTCACAACTACAGTACAGCGACGCTTCACCCCCTCCCCTTAGTCGCGTTATGTTCGCGACGTCACACCAGGCCCTTCCTGAGGCCCAGCCCGCAAGGTGGGGGAAAAAGAGAGCGGCGGCGTTCTAATAAACTGTAAATAACAAGATTTTTGCATTTAATTTTGCACTTAAAGGCTTCTAATTTTCACAATTTTCAATCTTTTCAGTCGCATCGGAAATACTTTGCATTTTTCATGCTTTGTAAAAAAAATATGTCGAAAAATAAAAGCCAATAACGAAAATTTTTCTTTCAAAAACCTAATCTTGTTTTTATAATTTTCTTTTTTTAGACGATAGTTCATTTGACTGACAATAGCAAATTCTTTTATTTATTTAAATCTTTTATTTATGTAAATGAAAAGTCTGTCTACAAAAATTTATTTACTTATTAATTCATTTAAACATCCAAAACATGAAAATAACATTAATAAACAAATATTATACAATCGTTCTACCTATTTTTTATAATTATCATAATTATTTTTATAATTCATTTGTTATGTTCATTTAATACTAAATTTTGATTATTACATATTTGCTTATGTTACGATTGACAAAATAAAATTAAATTCCTGTTTTTAAATGTTATTTGTTTTTTATAGAAATATGTGTAAAGCTTGTCTGTATTGTCTCATTGGTTTGCGATTAAAAGCATCCTTGGTGACTTCACGGAATGCTATAGAAACACTTGTCAAGGAAATCCTTTTTATAATTTCTCAATATCGTAATGAAAAGTATCCAAGAGTTATTGTTATATACAAGTTCGATACTGCAGCTACATTTTGCGTATCAGTAGATTCAAAACTATTATAAAATATTTATAACTTCTTTAATATGATTTTGACAAATTTTTTTAATTAAATCAGATTTTAATCAACGTTTGTTAGAAAGAATGTTAGCAGTTAATTAATTTACAACTCCATTGGTAATGTTTTAATCAATTTATTAAAATTTTTTGTTATCTAACTAAAAAGAAAAATTTTCATTTCTGTTATCTAAGAATTAATTCATTGCGATTGAGGTTAAATGATTTGCACTTTAGTGTAATATAATTTAATATACTTCAAAACAGTGTTTTCTTTATGAAAAATATTTTATATGAAAAATTACTTCAAACGATTCTACAGAAATATCATATATCATTAGTCATGATTTACAACGTCGTTTTTTGTTAAGAATTATGCGTATTGAGTAATAGATGGAAATGAACTTGGTCATAGTCGTAGGAAATATAAATAAATGAAAAATACGTCAATTTGATTTTGATGAATATTTTGTTCTTATGGACAAGTAAGAAGGGTGAAATTATATTGTTTTAATTTCTGGTATTAAATTTTGTACGTTTTTTAATTACGAATTTAAAGTCAGATTGGAAAGAAAAATATTACGAAAAAAAAAATCAAATATAAAAAAAAAAACAAAGAAAATTTTGTTGTTATTGATTATATTCATATTTTTAGATACCCTCCAATGTTTAATTAATACTCTTCATGAATCCTTTAATACCTATAATTTAGTAATTATATTACAACAGGAAACATATTTCTTAATCATTATGGACGTTTTTGAGAGCAATCAATACAAGATAATTAATGTATTACTTGATTAATAATGATGATTAGTGCTGATTAATTAAAGAAATTAATCTTGATTTATCTTTTTATGTTTCAGTAATCCCAGGGCCTCGAGAAATATGGCTGAAAAACAAAGACGGGATAACTTAAATACAAATATTTCAACAATGGCCACATTGGTCCCAACCGTGTCCGGCAGCTCTAGGAGGATGGACAAGATTTCAATTCTAAGGCTAGCTGCTGCCTATCTCAGGACACGATATAGTAAGTCATCACGAAATGAAGTATTTCGTTTAATTATAAATACCATCCATTAAAAATGTACTAAAAGTATTTTACGTTTTACTAATACGAAAGCAAATCTTCTTTCTAAATTCGTTGAGATCGTGACACTCTTTTATTAACCCGTTCACGCTCGAAATTTTAGTTTAACTTTGACGTAGCATCAAACGTAGAAAAGATTTTTCATAAAGGGCAGTGTGTTATTATGTTTTTGGGGTCGCTCTATAAGGGTTTTTAGGATCGCTAATTACATAACCGTTTATGGTTTCACAAAATCCAAAATAGCCGACTCAATATGGAGGACAAAGATTTAAAATTATTGTCAAAATATACGAAAATCAGTATTTGGCCGTTTTGATATCGCTGATTACGTATCCGTTTACGATTTTTCAAAGTCCAAAATGGAGGATCTAAAATGGCGGAAAAAAATTTAAAACTGTATATTTTTGAGGTTTAGATAAGTAATCCATTCATGACTTTCAAATTTGAAAATAGTTGGTGCAGCAAACGAATACCGTACTGTTTTTTTAACACTTTCAACAACTGTACTTTTTTCGTATTATTATAAGAAAAGATACCAGACAGAGCCAAATTGAATTGAATTTTTCTGTCGAGTATGAAATTTTCTAAAAAAAAGTCAGAGCTATAGCGCTTAGGATGGCGATCCTAAAAACCCACAAATACCGATTTTCGTATATTTGGACAATAATTTTGAATCTTTGTCCGCCATATTGGGTCTGCCATTTTGAAATTTGAAAACCCGTAAACGGGTATGTAATCAGCGACCCCAAAAAAACCCCATATAACGATTATCGTATATTTTGATCATAATTTTGAAACTTTGTACGTCATATTGTGTCCGCCATTTTGGATTTTGAAAAACTATAAACGAGTACGTAATCAGCGATCCTGAAAACACCCAAATACCGAGTTTTGTACATTTTGGAAAAAGAATTTGTATACTTTCTGCTCGTGATTAAAATTTTTGTACACCAATCGCAATTTTGGAACCGCCATTTTGAATTTATTGTATGTACGAACGTACATTTTGAAAGTTCAAATAATTTGTGCCATTTTGTAACACTTTTTGTTACATCTAAATAACGTTTTCGGAGTGACATATTGATTTAAACAAAAATTGATTTTTTAGGTTTTTTTTTCAGAATTAAACACCGCCATATTGAGTTTCCTCGTGGAAAAAAGTAAAATTTGAGCCTGTGATCTTGTAGAGTGACCCCAAAAACATATAACATTTCTTATCCTTTATGACAAATTTTGTTTCTACTTTCCATGCTATATCAAAGTTAGACTAAAGTTTTGCAAGTTTCCTGCGTTAACGGATTAAATTATAATTAAAATTAATAACATTTTTACAAAATTTCAACATTATGTAATATTATGTTACTGTTAATTTAAAAATGTCTTACTAAGTAGTGAATTATGACAAACCGTTATGAATTTTATATTTTTGAGTATATAATTTCTTAAATTTGTTAACTGTAAAGAAAAATGTATATATCTTAAAGAAATTTTCTTTCTTGTTTTGATTCTTCACTACTTTCTTTTGAATTTTACTTTTTTTAGTAATTAATAACATAGATTTTATACTCAAATTTATAAAAAAAAAATGAGTAAAAAGTAACTTTTTATTATAATGTTTAATTTTACATGTATCGATTACGGAATCGTTTTTTATTACATTGATGTAAAAAAGCTATTAAGAAAGAAGGTCTAAA
Source organism: Trichopria drosophilae (assembly GCA_030407085.1). NCBI lineage: Eukaryota > Metazoa > Arthropoda > Insecta > Hymenoptera > Diapriidae > Trichopria > Trichopria drosophilae. Next base: position 11,891,597 of record CM059582.1, on the reverse strand, counting down.
CTATATAAATTTTTGTAATATGTTCAGCTGTCATGAGATATTCATATCAATGCTATTTATTTACAGCTTTGGGACGTGGCCAGCCTGAGTTTCTACCGAAGAGGTTCAAAGATTTGGACCTCGAGCAGTACTTTATAAATGTAAGTACACGATGGCTAATATTTTTATAATATCTTCTAAACCCAACATTTTTAATCAAATTCATTCAACATAGAAAGGTAATTTCATTTCGAATGTGCTTACATGAAAACAAAAATAACTAAATTATAATCTAAATGAAATTCAAGAAAAAATACTTCTGATTACTGTAGTAATTGTCGAGTTAATATTTAATAATTAGTAAAATTTAATACGTACATATCTATTGAACATCATAAAAAATGCTATTATTATACGTTTAAAACTATTAATTGAGTATTGTTTAAATAATTTCGTTTAATTTTTAGTCAATACTAGTATTAGTTAGTATTAGAGCAAAAATTCATACCAAAATTTATATACACTGACAAAAAATTTAGTAATAGTAAATAAAGTGATGGTTAAAATTTAGTTACCTGTTAGTAATGATTTACTAATTAATTTCATCTACATTTTAATTCAATCGACGAAATTTTACTCATTCAGTATCATGATTCAGTTGGTAGAACTATTATCTAATTGAATTGACTAATTATTTACGTGTTAACCGTTTACTACTTAATTAGTCAATATTACTACATTTTTTCGACTCTCTAAACCTGAATTAGTAAAAAAATACTAATATAAAATGAAACGTTTCTAGGAATTAGTATTAGTATTAGTAGTTTACCAACGAATAGTAAAAGATTACCACTACATTAGTAAAATTATACTAATCGAAATGTTGATTTTACTAGTCTAATAGAAAAAATAATATTTTTTCACTTTTTATTACAAAAATTTATGACTAATTGAATGAGTAACCCACCGGCAATTATTTGGTAGTTTATAACTAATTCAAATCTAGAGAGTAGTATATTGTCTTGAAAAATAGAAAAAATTACTAAAATAATAGCATATTTTAACCTAAATACGAGTCTATCCATGAACTACGCTAGTCAGAACAGTCAAATATAAATCTAAGTTTGAATTAGCGGAAAATTACTAACGTAAAGTAAAATATGGATCATTATAAATTAGTAACTTTTTACTAGAAAACACTAACGAAACACTAAGTAATAAGTAAAATTGTACTAAACAAAATCTAGTCACTAGTTATGTAGTCACTAGTCATGTAGTAACTATTTTGGTTTAGTAAATTTATTTACTATAAATAAAAATGATTACTAATTTAATCAGTAGTTTTTAACCAATTGAGACTAATAACAATTAAGGGGGTTCTAAATTGCTCGACCAAAATGGAATTTTTAATGGAATTTTCATTAAAAATCGTAAATAAAAAATGAATTTTAAAAAAATTTGTTATTTCCGCAAATTCTCAGTTAGTTCTTAATTAATTTCTTTAGTATTTTCTCGAAAACCGTCTATAGTAATTAAAATTGTTTTTACAGAGCCCGAATTTTGAAAATTTTATTCAGTCATCTTGAATTTAAGTTTTTTTAGTAAAATTTCCTAACTTAGCGATGGACCACTTTTGTACTTCCTTAAAATCGATTTTTAAAAATTATTTTCTAAAATAATTGCTTAATGTCGGTAAAGGTTTTTGAAATTTTTTTTTTTGATAATTTCAGAATCTCTGCGGAAACTCCGGATTCATGATCGTCCTGACAGCAAGCGGGAAGATCGTTTACATCAGCCGACACGTGGAGCAGCTACTCGGCCACGCTCAGGTAATACGCACTGACCTACTTGTGTCGATTAGCGAAATACCAAAGTTTTTCGTGAAAGAGTGTCATCCGCCAGTGCGAATCCTCAGCCACCGATAGTATCGACAACAATAATATTTACCGGTTTCCATGACAAAGGAATGCATATTTTATTTACGTCCATTCCTTTCTCAACCACCTGCCTTTTCAAGTATATTTAGTTCATCCGATTTGAATAAATCATCTTCGAGTACCGCCGATCGGTCTACTTTTATACCAACGGCTCCAACTCTCGGCTCCTTCGATTAAGAGGCACTGACATTATTGCCCCTTTGTTAGAGGTTACTCACTAGCAACGCGTGGCGTTGGCAGCTAACGACCGAGGAAAAATGACGTCTGTCAGTCAAGGTCGACTGAAGTGAGAAACTAAAAGTAGTGGTGAAAATAACGATCTTTTTTCGGTTAATTCTCAAAATCCAAAATGGTGGCTGCAATTGTAAAATGTAGAGAAGGCGTCCGCCATTTTGAATTTCGTAAATCGGACCAACCATAACCAATAAATTCATAAGCAAGGGTCCAAAAAACATACGAATAACTGAAAATCACAAATATCTATAAATATTATGTCTGACCGCCATATTGAATCTGCCATATTGAATTTCAAAATTTGTAATTGTGGATTCTGCAATAGGTTAAAAAAGTCGGGTACTGGCGTAGTTACATTACTGTTGTAGTGAAAAATACATTAATAAGAAATCGCAATGGCGAATGTATCAAATGTTTTTAATTGATCAATTAAACAAAAAATATGATTTTAGTTTTAGTAGTGTTTTTTTTTTACATTTTTGGTTGGAACATAATCAAATTATTTTCAATTTTAAAATTCGCCATTTCGCATTTCGTAAATCAGACTACAAATTCATAACCATCGGCCCAGAAAACGGACACTGAAAATCACAAAAATCGATGAATATTTAATACTTTGTATCCTCCATATTGAATCTGCCATTTCAACATTTTTAATTGAATTTCGCAAAGGTTTAAAAATGCGATATACTGATATAGTTGAGCTTCTTTCGCGGTGACAACTAGGTTAATAAAGAATCCAAAATGGCGGCTCAAAACAACGGTTCAAAATGGCTAACGACATTTGAAATGTTTTAAATTTTGCTATTCAAAAAACATGTGTTTATTCCAATCAAAAACGATGTCTCGACAATTTTTTTAGGACACGAGGATATAATTTTTAAATGTGAAATTTAAATGGCGTCCGTTATTTTGAATTTCGTAAATCAGACCACAATTTCATAAACAACAAAGAAAAAAAGATAGATATATGTACATTTAAATTTTGAAATTAGACCAAAAACATAGGAATAATAGAGTCGTAATTAATTTTTTGCTTATAATTTATTAAAATTCTGGTCCCTATATGAATTCATAGGATATAACAGTCGAAAAAGAATGTAATTTATAAGTCAAATTACAGTAGAGTCCCGGTTTAATTGCGTCTCGCTATATTTACGTCCGAGCATATTTCCCCAGTTCCGTTACGTTATATTTACATGCTGCTGCTCTCTTTTTCCCCACCTGGCGGGCTGGGACCTCGGGACGGGACTACTGTGACGTCACGAACGATACGCGACTAAGTAGAGGGGGAGAAGGGGTACTGTCCTTTTGGTAAATATAATGAGACGCGAGGGAAGGCGAGGAACGGAGTAAGTAAATATACCGGGACTCAACTGCAAATGAAATTTAAAAAAATATAAATTATTGAAGTGGTTAAAATTAGAATACATTCACGTCATCAAGACCTCTTTCTTAAGTTTCTCCATTTTGAATAAAGAATCACAAATTATTTTTGTTTAATTCCTGGGTATTTTATTGAATTGTTTTCATTCCTAATTCATTAATTCTTTTTCGTGGTTAAAAGAAATAATTGAAATTTAAGTCATAAGAGTAAACTACATTAATGAAAAAGAATTAATAGTTTGAATGGCATAAAAAAAAGTCTCTAAACTCGTAAAAGGCAAATAACAATGAAGGGAAAAACAAGAAGATAATACAGAAGAAAGCATATCAGCAATGTTTTTTTTCGAAATACGCTTGAAAAACAAAATGTTGAAAAACTTTCGATAACTGAGAACAATGTTTTTACGAATTAACCTTTCAAAAACGTCTGGTTAATAAAATATAGAATTTACACAATATAACAGAAAACTGACTCCTTTTTCTAAACTGAATTCTCTAAATATTAGGATGGAAAATTCACTTTGTGCAGTGAAAAGTGGATCTACGAATAATAATTAATGTATTCTTACCCTGAATTACTAAAAACGCACTCTTTATGTAATAATTAAATAGTAAGAATACATTCTTTCACTAGAGTGGCTCCATTCTCAATCCATAAAGAATGAATGTGCACCAAAATAAATTTGAAATGTTTCAATGTTATTGATCCAATTAAGGTAGTTAGACCCCAGAGTATCATATGTTGGCGAAAAATATTTAATAACGTTTCCAAGAATTTAATTTTCATTATTAATAATATTATTGAAAAGTGAAAGCATTATTCTTCTTGAAACAAAAATTTAAATGTGCAAAAATAATTTCTTAAGCCACTTTTGTTATTTTTTCAAATTTTTTTTTCTCCACTGTTAAGAATTTTTAAAAAATGAACAGATTTTAACGAATCACAGCTTATTTTTTCGAGAAAAATACTCTCTTTTCTTTCAAAATTCGTTAAAAGTAATAGTTTTTTTCAAAATAAATAGTAGATTCTCTACAACTTTACCGTAGGTATTTTGAAATTTCCGAAGCCAATGATATATTATCTCTATTTATTTAAAAAAAAAACTATTACTTTTAACGAATTTTGTATAATTTTCGTGATCAGACAAAAAATTATGCGGTAAAATTAAAGAGAATCTTTTTCTCGAAAAAATAAGCCGTCATTCGTTAAAATCCATTAATTTTTAAACAATTCTTAATAGTGGAGAAGAAAAAATTTGAATCAATAACAAAAGTGGCGTAACAAATTATTTTTGCACAATTCAATTTTTTTTTTCAAGAAGAATAATACTTTCACTTTTTAACAATATTATTAATGAAAATTAAATTCTTGGAAACGTTATTAAATATTTTTCCCCAAATATGATATTCTGGGGTCTACCACATTAATAAAGAATATACAGAGTATGATTAGTATTGCAAAGAATAATAATTTGTTCAACACATTTGAAAAAAAAAAATATATATTTATAAACAAACGTACCAAATTTTTATATCGTACCATTATTAATAAATAAAGCGAGAGGGAAAATATTCCTTTGAAAAAAAAAATTTTGATTGTGGATTTTGCATGGAATGACCCATATGTTTCTCAACTTATGTGTATTTTTGCGATGTAACTTCAATAGTGTATGTGTGTGTGTGTGTGTGTGTGTCTATTTATACTGTTTATATTGCGTATTTTGTATTATTTTGTATAGTTAATTTTATTTTTTGTAAGGACTATTTATGTATATTTGTATTTTTTACTAACCGTATTTTGTATTATTTTTGTATAATTTATGTTCTGTTTTGTAAGGACTTATTGTCCGTTTATTAATAATAAATAAATAAATAAATAAATAAATTAATAATATTAATTTAAATGGAAAAATATTATAAAGGTGATAAACAAAACTGTAAGAATCATTTCGCAAACATTTTTTTACAGAAAGAAGGAATGTAAAGTAAAGAAAACTGCAAAATTTGTTGTCAAAACAATGTTGAAGAAAGACAATACAAAAGATCAGGAATGATTAACAGCATAATTAAACCACAACAAAAGCGTTATTCCGGTATTTAAGACCTAAGTTCAATGACTTTATGTCATTGTATTCTTTGCGATAACACGTGTGTCTGTATCTGAAATTAATTTTTAAAAATTTGGTGAAATCAGTATTTTTTAGTGCAAATTATAAGGATTCGAGTTCGTAAAAAATATTAAATTTGCTATCGATATTATTATGGATTCAAATATATGCTGGCTGTTGGATTTAATTATTTGTTAGCAATCGATGTTTATCTTTTGTCACTGTCATCGTGGGAGGATTTCATTTCCGTGTATGAAGTCGTGTAGGTAGTACATGAAACGGCTAGTATCAATTTGACGTGGATTAAAGTACTTATTTTATACAGAACCATGTATTAGGGAACATTATTTAGCACTGTATTGTAAGAATTCAAAGTTTTTTTCGTAAAAATTTCAAAAAATAATATAAAAACGGTGGTATAAAAAGTTTATTTTAACGTAGAGTTTAAGAAAATGTTTAAATGCTTTTAATAGTAAATTATATCTTTGTAATTTTTCCATCGGTTTTTCTTCTGAAAATATTTCAAAGATACTTGATATTATTGTGGTAAACAAATTTTATCAAAAACTTGAAAAAAAAGAACTTGCTTTAAAAACTAGAAGTAAACATTTTACAGTTGATCTTAACCTAAAAAAGTTTGAATAAAAACTTGTATCAACAAATTGTGTACCAAAAAGACTTTTTTATTTAACTAAACTTTTATAAACTTTAAGAAACAATATATTTTATCGAAACTGGTTTATTGTTTTTCTGCTTTTGAAATATTTTGCGTCGTCAACATTATTAGAGTGTTATATTAAGTTAGGTTAGGTTTGATTTATAGTAGAGTCCTTGTATATTTACCCACTCGGTTCCTTGCTTTCACCCACCGTCTCGTTATATTTGCCAAAAGAAGGAGAGCGTTGGTTCTCCCACTTCCCTCAGTCGCGTTATGTTCGTGACGTCACAACAGGCCCTTTTTGTAGGCCCCAGCCCGCAAGGTGGGGGAAAAAGAGACGTGCTGGGACGGAATTATACCGGGACTATACTGCACGATTATTTTTTCTTTTAAGTATTTTTTGCGTGAAGTTAATTTTTCTTAACTCGTATGCTAAAAGATTTTCTTTTTATAAAAAATTGTCTTTGAACATTTTGTTATGGGTCCTTTTTGAGAAATGAACCCAATTTTCTAGTTGAATTAAAATTAGCAATGCAGTTGCTATGATGATGAAATATTTATATCGATGTGTAACTTTATGAGGTTTGCGAGGTTTGAGCAAATGTTCTTGATTTGATTTTGAAATTCTAATGCAGTTACTAAAATTTCAAATCGACCTTCCGCTTCAACAGATGCACGCGTTCCAAAGTGAATCAGAAACCGAGTTTCCTATAACAAGATTCGTTAGGTGTACTTGATGTCGGCAAACGCTCGTTAGGTCAAAGTTAAATGCAGTAGTAGGCTTTTCCCTAAGTAATTATTTAATCGATTAGGCAAATTATTCAAAAGGCTAACTGTTAAGTAAACGTTAGTGTTTAAAAACCCGGAAATAAAAAAATATAATCCATTTAAGTAAAGTTGAGCACAGAATGAAAGATCGTTAAGTATACAAAATATTTTCTTTTTATGTTCGTTGTTATTTACAAAATTGTTACTTTTTTGGATATCGTCAAACTAAATACTTATTATTTATTTCTTTAATAATTTTTAGTACTAACTACATTTCGTTCAGCTGACTTAGTCTATGTTGTATTAACTAAATATTACTTAAGTAAATAAAAGAAGTCGTAATGTAATAGAGAGGGTATTACGTTTTAATTAGTCAAAAAGTAGCTAAAAGTCGCAAAGAAATGCAGGAAAATGTTTTTACCAAATTACAAAAATCGTGAAAAATTTTAATGTTTGCATATTAATGACTTTTGGTTAATTCTGGAGATTTTCCCAACTGGTATGATTACTGGAACTAAAAAAATGTCTAATTGGATTAGATTAGGTTAGATTACTGATTTTTTAGCCATGGGTTAAAAACCCCCTGCAGCAATGTTACAATAAAATTACAATGACAATAATGATTTAGTATCTTAACTGACTAAGTAACAATTATTAATTCAAATTAATGAATTCCAAAATTAAAGAAGATGTACTTCGGGGTCAGAAAAATTTGATTTCAAATTTTTTTGTACACATTAAAATGATATTTCACAAATTCTGTAGTGCCATTTAATGACAATTTTTTAATTAAACCGATTACCAATTCAGATTCATCGTCAAAAAAGTCTGATAAGTCTCAAATAATACAGACCATAATTTTTTATTTTGTGTTATTATCTGAAAATTAAGCAAAACAAATAATTAATAAAAAATTCTATTACAAATTTAATTACGTCATATTTTATATTTTATTTTTTGAAAAATCCTAAATAGTTCTTAAAACAAAAAAATTACTGTTTCTTTGGATAGTATTTATAGAAAATTTCAAAATTATTCTCTGACAATTTAGTAAAAATTCAATATTTTTATATCGTCGTTTTCAAAGAGATATTTTTCTAGCTATATAAGAAAATAGAAAAGCCTTCTGTTAAATATCGAAAAGTATTTTATATTTTTATCATACTTGATTGGAAATAGGAAAACAACGTCGAAGAAACTATTAATATCAATTACACCGATAAGTTAGTAATTTTACATACAGTTGAGTCAACTATCTTTCTTTTAACTATATGCTATATCGGTCGTAATTAATCGTTAGAATTCCAACAAAATGCATTTTGAGTACTGGGATTAATTTTTCTTCAGAGTAGAAAAACCTGAATATGATGTGCAAATTTTTATAATCATCGAATATAAAAATATTGAGATGATATAATGAAAAAGCGTTGATGTGTTTTTTGAGTTGGACTTTTTTTTATTCTCTAATGAACTTTTCAAATTATTTTGAATGAAAAATAGTGAAATAATATTAATAATGCTATAAATGTTGTTTACTGTCTTTCAATGTAATTGTTGTTCTTTTAATTGTTAATTAATGTCATCATTTTTTATTAGTTTGACAAAATTTCAACACACTTATTTGATTTATGATGATTTTAAAGTAAAGGTTAAAATAATTATTTACATAATTGTAGAAATCATAACGTTAATATCTGTCAAATTATTAAACGCAATATGCAATTATTAATTGCAAAATTATTAAAATTATATTATGTTCTTTCCAATCGGATTCTTTTAAATATACCTCTTATAATATTTTCAATTTATTAATTCTTATTATGGTTAGTTTAGGAATCTCCAAAAGCAATAAAATTATTTTAAAAAAGTTTGAAAATACGTGATTAGTACAAGCGCTTTATCGAATTGTAATATGTTTATAAGAAATGGGCTGCAATTGTGGAAATGCTTTCCCCCACTCTTTCCTCAAACAGTTAAATGTATCTATAAAAAGTAAATAAATAAAAAAGAAATAATTATTACAATGATTTTTCATCAACTTTAACGAAGAAAGAGCGATTGATTGAAAAATGCTGACAAATTACATAGGGACCACCTCCCCTTCACTCGTTTTTACAATTTGTAGTCAATTTCAGGGGGTCGTCGGAACGAACGATAGTCAATTTCGCAGGTCCTACTGCAGTACCGTGTACATTATCGAGGAAAAGCTTGAAGACATCTTACATGATGAATACAGTTGGAATATGCAAAGCATTATTTCAATTTTGTCCATCGTATCTATTCGGCAGTCAGAAACTCAGTAACATAATTAAGAATAAACAGCATTTTTGAAAATATTTCAATCTAAAAGCATTTGACCATCAATAAAAATGTTCCTGGTTAAGTTTCTCTACATTGAATCTTTGGAGCGCAGTCATTTTTTAAATAAAAAAATACTCCAAAAAAATGTCTCTTCTATGTGATCATAATTGGCAATCCGTCATATTTGTTTATAAAATTGTGTGGAATGTACACAGAGAGAAAAAAATTGTTAATAGAACCACGAAAAAATAGTAAAATCGATTTTAACCTCTTAAGTAGTAGAATTAACTATATGTAAGGTTAGAGTCGATATTTGAGGTTATGTACGAACCATTTAACCATCGGAAAATAGTAAATGGAATAATTTTATTGTGTTTACCATGGAAATAGTTAATGCAACAACTTTTATTATTTACGCGTTTTACTATTACAAAAAGGTTCCGTTAACTATTTCTTTTCTCTCTGTGTACGAGAAAACACTAATAATCAGGGTCAAATCCAATTATAATGATCATATTTTTTATAAATAAATTTAAAAATACTGTGGATTATATAATTTTTCAAATATTCGAGATTCTCTCTACGGTATCAATAAATAATTTCTTACGAATTATCATATCGGTCCTTCGGTTTCCCATAAAACCTATTGCATTCTGCATTCCGTGCAAGATATCTCATGGGTATCGGAATATTGCGCCGAATCTTTTGAAATGGAATCTGGAAAATTGAATGCGTATAGATGGAGTCGACACGGAATAAACGGAAGGTTGCCATGGGAGTAGCCTCACGAGCTGTGAATTTTCCGAGAAATTTTGATCGATAACATCCGACTCGTGTTCTGAAGGTGATTCAAGGTGGAGAACCCACATATTCCAACTTAAACAAAAAATATCAATAGTTTTTTTTATTTGTTTTGTTGCTTTCGTTCGTGATTGATATTGTATCCATCGTCATTGCATATCTTCACCGTTACAACTTGGAAGTATTGACATTTCTCAACTGCTATCTAAATCTGAATTAATAAAAAACTACTAATTAAAAACAGAAAAGTGTGTTACTAATTATATTTTCAAGAATATTTTCTTCAAAATTATACCAGCACCAAAATCAGCAAAGATAATTTGGTAATTTTTAATGGAGATTTCTTAGCTTTGGTTAACTTACGAAGAGCGCACATTAGAACCCCTCTAAATAATTGAAGAGCGTTTTCGTCGTGGAACAATCGGCATTATGATCGTTGATTATTGTCAAGCTTGTAACGAGCTCCAGCCGCGAAGGCAAAAAAATCTCTCCAAATCGTGGAGGAATAAGCTGAAACGACACGGGAGGTTGTTTGCGATCTTTTTCAGTTCGCAATCAGATCTTATTGTCGTCATTGGGACGACGAGAGGACCTCCCGAGGAGAAAATGAGACTCCTTACACGCGCTGCACAGTCGAGATCTTCCACCTGGAGTGGACAGCCATTCCTTACGTATTTCAGTCATTTTTTTTATTTTCGCAATGGTTGGCACGCGGGGTTATTCGATACTGATGGCGGTGGTGGAATATCATGAAAGATTTGTGTGATTTATAATAATGATTTAAAAATAGTGATTTAATAATGTTTTTTTTAATTAAAAAATGTTTTTTTTCAGTACGAACTGTTGGGCCAATCCCTGTACAATTATATCCACGAAAATGACCGAGACGAATTGACGAGGAACTTGACAGCTGACGAGAATCGTCTGTCCATCACCTCCGCAGACGATGCTGAAAGTTCGAGTTCGTCGGAAGACAGTCAAGGGTCAGAAAAGAGTCCCTTTCCTGAGCAACGAAGAAACTTTGACATTCGAATGGCTCAAAGGACAAATTCAAGGCGCGAAAATGTGACTTACGAGTACCTGCATCTCACCGGCATCCTCAGGCTCGCCGAGGCCTGTCGAAGCCAAGCTTCGAATCACAATCGGCAAAAGCACAGAGGTTAGTTATCGATGTTTTACTTAATTGTACTCTGTAACTATGTAGTATTGTAGAAAAAAAGGTGACAGTTGTATGGCAATATTAGTGATGAGTTTACACTCCAATGGTTTTAAAAACCACACTGGGTATTACCTATTGAAGTAGTTATGGACCATAGGTTGATGGAACCATAAAAAATGGTAGAAGTGGTTGCAACATTTAATAATAGTAGAATTAACAACAAGAAAAGTTAGTTAACAATGGGAAACAAAAGTCTCTTAAATTATGTTTGGGTTACAAAGTGTAGAGAATAAATTTAACTACAAATCATGAACGGAAATAACTGTAGTACCGTTAACAAGATTCAGTTAACTGCAAGACAAATACCCAAGGATATTCGAAATTCTAATATAGTTTTGGTGATATCAATGCCTCAACGCAAATATCTCCATTTTGATTAAATTAATTTTTACTTGATACACATTCAGACGCAAGATATAACGAAGTGATGTGTCAAAAATCGGCCCTGAAGATAGTCAACAAGTGACTGAAACGTTGTATTGAACCTTTTTCTGAACCACACTGAGAGAAGTTTAAGAGAGAGAACCCTGGTATTACCTACTGCAGTACAGAAGCGCCAAATATTAGAGACAACGGTGGCTCAAATTGGAAGCGAACTGTCGTTCCAAATCATAATATAAATATTACTGATTAGGAATAGAGAGAGTACTGCCGCATGTGAACATTGAGACAGCTGATGTATTGTTTTGAGACGACAGTCCTATCAAACTAAGAGAAACACATTGCGGAAAGCCAATATAAAACAGATCTCTTGCCTTCGAATAGCAATTGTCTCCTACGATACGACTTCTGTCTTAAATTTTTCTCCGTGCAGTGGAAAATATATTGAAACGCATTAAAGAAAATTAATTTATACGTTTCTTTAAAAAAAAAAAACTGTTAACCAAAGGGGACTCGAACCCGGGACTGCGGCATACAAATCCAATGACTTAACCACTAAGCCACATAGCTATTATGTATATATAATACTATAACTGATAAACTATTCAAGATGATCTGTCGCACGTTTTTCCGGTCCGTATTTCAAATACTGATGAGAAAATTTGGAAAAAGCGTTATTTAACCTTACTTTGTAAAACAAATACATAAAAATACCGAATTTCCATGATATTTTTGTTTATAAATTCATATTTTTAAATGGGAAAGGGTATTATTACAAATTTATCAATCAGAAAAGTGACCCCGCTGTTCAAGGAATAAGATCATGCTAATAATATCAAAGTAATGAAAAAATTAAACTTCCTAGCATAGCTAAACTTATAATTAATTACTATTATGAAAGAATATAAACACGAATACAATAAAAAATGAAAGATCAAACAGTGTTTAACGATTATGGATTCGAAAAAATATAGAAGAAATAGAGAAATATGTTTTGTGGCGGAAATAATAGTAAGCTCACATTATATTTATTATAAGAAGGATATTTCAAATGGTAAGAATGCATTATTTTATCGGAAGAAAATTTCAAGTACGCCATTCCATCAGTTTAATTAAAATCCAGTGAAATCCCATTTCTAAACTTCCCGGATTGTATTTTTCAATAAGGATCTGGTTTCCTTTCCTGAACTTTTAATTTGTTGTAATGATGTTTTCGGTCCAATTATTCTGACAAACAAAAAACTCTTTTGAAGTTTACATTCTTCTTCATTTAATTAGTTGCCGTAGCGAAACGGCGTGAAGTTTCATTTAACCGTTTAAGGACCAAATATATATAAATTTAACCTGAAGTTAGACAGTGCTTTTTAGTAGTAAAACGCAGGGAAACAAATTTGGAATTGACGTTTTTTATTGCCCAAATCCTGCTCTTTAGAACCGTGTGTCAGAAACTCCAGCAAATTTAAAATTAAAAATAATTACGAGCATTTATTATCAAAAATCAAGAATCCAATCGGGACATGCAAAATATTGTCTCATACATGGACTTTATTCAGAATTCTTGTCATCTACGCGTGTTTTTTGACTTTGAAAACTACTCCATTTTGAAAATCTGCAACAACACCTAATTTTATGTTACCAGATATATCAAAACTATTAAAAACGTTAAATATCTTATTTTGTACGTATGACTTACATGGAAAGCTACGAAATCTGAAATTGCACAAAGTTCATCATTTTCGAAAAATTGTTGGCGATTCGGAGCAATTTAAAAATCGAAATGGACAAAAATCAAAATATGTCACGTAGGTTTTGAAGTAAAACAATCGGGAACACATTTTTATTTTATTTGTTTATTTTAAAAATGTAGTACAAAATAAATGAAACGATGAAATCCAGAGTTGAAAACCAAAATAGTTTACATTGTCTTGGTAATATCTGTTTTAAAACATGTTCCAATAATAATAAGAATAATATATATGTTGAAAGTTTTTAATAATAAATGCTACGAATCAAACTTTAATATAATAGTGAAAAAGTGTGATTTTTTTTGCACTTTTACTGTAGAATATCTGTAAACCCTGAGGTGCTGGAGATATTTTGAGGTTACATTTCGATTCAGCACGCTTAAAATATATTTAAAGAAATATTAGCAACTGTTAATTTGTCATTACGTAAAGAATCTGTTCCCTTATAAATTATGCTTACGAAAAATCAGTAAGAATCTGAAAAACACATTGTAAACCAATTTGAAATTCTTTTGTGCAGAGCAAACCGGTTCAACAAGCAACGACATTGTCTTTGTCGGTATGGCAAAGCTTCTCAAGAAGAGGACACTGACGGACATTTCAATTTTCGAAGCCGACAAGAACGAGTACATAACGCGACATCTGGTCGATGGCAGAATGATCTTCTGCGATCACAGGATATCCGTAGTGGCTGGCTACTTGTCAGAAGAAGTTTCTGGGAAAAATGCCTTTTCGTTTATGCATAAGGAAGACGTCAGGTTCACGATGATCGCACTTAGAGAAAGTAATTAACATATAACTTTTATTACGGCAGGGATTGAGTTAATTTTAAAAAAAAACTTTAATTTATATATAATTGATATTAGAAAAATTAATCAGATTTTCAAAAATCCAGCATTTTATACTAATGAGAAACTACTTACACGTGTTCTAGTGTACGATCAGGGCACTCAGGGGACGTCGTGTTATCGGCTCATAACCAAGACTGGAGACTTCATATACCTGCAAACTCAAGGATTCATTGAGTTCGACAAGAACACGCACAGCGTAGAATCTTTCATTTGCGTGAATACCCTTTTGTCGTAAGTTCATTTTCTTTGTTTACTTATTGCATTTGATGGAGAAACGATCGATTGACAACGATGGCGTTGCATTACAGGCAAGAGGAAGGCGAAAGGCTCTCGAGGGAAATGAAAGAAAAGTACAAAGGAAGCATGGCTGCGATCGAAGGTGCCATGAAATCCGAGAACGAAGATTCGAATTTGGATGTGAGTAAAATACAATATTTCAATCTGACAGTTTATTTTAACGAGATAAAATTTTGACTCAAATTTCAAATTAATAAATATTCCGACGTCAGAATCATGTCCAATCACCTTAAAAACTTTCATAAATGAAATTTCCGAGATAAGTTGACGGGAAACACCGAATTCAGTTGAAAATATGAGTATTTTGTATCCGCCATCTTGTATTTTACGATTCTGACATCGGGATCGTTCTTATAACTTCAGAAACCTTCATAAATGATAGTATGTCTTTGAAACCATTTAAAAAAACACGCAAAGACTCAAATTGAAAAATTGAGATACGAATTCCCGTCAAACGCCATTTTGAAATCGTAGTTATCACTTTTTAGAAATAATTCGTAAAGACTAAAATATGTTTTCGAAAATGCACGTTTTTATATTAATTTAAATTCCAAAATAGGATGCCAAATCTCAATCGAGCCAAAGTAACACGGAAACGGAAGAGCCGTCGCAGCTAGAGGCGGCGATCACCCACCTGATCTTGCCGTCACCTGCCATCTCCGAAGGACCTCAGACTCCGTCATCGGTGGTAGACGGCGGTAACCAGTCGTACAAAGCCGAAGCATTCTCTCCGGGGATGCCGGTAATGTCGGGAAAAGGAATTTCACCAGGTAAAACTCCAGAGCAGGAGTTGCCCAGCAGCTCCTGGACACCGACGAAGAATGGGAAACGAAACCGCTCGAGTCCCAACTGCGAGAGCAACGATCGACGATCGAGTTACGAGTCCAATAGTTACGATAGAATTACTCCGATACCTGAGAAGAGAATAACAGAGCTGGACGAATGTCAAAATGCATCGTCGCCGGAGGGAACGATAGTGTCCACTTCAGGGACAGGTAAATGTCCATAACAACCATTTAAAATTAAATAAAAAACGTGGATAAGATATTTGAGGTTAGGTTTATAAAATTTTGTTAAATCGCAGCTATGCCAGTCTTACCCAACGACGAGTGTGAACCATTCTTGCCAACTACGTCAGCGAGTGACGGTTTGAAGCCAATCAGCAAAACAAGCAAAGAGTCGAATGTATTTTGTTTCGGTCAAACGGTTGCGCTTTCCCCATTCGCTAAATCGTACAAGTGGAAGTCAAAAAGCGAGTATTCGGATCTGCAACCGACGGAGCGCATATCATCCGTGTTCCAAGGGATGTCCGGTTTTCGAAGTCCCGACCCCCAGAAGAGGCCGTACACCGAAGAGGACGACCTGGGGAACGTCTGCAACAAGCGCAGATCAAAGTCGAATCATTTGATTTCGGAACAGATGAATATCGTCGACTCGGCTAGTTACGGGAATGGAGATACGAACTACTCCAAGTACATTCAACTTCAGCCATTGTTGATGGATGGAACATTCCCGAACATTGCCGTCGATTATCAGACGGTGGATGCAGACACCCTGGCTCTGGGGGAGTCTGACCAGCTGCTGGAGTTTCAGGACCTCCAAGGCGAACCTTTGCTCAACACGAGTATAGAAACTACGTCAGGTAATGAACATTTGTTATTAAAGAGCAGGAGCGACAGTTAAAATGATAGAATAACAGATAAAAGTTATGATTTTAGAATGTTTGGTTATGTTCGACAAGTTATTTTATTAATAAACATTTTTTACCTTTTCAGATCTCATGGGGATATTTCACGATCTTCAAAATCCACAAATGAATTTTGAAAGTAAGTTAAAAATATACATTTTGTATGATAATATTTTATGATTTAATACTAATCTTATTTTTCAATATTCCAGAGCCGTTGGTTGATGCGAAGAGTCATCAATTTCCCATAAACGACGTGAGTTTACGTTTCTTTTTACATAGAACATTGATGTGACATTTCTAAAATCATAAAATAGAAAAAAAACGTGCAAATTTTCTAAAAAACAGAGAATAGTTCATTTCCGTACTGCTTCACCTTTCTTCACAATTTCGACGAAATTGTACGTGTCAATTGTATTTTTTCTTATCGCAAGATTGGAAATTAACCAAACTGAATATTTTAAAATTTGCCTAAATTTTTCTTACGGTTGGTTATTATAATTTCTAGTATTTTAGAATAAAAATACAAGGAACGAGATGCCTAAAATTAAAAAATCACCGAAAATTCATACGTTCTTTTGTCCTTTTTTCTCTTTGTCATCGATTATCACCCAATTACTGTAATTATTGATAATTACACAAAAATAGAGAAAAACGTGCAAATTTTCAAAAAAACTGTAAATAGTTAGTTTCCTTATTACTTTACAGTTCTCTACAATCTCGTCGATTCTGTACGTGTAAATTATATTTTTTTGTCTTCCTAACAGTCAAGGTTACCCCAACTGAATACTTTCGAGTTTTTCAAACCTTCTTTCGATTTTTTTACAATTGGTTATTACGCTTTCCAGTGTTTCAGAATAAAAATATATAGAATGAGACTAATAAATGTAACATTTCCTGGAAAATTCAAAATTTCATACGTAGAAAACGTGCAAATTTTCTAAAAAACTGTGAATAGTTAGTTTCCTTACTACTTTACAGTTCTCTACAATTTCGACGATTTTGTACATCTCAATTATATTGTTTGACTTTGTAACATTCGAGGTTATCCTAACTGAATACTTTCAAGTTTTTCAAATCCCTTTTTCGATTTTTTACGATTGGTTATCACGCTTTCCAGTGTTTCAGAATAAAAATATATAGAATGAGACTAATAAATATAACAATTTCGGAAAATTCAAAATTTCGTACGTAGAAAACGTGCAAATTTTCTAAAAAACTGTGAATAGTTAGTTTCCTTACTACCTTACAGTTCTGTACAATTTCGACGATTTGGTACGTGTCAATTATATTTTTTGTCTTTGTAACAATCGACGTTTACCTAACTGAATATTTTCTAGTTTTTTAAACCCTTTTTGGGATTCTGTTATGATTCATTGTTATCATTTATCGTGTTGATAAATAATTACAAAACTTTTCTTTACATTTTTAAAATCAAAATAAAAAAACGTGCAAATTTTCGAAATAACTGAGCATAGTCAGTTTCCTTGTCAATTCACCTTTCTTTACATTTTCGACGAATTTGTACGTGTAAAATACATTTTATAAGAGTTTTAATGATAATGTACAATTACTAAACGATGTTAAATTTTTCAGCAGTGCATAGGCAGAAGGGATGTGAAAAGGGCGCATCTGTTGTCGAGCAATGCAACTTCCTGCGACTCCGATTATAATAACGAATCGACGTTATTAGCTCAATGCGACGGTTTCTCGCAGCAACAGGTATTTATTTAATTCGATTAAAAATGCGATTGTCTGCTCGAAATATTGCAAAAGTGGTAAAATATGATTACAAGTTCGTATTAAAATAGCGAATCAAAAACCAATTTTGTAATATCAATTTACCAGTCCAAGACAAACAAAACATTTTTTTAAAAATCCGTCAGTTAAATGTTAACTTGAATTGAAATTTTTCAGCTGGAGCATAAAATTCATCAGCAGATGATGTCGCTGCAGCAGCCCCCACACAAAATGAAGCACAATTCTAAGCAGAACATCGGGGTCTGAAGGGACCCACGACGCGCCACATTGGAATCCGCTGTGTTCCGGTCGCCGACCGCAGGAACGAATTGCCAGGGCGGCGAAGACGACGAATCCGGATTTCCCTCCTTCGCCATCTTGAAAAACGAAAACCCGGAGCGAGGACGGAAGCGGAGGATTACTCGCGCGCGATGCAATTTGGCAACGGTGCAATCCCTCGACAGTCGCCATCGAGTGCTCTAGTCGACCTTACGACCTTAAAAGGACGAGGAAGCTCTTATGGAAGGCTCGCCAATACGTCCGAAAAAGGAAAAGAAAACATTTTTTTTTCTCTCTCGTCGTCTGTCCCGTCGACGGACACCATGGACGAGTCGTGGACTGTTTCTAGAGATTTAAGGAATTACTTGTAAATAGCGAAAAGACCAAACGGTGTTCGGCGAGCGTCGTACGACGTGTCGCTTCTCGTCGCTTCGTCGTAACTCTCGCCCCCTAGGGACACCGAGTGCAACAGAAAAGAAAACTTAAGGACGATTAAGGTTAGGTTTATTAAGGATCGCCGTTCTAGGGACGTTTAACGCTAATCGGTTCGCCGTAAGACTGCAATGATATATAAGTTACGCGCGTGCAGACAAAGAGGCTACGTGTACTCTTCGGAACGAATTGGATGAACCAATGCACCGGTGCCGGGAGGTTCTTTCGCGAAGTTATACATAAATTATATATATATATATATATAAATATACACTTACACACGCATACTCATACAGT
This sequence comes from Trichopria drosophilae, assembly GCA_030407085.1. Lineage (NCBI taxonomy): Eukaryota > Metazoa > Arthropoda > Insecta > Hymenoptera > Diapriidae > Trichopria > Trichopria drosophilae. Next base: position 11,872,497 of record CM059582.1, on the reverse strand, counting down.
TATATATAATATATAATGTGTATGATATATAGATTTGTATTATATACATAATATAGTTATATATATATATATATATAGACATTACGTGGAACGATTTTTGTTATATTGACAGCCCGGTCGAGCGTCGGCCGCCATTCGTCGATGCTCGGCACGCCGGAAGGCCCCAGTGCATTACTTTCGGGCTTACTAGTAGAGAAGTCGCGTCTGTTATTATTATTATCATTATTATTACTATTATACTATTATCATTACTCCGATTATCATCGCGATCATTGTCATCATTATAATATTATCATCATTAGTTAATACTATTATTACACTGCATGGTTAGCGGCTGGCGGGACGACCGGAGACTTAGAAGGTTATATATATAGTGTTTGGAATGGAACGGTTCAAAACTCGATTTCATTATTAGTTTCAATCGGTTTTTTTCGATGGATTTCGATCGATGAAATAAAATGCCATTGTTTTGTTTTTCGTCTCTTTTTTTTCTTGATATCCTCGATTATTATCCAATTACTGCAATGATTGATAATGAAAATTGGTAGAAAAATTTTTTGTTGCATTTTGGACGCTTCGTTACGATTTGTAGAAACGTTTACTTACATTTGAAATAGGAACCAAACGTACAAATTTTCTAAAAATCTGAGAATAGTTCATTTCCGTACTGCTTTACCTTTTTTTACAATTTCCACGATTTTGTACGTGTCAATTATATTTTCCTCGTCGTAAGATTTGTGGTTAATCTAAATTAATATTTCAAGATTTGTTTAAAATTTTCTTACGATTGGTTATTATGATTTCCAGTATTTTAGAATAAAAATACCAAAAATGAGAAACGTAAATTTGAAATTCTTCGAAAATCTAAATTTCAAACGTTCTTTCATCTTTTTTTTTTCTTTTTGTCTTCGATTATCATCCAATTACTGTAATTATTGATAATGATACGGAAAAGGATATTTTTTGCATTTTATACGTTTCCTTAAATTCATAAAATTGAAAAAAAAACGTGAAAATTTTCTGAAAAACGGTGATTAGTTACTTTCCTTGTTACTTTACCTTTCTTTAAAATTTCCTCGAAATTGTACGTGTCAATCTTGGAAAATTCAAAATTTCATACGTAGAAAACGTGCAAATTTTCTAAAAAACTATGATTAGTTACTTTCCCTATTGCTTCACCTTTCTTTAAAATTTCCACGAAATTGTACGTGTCAATTCTGAAAAATTCAAAATTTCATACCTAAAAAACGTGAAAATTTTCTAAAAAACTGTGATTAGTTGCTTTCCTTGTTACTTCACCTTTCTTTAAAATTTCCACGAAATTGTACGTGTCAATCCTGAAAAATTCAAAATTTCATACGTAGAAAACGTTCAAATTCGTAAAAAGTCCAAAATGCAACAAATTTTAAAATGGTATTTGCACGTTATTGTTTACGTTTGGTAAAAATGTTCGGCCTGGTCGTCGTATCGTCGCCGCGGAGCTCGGCAATGGCGATTTTTGTACAAATTCATCTTGTTCGTAATCTCAGTGTTCTGTCGCCACTTTTGAAACGCGCCTTGTAAATTCCACGCGTCATTGGTATCGCGCCAAGGATTAGGTTATGTATACATAAATATATGTATCATATATATTATATAAACTGTAAACGAGAGTGCCGTTAGAAAAATTGACGCGAGGGGCAGAAAGAAAGAAAAGCAAGAGTCGCAGAGATTTATAAAGATGTTTATCCATCGCCGTCGGATCAGATCCCCCGGCTGTTTCAATCGACGACTCCACAGCGCCACTTGGTAATTCTCACTCAAATTTATAGCGAATGTTAAAAAGATAATTTTGGAAGAGTGTGACAGTTTCGATGGGAGAGAGATTGAGAGATTGAAAGAGAGAAAGGATAATTCTTCCATTGAGTTTTGATGCAGCGTGCTACCACCAGATTCTTTTCACTAGATGGCGTTTCTGACGCTTTAAGGTTAGGAACGCTACAAACGCCACTTCGCAACGCAATACGTGTACAGTCGTGCATACTAGTCGAAGGGCAACGAAATTTTAATTTTATCGGAGGGAGACACGTGCAGATTTTTTTAAAATTCTCCTAAAGACGACGTCAGGTAGTACTGACGATAAACCAAAGTCATTCGTTCGTTCGCACGGTAGCACGTTGACCGATTAGTTTCGAAAATGTGTTTTTATTTTAAGACAGATCTCTTCGTTCTACCAGATGGCTCGAAAACTAATTTTTTTTTGTTTTTCGAAATGTTGGAATTTTTGTTTACGGAATTTAAGAGGCATCTGGTAAATGAAAGAGCGAATTTCGATTTGTAAACGAGTGGGAGAAAGGAGGGACAGAGGAATTATTATTATTACTATTATTATTATATCATTATTATTATTATTACTATTATATAACAAATAAAGAATTCTTTATAATGATTGGGAATCGTTGTACACATAATAGTTATTGTGTCAAGACTGAATTATCAAGACTTCGCAAAAGTGGTACATTTTTGTAAATAATGCTGCTCGATAGGTGAAGAAAAAATGTATGTAAACAAAAGAAATAATGAAGCGAATGGAAGCCGAATAAGATGAGACAATGTAAAAACAAAATCTGGATGTGTACGAAACAATTCTCGTTCCAAAAAAAAACAACCTTTATCTTTAACACCTGCTGCTTTTATAATTTCTACGACAATTAATCAGCTAATTACGCTATAAGTCTTTTCGTTCGTTCACAAGACGGCGGCTTAAACTTGAGTGATCTTCGGTGGTCTTCGCATATCTTCGCCGAGGGATGCCACGTGGTGAACGAAAACGCACAGGTCCGTCGCGGACGCTGATATACATAGTCGGATTTCTCCGTATCTTTTTTTTGATAATGTACAAGAGTTTCCCAGGAACGTATAATGAGAATTACTCGAATGTGCATAAGTCGTAAAAAATATCGGCGATAACAAAAAACTGAAACAGTTCAAAATAAATAATATTTATAAACGGAGCGTCTCCGTATCAATAACGATTCAATCGACGTTCGGATAAGAAAACGTATTATTTCGAGGTTATGTACTCGACTTGGGGTTCACAAATAACCTCGAAATATACGACGAGAAAATCTTGGTCTTTAGAGGTGCCGAGGAAGATCGATTTTGCTCAATTTTGATGTTATCGAATGATATTGGGAAATGGTTAGCGGTAGTTAATTCTAGGGATTATCATCGTATAAACAATTCATTGTATTCAATTTCACTATGTCTCATTTTACTATAAATAAACATTATTTTATATATGTTTTAGTGCATTCCACTCTATTATGTAAATGTATGAAAATCAATATAATGAACTACAAAAATATGTCAACCCTTCATTCATTTCGATATTAATTTTTGTTACGTCAAAGGAATTTTAAATGAAGTTACGATGACGTAGTCACACATCTTAATTACTATTATGTTTTCGTAGGATGAATTGTGTTGTTATATTTTGTCGTACAATCTCTTTTTCAATTCCATTTTAATGCTTTAGGTTTGTTTTCCTTTGATATGAAGTACTTTTTGAGGTTAGAATCGTCACATCACATCGGAATTTTGCTCTTTAAGGTTATGTATTGGAAAAATGCAGTTTTTCTCGTTTTTTGAGGTTAAATACAGGACAAAATCGTTTTTACCCTTCTTGACTAGCTGCATAATTTAGTACCACTATTACCCTTCACAATGAATTACCGCCATTTAACATTTTGAGATTCTAATTTCGTGAGCATATAGCTTTTCCGCTTCTTTTAATGCGCCATCTTGGAACTGATAGTTTGGAACGTATGAAACTGAATTTTTGAGAATTTTTCAATTTACGCGTCAATTTCTTTGCATTTTTATTCTAAAATACTAAAAATCATAATATCCAAACGTAAAAATATTTATAAAAGATTTGAAAATATTCAGGTAGGTTAACCTCAAATGTTACGAAGAAAAAAAATATAATTCATACGTACAAAATCGTTGAAATTGTACAGAAAGGTTAAGTACCAAGGAAACTACCTATTCACAGTTTTTTAGAAAATTTGCACGTTTTTTTTGTTTAAATCGTAGGAGATCGATTAGTAGTTAAGTTTGAAGGATGATAGATGTATTAAATTACATAAATAATGAAAATGCAATACAATTGTTGGGTTTTGTACGTAACCACATAAATATGAAAATCACGTATGTTTATAACCTCAAATTAATGTTTAAAAACTTTTTTATACGTGGAAATGTTTAAACAAGAGAGTCTTCATATCGTAGTATCCAAAACATTGAAAAAAATGCTTGAAAATATCAAATAAGTTTGAAAGAAGAATGAAAGACATTTTCAAAATTGAATAAGATCGATCTTTTTAAAATACAATGGTATCTCGGCATCTCAGTAGGTTTTACGTCGTCGATAAGTAGAACACATATTTATTCGGCTGATACCCAGGTTTGTGTGAGCAAACGAAACGCAATTTTTATCGGTCGGCATAAATCAAACCAGTTTGATTTGCGTTTAATAGTTGGTATAATTTTGTATATATGTATAGATGTGTCCGCGTCAGCAGCTACAGGGCTTTTATTTACAAAAGGGCCAGGCATGGGAGCTTTATTCAATGTATATATCCTCTATCGGAAAAGCAGTCTCGATGAATTTTGTGTAGAATCGATGGAAGGCGCGACTGAAACAGAAAAGACCTTTGTTAATGCTATAAATCTTCGAGATCATCGCTAAAATAGGTATGGTAAAAAATATTGGATAATTTTTAAACAGATTTTGGTTAGCACGAATCATTTGTGGTGCAACTTCTATCCTGTCATGCATTAAAAAATAACTTTTTGACATACTTTTTTCTCGGTCGATAGAAAAAACTCAGGCAACTACACTTTTTGAAAAAATTAAAAAACTATAACTAACGGGATGGATTTTTTATGTACCTTTACACTATCAGAACAAAAAATGAAAACAAGGTAATTCCATGCATTTTTTACAAAAAATCAAATATTACGGGCTAACTCGATGATATCCGAAAGAACTTTAAAAAAAAGTCATTAATGAATAAAGTAGTAAAATAAAATAGTTGGATTATTATAAAAAATCACTTTTAATGTATTCGGTCGACCATTTTGGATCCCTCATTTTAAATTTTCAACATGATCATTTTAGCAATGCTATTCGAAAAAGTACACTTAAAAATAGTCGCAAATAGTATTTTTCGATACAAAGGTGTAAAATCGAAATCTTACGCCCGTGTATCGAACGGTATTTTTCGACATATTATGCGTACAATTTGCGCGCCTTTTTTAGTGTGTGTTAAAGACGATGTTACGCGCGAATGCTGACCGTCGAAGTCGAGTGGCCGGCAAACCCGGACACCAGAGGGCCGCCGGACAGCACAAATACGTAAAATCGTATTTTACGCACTAAAAAGGGTGCGTAAATTAAAAAATCAGACAATAAAAGAGAGTTTTTTCTATCGACCAAGAATAAAGGTAAAGATTGGTTGATTGCGACAGTTTTATTACAATAAATAAATCTATATTTTTAGTAATTCCTTTTTTCAAAATCCAAAAAAAATGTTCATTGTTCTGCGTTTTGCAATTTTTATCAGACAGCACCATAAAAAAATGGATTTTTTTAATTTTTTAGAGAAAAAATTCAACATTCTCAGTCTTCTGCAATAAAATTGCTCGAAAAAGTCAAATTGAAAAAAAGAAAACTTACCCGACAGCTTCAGCAACTGGCCTCGTCGATTCTTGTCCTATGAACACGTGACAAGCAAACCTCTGAAGAGTAGGATGTTTCGTGATGAAACCGAGGTAGCGATGATCTCGGGGATGAAAGGCGCAGAACGAAACGTTCTTCAATGAATAAAAGTAGTCGTGACAAGGGCCTTGGGTTTTCTGAAACAAGAATTTCACAGATCTGTACAGTTAATTTCGAAACAACGAATATCCATTCTACATTTTTGTATAGTGTGACCAAAAGACGTTTAAGAAGTGTTTCTAAGAATGTAGGATTGTATCTTTAATTAATAATTTAGGTACTATAGTGGTTGAAAATACATTGGAAAAATATGTTATTAACTTATAAAATTATTCCATTGAATGCAGGAAAATGTTTACTTGAAGTAAAATATTTTAAAAACGTGACATAATGAAAATGAAGAAACATATTACACAAAATGTATTTCCTTTCAAGTGAATCGTTTACTTCTGCCATTTTAAATGATTATTTACCGAATGTACATAGTAGCAACCATATTGAAGTGATTTTGAAGTTCCATAGCGACCATTTTAATGTAGGGGTAACCAATGCTGGCCGTGGCCGAAATATGATTGCGAATTCACTAAAATGTTTATTATACGTATTTCGACCTCTGAATTTCGAGGTTAGAATGTTCTAAAGTGAAGGGAACAATGTTTAAATTAGCAATTTAATGAAAAATACAATTTTTGTTTAAAGTTGCTCTTAAAGTTTACGTATATGTCCATGGTATTCAGGAGGTCGTAATACGTATAATAAACACCGCCGGTGTTTAGTTTGAGCACGGCCAGTATTGGTCGCCCTAAACTATTTCAAACCACATGAAAAAATGTATGAATTATAATATAATAATCGAAGCGTTAATAGATTGCTTATCATTAAGACGTTGGAATAATAATTGAACCGTTTTATCGAATAAAACGAAGAGTCACATATGATAAATGTTTTTGCGGATGTACTATATACGTAAAAATGTGCCAATAGTGGTGAAATAAATTGCGCATTTTTAAAATAATTTCTATGAGAACTTATGAAAGAATAAAAATCCTTAGAAAATTAATAGTGCCCGAATTTAGTTTTTTTATATTTTCACAGAGAAAATCCAGTAAAATTAGGTTTTCACCTGGAAAAAATCCTACATGCAACATTTTTTTGTCGCTTAGGGAAGGGTCTAACAAAACTTAACTGTCGGTTTTCGGGACAAAATCGAAGGTGCTTTTTGAGAAAAGTCCAAAAAACTCCCCGAAAAATATTTTTTTTTAAATAACTCGGTGGAGTGAAGTATTATCGATGTATAATTGCTCATTTTATAGCTTTTTTTATGCTTTACAACTTACTGCTGACAGCTATTTCCTGTACGGTGGATATTTATCGAGTTATTAAACAAAAACTGTAAAAATACAGTGATAATCGACTTATGTCGATTCCTACATAATTTTATGGAAAATCAGTTCTGACAAAACTTGTAGATTGTAGTTTTGATTTTGATATGCTAACTATACCTGATTTGATATGGCTTTATGGTAAATGGTCGTGCCGTCTAGACATTCCGGGATGTGAAATTGAACAGCTGTTCAATTTGATTTATGCTGGAAATTGCGATGAGAAAATATTGTCTGGACGCGCTTATTCAAGAAAGATTTGCGCGCACTTATTAGGAGACTTGGCTTTGTCGAAGATCCTATTCGATGCAATGATATTCACCGACAAAGAGCGCGATGCCTTCAATCCCTTTCTTGATGGTATCGAAAGATCCGATATATTACATGCAAATGAAGATGAACTCATTAAATGATCGACTAAAAATTTGCTCAAAAATTGCGAGAACTTGAAAAAAAGAGTCCTACGTCGAAATTATGGGTCCAATATCTTCGCATGGTAACCTTGGTAAAACAATTCCTGGAGGGAGAAAGATCTGGCCATTGGGAATTACATCTAGATACAATTCAAAACATGTTGCCATATTTCTATGCCGCTGGACATTTTAACTATACATTATCGACACGCCTATACCTGCAGGGTATGCGACTTCTTCACGAAAAAATGCCTCCTGAAGAATTACAGAAATTCACAACATGATGTTTCACTGTACGTCGTACCAGTAATTTTGGTCTGGCATAATGTCAGTTCAAACGATTAAGCAATACCTGATGCGGTCAATCAAGGCACGTGGAGGAATTACAGGACGGAGCTACACCGACTCCACTCCAGTTTGATGGACTTAAGAATGATCCAACTGCAAAATATGTGTCTGGAGGTGGAAACTTTTGCTGGAGTGACATGCGCAACGACAAAACAATATGTTGATATGCAAGTTGCTAGAGTTTCCAGAGATAACTCTGACTTAGAGAAATTAGATTTCTGGCTGGCACAACATGAGCCCATCCCCGTTGGTAAAGAACCTGTATAGATCGGCAGAGGAGTGGTCGGAAACAAAGGTATTAATTGTCACTATGCTTACGAAGTTGGAAGCGAAATGTTGAGTAACGTGATTGGCAAAACTTTTGAGGCGTTAAGTTTTAAACGGAAAAAACGTCACTATCATCTTCGATGGTTATCGTCCTGAAGATGTGAATTCAAGTACGAAAAACGCGGAACTTTTAAGACGTTCTAAAAAGTACCAGGCACCACAGTGCATGTTTGACAAAAATACTATGTCGTCATGCAGCCAAGAAAAATTGTTTTCCAACGTCAGAAATAAAAATACATTGGGCGCAATGCTGATGATTTAATTACGAGAAGCATCTGTCGATGTACATCAGGCATTTGAAGATGCCGATGTCTCCATTATCACTATAGCTGTAGAGCAGTCACCGCATTATAGCACCGTGGAGGCCGTTGACGAAGATATTGACCTATTGGTCTTACTTGTTGGTCTGGCGCCCAAAACACAAAATATCTTTTTTAGCAAGCCATCTAAAGGCAAAACGCCGCAATTGCTGTATTTTCCGACTTCTTTAGGATGCAGCGATTGTGTTACTAATAACATACTTTTCCTCCACGCCTTCAGCGGTTGCGATACCACGTCAGCATTTTTCAACGTTTTTAAAAGCTACATTTTTGTCCATCCTCGACAAGCGTGTAGAATTGCAGGGAGTGATGTACTTATTTAAAGAAAACAATATTCAAACGTACGTTTTGGTCAACGCTGGAAAGCAATTTATTATTGCTTTGTATGGCGGCGATAAGCAAGAAGCGTCAATGATAATCTCAGATATAAGAGGTTCCCTAACTCTGTTGCGAAAAACAAGTTTAATCTCGCTTCATTACTACCGACGGATGCCATTCGACAGCATGCGTTGCGAACGTATCATCAGGTTCAACAATGGCTATAATATTATCTTCCTCCGGATGAGTGGGGCTGGCAAAGATGTCATTGCGGATTGTTGCCAATTCCTATTACTGCGGAACCTGCGCCACTTGAGCTGCTTAAACTTATTTCGTGTAGTGCAAAGGAAAATGTGGCAAAGCCTGTGGATGCAAGAAAGCGGGCTTCAAAATGCTCTGCCATTTGCCAATATTGTAATGGCCAAGACTGCGAAAACTGTATCAGAATCGAGGATGAAGATGATGATGATGATGAAAATGACAATGACGGAGTTATATGAACCAGTTTAGCAGAAATTCAAACTGAAAAGCTGTTCAATTCCACTTTCCGACATGATTTCTCCAATACTGCTCAGAAAATACATCAGCAAATGAAATCCTCCAAACGTCACAACCACGTCCTTCATTTCGTATGTCATAGCCTCCACGATATCTCTCGCCATACAGTGGCTGGTCGAATGTGATAATGCACATCTTTTGATGACTGTGCTTCGATCTTCTTTTGGCTTCCATGAGTGATGTATTGTATCGTAATCTGATGGCGGTGCATTGGTGAAGGGAAGACAAATTATTCGGGAGCGCTGATACTTTTCGTTACTGGTCACTTGTTCCATGAACCCGCTCCATCCCGGAATGTCTGGACGTCACGACCATTTACCATAAAGCCACATTAAATCAGGTATAGTTGGTTTAATATCCGATGGTAATTGACGAAGAGCCCCAATGTCTGCGACGTTGATCGCCATCAAACCTGCCGATTTCTGCTGTATGTAGCTCAGTAGATCTATTCTCCCTAATTCAGTTAGTTCTGCAGTCGATGCAGATTCAAAAAGTCGCGAAACTGCTTTTTCTGTTTCAATACCCGTGTTTGGTATGACGCAATGTATTCCTTCCATTACGTGAAAAGTTCCATGGCTGTCGATTGTATTCGTATTGAAATCAGATTTATCAAATACAAATTGGGAAAACGAATTCTCCAATATGTTAGGCTGAGGACGGCTTATAGATTCACGTTCAAAATTTCTATCTATGAGATTTCTGGATCCGAATTTTTTATACAAATAAGCTCTACTCCAAGCATCAGTGGAGACAGAAAAGAACGTGACGCACAGCTGTTATTATTGCGTGAGCAATGGAAATAAATTTTCATTGCTATGATTTTCTTACCTTTCGAGATGATTTCTGAAAGTAAACACTGTAAACTTTCAGGCACATCATTGCAACCATTTTTCATAAAATCATCCGATGGGGGATAACACTCGGTCTGGTATACAGTTGATCTTATGTTCACGCGAATTATTGCAGCAGCTTCTCGAACAACTCGCAGTTGTTCTTGTTTCGAATCGCTTACTTTTTTGTTGTACCACTTATCTCTAAGTAATTTGTAACCGATGTTCCTAAAACAAATTATGCAATCACGGTTTGGTCGCTCGATGATAAAAACATCCTCTCCCAATTTCTGATGGACTTTCTTCTTTATTGTTTTGTAGTGTATTTTTCAAAATCTATCAAAACAGAATAAATATACTCCATGACTTCGTCCACTTGGGGTGGGTTCCTGTAAGTAGTTCCAAACGCAATTTGTGTTCGTTTTTTAAAACTGTATTTTCTCGACGATGCACTGATTTTTTCCCCACATAATAAACAGGACCTTTCGTCTGCATACGCCATGAAACTCGTTAAAATTCATTGAAATTAAATTGAACATTACGTTGAAAAAGTTAGAAGAAGTAAGTTGTAGAGTATGAAAAAAACTGCAAAATGAGTTATTATACATCGATAAAACTTCACTCTATGCCGAGTTATTAAAACAATACGTTTTATTGTGCTTTTTAGGCTTTCCCAAAAAGCATCATAGATTTTGTCCCGAAAACCAAGTTAAGCTTTAGCACGGCTGACCCTAACACGACAAAAAAAATTTTGTATGTAGGATTTTTTTCCCGATAGACTTAGTTTTTTTGCTTAGTAATTTTACTGGGCTAAAAATAGGCAAAGATACTTAAAAAGTATTAAAAACAATATTCGAGTAAATTGATTAAATTTTTTACTAAAAAGCTTGTGAATAATATGACATCTGTAATCGTTTTATTTCAAAGCAATAGTTGGAGTGATATTTTTATAAGAATTGCGAATATTTAATATTTAATTCTCGCCACTTTTCGAAATTGTCAGGAATTGATACTTCACGAGGTTGTTTCATAATTCTAATGTTGATCAATATAACATCGTTCAATTATTGTTAAAGTTACTACTGAAACATGTAAGAAATTATACTATATTGTATCCAGAATTGAAATAAAGAACAATGTAAATTTATTAATAACCATGAATTATTTCTTTCCATCTAATTTTTGTGTTACTGATTGATGAATGATTTTACGAGAGAGTGTTAATAAATGATTTTTCTTGTTGATTAGTTAAAGGTCATTAACCTTTTGACGCATGACGATCTTTTTACCCGACAATTTGATAAATAAAAACTAAATTTCGATGTATAAAAAAATGGTTGTAGGTTGTTCTTGCACCTAAAGTATTTTTATTCCTAATATTACACACCACTAACATTTAAATTTCATTTCTTATAAAATTATTTGACAATTTTAACAAACTACAAAAACAAACATTGTTAGAAAAAGGAAAAAAAGCAATTGTATGCAAAATCATATATAATTCAGTTTTTCTTAGAACTTTTCTTGCTTACAACGTCCAAAAAATTTCGACACCCCAGTTCCATTGATTAACCCATTTCTTTCTGAAATTTCCCTACATTTTATCTATATTTCATCAGGTGCGATCTCAAGGAAAAAATCATCAAATCGTTTTTCACAATGGCGGCTTAAACGTAAAAAAACGTGACTTTTTAAATTTCATTTCCAAATACTCCTATTTTTGGGCATGAACCTATGATCATCCTTTACTTATATATATCTGGTGGCATAAATAGTTATACTAAAAGTTAGGACTGTTAGTACATCAAAATTCAAGATGGAGGCATTCATCCCTTATCTCGAAGGCAAAATTTGACAATGACGGTCAAGTCCAAGTGACTGGATGAATTTTGTTGTAACTTTGTATACAAATATTTCTGAACTAGTTACTTGGGGGTTTTCGGGGTCCTGGATTATGAATCCGGCGTCAGATTTTCAAAATTCAAGATTCAAGAGCATGCAAGAAAATTCAAGCGGATCCAATATAGCGAAAGAATGTTTCGCAATGTTCAGCAGCAACTGAACATTCAATCATCTTTTGGAAATTCTTACGCCTTAATATTACTAAAATGTCGGATCCAATATGGCGACCGATTTATAAAAATCATGTCAAATTTAAATAAAACTTGTCTTATGGGGCTTTTAAAGGTTGTAATATGTTTTCTGGATTTCTAAATGGGTTAAAAATTTAGTTATTCACATTGACCTTAATTATGTCTACTTTAATTTAATTTAATACACAATGGCAAAATAAAACATTCACGATGGTACATCCAATATGGCGGAGACAGTCGAAATAGTAATAAGTAATAAAGTATATTCAATTTGATAATTAAAAACAAAATTAAATGGCCACAGATGTTGCAATATTTACGAAGTGTTTAATATCAAAAAATATGGAATTAAGAACAATATTTTTCATATAAAATAACAATTTACCGATCTTTATAATTCCATTGAAATTTATTCATCATGAAAGCGCAGAAATATGAAGATGTAACTCGAACATAAGACTGAAGCGGTAGAGATTCCATCAAAAGAAATGAAAGTAAATTGTGCTACCACGAAAACCACTGAATTCCAATTTCTAACGAAGTTTAAGAATAGTTTTCATCCATCATATTGGATCCGCCATTCCGAATTAAAAAACTTTAAGAACCGACTTGTAATATAATTTGGTTGGTAAACTCAAACCAGTTTGGTTGGATTTAGTTTGGGTCATCAAACTAAATGATTTGTTAAAAAACTAAATCCGTTTACATGTAAATAATAAGGAAGTTTGGTTAATAGAACCAAAACAGTTTGGTTGGGCATATTGTGATTCAATAAACTAAACGATTATATTATAAGACCAAATCGATTTAAATGTAAACACTAAGCAAGTTTGGTTAGTAAGACCAAACCAGTTTGGTTGGATTTAGTTTGGGTCATCAAACTCAATGATTGATTATGAAAATCAAATGGTGTCAAGTGTAAACATTAAGCAAGTTTGGTTAATAAGACCAAAACAGTTTGCTTGGATGGAGTTTGGTTTTTCAAACTAAATGATTTGTTATATTGAATAGTTTTGGTTAATAAAACCAAACCAGTTTGGTTGATTTTGTTTGGTTCATGCAACCAAACAATAGATTATAAAAACCAGATCAATTCACGTGTAAATACCATTCAGTTTTAGTTAATAGAACCACACCAGTCTGGATGAATCTAATTTCTTGTAAATACTAAGTAAGTTTGGTTAATAGAACCAAAACAGTTTGGTTGGGCATATTATGATTCAATAAACTAAACGATTATATTATAAGACCAAATCGATTTAAATGTAAACACTAAGCAAGTTTGGTTAGTAAGACCAAACCAGTTTGGTTGGATGTAGTTTGGGTCATCAAACTCAATGATTGATTATGAAAATCAAATGGTGTCAAGTGTACACATTAAGCAAGTTTGGTTAATAAGACCAAAACAGTTTGCTTGGATGGAGTTTGGTTTTTCAAACTAAATGATTTGTTATATTGAACAGTTTTGGTTAATAAAACCATACCAGTTTGGTTGATTTTGTTTGGTTCATGCAACTAAACAATAGATTATAAAAACCAGATCAGTTCACGTGTAAATACCATTCAGTTTTAGTTAATAGAACCACACCAGTCTGGATGAATCTAATTTCTTGTAAATACTAAGTAAGTTTGGTTAATAGAACCAAAACAGTTTGATTGGATATATTTTGGTTCAATAAACTAAACGATTATATTATAAGACTAACTCGATTTAAGTCTGAATACTAAGCAAGTTTGGTTAGTAAGATCAAACCAGTTTGGTTGTATTTAGTTTGGGTCATTAAACTCAATGATTGATTATGAAAACCAAATGGTGTCAAGTGTAAACATTAAGCAAGTTTGGTTAATAAGACCAAACAGTTTGCTTGGATGGAGTTTGGTTTTTCAAACTAAATGATTTGTTATATTAAACAGTTTTGGTTAATAGAAGAAAACCAGTCTGGATGAATTTAGTTTGTTGTAAATGCTAAGCACGTTTGATTAATAGAACCAAACCAGTTTGGCTGGACCTATTTTGGTTCATCAAACTAAACGATTATAACATAAAATTCAAATCAGCTTAAGTGTAAATACCAAGCAAGTTTGGGTAGTAAGACCAAACCAGTTTGGTTGGATCGATTTTGATTTTTTAAACTAAAAGATATGTCATAAGAACCAAAATGGCTCAAGTGTCAATTTTAAACCTTCTTGGTTTATAGAACCAAACCAGTTTGGTTGGATTTCGTTTGGTTCATGAAATTAAATAATTGATTATAAAAACGAGATCGGTTCAAGTGTAACTGCTATACAGTTTTGGTCAACGGAATCAGATCAGTGTGGATGAATCTAGTTTGTTGTAAATACTAAGTAGTTTGATTAATAGGACCAAACCAGTTTGGCTGGACCTGTTTTTGTTTATCAAACTAAACAATTGATTATAAAAACATGATCGGTTCTAGTGTAAAAATTAAACATTTTTGGCTAATACAACTAAACCACTTTGGTTGGATTTTCTTTGGTTTATCGAACGAAACGATTGGTTATAAAAACCAAATCGGATCAAATTGAAATATTAAACAGTTTTGGTTAATAGAACCAAACCAGTTTGGTTGGACCTATTTTATGTCATAAAACTAAACGATTGGTTATAGAAACCAAAGTGGTTCCAATATAAATAGTAAACGACTTTGGGTAATATGACCAAACGGTTTAATCAGCACCAAACACTCCTGTTACCTGAGCTAAGAAATTAGGTTAGGTTGCGACAACCAAATTCGTTCGGTTCGGTTAACTTACTTATGTACTATTTACTATGTTTGTCGGTAATACATTGTACCATTCCGTACAAATGGTTACTGGTACCGAAATTCACTGGTGCAGTGTAGATTGCTGTTAGGTTCGTCACGTATTTTGGTTTAACTTTACCAACCAAACTTATTTAGGTACCACAGTTAACCAGTCCGGTTGTATCAACAGCGACTTCTTAGTTCAACAAATCAGAATTTCGATTGTAATAACTCAACCTATCTTGCATGATGGGAATGCCGCTAATCTTTTAAGCTTTTCCTACTGACTATAACCTCATCCCAACTTATCAAAGTATCAAACATTTGATATGACTTTAAACTCTGATATCTTTTATTAAAAATGAGATTTACCAGATTAGAAAATCGTATAACACCAGAAACTGGAAATGTTTGTAAACCTACCTGTGGGCTGCTTCTGTCAACCATTCGAAGTCCTTGGTCAGACACTTCGAGGATACATTTTTGCGAAGTTGGTGATTGTTGTGAGGAATTTTCGACGATCCTGCGCACTGCTTGCCAGACGACATTCGTACCCTTATGCGCAAGAGTCTCCACCGATCCGAGGTATCCCAGAAGGTATCGTTCTTTCTTCACCTTTGGAGTCGTTGGATCGAAGTCGCTGTAATCCATATCTACCGCATACGCCGAAGGGAAAATGCCTCGTCGACCATTTCGCAAGTTCACCCCTGTAAGATATAGTTTCTGTCATGTATTACGTGACGGAACAAAGTTTCGGGTATGAAATTCGAACAGAAAAGCTCTTAATTGGGTTCATGTGATCTCTTCATCTCAAAAAGTATCAAATTTCGGTTGTATATTCTAAATTCTCTTAACGTGAAAGTTGGGTGCCGGTTGAATAATCGACAGTTAAAAAATACCGACTGTATTGAATAAAACTGGGCAGAATTTCTACTTGGGGTTTTGTTATTAATTAAAATTGGCTTACCTTCGCACCACAGATCATCTGCTTCTTTTTGAACGTAAATGGGATCACCTATTTCAATGTCTATTTCATCCCGATGCCTTGGTACAAACTTATGAAGTCCTCGATGCGTCGCTTCTAATAGTTCCAGTTGCGAAAATGGAACTCCGTAACTCCCTAGTTTGAAAAGTTAACAATTATTTAAAATGATTTTGTATCTTATTTTTTTAACAATCCCTACAGTCCTCTTTAGGACGTCTAAATGTTTTTATTGTCTTGCTAACGTTTTCAAGATGTCCTACGTCATGAGGGTAATGTCAGGACAATAAAGACGAACATTTGGACCTCCAGGAGATTTCTGGAGGATGTCCTCATTCAGGTATAATTATTATATTAAC
Source organism: Trichopria drosophilae (assembly GCA_030407085.1). NCBI lineage: Eukaryota > Metazoa > Arthropoda > Insecta > Hymenoptera > Diapriidae > Trichopria > Trichopria drosophilae. The sequence continues at coordinate 11,856,038 of CM059582.1, read as the reverse complement.
AATCTTTAAACTGACCAGGTGTGCTATCAGGGGACACTGAATCGGCATTCTGTAACGAACTGCAAGGTATGGGAGAGACACTTTTGGGTCCATTGTCCGGTGAATGAGCGGTTGAATGTCCACTGTCCGTTGCCATTCTTTCGCTGTCCGGCGAACTGTCCTCGTGTCTCATGTTCTGATAACATTTTCGGAAAAGCATGTGGGGTCTTCCGGTACTGGATGCCACCGCTCCCAATTCTTCCGCCAACGATGGTGATGACATCATCGAGGCTTGAGCATTTACATTAGCTGTTAATTCAGTAGTACTTAGTTATCATTAACTAATTAGTAAATGTTTACGGACACCTGAATTTAACTTGTCTTTCCACCATAGTAGGACTAAAGTTCGTTATTAACGACATGGGACAGGCAGGAAAGTTGTAAAATTTATCATTTTCTAAAAACGTACTTAAGGCAACTTTAAAGTAGTTACGTTGAATTGAAGAAACATTCCAAGTGGCAAGAGAAGTCATTTCAACCAAGCTAAAGTCAGCCCTACTTAAGTGAAATGTACCATTTATTGACCAAAAAACTGTCCTTTAAGTCCAATAGACTTTCAAGACTTCAAAATTATGTAAATGTAATCTCAGAAGCGTAAATTTAAAGTATCACTTTACGCCCATGGTCCAAAAATAACTTTTAACACATAAGTAACACAATAATTTAGTGGTCGGAAAAGAGTCACTTTGCACCCAGTACCCAGGAATGAAAAGGAACGGAGCATAAAACAAATTGAAAATTTTGGTCTTACATTTTTTGTTCTTGGGAATTTCTGGGAGTCGCCTCCGTCGACGCTCGAAGCCATTGGCAGAACCAGGAGGTCGGGGAGGCACGTGATGTTCCGGGGTTGGCCAGGAATTCAGGGAAGAACAGGAATCCCCTATATCAGTGACTACACTATCTCTTCCACCGCAAGCTCCTGCACAGCCATTGGTTCCGCCTAGTGCAGATTCTCCGGATGATCGACCCCTGCTGCTCAGTCCACCGAACAAGCTAACGTCACCAAAGTGCAACAGAGTAATTAAGCTAAACTACTGTACATGCCACATACGTCAATTGGACTGACTAAAATCTTCTTATTCTATACTTGCAAAGGAACATCTCTAGGTGACATTAAAGATTTATTCGGTCGAAAAACCGACAAATTAAAAAGCCGATAGCTCAAAAACAGTCAAACAAACCGATAATCGAAAAGCCGACAGAAAAAAACCGACAGTCATAAAGCCGATAGTTAAAAAGCACATAAAAAAAAGACACATCAATATGAGTGCAGTCATTTTTTGGGATGCGGATGGAAGACCCACGAATCAAATAGCGGACTGATAAAAACATCGATAGACATAAAGCCGACAGTAAAAAAACCGACCGTCATAACATCGACAATTGAAAAGCCGACAGTAAAAAAAAACGACACTTCAAAGAATGATTGTCCGCTTGTCGATTTTTTTTTTGAGCTGTTGGTTTTTTTCATTTATGAATTTCGACCGGTACACGTCTATTATATTACGTGTCGGCTTTTTGACTGATGTCTTTGCGACTGTTGGTTTTTGGACTCTCGGTTTTCTAACCTGTCGGCTTTTTAGCTGTCGGTTTTTTTTAACTGTCGAATTTATGACTGTCGGCTCTTTGATTTGTCGGTTTTTCCATCCACGCACAAAATGGTGAAGACTTTGAAAATTAAATGGTATAAAATACTACTAAATGCTAACACTTTAATTTCCATAAAGTACAATTTGATAGCAAGCTTAGATTGATTTTGGATTATTAAATATAATATAAAACCTAAAAAATACATTGAAAAAAATTATTTCCTATCGCGAAATCCTAACAAACAAAATGTTAAATTGAGGATATGAAAAAACAAAATTTTAAGATAATCTATTCAACTGAAAATTAAGGAAACAAAAATGATGTTCCAATGCACGAAAATGTTGAGTAGTTGAGTTGTTTAACAATAAAAATAGCTTGTCTACTGTTTGTCGTCTATAGTTTATCTTAAAATTTTGTTTTCTCATATCCTCAATTTAAAATGTTGTTTGTTAGGATTTCGCGACGGAAAAAATTTTTTTCAATGTATTTTTTAGGTTTTATATTGTATTTAATAATCCAAAATAAATCTAAGCTTACTATCAAAATGGCACTTTATGGATATTAAAGTGTTAACATTTAGTACATAGTATTTTATATAACCGTAAATTTTGTTTGGAAAAATGTTTAGAAACTTTATCATATATAGAAAATAAAACTGAACAATTATTTGTAAAAGAAATTTCATGTTAAACTGTAAATTGTATAAAAATATTTTCCTTGTATTAACTTTAGTTATTCCATGATTTTTACACGAGTTTATTTAAACTACATTTTAAAATGCCTTAATGCATTAAATCAGTTTGAATTAATTTTAAATTTATTGAAAAACAATTAAATCAAATATTTTTTATGCTTTTTACGCTTATAAAATGCATGGAAATAAGGAAGACTACTGATAATAGATATAAATATAAGTACATAAATTTTAAATTCGTATACAAATCGATAAAGATGGTACTGCGTAGAAAATGCTGTATTGATGCTGGAACTGGCAATACAAAGTAACGCTTCTGAGAGCATTACGAAATTTAAAAATTGAATTGTCATACTATAATTTTAATAGTTTTATTAAACTTATTAGTCATTTTATTAGTCGTCATCACATAACCATAAGAAGTTCTAAAATAGTTTCTAAAATACCAATTTTTTAGCATACATGAATAAAACTTTGCTTAAAATAATACTTGGCTACTGTTTAAGGCTCGTTAACCATTTTATGCACCAGAATTCCTCAAAAAGTTGTTCCCAAACTAGTTTAACACGCGAAAAAAATTAAATTATTAGAACTACTAATGAAATAGTAGAATAAGACGCAACCTTCATTTTTACTTAACTACACTATATGTATAGTGAAACCAATTAAAAAGCGTACGTGGAGCAAAATTTGCTTGGAAATTTTACTATTCTAGATAGTAACTTTTTTGTCATTTTTACTTCATGAATCTACATCGTAATAATCATGAAAAATCGATAAAAATTATGATATTTTGCAGTGCAGTTTTGCAAAAAAAATGGAAATGTCGAAAAATGTTTTAAATAAAAGTCATAGATTTGCTCAGAATACATATTTTGCAAGTAAGACTTTTTTTAATTTCAATATTTAATGAAATAAACGAAGAGAGTGATGAAAAATCATCATTTTTGTAGATTTTTGACGTTTTTCATCTTGGAAATCGCATTTGCGCCAATTTTTGTTGTGATATTCAATTTCAGCGTATCAAAATTCGTGGGAAATCATATATGTAATAAAAATTAGTAGCAATCTTGATAGATTTTTTATGGTTATTATAAAATATACCTATAAAAATGATAAAATTGATGGTTATTTTTCTGTCACAACTGTATTGTGAGAAGTTCTACAAGTTCCAATTCGAATATTTTTAATTTTTCAATATTTTTGAAAATAAACCAGAAGAATCCAAATAATTTTAATTTTTCTTGGGTTTTCACAATTTTTCACCATCTAAAAGATATTACGCCAATTTTTGGTATGATATTCGCTTTTAGCGTTAAAAAAGGTCTAATCAACATTATGAAATGTCGACATTTGCAATTTCAACATTCAAACTCAATATTTGCAAACTCAACATTCGACAAAGTCAACGTTTAGGAAACTCAACATTTACAATTTCAATATTGTTTTTATGTTATTGAATTATATTGTATTTTTAAAATCAATTGTAATAACGTTAATCGTAGTAATAATTGTCACTAATACAAATGAATGATAACAATTTGTATCAAAGAGTTTAATGAGTATTGTGCGCTTGTCCATGATATTTCATTAAATTAGGTTATGTTCGGTTACGTCAGGTTCGGTTGAAACTAACTTAGGTTAGGTTAGGTTAGGTTAGGTTAGGTTCGAACTAAGTATACGATATTTATGTGTATCGGATCAAAAAAATTACTAAGGGGAATTCTGAGAAATCTGCTAATTGTTAGGTTAGGTTAGGTTAGGGTTAGGTTAAGCCGGTTTAGGTTCGAACTATTTATATTTATTTTTGTTGTAATGCAATGTTTGATAATTTAATTTTTTAAATTATTTGTATTATTTCTTGATTTAGTTAACAGTTAAGTTCGAAACTGTTCAATTCGAAAATTTTGAGATTGAAAATGTTGAGTTTGTTTTATGTTGATTAGACATGTAACCCGTTTTAGCACAGCGAATTACGTAAGATGACGTAGGTGTACTATAAATTTGATAAGAAGCATCCTTGTTTTAATGTACAATTTAAAAAAAAATCAATGTAGCACGAAAACGACTCTAGATTTTTTAAATATTTACGTAGAAATAGCCTTATAAGAGTATCGGAACACTTCTTATTTGTGCTTTTCATCGTTGATTTTAATACCATTTAAGTAGACCGGGCGAATGCAGGATGATTCAAATCTAGTTTATTGATTAATATATTTTCTGTACCTTCTAGTACCATATCAGAAACAACCGTCATGAGGGAGATCTGATAAGAGTATTATAAACTAGTTTATTACATATTTTATGCATCGAAAACGTTCATACATTTCATTAAACGTTCATTTAGTCAAAACTAATTTATATTAGATATAATAATAGAAGATATCTTTTAAATTCTGTTTTTAGGTTTCACGTCAACAGTTTACATTTATGACCGTTCAGTATCTATTTTCACAGTAATTATACCCGTAAAGTGATTCTGAATGATTTTGGTAACATTCGGGCTCCGTAAGAGTAATTCTAATTAATATACATCGACAATTCAGGAATGCCAAATAAATTAATTAGGAAATCATTGGAAAAAGGTGATTTTTATTTCTTTCCAATAACCTTCGGTCAATTCTTAATTAACTTCTTTGTCGCTCTGTAAGAGTCCATATAAAAAATAAAATTGCCTTTACAGAACTCGAATTTTAAAAAATTGATTGAAACATTTTTAATTTAAGTTTTTAAGCTCAAATCATTATCGGCGGGCTACTCTAGAAATCTGATAGATCAAATTTTAGATTTGCGCTGTAAGAAAACAGGCCACAAATAATTAGCGACGTGTTATTTCTCTTTTTCATTTTTTAATGAAAAAAATGCAGTCCTCAAAATTGGTTCTTCAGAAGACCACAGTACTTGTCTCGTCGCCAAGACCAAGACCAAGACATCATCATCTACATGCAAACATTGTTTTCTTATGAATGTGGTGTATTTTTTTTTAGTTGTTTGTGTATTTTCTGCAGTTTTGTAGACAGATTAGTATGTAATCAGAATGACAGGTTTAAAAAAAAACGTTAACTAGTCAAAAAAACTTTTAAACCTGTCATTCTGATTATCAAGAAACTTGAAAGAATCTATTTCACGTAGGAAAATATCAGAAACGGAAGTTTTATAGAATAATATAGATTAGTCTGTAGTTTATAAAAACGTCTTTTAATAAATCTCTTCTACTAAAATAGATTATTAAAGGAAGTGGAAAGTGAATCAAAAATTAAAATATCATAATGGTAACTGAAAATAACGCATGATTACTTTACTATACTTTATGATACTAACACAAACTTGTTCAATTTTAGGTATTTAAGTTAGTGGAGTTAGTATATTTTGAGCAAAGTTAAGGTAAAAATTTATTTTGGGTGCGGGTTGAAAAACCGACAAATCAAAACGCCAACAGGTCAAAATACCGACAGCCAAAAAACCGACAATCGAAAAGCCGTCACCCAAAAAACCGACAAATAAAAAAATTACTGTGCTTGTCCATGTGTCTATATTTTTATGTGTCCGCTTTTTGACTGTCGGCTTTTCGACTGTCGGATTTATGACTGTCGGTTTTTTGACCTGTCGGTTTTTTTGATTTGTCGGTTTTTCGACCCGCACCCTTTTTTTCATCTCGACTAGGTTAATTTAGTAACAAGTTAATTATTAAAAGATAAAGGCTAAACACTGACGTAAATGTTAGAAAGTTAAGCAAAAAGGTACTAAGTTAAGTTATAAGTTATTAATTTTGTGTATGCAAAAACAATATTGCACTTTAAGTTTCTGCAGTCTTAGGATTACTACACTTGTGTTTATTTTTTGAAAAAAAAAAATTACAACTTAACCCAATAATTAACGGAAAATACAATTACTGTATCTGACTTTATTCTTCTCTTTTATGATGATGGCTATATTAATAAGCCGAAAACTATTTATTTTAGTGACTATTGTTTAGCACGACCCCTTCGTAAAAAATGTTATAAACAAACGTCTCTTCATGTTTATGCTGTACTATAGTTAATATTATTCGATGAAGCAATAATACAATTTTTTAACTAAATTTTCCAATTCAAAAAGGGAAATATTTGAACGATTTCAATAAAATGAAATTAATGAAGTTAAAATAGTACTTTTTGCACCAAGGGCGTGAAATGGTCATTTTACGCCCGTGGTGCACACAATATTTTTCAATTTAGGTGGAGTAAAATGATCTTCATTCTATCACACAAATTAAAGATGTTTACGAATGACTTTGACGCGCAACACTGACTAGCGAGTTTATTTTTCAATCAGTAATGTTTACGTTTATAATGGAAAATTCTTGTTATACCCCGCTACTGCGCTTTATTTGTATTTACAGTTTTCGTTTTCTTTTGTCTCCCACCATCATCATAAAGTATTGTAATGTAGAAAATTATAAGATATCGTATTTATCGGCTTTTTTCGAAAATATGTGTTTAAAATATTTTTCTGTTTATAAATTCATATCAGCTAAATGTTAAATTAGCGTTGTTAGTTTAGTGCTTATTATCGGAATGTAAAACAAAAATAAAAATAATTTCTGTAAATTCAATGCCGTAATTTTTTTCTTATGTATTTTGATTCGAGAAACTCAAAAATCACGTTAAAATTTTATTCTATGACTAGGTTTTCAAGATATGAATTTGTAATTTTTTCGGAATTAGCTTTACATTCTGTGTCCGACAATTCGATCGAACAAAACATGGAATTAAAGGTAATTAAGCCCACAATAAAAATATTCATACGTTTCTTCTATCTCTTCAGTAGTTTAAATGTTATGGGTTAAAATCATTAAGAAATCTCAGTTTTTTCAACAAAAAATTTATCAACATTCATTGATAAAAATAAAATATTGCCGTGCAACAGTAGAAAACATGAAATTATGTCCAGTTTCTTCAATATAGGAAAAGAGGCTTAAAAATTTGATTTTGGTATCTGCACTAAATTGCTCAGATTCCGACATTTACCCATAAATTTTCTGCAGTAATAACTTGTTTTCTTCGTAAAATTATAGCCTAGGTATAAAAAATAAGAAACTGGACATAATTTGTTGTTTTCTATTTTTGCACGGCAATAGAATGTATTTTTCTAAAAATTGATATTTCTTACTTTTTCTGGTCCATAACATTTAAACTACTGAAGATATTGAATTATTAATTACCTTTATAATTCCTTTTTGGTCTACTCAATTGGATGTTTTTACTCCAGAGCGGACGTAGAATATGAAGCTACTTCCGAAAAAAAGGAAAGAAAATTCATATCTTGAAAACCTAGCCACAGAAAAAAATGTTTGAGTTTTGTGGCTGAAAATACATCAGAAAAAAATAGTGGCATTGAATGTACATTTTGGCTATAAAATAGTGTTATTAATAAAGTAAGATGCTTACGAATTACTTTGCAATAAAATCATTTACGTTTAACAAACGTTTAAACAAGTAAATTGTTTGGCATCAAAATAATTTAACAAAAATCATTCAAAATATTATTTAAAATGTAGTAAAAAATATATTATCATCGTTTTATTTTAATTTCTTATTGAGTTCACTTCATAAATGTATTAAATTTTTGTTTATTTAGATTCTGAGTATCTGGAGTATCGATTCAAAATCTGCTACAGCGACTAAGACTCACTTTTCTAGTAAAATAAAATAAAATACTAGTAATCGACAAAATAATCCCTAAATTTCTAATAGAAGACAAAATCGTAACGAACGATTGCAAGATAGATTTGAAAATTCTATTAAGTGTATTTTTATAAGAAGGACGTGATTAGGAAAATTAAATTGAGTAGATTAGTTTAATCAACCGAAACCGAGTTATATTTAATTCAGTTTCCTTTGAATAAATCTTAAAAAATCTAATAAAAATCTGTCTTAAATTTACCCAGGCCAACAAAATTTAGGACCAGAAACTGGAGTATGACTGTACAATTGCTCTATCGCGTCTGGATTTTTAGATATCATAACCTATAAGTGCAAAAAAATTGTTTTTTAAAATTTTAAGATTGTATGACTGACTAGAATTTTTGTTCATAATTTTTGTTTGGCAAAAACCAAATTGCATTCAATAGAAACCTGAATATACTTTTCCCAAGCTTTCGATGTGCTGAATTCAAATCTGTCCTCGATCACGTCAAGATTTTGAGATATCCTAACCTAAAAGTGCATAAAACTTCGCTAAAAAAATCGAATCGGCATTTCTACAAGAGCGTTTTAAAGCTGATGAATACTTCAAAATAATATGTATTCTGCCAAATTGCTAACAAAAGTTTTGTTCCGACACAAAAACTAAAAATTGACAAAAACGTATTTCATTTTTACGTTAGGATATCACAAAATAATGACGTGATAGAACCTTTTGAAAAATATAGTCCTGTCTCTCCTTATAGAGATCGGCCTCATTTTTTTGGGATGTGTTACCAATTTACACTTCCCTTACGAAAGGGACAAAATTTATATTAATAAGAGCAAATATTTTTCGTATTGATAATGGTTGTATATCAATCACTCTTCATTTCATTAAAAAAACAATTATAGTCATTTTCTTAGAAATTAAAGAAAAATTGACTACTTATTTATGAAAATTCTAGTTTTTATTCCATAGTTTACACAAATACACACAATATGGTGTTGAAAATTTATCATCCGGTGTTACTTAATACACACATTTGTAAGCTGACATGAAGATGAATCTGATTTCGTAGTGACGGATATCCAGAAAAATGATTAATGAAAAAAACAGCACTTTTGTGTATGATTTATCGAAAAGTGCAATATAGCGAAAATAATCACTTAAAACTGTTATTTCTTACTAGTCCCTGTTGTTTTCAGGATTAAGGTGGAAATTAAATGCAATAGCGTCACATAACGATTTCCGAAAGTCCCCTGGTTTCACAGTACTCTTATAGCTCTCGGGGCCTTTTAATAAGCGTTCATTTTGGCGCTTTCGAAACCTACGTCTAAATTAATAAAATAAGTTATAATTTTCGATTTAATGAAGTGTGAAGTTGATGATTAATTTCGAGTTTTTTCTTCCAAAATTGATCGTTTAGTTTTATAAAATAAATTATTTTAGTATCAATTAAAGAAAATAAAATGTGATTGGAGTACGGGTTAATAAATACTAAAATTAAACTACTACTAATTACTATAAAATTAAATACTGCATTCTCAAAGAGTGAAAAGTTTTTTTCTGTCCAATAAGAAATGTGGCAAATTTTGGTTACATCTCATATTTTTTCATATTACAAGGAAACATTTCGATTGTGTTGTTAAATATTTACAACCAAAAGGAATTTATACATTCTATCGACAAAAGAAGACCCTCGATGTAATGCATTCTTAATGGCAACAGGTGACACGAAATCGGGTCATTTTATAATAAATCGGTTTCGATATGACCTATTTCAAACAAATTATTGATTTAAATTTTGAAACCAAATGTTGTCACAAATCTGTCAAACGTCTAAAATTGTAGAAAAACACTGAAAATGAATGAACTCAAAAAAATTTTTGAATATTTACCTGAAATCACTATCTGCCACTAGCGACGAATAGCGTCGGTCGAAATCTTCACTGTCATCTGCAGAACTATGACCACTTTGGCTGAAGACTTCGTGTCTGTATAAGATGACGAGGTCGTCGTCTTCTGAATCTGCGGCGACCTCGCCTCTGCCGACTTCAGGGTCGCTCCCTTGGGATGAAGTCGGCGAATCGTCCACTATTACATCGTGAGCGAGTCTGAAAATATTTTTTTTTAATTTTTCTATTTTTGTGTGTGTTAATAAGAAGTCCCCCCGATTAGGTAATTTATTACGGCCGCAAGGGACTTTTAAAATTTGTGTCATTTTTATGTTTCGTAATTCAGTAGAAAAACGTGTAAAAATTTACTGTAGAGGAATTTCAGTCGTGCTTAACCCACCCACGACACGCGAAACTTTTTACACGCACACATGTATTGACTTGTTCGACCTGACGACCCTTGCGTCTGAACGGCTCACGTGACATCTCGACTACTAGATGATGTTTTACGATTTCTCTCGACCCATAAAGAAAATCGACCCCACACGAATCCACAAAAATCAATTCGACGAGAGAAGCTGCTTAAGTAGAAAAAGGCGTCTGACCCGAAACGTCATCGATCTACTTGTAGGCTGTCAGAGGACCACACTCGTTTTTGAGTCGATTTTTGTTCGATGACCGCATAGTTTTGGAATTACGTCATTGGTCGTTTCGCACACCTTAAAATTGTCGACAAAGTTTTAACGACAGTGGGTGACTTCTACACTTCTTGGACGCGTTGTCACGGCGAATTTTTGCAAAGGTGTTTTTCGAAAATATTGCAAATTTGAAAGGGAGGTGGTCGTTTCGAATTTTCGGGAGATGAAGGCATGGAGAAACTCACGTGTAATTAGACATCGGAGTCTTCAGATGTTGGGGTAGTCTTTCGAAGTAGCATCGAAATTCCTCAAATTCCGTGTCGGCCATCCTTTTTGGGGTGATGGCCGAGGTTTTTTCGCGGTGCCGAAAACGCGGCCGCGGGTCAGACGCGTAGGAGACGACAACCGCGGCGCTGTCGTCGTCTTTTAACCACCGTCTTCTTGGATATTGATTACGGCGCGCGCAATTCTACCCTGAGGTGACGTCTCTGCGACGACGCAATGTCATTCAAGAGGAGTGTTACTATTTCAAATTTGATTTTCATAAAAGAAAGTTTTTGGATATTCTGGGGGTGAGTGAAAAAAACCAAAAAAAATAGACCGATTATCAAACAACTGACAGCACAAAAACTGACTGTCAAAAAATGTTGACCAGTGTCATCAAGGTCCTACACTAGTATCGTTTTGTAGCCTTTTGTTAAAAAATTATATCCACAAAACCCCGAACAAATACAACAGACACTTCAAAAACTCGACATTCAAAAACCACAGAGTTAAAAATACAGACATTAAAAAACCAGACATTTCAACATTTTTTAAAATGTCTGGTTTTATAAATATTTGGTTTTTGAATGTCCGGTTTTTCAAGTGGCTATTTTGTGAGTTGTGACCATTTGAGGGGCACCCGAAATTCTTTGTTGGCAGTCAGTATTGAGTAAGTGACGGTTTTTATTCAAGTGGCCTTTTGATTGTCGGCTTTTTTATTTTTCAGATTTTTCATCACAACCCGATTTTATGACATTTTCATGTTTATAAAGTGTGATTCGTTATAAACATTAATGATTCCACGTGAACTCTAAAAACTTTTTCAAGGACGCAAAATATGAGAAAAATTCAGGAAATTTTGTATTAAAAAAAATTTCTGAAACTGTTCGTGCAGAAAGATGCTAGAATACTTATTATTATAATACTCAATTGTAAAACGTTAAAATAAAATGCCCAATAACAAATTCAGAACATTTTTAGTTTACAGTTATATATCGTAAAAAATGAAAAAAAGCAACGAGCGGACACTTTGTAATACGGATATCCTAGTATAAACTTTCCGTATTCCGGCACTTAGCTGGTCTCTCAATAGATGTAGCGCTTTTCGCAAGCGCAGAAAGCAGGAAGCATTTGGTATATGTATTTGAATTCTTCTAACTATTGACAATATATTATGTAAACGATACGAAACTTTGTATTCTCTCTCTCTCTTACTCTCCATTTCTCTGTCTCTCTCTCTCTCTCTCTCTCTCTCTCTCTCTCTCTCTCTCTCGTTCTCTTTCTCTCTCTCGAATCCATTCATTTTCCAAAAATTGCTGTCCGTTGAATTAAAAATCCGAATTCTTCAAATGGTTGTTGAATTATTTTTCCCAGTTCCTGAATATTTTTTTTTTACTCTAATAACAAAAGTTCGGAAAATTTCGTTATAACTCGCTCTTTAAAATTCCGAGGCCAAAATTTCGTTTCAATCAACAGAAAAATAATATGGCAACAAATTTTTTAGAAATGCTAAGAAAGTTTTGTCATGACATAAATCAGTGTAATGAATTCAATCATTTAGTATTTAAAAAACGAACCATTTCTGGAGTCTAATACATACTAAATAATATGTCCTTGGCCGTTTTCAAAAGCATGATGTCGAGAAACAGATACAAGCTTTAAAAAATTTGGTTTTTACGATTCACAAAAAACCCCACAATTTTGACTTATTGTCCATCATTATAAATAATTTAACCGGATAATTTATATGAATAAAATTGTAACAATCTGTCTGTCCGTCTGTCTAAGACAAAGACAAAGACAAAGACAAAGACAAAGACAAAGACAAAGACAAAGACAAAGACAAAGACAAAGACAAAGACAAAGACAAAGACAAAGACAAAGACAAAGACAAAGACAAAGACAAAGACAAAGACAAAGACAAAGACAAAGACAAAGACAAAGACAAAGACAAAGACAAAGACAAAGACAAAGACAAAGACAAAGACAAAGACAAAGACAAAGACAAAGACAAAGACAAAGACAAAGACAAAGACAAAGACAAAGACAAAGACAAAGACAAAGACAAAGACAAAGACAAAGACAAAGACAAAGACAAAGACAAAGACAAAGACAAAGACAAAGACAAAGACAAAGACAAAGACAAAGACAAAGACAAAGACAAAGACAAAGACAAAGACAAAGACAAAGACAAAGACAAAGACAAAGACAAAGACAAAGACAAAGACAAAGACAAAGACAAAGACAAAGACAAAGACAAAGACAAAGACAAAGACAAAGACAAAGACAAAGACAAAGACAAAGACAAAGACAAAGACAAAGACAAAGACAAAGACAAAGACAAAGACAAAGACAAAGACAAAGACAAAGACAAAGACAAAGACAAGGACAAAGACAAAGACAAAGACAAGGACAAAGACAAAGACAAGGACAAAGACAAAAACAAGGACAAAGACAAAGACAAAGACAAAGACAAAGACAAAGACAAAGACAAAGACAAAGACAAAGACAAAGACAAAGACAAAGACAAAGACAAAGACAAAGACAAAGACAAAGACAAGGACAGAGACAAAGACAAGGACAGAGACACAGACAGAGACAAAGATAAGGACAGAGACAAGGACAGAGACAAAGACAAGGACAGAGACAAAGACAGAGACAAAGACAAAGATAAAGGCAAAGACAAACCAAATTTAAAAACAAAAAAAAGACATTTCAGAAAGGGTTATGTATTTTCTGTAGAAAAACATGTTACCCAGTTGTTTGTGAATAGTTATCGATATGTTTTCTACAAAATTACGACGATATAATGTCTCAATAATGATGTACATTTAAAGCAAAGATCTGTTATATGAACTGAATATTCTAAATTATGTAGTTGAGTAGCAATGAACATATTAGTCTCTTAAAGTAAATTAATAATTTCTATTTTTACGATTGGCAAGCATGCTAAATTTTTATATATTTGGTTCTTAAGGAATAATGAAAAAAACGTCAGCCTAACATCATGCGAAGTAAAAAAGTTACATTATAGAAATAAAATTTACATTGTAGAATTTGTGTAACATAGAACTTATTTCTATCGTTCTTCGTAGGGCATAAAAATACTTCCCCTTTGTTAAAGCTTTCTAAAACGACAAATACAAAAAGTTTTTTAAAAAGAATTAAAGAGCTTAGTAATGCACACCAGACAATAGATCGATATAGCGAATAAAACAGCTAGCGTAAATAAAAATGAAAGAAAAAGAATTCATTAGAAAAATTATGATTTTCAAAATTTATGATCTATAAAATACAGAATTATTAAATAATGCATAATATAAACGGCATTTTAAAACTGAATATTGATCGTTGAATTTCAATAGGACGCAACTATATGGCGATTTAATCAAAACTATGAAACAAATCACTTTTAGTTATGGTATAGGAAATAAACTTTAAACAATATTTAAGCGTACTTTACGCAGAATTTATTTAACATTCAATTTTACACTTAACATTTGATACTTTATTCCGACTTCATTAAGAAACCTTTCTCATTCGCTTTTCAACATTTACACGTGAATTATAATAATTATCAAATTAACATCTCGCGTATATATTACATTCAGACTTTTAAAAATTTTCCTCTTCATTATATTCCAATCTTAAAATCTATATATCTTCAACGCAATATAATAATATCTAATTTGAAATTTATAACATTATTAATATGCACCACTGAGATATGCTTAAAAGTTCTAACCTAGTATTTATGTCACAAAATTCCAGTTAACATATTGAAATTAAGTTGATTTTCTTTATTTAAAATTGTGTAACAACACTTAAAACTTATTTAAATTATGTTTATTTCATTTATTACTTTATAATAATTGTAACTGTACTAATTATTAATAATAATAATCTCTTACTTTAAAACTAAACTTTTTATGTATGTACACACAGAGAAAAAAATGTAACATAAAAATAATAAACTAAACCTCAACTATTTTTACTAATTATTTTACATATAAACACACATAAAAGAAAGTTATGTTTCATAGTAGTATTTTTATGACGAACTGACAACAACAAAACCCAGATTAAATAGTATTAGTAGGAATGCTATTTGAAACTGTTTTATCGAACTCTGGAGTTTTGAAAATGAAATACCTAGAAATAGTAATAGGAACAGGATTGAAATAGAAATAGGATTCAATCAAAACCATTTTTTCTCTTTGTGCACATAAAATCATATATACATTAAATGCAAAATACACTCATAATGAGTAACTAAAAATACTAACCAAACCATATACATGAGGGTTTTAAAAAAAACCTCTTCAGTCTTTAAATACTTTTCCACTCTATAATACGTCATAAAATACTACTCTACATCTGTTTTCGTCCTGTACAGACTGATTTAAGTAAATTTGATTATAATATCTCTCTCTTTTTTATAATAAATACATTCGTACTTTGGTCTTTTCTTAAACACCAAAATGAGAAAATGCCCTTAATGTTATTTTCAGATTACAATTTCTATTTCGAAGATGGTTGTAGATCTTCGTCGGGTTTTTCTTCGGTGTTTGGACTTTTGTCTTCAAAATCGCTATCCGAGGAGGGTGAATTTTCCAGTGGAAGATCCAATCCTTGGATTAGAAGATTCGTGATGGATTCCACATTGACACTTTCATCCT
Organism: Trichopria drosophilae; assembly: GCA_030407085.1. NCBI lineage: Eukaryota > Metazoa > Arthropoda > Insecta > Hymenoptera > Diapriidae > Trichopria > Trichopria drosophilae. Next base: position 11,840,572 of record CM059582.1, on the reverse strand, counting down.
GTTCATGAATTTTTCTAAGTGCATTGGAGACTATGCAGAGGTCACCACGCAATTCGCTGACAAGAGCTGTGATTTTTTCTGCGTCGGTTAAAACTTCTACAGATTGGGTATATGGGTTGTAACGGACACCAAATGGTCGTTGGATTTGATTGGCGAATTGTCTGAAATTTCACAAAGAATTTAGTTTAATACAAATATAAAACTATTTTGAACATTTTTAATGACAAACAGTATTTTTTGTTTTGATGGTACAATTTATACAGAGATATTTAGTACTATGGGGTCACCTATTTTGTGTTTTTTTAGCAGATATTACGATGGATGTTTTGGAGACGTATTATTAAAAAAACGCTATTTCTCAAAAAAAAGAATGTTTTTTTAAAAAATTGCATTAATTTTTTAAAAATCCTTACCGAGCTACGAGGTTGATCTTTAATACTTATTTCGGATCTAACTCATTTTGCAACATACCTATCGAAATATCTTTTTTAAAAAGAATTAGTAGACCTTAAAGAATCGAAAAATTAGATCCTTCATATGTTGTGCTTAGATAAAAATTACAAAAAAAAAACACACTAACTAGTTACATAAAGTTTTGTTTTTTTAATTTAACATCAATATTTAAAACCTTTAATATGAATATATACATGGAACAGTTTGTATGCATATTTGCTGAATTGTAAATTACTAGGACCTAGTTAGAAAATCATTTGAAGTCGATAGGAAACTTCACCAAGTTAAAGGTTATTTTATTTTATCGAGAAACAATTCAAAATGTTATAAAAACTTGTCTCGACGTACACTATGTTCCTCAACACTATTTTGTAATGTTTTTCATATACAATGAAACATACCTTCATCATTTTACTTAAACAGAATGTTCAAAAAGTTATTGCATAAATATTATCGATTTATTTTCAGAAAAAACGTTCCCAACATTTTTGTATTTTCTTATTAAAGGCACATATAATTATTAAGTAATTTTTTTTGTTCCTTAGATATAGTAGTCCAACTATAAAAAAAATGTAAAGTCATTACTGAGTATGTTAAAAAAGTTCACTGTTGTATTGGAAAATTTAAACCGCATTGGCACTTCTTAAAATTTTCAATAATATAAAACTGACTTTAAATTAAAGTCCAACTATTTAAACATATTTACTAACGTCTATCGAGCTATCGTATAAAATTTATTATGGGAATCGTTTTAAACAGTAAGTTTCAGAGATACGCCCATATATTAAATAACGTAAATTAATTTTTTTTTAATACGAAGCTTGATGTAACAAGCAGCTAAATTAAAATACGAAAAAAATTATAATTTTGTCAGTCGAAGACGAGGTTTTTGATTGAAAATGTGAATATCTTTGCAAAATTATTTTCAAAAAACATTCTTCAAAACGATATGCTTTAACCAAAATAAATAAATTAAGAAAGAAAGATAATAATAAATAATAATAAATAAGTATGTGCTGCTATCTGAGGGACTATAAAACACATTTAAAAAATGTTATCTTGATTCATTTAGGATTGAAGGATCTTTGCAATAATCAAAAATAAAAACTAGTCACTTTCTGTCTACAAAAATGAGTAAATTATAAGCCATAATATTGTAAATAAAAATAAAATTAATTAAAAAAATTGTCAGTTGTCAAAGGTACATCTTTCTACGAATAACAACAATATTTATATAACATTATTATGTGTTCTTCTTTGAAAAGTGGAAAATAAAGGTAAAATCAGTTTAGTTATATGCCTCTAGGGACTTGCCAATGTCCTTATTATTACGCTCAAATTAACCTTCACATTTCAAAAGCATTAGGGAATTTTATTACTTGCTCGTCTTGTATGAGATTTAAACCAATTTATTTCATTCTAAACATCAGCTTAATCGGTTAAGAGTTATTGAGGAACGAACGTAGAAATGTTAAAAAATACCTAAAATTAAGTTTTAACGTTCTCCTAAGTCTAATCAAAAATAAATTAATACATATAAATTATAGATTTCTTTTGAAAAATACAATGCCATTTGCATTTTCTTTTAATCTAAATAAATTTTGCATTTAAATAGAACATGCATTTTGATATTGGGTATACCAGTGTGAATTCAATTTGCAAATTTATCACAGAACTCAGAAAAACTGCAAATAGCCATTTTTTTCTAAGAAGCACTTCATGTTTTAATTTGTCAGTTTATAGTTCAGTTCTTTTAATTTTAATAGTTTAATTCTTAGTCAGTTTTTCCGACATTTTTTCCGAAACAGTTGTCATTTTCGACTCGAAGACTCGAAGATTTTCGCTACTTGATAAACCTGAACTTAGAGTTTAAAAATTCAATATGACGCAGCCAGATTCACAATGGCTGATCGAAATGTAAAAATATACTTTATTGAGATGAAACTAGTACAAGGGGTTTTCGGAATACTGATCAAGAAGCATTTAAGTTGCCCATTTAAAATCGTGTTTCACTTGACAGAAATGTAGTTTTAAAAATACTACATATATAGGGATTTTAAAAATACACTTATATTTTTTATAAATTTTTCAACAACGACAAAATTAATTTCATTACTGATTATGTACATAAAAACTCCCAAAATATCATCGTAAAGAAAATTTATCTAATTTGTGTAAAAGTTCGAGAAAAACAACACAATTAAAACAATAAAAAATTTTAAATTTCATTGAATAAGCACAATGACACATTTCATCATACCAAATACTGATTCTATCAATTTAAGGAAATGTTTCATTGGTTCACTGAAATGTTCAATATAATCTTTCATTTAATAAAAATATCTCACTGTAGTGATTATAAGAACCCTTTCATTAAATCAAACAATAATTTTGTTTTGTTTTCGCAAAATGAAAGATAAAATAAAATAAATTACATAAAGATAAAGTATCAAAATAGTATATATAATAAAGTGACATAAAGTAATAAAAACAGATGAAAAATCAAGAGAGTTTAAAACGAATTTAAGAATAAAGCTAACATTGAAACGAAAAAGGCACTGAGTAAGAGTAAAAAAGCATCTTCTAAATAGTCAAATATTATGACTGGAAAAGTATGAATTATTCAATGTAATTCTTGAATCTGAAGAATTCAGAAAATTGTTTTCGCATTGTCAATACATTCCTTTACTTTCATCAGCCAAAGTAATTAACGAGTAATGATTAGATTTAACGAAAATGGAAATTTTTGGAAATACAAAGTACGTAAATGAATGAAACAAGTCATTCTTGGATTTGATATAAAAAGAGCAAACAATAAATTAAATTAAATTTTTAAATTATGCTGATTATAATCTGCAATAAAATAAATAAAGAAACGTAAAAATAAAATAATGATTTATAAAAATAAAGTTAATGAAATGATCGTTCATCTCTTAACAAACTATTAGTGTTTTTTTTTTGTTACAGGGGAAAATAAAGGGATTGTTTTAATAATATCTAATTTCATACAATCGATAATGCAGTTAACAAAATTCTCTCTGAAAATAAAAAAATTCAAAGTAAAGTAAAAAAACTCAGTAAGAAAGCACAAAAGGAATCAAGAACCTTTACTATGAAGTGTTATTACTCAAATCTCGAGTTTAATATAAACAAAAATTGTTTATTCATGTCTCACCTCATTTTTTCTTTAGCTTCTTCAATACTGTCCGTATAATAATAAGCATTTTGAAATGCAGTAATAATACATTCTTGTTTAACCGTGACGTCTGGTTCAAAACGGAAAGTTTTTTCTGGTGTAGAAATTGCATGCCTCAATTCCGCAACGGAGGAAAGGAGTCCTGCTCCATAAACACGAAGTTTTCCATCTTGTTTGCAAAGACCAAATTCCACCGTGAAAAAGTAAAGCTGAAACATTCAACATAATTTCTTAAAAATTTGATCTTCGAACCCTTTTTTAGTTCAAAAACTGCTACGTGAAAAACTACTACTTCACAAACGTTTGACACTAACTTCATTATTAACCCTTTAACTGCGGCTATAATTTCAAAGAAAGTGCCCAAAATTAAAAAAAAAATTGTGTTGGATTTTAGGTAGTTTTTTTTTGAGTCACTGATTTCGAATATGGAGTCAGATTTTGGAAATTCAAAATGGCCGATCCAATATGGCGGATGAATATTTAAATATCGAAAATAATCACTTTCATCTTGTTACTATGAGATTTTTGGGTCTCCTGATTATAAATCTGCGGTCATATGATGAAGATTCCAAAATAGAGATAGCTTAAAAAAAATTATGTTGAATTACTTATCTTTCATAAAATTGGACTCAACTTTTTCGGGCTTAGTGGTAAATTATGATGAATGCTCATTATCAAAATTTGTGCTATGCGTTAACCAATGGTCTCATACCATAAATCACTAAATCATCATAAGTAAGTAACTTGCTAACACTTTCTATAAATACTATACAGTAGGTAAATAATGCAATACCGAAACAAATGAAGAGAGGCCCGAATAATGAGTTTCAAGCAAAATGGTTCTATTTTAGAGAACAGTGTTCGGCATATTGGATTCAAAAGTTTGAATTTCCAAAATCTGACTTCAGATTCGTAATCAACGACTCCAAAATCCTCGAGTAACACGTTTCAAGCGGTTTTATAAAATTTTTATCCATAAATTGATTGAACTCAATGTCATACTTCATGACGAACTACCTTAGACTACCTAGAAATAGATTTGATTTTAATTTACATAAATTCCAGAATTTGTTAGTCTAATTTACATCACGACGAAGATTTGTGTTTTTTCGGCAGTCTAGGAAAAATTCAGAAATGACGAAGGTCTTTGTCAAGGGGTTAATAAGTTATTTTACTAAAACGCTGAATACGTTTCAAATTTTTTCCAAAAATACGTTATCAAGTAGAATAATAAGCCTGTGTAAAAAAAAAATCAACTCTATGGATTATTTTTTGCTGGTTCAGTTTATATTGATATTTTTTACTCATTTGCATTATATATCTTTTTGTATTCTATTGTTTCTAGAAAAACAAATTTTCAAAAAGTCCTGGAGTGAAACGATACATAATACTGTTTTTAATTGCAAGAAAGACGTTTTTCATCCACTTTTCAAATTTCCATTATTCTAAATAGAATTTTATTAATGAATTGGTAGTAGTTTACTCTTTGGTACTTAAAATTTACTAATAAGGGATGATTTCTTGTCGCTTCAGATTAATAGTTTTCGAATAATGTTAAAATATTTTTAATATAAGTTTCTTAAGAACATAAAATAAATAAATAAAAAAGTACTAGAAAATATTGAAGCGTCAACATATGGATTAATTGCGAGATTCGTGAAAAAAGTCATGTAAGTTCTCTAATTATACTAAATCCTCTTCAGTAGGTACTAATTATGCGAGTTAGTAGAAATAGTGGTTATTCATACGGTTGCAAGTTTGTCAATATCATCGTCGGAAGCTCCCAGAGAAGCTAGTCCTAACTCTTGAGAGAATTGAGCAAAACTTGGGTTTGCTAAAAGCGGCATGTGTCCCAAAAGTTCATGACAGCAGTCCCTGAAATCAGATTAATATAATTTAGTAATTTAATGTCATATGCTATCAAGAATTTCATTATATTAATTTCAATATTTATTAAACAATGTATTATTTTCGTTAAACCTAAAACCTATGAATTTCATATTGTTATTTGTCAATAAAATAAGATATATTGAAATAATCTTAAAGTAAAGGGTTATTGACCGATTAGAAGCAAACATCAGAAAAAGTAAACAATGTAACTGACGACTAAATATCAACATTTGTACTTAATAAAATGTTTATTAATATAAGGAGGTTGGTATGGTACGTAGGGAGTCAAGTGCTATTTTTGCTCAATTTTGACTTGTTCAATACCGTTCGGAAAACGAACAATGCTTTTTTATTTGTGTACGATACTTGGCAGGACTACGTTTATTTCAACAGTTGACATTATCGAATTTAATTCGATGTCTATGATTTTTCGGAAGTCGAATAATGGCTTCTAACCCGTACGATAATGAACTTTTGACAACAATTTCATTGAAGTTCTCTTACCTAGCGTAACCAATCCATCTAATTCTTTCTCTCGATCATTTATTATATATTGTTCTTTAATCCACATTAATTTTAAGTAAATCTATTTGTTAATTCTGTACAAATCTCGCATATAAAGACTTGAAAAATGCCATTTTACATAAGTCACCATGTTAATAGGCACAAAATGTTCCTCATAATTTCTAAAAAACTGAGGTATACAAATGACTCAAAATTTTCAGGGAATACATTTTATATTCATATTAACGTTTAGTAACTTTTTCGTCAGAATCTGTTTGTTAATTCTTAATCATACAAACCTCCTTAATTTAATATGTAGAAATAATGAAATAATTAATTTTTGACCTAAGATTAAGGCCCTCTTCATAAAAAAGTATAAAAATGGAAAATAAACTGGAATAATAAATAATAAATGGTAATTTAAAAATTTGGGATGGTTTTGAGTATATAAAAGCAAAAACTATAAACATATCTCATATAAATTGTTACAGGAACAATATGTATGTAGGAAGTAATTATTATCGTAAAAATCTATCTGTAGGTGATGATTCAAAAACACTTAATGTAAATAAAAAAACAGTATTTAGAAAATTGTTGTTTCTTCATAGTAAAATTGTAAATTGGAGGCAGTTCAAATTTTTCAAGTGTAATATTTACCGCAAGTTTTGCTTGTGAAAAAATGATCTAATTCTCATCTTTTAAAATTATTGATTTCGAAAACACGAATTTTGTACTTGTTATAGTCGAAACTTTGTCCTGTCTCAACAACAAACCTTGTCTTGTTTTGTGTTTGTAATTTTCTACTTGTTTCTCCTATACTTTTTTAATTTCTAAAACGTATTTTCCCACTTTAACCCCTCAACTGCCGATGACAAAGATTTTGAAAAATTCGTTAAAACTGTAGTTTTACATATTTTAAATCTTCTATTTACCCCAGACTATCTAGAAATAAACCTGTTTTAAATTTGTATAAATTATTAACTTCGTTAGATTAATTAATATTTCGGGGTCAAAATCTTCGCCATCAGCGGAAGTTAAGGGATTAATACCGCCTGGTTTTACCATTAGGTTCAGATAAATGAATATTCTCCTTTTTCAACTTGGACGTTAATTTTTCAGTAATACCATATATGATATCGATGTTATTCATGAAGTCGGCTTCATTTCTTTTTGCATTAATTTATATTAATTTGTAAAATCTACTCTAGCACAAAATGCACTCATGAATAATATTAGGATAACTGTACTCTAAAGGTGTACATTATTAGATATCCAGAATTGGTAAATTATCTACAGATTTATTCTATACTGGAATGCAAAAAACTTCAATAATATAATCTACGCAATTATCATACAGTAAAGAATAATGAATACTATGAAAATATCAAAAAGAATACTCTAATCTACACGAAACGCTACTATGGAAAATCGACTGCGCGTCTGACCAGTATCGTCTGTTTTCACTTATATTAAATGTCTTCAGTAGTTTATCCAATATGTCGCCCCGAACAGCAACACAAAAAATAAATTCTAATTGATAAATAATAATTACGTCTCATGCTTCAATTTCTTGGTAGCATTCAAGTGTCATCAATTATAAAAAATATTAAAATATACTTACGGTTCAGGTGTATAGAAAGGATCCGATGAATGTCGAATGTATTGCGTACAATGGAAAACTCGAAATGCGAGGCCTGCCAAAAAGTCTCGGGGTGACAAATATCCAGCAACTGGTCTTAAGGAGAATCCAGTAGTTCCTAAAATATGTAAAAAAAAATATGGAAGATGAATTTTGAGAAATTATTAATCAAGTTACTAATAGCAAATGCAATATTTACGTTTCAAAAAGAGATTCACATCTTGGAGTTGTGGAATATTATCTTTTCTGTAACCATAAAATCATTATTTAAAACATTTGGATATTAATTGTGGTGCCTAAATTTATTTTGCTTAGAAAGTTATGTCCGTACTTAACGATGTATTATTACGGATATGGTATGTTTTAGAAATTAAAATTCAGATTTGAACGATGGATGATATTTATAAATTAAAAAGAAAATGTGGGATTGAAGATGATCCTTAATGAAATTATATTTTCATATGGAATTTGACTTGGAAATAAAATTGTACGTGGAAAAAATGTTCTATATAGAAATATTCAGAAGTCGAAAATATCAGGACAGTTTTCAGCGTTTTAATTGAACTATTATAATAAATTAATAAACGTTTCAAAAAATATTGCTGAAATTATTAAGACATTATAATTTTGACTTGATTTCAAGAAAAAATATCATTTACGGTAACGCTTGAAATTTATTATTGCTGTGATATTCTTACCTTCAGAAATGTTTTATTCAAAAATATAAAAAGAAAAGAATTTTCAAAAAGCTACAGCCATATTTTTTAAACTGTTGACAATTTTATTTTAGAATTTGTTATTCATATAAGTATAGTAAGTAACCAAAGAAATGTTTCACCATATAGCTTATCTGTAATATCTATCTAATTATTTTTTTAAATTTCAACACGGGGTCTCAAAAATGTTGACGAAAAAATTGTTTCCCAATAAATATTAATAATTAGTGCATGTATCTTTTAAAAATGATGTTATTATTCTGACACTGAGTGTCTAATCATATGTTTGATCATTGAACATGAATCTGAAGTAATAATCCTAAAATCAAAATGACATATCCAATATTATTGTGAACGATATTTTTAAAATTGATCGGATTGTTATAAAATTTGTTACTTTTTTGCAACTTTTATTATCGCAAAAATCCGATTTCAAGTCATTGTGGCGGTCGGTATTTTAAATTTCTAGCTGATTATCATAACACGGTATTAAAAAATTTGTGGGTTATATTGAATCCACCATTTTAAGTTTTGAAAATTTGAGAACAGGATAGTAATTAACGGCCCCAAAAATCCTTAAACTTTAGTTCTACTTTATATGAAGAAAACTGAGTAAATATGAAATCTCTTTCCATAGTAAAAATAATTTGATATAGAACCTCTTATTTCGTATAATTTCACTTTTTCCTTTCGTAAAGTAGTTTGGTACTTTTGTAAATAATATAGAACCAAAAATACAATATCTATCAATAAATTCTGGTAGACTTACCTATATCCACAATATTTTTCAAGTTTAGGCCAATTTTCAAGGTATTCTTTGCAAGCATGTACCAGGTAAAGTGCGTGCAACTCACGAAAAACAGTTCCCCTGAAAAAATGTTATGTAATGAAATTTTATGTACGAATTATGCAAGACGTTAGATAATCATGATCTTTTCAAGGGATAAACTGATTGACAGAGTGAAATATCATGAAACAAATGTAACTTGTAACCATGAGGAATAATTGTACTCTACGTAATAAATAAAATGTAATTTATTTTGAAAATCTGTGATCGATTGGAACAATGCGAGTGATTCTCGTTTAAAAGAAAGGACAATTTTAATTCGTTTGAGAGTCTCGGTAAATTCTAAAGGAACAACCGAGTTTAGTTAAGAGCCTCGTCTTGAAACGGAGCGAGTGCGAATCAAATCAGGGCAATTAAGCTGCATTCAACACACCGAGTTCCTCACTCCTACTCAATCCATGGGGAAGAGTCATCTTCAATTGGCAACACGAGTTTATCGAGAAACTGGAAATGCACGAAAAAGATACCTAAGGATTTTCGAGTGATTGGCATCGTGAAGGAAGAAACACGTTAAAGGACTTTTCCAGCTGTCATGATTCTTCGCACATGATTTTTTGCAGGTCTTAAAATACAGGAGAAAAGCTTAAGTATTATTGAAACTGAACAAAATTCCAATATTATTTTTAAAAAATTGCAGCGTCCAGAAAATAAAATGTATTGTAAAGATCAGATTTAAAAAAAGATTATATTTTGTTACGAATTTTAATCATTCGTATTTAGTTCGTTCCAATTTAAGCTTCTTGAATTATTTCGATGAAGAATCAAGTGGCGAGGTTGCAAATAATGGAAAAAATACATTTTGGGGGACGAAAATATGAAAGAGGAAATTATTAAGCCAGAAATTAACCGCATGACGTTTATATGTTACAAATATGTAATTATTGTAATTTCGTCACATTTTTTTCAAGAAATAAAAATTCTTATGAACAACCAAAAATGTTATATGTTTTTATATTAAATAACATCATTTTAACGAGAAAACTTGACCAAATTACAGATTTGTAACGTCTAAAAGTCGAGGGGCTAATTTCTGACTTACTCCTCCCCTTAATTAATTGCACCCATCGCTGTCTACTTTTTTATCTATCACAAGTTTCCAAATTCAAGGTTAGAAGAATACATTCATAATTTATAATTTACTCGCAAAAGTATGTATTCTAATAATTGCAAACTTATAAAATTTCTTTAAATTAACAACCAAACGAACTGTATATCAAATCTACAAACAAGTTGTAAGGAATATGAGGTGAAAGAATTTTACACAAGAGACAAAATGTTGTCTGCTGCACTTTCCTTGTTGTTTTTTTCAAATTATTTTAATGGGATTTGAAAAACGAAAAAATGGAAATCGATTCGCGCTTTTATTTTTTTGGGACTTTTAATTGTTCCGTGATTCCGTGATAAAACGACTTTTATCGAATACCCAAAATATCGACTCCTGCATTTTCCTTGTTGTTTTTTGCAAATTTTTCGATTGTGATTTGAAAAGCGACGAAATTGAAATCGATTCCTGCTTTTATTATTTGGGGACTTTTATTATCCAATAAAGGATATCCAAAAAAACTGTGATAAAACTCATTTACTATGTTGATCGTTCCTAATATATTACTAACTTCTATTTATAAAAACGTTTAGGAAATATTAATAGATACGTACCAAGTTTTTACTTCTTCTGGTGTATATTGTACTTTAGGAATAGGTTGCCCACTGTAATAAGAAATTACATTTATTGTTATCTGCTTTTAAATAATATTAATCGATAGTAATTTATTATCTATAAACGTACTATTTGTAATTGTTGGCGATGTCGGCAAATTGCTCCCGTCGTTTACGGTATACTGGATCTTTAAAACCCTAAACATGAAAAATTATGTTAATATTCTGAAAAAATATATAATGGTAGAGTACGTTAAGGTAAAGAAGGTTAAAGCTCGTGTTTTGAATCTCACATTCTGTCAGTTTGGGGTGGGTACCAAAATCCCGACATCTCAAATTTTCGATGTGCCATAAACTCGATAGTACAAAAACCTGAATTTTGAAATCCTGACACTTAAAAACCTGACTAAAAGCATCTACTTGATATGATTTTTCAATTTGACATTTTGGGATTTTGAATAAAATCATGTATTGCAAACGCAGAAGAAAGTAGTAAAACAATAGTATAAGATATGTGCGATAGTTACATGCAATCAATTTTTTCCTGAGCACTTTTTACAAATTATCTCCATTCATAGTAACAATAATAATAAACAAATATCATAGCACCCTTTTCATGTTTTCTTCGTGTACAGTGCAGCAGTAATTTGTTGATCAAGGGACATAGAAAAGATTCATTTGGAATCAAAGTAATGTAAATGCAAAGATGAAGTATCAAAAAGAGTGAGTTTGAATTTAAGAAAAAAGAAACTAAATTGGACAAAATTGTATCCTGGTGTTTAAATACTTACAGGGTGATCAGCATCCAGATCCGATCCATACATTAATACTTTTTGTGCATTGTCAAGGTCAGATATTTTCCTTGGAAACCAGCGCATATTCATCTCACTGAAATCTATCCAATACATACATTACATTTATATTCTGATAAATAACAGCTTAAAATTAATATTGGCAGATATGTAAATTAATTTAATTATGAACAAAATGTAGTAAAAATTTATTATTTAATAAGATAAAAATACAGAGTCTAGATGACAAAAGGAAACATTTAAAAAAACACGACAAAAACACTGCTACAAAAAGAGACATCAACATACCAACAAACCAATAATGTGTGTTAATTTCCAAAATTAGGTGGAAAATTTCAATAAATTATATATTACAGTATAATGAGCACATTGCTATGAAAATGATTTTTCATTGATAATAAACAAGAATAAAAGACATAGGACAACAAAATTTTGTAGCCCTATAAGTAAGAAACGATTTTTCATGAATTAGACCAACTTCTTGCCCAAATTGAAGGAGTAAAAAATTGTATTTTTGGACATTTTTTTGTGTTTTTCTCGGACAGTAGCCATGACGATAAAGAATTTGAAGTGATTCGAATTTCAAAAAGTTCGCTGGTCATTTTGGATAAGCGATTTTACATTTCTTCACTTGTTTGCGTCGCATTCTTTAGTATAGATGTGAAAAATATCAAAAAATACTATGTTTAACCCCTTTGACATTCAATTTGGTCAAAAATTATGTCCACATCAATATTTTAAACAGTAACATTAACATTAACAATAAAATTTATAACAATAACAATTGGTTAACAGTAAAAAAACATTCATATTAACAGTTACATTTTTTCTAGATTATTTTACTATATCTTATTCTTAGAATATTTTTATCTGTAAAAATTACGGATTCTTTACCGAAACTAGGGGCTGCAGATAAAGTTGGATGATGCGGAACATTTCCTGTTATTTCATATTGTGCAAGATTGATCGCTTCGACTTCTCGACTTAACATTCGCGTTAGTTGCTCCATTTTCTTAGCATCACATTCTACATCCACCATAATTTCATATTCTGATCCTCGACGCATCGATTTTCGAGATTCAATGTGGCAAACATTCACTCCCAAATCCTGAAAAAATAAATATTTATATATTCTTTATTAACTCTTTATAGCATTTTCGGAGTTGTTGCTTAATTTTAAAAATTCATAACAACAAATCTAATATAGCTCTGTAGAGTTTTAGGGTTGTCAAATAGGAATCTATGTATTTTGAAAAATTAAAAATGGCTGATTTAATATGAAGAAAAAAGGCTCAAATGTTTTGGATTTCAATAAGATTCATTATTCAAGGTCGTAACAAGGGTTAGCGCGACTTTTTTACTTCCCTCTCAAATTCTTAAAAAAAGTATAGTTTCTGGGGCTAATTTGATTCACCACGAATAAATATCACATAAACTTAGGAATACAATCGGCGAAATGTTATTTTATTTAAAAACCATACAATTTTAGCCTGTAATTTGTTTTCCAACGACGCGAATTTTGTGGAACGAGTAATAAAGAATCAGTAAAACAAGTTTTACATCGACTACAGATATTCATCTTATTCCGATAATGCCCAATCAATTCATTTGTGCCGTATTTTTAAGGGGGTATGTATATTAATGACACAAGCGAACAAAATGAAGCCAATCTCTATACCCAGAAACAGGACTATACTTTTCCGAAGGTTGTCTATGAGCTGAATTTAAATCTGGTAGCAGAATTGTTCCATCACGTCTGGATTTTGAGATATCCTAATCTAAAAGTGCAAGATGAACTGTTTTCCATATATTTAGGAAGTTTATGTGGCGGATCAAAACGCTTGTTGACACTTTGGCAAAAACTAGATTAAAGCATTATTCATCAACTTTAAAATGCTTTTTTAGTCAATTCGTAAGTTTTTGTCAAGGCACAATGGCGATTTTCGTTTTTTTGCACTTTTAGGTTAGGATATCTCAAAATGTTTACGCCATAGAGCAATTTTGCGACCAAATTTTAATTCAGCACATCGAAAATCGTCGGCAAAATATACTTAGGTTTCTGATGAACGCATTTTAACCTGGTTTTTGTCAAATTGCGAAAAAAAATTTATTCCATCACAAAAACTTGCGTTTTTTACACATTTAGGTTACGATATTTCAACATCTTGACGTAATAGAACTATTTTTAGATAGTCGGTCTCAGTTTGTTAGTCATTTTCATCTAATTACTAATTTATTTAATGTATGAAAATCATAATTGTTCCCTGACAAAAACTTCGACAACTCGATAAAAAAAATCATATAGTTATTAAGTTACTAAAAACAGCATTTTAAACTTGACAAGTGGCACCGTAATATTCTTCATGCCAAGCTCCAAACAATAATTTTGTTCCGCCACAGAAACTTACTGTATATGATCAAAAACAGCGTTTTTTGCACTTTTAGATTAGGATATCTCAAAATCTTGACGTGATAGAACAATTCTGCGGCCAAATTTGGTTTCAGCGCAACAAAAACCTTCGGAAAAGTATAGTCCGCTTTCTAGGTATAAATTTTGTTAGCCTGTGTTACCCTTTAGGAAACCAGAATTTGTAGAAATTGATTCAGACGATTCTAATATATTGTTTTTAACTTAGATCGTATCGACATATTTCATTAAATCATAAAAAGAAAACTCATCACGAACTCAAATTTTTTTATTGCATTTTTTACTTGCCCAGGGCTTGAAACGTCAACATTTTTAAATGTGGGGACGTAATTTTTTTTGTCGAAGTGACCAAATTCAATACTTTTTCTAGATCTATTGTCTGCGGCTAAATATAGTAATAAGGTTATTATTGATGGCTATAATGCTAATTTCGAGCCACCACTAAAAATCCCTGGTATGGAATAGAATTGGAGGGTTGCGAGTGTTTATCGACATTTAAGAAATGGAAATCGAAAAGTGTTCTTCGAGCGTTCTGGAGTCCTTATCTTCTTTAGCGATGAGATGGTTTAGGAAAATGAAAATTAATGTAGACGTCAAGAATCCGAATTCAGTAATAAATGTGTTGTTAACGATTACGTTTCGAATGCGAATTCTTGACTTTTGAATTCGTTTTCGTTTATTGTGGTTGACTTAATGAAAGTTCGTCAATCGAAAAAGGTTCAATTAGAAATAAATGATGATCGTATCACTTTGCTTTACAGAAATAATTGCAGTCGTTTTATGGTAAACTTGATGATGCCAAAGCTGTTGATACAAAAGCTGATGAAGATCACTTCAAAAAGATAAGGAAATTGGAAAAACTCTATTTTTAGAGGTGGTAAATTCAAGCTTTAAAAAACCACAGTAGAATCAGTTGTAGCCTTGTTGTTTTCTAATTTTAGATGCAGCCACAGATCCACAAGCCAATCACAAATTAAATATAACTTGTCGCACTTGTCGTACACTTATTTTTAAACTTAGCACTAACATTTCAAATGGTAGGTTGTACCAAAAACCTCTTTTTAATGGTGTACTTTGAAGACACCTTGTTAGCATTTTGTTTTTAAGTACAATGCTAAATACTAGTTTGATGGGAGACCGGGTGCGGATCGAACAATCCAACAGGTCTAAAGTCACTAGACAAGCGGACAATCATTTTTGGTTGGTGTCTATGTCGGTTTTTGATCTGTCGGCTTTACGTTTTGTTGATTTTTCGAAAAAACATTGTCAAATTTGAAAACAGTAACAAAAATTCTCAATACTTTCAACAGTAGTCTTATATGTTTTCTCTTTATCAAATTAAGAGAAGATCAGCTTTAGAGGAAGGTAAGCTTTTTAGCATTCAAATTAAAAAAGTTATAAGTGGTATTATTCACATTAAGTTACCTAAAAACGGTTTATTTATAAATTATATCATACTATTTTTCTTAGTGTGCCTAGAAGTACAACTTGTGCTAGATTTTTACAAAAGTTTTTGAAGTTTTTTACTTTTTGGTACACCTGTTACTAGTTACAGAGAAATTACTATATGTATGTCTGACATACAGGTTGCCTAATTGTCTTTGAAAAGTGTAAATAACTTTACCCAAACATTTAATGTCTCGCCACCATTAAATTTTTTTGTATTTATTTAAATTACATTACTTTTTAAATTACCTTAAAAGATACGATCTCAGAAGAGTAATGCTTTTAATTGAATTTATTTTTACTTATATAAATAATGAAATTATTTTAAAAGTTACCATAAGTATTATTGAATAGAAGAACAAATGAAATGGATATTCAAAATTTTACTTCAGACAACCAACAATTTAATCACCTGAAAGTTGAATGCACGAAATAGCGAATGAAATATTTCTCTAATAAATCAAGATTTTTATCTCATGACAGCCGTTTGTCGAGATGATCCTATACTATCATAAATTAAAAATTTAAATACGAGAAATTATAGTATGTTTTGAATACTCAATGTACATATTAAGTGCATAGAACTTATGTGAAAAAGGAATTTGAAAAATCCAATAACAGTTTTTAATGCAGATCAAAATTTTCATTGAATGTATTAAATGTAATAAGCGTTTTTATATTAAAATTCATTTTATGAAGAATCTATCCTCTAGCCAGCTACACATGATCTAAATGTAAATTATATTTATCACTCAATTTTTCATAAAAATATTTTCTATAAACTCTTTCCTATAAATGCTGAAATGTTTGTCTTTTACCACTCATGATTACATAAAGGGAATAATTTATCTGCTAACCTGTTCAGGGGTCGAAGAGTTTGATCCATCAGAATTAACCAAAGAAAGTAAATTTTCAAAATAGTCCAGCGAATCCAAATAAATTTCTTCAGTGTCACTATAAACTTTGTCAATGGAAAATGGCAACTGCATGCGATTCTTTGCATTGATGTTAGCTGCAATGACAGCATGCAGATGTCGACAACGAATCCAATCATTTTTCAAATTCTCAAGGCGACCCTTTAGCACCGGTTCGTTTATGTAGTCCAATTTCTTTTTTTTCAAATTTGGTACTGTATTAACAATCGATTTCACAACTAAAGCTTGCTCCTCCAGGAGTGAGTTAATAGAAAATTCGGACATCTCGAAAATGTTTTAGTAAAGTATGCAAAATTCACGTTCCGACTGTTGCCGATCCAGTTTTGTTCATTACCGAGTCGAAAATCACCTTTTCATCAGGTCTAATCTGACTATTATACAATATTCTGTTACTAAACACGCACACTCATTTAGGCCAATGTATTATCGCATGATTACACGCATATTTAACAGAAACAAAAAATTGAATGTTGAAAACATTTTGCGCAAGAACGGAAATATTTGCTTCAGAGAGGTCAATACCTTTTAATTGGAATTTGCAAGATTGTATTTTTATATTTTTGAGATTTGAAAATTTGAAGATGATGAAGTTGGAACAGTATTATTAAATTAATAATTTATCGAAACCTATAGAAAATCGTTTATAATTCTTCTTAAAAAATTGATAAACATTTTTTTTTAAATATTGATATCTATGTAGCCTGAAATCTTTACTATAAATCTTTTAAGTGGAGAATTTAAATGTAAATATTAAAATGTGTTTATGAATGGAATTTGTTTTTATTCAAAAGCAAAATAAATCCTTTTATCGACAACATTTTATTTACGAGTTTAAATAACCAAGTATAAAATAGTAAAATGACGAATAAACTAAATTAATTTTGTAATAGAAATTGTAAAATTAAATCATTTCTTAATTATCTAATTGGATAAAAATTATTTTTAAAAATTAAAATTTGATATTTTTTAATAAAGTGTCCTAATACAGGCAGTATTTTACTAACTTTCTTAGTATATATTTATCTAGCACACGTGGTGTAAATGAAAATTGTTACGTGATGGATAAATAGAACTCATTTTTATCCCACTTGCTAACCAGAAATAGTGATTTACATTTAAAAAATTTTCAGAATCCTAGAAATAAATATTTACTAAAATGTTGATATCTTTTGCGATTCATAAGAGGCGTGTTCGTCCGATAATGATGTATGTGTACAAAAAAGAGATTCCGGAAGCAATATATAAATTGGTAAGAGGAAAAACCACGCATAAATTCATTATGTTTTGTATACAGCCAAATCTTAACAAATATTTGGAATCAAATCGACCTTGATTTAATTACGTATCTGAGTTTAGATGATGGATAAATACACGAAAATTTCATTATATTTTAAAGTGTTTTTTAATGGAATCTTGATCTAACCCATTAGTGAATGGACACTTTTTCCATTACAGTTTTCAACGCTGTACTTTGGGTAAAAAAAGATCTAAAAAAATACGTAAGGCGTAAATTTAACTGAACTTTTAGCATCCGTTCTGAGATTTTTCAAATTTTTATTCAACCGTGTTTCTTTTGTTATCCTGTTTTTCACACTGAAATTGCTTCGGAATGCTTGCTTGAAGTAACGAAAACACGTCCTCAAGACCTGAACTTTTTCTGACGTTTACTAACACTTTAAATAAAATGCTAAACTAGTGGCTTTGATTATGTATAATACATTTATAATCGCTAAGTTAAGGCATCAGTCTTGTGTCTGTATTCTTTTTAAACTCTTTTGCTAGACCATACTTGACACGTCAACTTCATTATTATCGTGTTCATTCGTCTTCTACAGCATTACCGTTCATTTTACCAAGTAAAGTTACGATGTAACTTTCTTAGTAGAAAATTTGATGGTCTTTTCTTTTTCTTTTCTGCTGGAAGCATTTTTGTGTGCGATTTGTATTTTTGATACGAAACGGAAAAAGCATATTTTTAGGTCCAACGAAGAGAGATATTTAAACCAAGGTATGACTAACTTAAATCGCCTTACTAATAGGTTTTAAGTTAGTCCAGGAGTTTTGAATTTTAAGAGGCTAAAACCGGGGAACGTCACTGCTCTTTTAGTCTTAGACATTTTCAAAATGATCCAACTATTTTTAATTATGCTAATCTGATATTAGAGCTTTATAAAAATTAATTGCTTTTAGAGAAATTCAAGTGTCACTTTTACATGAATGAAATTTCATATTTGGAACCTTTAGAATAGGTTAAATTCATATTCATTATTTGCACGTTATGTTGCAATACTTTCTAGTTGAATCCCATCACATATCACTTAATTATTAATAACAAAATCCTGTAACAGACTTTTAACACATGCTTAAAAAACTTTTACAATATTACTAAACTCCACAAAGCTTGATAATTTGAACCGAAATAACAGCGAAAACATAAGAAAAACAATTAGTTGCCCTTATGTTAAAAGACTATTCGAGCACCTTTCCAAAATTTGCAAAAATAATAATTGAAAATTTGTCGCAACTGTATAAAACATACGTTGCACAACTTAAAATAGCGAAAGATCAACTACCTATTGAACAAAGCGAAGTCGCCCACGTATTCCTTGTCTTCTTTCGAAAAAGTAGTATTTTGGGCAGATCTTTGAAATATAGACTTTTAAAAGAGAAATATTTACTACTTTTTTGCTCTTAAACTAAACCTCTGCAACTTTTCTTCCACATTAACCCATGAACGCCGAAGAATCCCGAATTTTCAACTCATTTTCAAGCCAAATAAAAAAATTCTTTTTCCTACTGGATATTTTAAGTAACTTTTTTGGCAATTTTTGTCTTTAAGGGACAACCCTACACAGAGAGAACGAAAAAATCGTCTTAATATTTATAATACGAATCCATTTTCAGAAAACTTTATTTAGAAGAGATCGTCGAAACTTGTGACACTTCGAATGATAAAATCAATTTTTAATACACAAATGTATTCTTAAGTTCTATCTTATTACATACAACTTAAAATATAATGTTAATTTACATTAATGTATTAAATGTTTTAAATATTCTAACTCAATTACCAAAATATATATTTTCTACTTTATAAAATATTTTACTAACTTTTGATAAGATTCTTATTTTAGTAAGATTTTGCAATAAATTTGACATATTGGGTCAGCCATCTTCGAATATTAATTTTCGCAATACAATTTTATTAAAAGTATGCAATTTTCATGTACTTTCAGTGAATGGCATAGCGCGTGACGCGTTGCCACTTTTTGCACACATCACACTTGAACAAAAACCAAATTTCTTGTTCGACTTCAGAATTGAAAAGATCACAGTCAAGAATTCAGGAAAATGTATTTCTAGACTAAAATTATATATCTTTAGATAATAATAATTCAGCTGAAAAGTGAACGAAAAAATTGTGATTTTCAGAGTTAATGGGGTAACTATGGAAATATGTAAAGTAAATATCACCCTTTTAGTGCTAGTAAAAGTACTTGTTTTAGTTAGTTTAATTTAATACTTCAATTATTATTGTTCATATACATAAATTAATCTATATTTGAAGTTGAGCTCTTCTTTTCCATTTCATGCTTCATCTAATATTTATATCATAACATTTCATAAAGTTAAAATGACCTGAAAAGTTATTATACGGCAATAATATATTAGTGCGCTTTTATAGTCTCAGAAATTCGATATGGATTCAATTGTTAATAACACAATTAATCAAACGATCTATGTTTATAAAAATCATCTTTTAATGATACTGTGCTGGTACTAAATGTTTGAATCGAAAGACTGAGACGTCTGGAATTGTCATAAAAACACTAAAAGAAACAGGAATTTTAAAAAGAATTTATACAATTGTACTGAAAGATCCTATGAAAAGTACTTATTCATGCTTTCTAAAATGTCTTAAGTATCGTTAATAATATTAGATATTATTTCTGTTTTAAGATCGTTGCACAACTTTTTAATTTATAATCATTTATCTCTAAAGATATCTCTTATGTTACATACTTTATTGTAATTCTTACAGTCCATTTATCTCAAAGTAGTTATTTATATGACAATTTTAAACTACTAAAGTTTTTGAAAAACGGCAATTAATAACTGGTACTATTTTCTTATCTTATATATTGTTTTATATTATTTACATAAGTATAAATATGATTTATGCTGTTTCAGAGTAATATAATTGATAAATTTAAATCATCTGATTAATTTCTTAATTTCCGGAAGTGACTCATACTTTCGAAAACAATGGAATTTCACTTTACTATTTTAAATTAATGTTCTAAAATTAAAAATTTTATTGAGAAATTACCATTAAATAAAATCGTTCGCACTACAATTTTGTTTATTTTTTATAATTCAAGGAAATATTTTTTTCAATAGAAAAAAAAACATTTTATAAATGATTATTTATGTTGAACATTTGAAAAGGCACAAAAAAATTGAATATTTAAATTGAAAATGAAATTGAAAATGTATCATAAGAAGAACTCAAAATAAGCCTCAGTTTATATTGATAGATTAGTTATTATTTTCTACTTGAAGTTCAGATTTCGATTTTCATTTTGGATTATTTTTTAAAAAACATTTTGAAGCAATGAAAACAAAAGATAATTTTTAATGTATTTTTTATAACTCTTAAATATTAGTCCAACTTATCTTTATATACTTATACTTCATTTATTATTAAACAATTCAATATGATAACAATAAGAATGAATTGACTAAATTTTACTACATAACATGAAAATTATAAGATTAAGCAAGTTTTTGCGCAATATCTTATCACCTACAACTAACAATAGTATTATTTAATACAATTAATATGTACATTATAATAGTTTTATACATTGTTTAAAGACCAACTTTGGATTTATTTACTATCTTTTAGTGGTAATCGATTGCAAATCGTTGTATTACTTCTTAACTAATATAAAAAAACTAATGGGGAATATTGGTTGGTACTGGAACGTTTTAATTGAGAATTTTTAAGAACTATTGATCATTGTCAATAGAAGTTACATGAAAGTACAACCAGTAACTATTCACGATTTAATAATATTTCGCAATACCTCCCAATATTGAAGTTCTATTAGTTCGTTACAATTTTTAATCATAATTATCCAATGCTGCTTTCGAAGTCTGAATTAGTCAAAAACTGCTAGTCAAGATGTGAAAAGTCGATAACTGGATTAGTAACGATTTCTACTAATAAAGAGTAAAAAACCACTAATTCATTAGTCAAGTTCTACTAATTTTAAATTAGTCATTATGAACTTAGTCTGCGTTTTCAAAATTCAAAATGTCGACCACTCAAAATGTAAAACTGCAATTACACCCAAAAAGGTTTTAGTTAAAGGTTAAATTACAAGAAATAAAAAAACACCCCAATTGAAATTAATCGTTACCACTTTTCACTTTATTTAAGTACTTGTAACATGCTCAAGCACTTTGACCGTCTTAAAGTTCTTAGTTTTGAAAAAATTGCATTGTATTCAAAATTACTCCAAACTGTTAATGATACGCAAAATTTTGCACAGTACGAAATTGTGGGTTGTAATTTTCTCAACAATTTTCATTTATTGTAAATTTCTATACGAGAAAAATGGACAAAGGTATGGCACTTGTTGCAAATAATCGCAAATAGTAAGATGTGGAAGCCCTTTCTGTTCAAACCGTTTAAAAAGACTGAGTTATGATGAAAAATAAATGTTGCTCCAAATTTATTGTGTATCAAAAAAATACACAAATCACCCCCTTATAACCGACCCAATTAAAAGTAATCGTTACCACTTTACACTTCACTTTATTTACATTCTTGCGATATGCTCAAGCAGTTTCACCGGTTTAAATTTCTTAGTTTCAAAAATATTGCAACTTTAGAATAAAAAGAATGTTATACCTTTGAAAAAAAGTTCCTAATAACTCGCTGAATTTTCATGGCAAGAACTTTGATAAAAAACTAAATTAGAGGTTTTTTCAAGCACTTAAAAAATGGCTATATAAATTTCCCCCAAAAATTCATTATTTTTTTCGCAATTTCACATTGAATGTCTCAGTTTCGGCATTCGATGATTCCTACGTTTATACGGGGTGTGTATATTCAACATTAGACCAATTTTGTTTGTTTTTTTATAAGTTGCATTTTAAACCTAAATGGTATTTTTCTACAATGCTTACTTTTTTAGTTATTCACGAAAAACATCAGAAAATGTGGGTTTATTGGTTGAAAAATCACCAGTACTTTTCACTCGCGAATTACGCAAAAAGTATTGGCATCCAGAAATAACTTTGTAAAAGAAAAGCTGCTTAGAATAAGACAATCCATCCATTGCCGGTATGTTTTCAATTACAAATTTTGCACCCCAAGAAGTAACCATGTGTAATTTTTTTATTTTTGAATTTGCAGTATTTTCCGGTGTACCATTCGAAAAAGCTGGGTTTGAGACATAAAAAACATTTACCACAAAATATTTTTCATTGCGATTTAATACTAAAAAGTACTGTCAAACTTCACATTTTTGTATACGTTTGGTCCTTAATGGGTTAACGTGTTTTTCCTCTGAGAAAATAATAATCAGCACGGATGCATTCAAAGAAAGTTTGCAGATATTATACTTGTATCTTTTATTAATGAGCACAATAAGAAAATTGTTTTTATTTTTACGATTTTAATGCGAGTACTTTCAATGTTAACAATTCTACGGAATTCCTAATATATGTATAATACATAATTACTTTGAGCATGGAAAAATACTTTCGATATGTTAATTCACTTGTCATACATAAATTAAAATTTGATCTATTAGTGTCATTATACTGAAGTATCTTCTAATTACATTTATTTTTAAATCCTTTATTTGTAAAAATTACACAAAGACTGACTTTCCAATTTCTCAACGTCCGACATAAACGAAACGCGTGAAGATAAAGTAGTGAAGGATTCGAATACTAAATCTAAAATATACAATTGTATACAAATTCAAAATCCTTACGATACTTTATATATTTTCTTTTTAACGTACTAACTTTTATCAAGAAATTTACTATAACTATATTACACATTGCAGATGACTTTTCTATGTGAATACCTATATAGACGTTCCTTTAGAAATACCCACATCTATGTATTACTGTTCTAGAAGATTGTAGAGTAGTGATATTGATTAGAACTAACGTTCTCTAAACTTTTAACTATGAAACTCTCTGGGCAGTGAATAGTCACTAATTTTCTCTAAGTAGCTTCTAATTGAAAAATAGGCACTTTTCACTAGTAATTGGCAAATACATTCAATGATTACTATTTACTAAAATCAAGAGAATTCTAATACTTTTGATTAGATTTCCAGTTAAGTTATTGTAAAAAAACTTTATGAATGGTAAAGTAGTCACTGATTTACAGCACAAAAAGAACTGATTTAATTCGAATGTAAAACTGATTTATTGTAGTCGCAATCTGCCGAAGTGAATGAAAGTTTTTAAACACAAATCAAGCTAGTAATTGTCTTTCCTTTAATATATTTTCGTTTCCTAAATCCACATTATTCGTTTCTCATAATGCATATAATTTCTCTACTGTGATATTAGTCGCTCTTTAAGATTTGAACTAACCGTTTTAGTGTCGTGGATAGTTTAATAGTTTCATCAAATATTTATTTCTTAATATTTAGTAAGTGGTGCATTAGCCGAACTATTATTGATACTTTTGTTTAACAAAAAAACAATTGTCTTGGTTATACTAACCGTATTTCCTGAGAAAAGTAATTTACTTTTGAACTCAGGGATATGGGGAAAACGTTCCTCTGAGCGACACACACCAAATAATAGATAGAAAATCAAATCAATGAAGTATTAATAAGATATCAAAACTTCACACTGGACTTTAATTATTAAAAACAAATTGTTTTTCTCACTTTTTCACACTTTCTAAGCGAAAAATACTATTTTGCCCATCTCATGAGTGCAAAATTCAATTTTGCTCCCTATTTCCTGAGGGCAAAACACAATTTTGCTCCCTATTTCCTGAGAATAGAAAAGCTAGTTCGAATTCAGTATATTCCCGAACAAAATAAGTTTTTCACACTCTTTTTCACAATGCTTTTATATGCAAAAGCAATATTTGTAACAAGGGGCCATAGGTATTTACAGGCACATAGTCCTATCTTGTTCCCTAGTTACACAATATACTATTTTCATACGCGAAATATATAGTAGCGACTCTAAATTCTTTTTACTTTCCAGCTATAAGGTAAACGTACCAACAGCTGAACGGACGCTTAGTAACACAACCCTATAGCTGGACAACCTAATAGACCTTTACGCTTGTCTAGAGAACAAACGAAAATTGCGTAGTCTGGCCAGCAATGGATACATGTCTCGTCATCGGTACGTTTACCTTAGGTTACGATCAAAACTAGCTTGAAATTTACATGTTTCAGTTATCAAGAAAGCATTACTTTAAAACCATAAATGTTATATTTAAAAATAAGTTCAATTTCATTCATTTATGTTTAAGAAATTAAAAAAAAACGAGTTACTCTTCTTCTTTTTGTCGGTGTTTTTGAATCATGAAATTTGAAACATGAAATTTGAAAATAAAATAAAGTAGTTTTCAATTATAATAATTTTAAATAACATTAATAATACGTAAAACAAAAATACAATTACCCTACCCTAGGAAATAACGAGTCCATTTTTTAGTAGTTTCAATCCAGCTTAGTTATTTTCAGTGTTAGTGGTAATGGAAAACTAGACACATTTCTACCAGGTTGTTATCTTATTTCTATACAATAATGACTGAATTACTGAATTATTCAAAACTACCAATTAAAAAATGAAACGAAGGCAATTATTTTTAATAAGAAATAATACAAAAATAGTAATTTATTACTAAACTAAAAATGTCAATTTCTTGTTTTAGATCAATCAAATTTTATTAACAAATTCGTAGCTTTCTATTATTTTCTAGTACTAAATGACTGATTTATACTAATCCATTTGTTAAGTTAGGTCAGTAGTGTTTAGTTAATTTTGCTATAGATATTATGAAATTAATTTGTTCATATTCAATAAACGCTTGAATTCGCCGTATTCAAAAGGAAGATACCTTAGTTATAAAAAAATATTAAACGCACATCGCTGATGCAACAAAAAGTTGGTTAAGGATCAAAAGTTTAAGAAGGTTTTCATGATAAAAATAATAATAGTTAACAATTGACATTTTTTTTCGAAAAGAAATTTCTTTTCTTCTACGGACGAATACGTCATAGAAAATGATTTTACACTTTTAATTTAGTGTAATCAATATTATAATAATAAAAATCTCCACTAAACAGAAACATTAAATCCAATTACTGATGAGATTACGGTATTTTTATCCCATACGTCACAATTTATGACAAATAAACTTTTTTACTAATGGCATTTCCGAAAGCATTGCATTAATTATAGAATTTAACAAAAATTTTCCTTACAGGAAAAAACAATTACTTCTAATTCGTAGTAGACTTTGTAGATTTAGTAATAATGTAAAATTATTATTAGGAAATGTTTAGATCAAGAATGTTAATTGGAATTATTGACATAATGTTTCATAACTTGTGCAATTATGTTTGTGTACCAACATTAAAGAAGTAATTTCGTTGGTTTTCGCGGTTTATTATCTGAAGGTTAATAAAGTCTTTAGCATTTGTTATTTCGTGCAGTGAAAGAAATAGTTGGTTTTACTATCCAAATAGTAATGGCACAACTACGTTTTTTAGCAGCAAAAAACCGACTGTGGAAAAGCCGACAGTCAAAAAGCCGAAACATAAAAATTAGACACCTCAACAAACAGATACTCATTTTTTGAATTGCCGATTTTTTTACTATCGGCTTTTCGATTGTCGGTTTTTTGACCTGTCGGCTTTTTGATTCGCCGGTTTTTGAAACGGCACCCAAGTATCTAACTTTTCACGGTCACTATTTAGGTAGTAAAATTAACTAAAAACGATGACTGTGCTTATCAAGTTGGTAGTTCCATCTATTTCCTTTTTTCCACTTGTAACTCCAGTTTATTTCACATATAAATATGATTCATCATTATTATTAGCGTATTTCATATCGATTCAATGAAGATCGTAAAAAACTGGCTTTCAGATTTACTCAAAATATTACAATTATTTGTGTAATATCTAATGAGGAGACTAGTGGAAATCTATCCAGTTTTTTTTATTACGCTTTGCTGTTTTACTGTTTTTTATACGATTTTGCTGTGTTTTACTGTTTTTTACAAGATTTTTCTGTCCTTTTTACATGTTAAATAAGTATAAACTGAACAGAAAGTAGCCAAAAACTATACTCATTTTTTACTAAAAAATGTTCAGTACAAAATGGCTCCTTTTTCATACATGAATATTTAACTAAGTCATCTTTTGAAACGGTGTATTCATTAATAGATCTACCTACTATTGCTGTCAGAACTAATTACAACAGAAGTTTTAACGTCAACAAACTATCTGCGATTTCCGACGAATTTATACTTTAATCACATCGAATTAGTATCAAGAATTAAGATGTAGTGAGAGGACAAATTTAAAGATCAGGTTATTACAATCTTTCATGTTGCAAAACAGATGCTAAATATAATACTATGCAGATGAAACTTCAGATAATAACTATCGTTAATATAACTATCGAGTTCGGTATTTTTACTATACAGAATTGTAAAATTTATCCAGAAACATATGGTAACTATATTATTTCGTATACAATCATAAGTGTTTTTGAAAGAAATTGTCACTTCGAAAACAAGTTCATAACACTGAGTAACAAAAAAATGTCGATTCTTGTTTATCATAAAATTTTTATGTTTATTTAATCTTTAGGTCTCAGCGAACCAAAAAAGAGGTTACAAACCTTTTTTCATTCGGTCAGTTCCATGCAAATCTAGATAAAAGTGCAAAAAAATTGCTTTTTTAGCATTTTTTTAATCTTTATGTGTCAAAAATACGATGTGAAATAAATTTCTAGTAGGACCTAAATGAAGTCTTAAAACATGAACTTTGCGACGAAAAATTAAAGAATCACTATTAATAGGGGAGGAACTATAATCGTCGTTTATGTAAATTTTAGTAACTGGGAGTTATAATTGTATCTGTAGCAAATTTCACAGGCAAATTTCGTTATGTATTTTATATAAATGTTTCTCAAATACTATAGCTTTAATGTGATAATACCATTGATGTTAATAAAACTATATCCTTCTTAATTTTGACCTCTATCAAAAAATAAATTTTAGATTTGTAATCGGAGACTTCAATATCCCTTGGGTAACAAAATCATAAAGAAATTCGAATAAATTACAATTATTTCGGTAGCCATATTGGATCTGCCATTTTTAATTTTGAATAGTGATTAGGAACCTCAAAAATATCCGAATAACAAGTTTCAAACGAGTTCGCGTAATATTTTTAATTTAGTCCGCCATATTGTGTCCGCCATTTTGAATTTCTTAAGTCTAACTTTCCATTCATCATCAGCAACTACAAAAAACATAATGGGATCAGTTACAAAAAAATCTGATCATAGAAAATCGTTTTCTATCAGTTCTTGTCACCACAGCTATTTTTTTTGAGGTGCTTCATAAATTAAGTTCCCCCACTATATTAATAGTGATTTTTCAATTTTTCGTTTAAAAGTTCATGTTTTAAGCTTTCATTTAAGCCCTACTAGAAATTTGTATCACGTAGCATTTTTTACTCATAGGGATTCAAAAAATGGTAAAAAAGCAATTTTTTCGCACTTTCATCTCGATTTGCATGGAACTGACAGAATGAAAAAAGCTTTGTAACCTCTTATTTTTTGTTCACTGAGACCTAAAGATTTAATAAACATAAGATAAACAAGAATCGACTTTTTTTTTGTTACGCAGTGTAATCATCCAATGAAACAACGAAATATTATGCAACAATTTTGCTGCGCAGTAGTTGATAAAATCTACACCCTTAGTCTCAGAAAGTTAAACTTTTGCTTAAAGAAAGAAGGACATTTTGAAATTCAACTCCTAAATGTTGATGCCAATCCAGGAGTAAAAGAAGTTCGAAACTTCCCTGTAATATACCGAAAAATTAAGAAGCAAATGCAGTAAAAAGTGCAGTAATTATTTTTCCAAACCACATTTAAAGACCCCTTAACAATCATATTCGAATTCGTGGAACCGCTGAGTGGTTTACGGTATTGCAAAATATACTATTGCAAAAATTTGGCAAACGTTGCACTAAAAAAAATTTCTAAGGAATTATTGAACTATACAAACCTGAAAAACCTGTAGAGCCCTAGCCAAACCGCCAACTTTATTCTTGAGCGAGAAAACGACAGAATTCTTGATATCGTTTTCCACTTTTTCAACCATCGGCACCTTAACAATTCATTTTTCTTAATACGTGCACAGAAACCAATGAAAAAACATAATAAAATAAAAAACTCACGTCGCGTGCTTTGTGCAGCGGACTTCCTTCTTTGATCGTCCACTCTTCATCCCTTCGATAAAGCCACATCCCTAAAAGACCTTTTCCCGATCCACTCATATTTGCACTAGTATTTTCGAAATTGAAGCTATTTATAAACCGTCGCGTTTAAAAATAAAAGACTTTTTGAAAACCGCAGGGTGCGGTGGAGTTTTTTGAAATTCAATTGATTCACCAAAATACAATTTACTTATCAATTATTTTTGGGTTCTGAGAGATGAAGTTTTAGTGAAAGTACGAATTGCATTGCCTTCCTCTCGCGGATTTCCGCGATTCTTAAGCTTTCGTCCCCTCTGCGAATGGGAGCTTCCCTAGCTGTAGGTGCAATACGATTGGTCCGTGATTTCTCCCGATTTCCCCATTGGAAGATAAATCCACAGACGTTTCTCGCTCTTTGCTCTTCCTCTTACACTTTCGATTCTCTACAAATGCAACGTGTACCAGGGAGACTCTTGAATATAAGGTGACGTCATCGTAACATCCCTTAGACCAGATGCGCTTTCGAGTCAAACGTCACTTTTCCAAATTTGAATTCGATTATTTTTCACCTTCATTTTGGTACACTTGTCACTTCGTCGGATGCATTTAATGCCGACATAATTTGATTGATTAGATAGCGCCACGAAGCGAAGCGATTCTGCTCTTCGAAGTAATCGATATTTCGGATTCAGAACACTTTCAGTGAATCGAATTGTATAAAGAAGAATAAATACGAGGAAACTTGTCAATTGATAAATGAGAATTGTGTTTATTTACGTGTCGTTCAATTAATTGCATTGCTATTGTCAATCAATGTGACAGGTAAAATGAAAGTGACAACAAACCTGACATTGCTATTTTTTTATCACTCAGAATTATGTAAGAAAATATTTTTGCGAAAATTTAAATCCCAAGGTTTCATGTGTTTTGATCTATTTTTGAAAAAAAATATGTAATTGTATTCAATTGATTTTTAAAGTTTTAAACTTTTCTGATTTATTTGATCTGGTTTAATCCATTATATTATTCTGAAATTTAAAATCGAATATGATGCTACGAATAGGGTAGTCAAAATCACATTTAAATTTTCATATTAAAAAAGGGGTGAAGGTCAAAAAACCGACAAATCAAAAAGCCGACAGGTCACAAAACCGACAGTCAAAATACCGACAATCGAAAAGCCAACAGTCAAAAAGCCGACACATAGGAAAATAGACGCATCGACTTGCGGACTATCATTTTTTGAAGTGTCGGTTTTTTGACTGTCGGCTTTTCGATTGTCGGCTTTATGAATGTCGGTTTCTTGACCTGTCGGATTTTTGATTTGTCGGTTTTTCGACCCGCACCCCAAAAAATGACTGTTCGCTTGCCAATGTGCTTAATTTGGGTGCGGGTCGAAAAACCGACAAATAAGAAAGTCGACAGGTCAAAAAACCGACAATCGAAAAGCCGACAGTCAAGAAACCGACAGTTCAGAAATTACTGTTCTTCTGACGATGCATCTATTTGTTTTATGTGTCGGTTTTTTAACAGTCGGTTTTTTGACTGTCGGCTTTATGACTGTCAGTTTTTTGACCTGTCGGCTTTTTGATTCGTCGGTTTTTCGACCCGCACCCATTTTTTGAAGTGTCAGTTTTTTGACTGTCGACTTTTTGATTGTCGGTTTTTTGAGTTTCGGTTTTTTTACCCGTCGGCTTTTTGATTTGTCGGTTTTTCGACCCGCACCCAGCTAGTCGATGTGTCAATTTTTTCATGTGTCGGCTTTTTGAATGTCGTTTTTTTACTTGTCGGCTTTATGATTTGTCGGAAAAGTGAAAGATTCACTATTTGAATCAGTAAAAGAATACTCACTGCTGGGTCAGTGACTTTCATCATATTCACTGCATAAACAGTGAAACGGTTAACTCTAATTAAAGTCGCGTTAAAGTCTCACTGATTCAAGCAGTGAATCAATTTTATTGTCCCATAAAGCAACTTCATTTCACTGACTAAAACAGAGAAATTTCACTTCTTTAGAAGCTCCTTTTTCGTTTGGCAATCAGTGACTATTCACTGAGAATCATTAAATTTTCACTGGTTCAAATTGCAAGAATAGAGAACATCAAAACCTTATAAATTACTCTTACTAAAAAATTACAATGTAGTTTACCAGATATCATGACTCCAATGTGATAAATTTTACAAAGGTCAAACAGAAAGAAGACTCTCGAGACTATGAGCTCAAAATAATTATAAACAAATATTTTTGTGTCAAGAACAATACACGGGCTTAACTATGCAACGATTAAATACAGGGCACAATTGTGACTAAAACAATGTCAGAACTTTAGTCACATAAAAAATAATATAAAACGTAAAGATCGAACGTTATTTTATTCACAAAAAATATAACAAAGTCAGTCAATAATAGATTTGAAAAATCAAACTTACCCGAAATTTACAATCCATATAACCAGAATTATAAACAACTAACAGCTACTTTTAGCTGACATAATTATTAATAGAGCATTATTATTTCCCGAACCCCTTTTGACTCCTCATCTGTTCATAAAAACAACCGAGAGTTTACACTTTTTTAAGAATATTCATTTGTCAAGTATCGATTTACATTACAGTCACGAAAAAGTATTTTTTATTTTTGAACTTGGAATGAAAGAAATGAAAGAAATTACACTTTATCCATATTTCATGTTAGTATATCCATTTGAAATGATCAACGTGAATGTTAAGCGTGAATGAAAGATACAAGATCGTTTTATAAAGTACGCTTCGAAAAAAATGTTTCGTTGACCTATAAAGTATATTCAGAAATAAACTTATATAAATAAAATGAAATATGATGAACGATGTTTATTATTCAACGGAAGTATGTGAACATAAGATGTTGCTGAAATTTCCCACATCGAGTAGTAACCACATACAGGCTAATCTAATAAAATTTGAGGTTATTAACCCAAGTCCGGTGATTCTGCCAATGACTAAATTTTTTTTAGTTGCAGAACTTCAATTCTATTGTATAAAAAAACAACCGAGCTAAATAATGTTCCACTTCAATTATTATTTTTTAGTTGAGTGTATTCATTTTTCTGTTCCTTATAAGACTCCTTAGTACACAAAAACTTCCACTACTCACGCCACATTTTATGGTGCTATATAAACTATCAGGACTAAACTTCAGAATATGCAAAAATACGTAAAAAAATGTTGACAAAACAGTCATGTGCAGATATCGATAATAAAATAATACTACATAATTATAGATACTTCAAGTCATCCCATTTGCCTTTATCTTGTGAATAAAGACTTAGTTGAAAAGATAACAGGCAAGTTCTTATTTCCAGAAATCAGTGGAATTGTAATTAGAATATTCGTTTCTAAATAAGTAATATTTTACGTTGCTCATCTTATTCTATACATCACGCTCGAAAAAAATTATAGACACCCTTGAAATCTGACTTTTCGCACCAATTTTTACTCTCAATACATGGGTAATCAATAACTGATCCATTCACTACGCTCAGTTTCAGATGACTAGCATAAATTGGTCAGAACAATATTAGTATATTATCAGAGATAATTGTAATTATTTATACAGAAATTATTTGTGATATGTACCTAAGAACTGATATATGCAATGATTTTACATAAAATTAACGGTACATTGCGAAGATCATTGCCAGAGTAATCGAATACAGTGAAAACAACAGAAAAATATAAATAGATACCGCGAAACTTACTACGTTTAGAAATCATTTGATAATAAAATCTGCGTAATGTATCGAAATAAATAATATTATAAAAACAATAATATTATAAATATACTTGCTGTCTAATGTCTTCAATGTAAAGATATCACTCCTCGTCATCAGGAATTTCCCAATAAAAACTCCAGAAACAAAGTATTAAACAATTGTAATTAACATTACACAGATCAAAACTCAAGGCCGGTCTTGCTTTACTTTTCCAACCCTAATGTATATTTTTGTGAAATACATGCCCTGCATATGTAACCTCAAAAATCAGTACAAATCGGCGTTTTTTGGATCTGTAGGATAAGACATCATAAAATATTGGCGTGATAAAGCAATTCTGACGCTAGATTTGGCATCAGCGTATCGAAACTCTTCGAAACAGTAAGGTTTCTGGATAAATATTTGTTTTTCCTTTGTTATTGTTAATAAAGCTCTTTTGAGTTTTGAATTTAAAGTCAAAATATGGGCTTCGAGGATTATTTGGAAAGATAGACGCAAAAAAACACCATTTTTTGTTTTTATTTCAAATTTTTCAAAATGAAAAAAAGACAAGGGGTGATGTCGAGTCATTAGTGATATCAGTACCACACAAGTGATGAAGCATTACTAGGCACTACTGCTCAGAATACTGATTTTTGAAGCTGAGTAACTGATCAACGTGGTTGTATAGAAGTACTGAATCAATATTATCGGTACAATATAAATATCAACTGTAGGGTTCTCTTAATATTAAGAATTTAAAATTATCAAACAAACCATTCGCTATTCTATGTCAGCACCACGGGTATTGGGGCATTTCATAGTGTACCATTTCATAGTATTCCATTTAATCACCTGGGTGCTTCATCGTCTAGGAAACTTCCTACTCTGGATACTTTATTTTCGGTACACATCATGATCTGAATAGTTCATCGTCAGGATGCTTCATCGTCAGGAGACTTCATCGTCTTGAAATTTCGTCGTCTGGGCATTTCATTGTCTGAGACCCATCATCTGGACACGTCATTGTCTGAACTTTTCAATCACAGGACTTTTCATCGAAACGTTTCATCAAATAACAATTCATCAGACGATACTTTCATCCCACGCGAATTTCATCATACGACGGTTCATCACACTACGTTTTCATCACACGACTATTTTATCACACTACAGTTCCATCATAATATATCCTTAGATCTGTAAAAATTTATTTCGTATTTTGAAATTTTACAAATAAATAACCCAGTCTGCCTTGTCTGTGCTTCTCCCCCAATACTGACCTAACATAACCTAACCTAATCAGTTTTAATCTAGGTTGTGCGTCCATGTTAGTTTACGTATATATTATTCTGTACTGTGGTGTACGACGTCCTGGGATTGGGCTAGGCGCCTTACTATAAATTAATTCGAGGAGATGGAGCTCAAGCTTTAGTTTAGGTTAGGTTTAGGTTAGATCAGGTTAGATCGAACTTGTGGAGGACGTTAGCCGATCAAACGTCGAAGAATTGGGATATCACCGCCCCCAGACCCCTTTTTATACTATCCTAACCTAACCTGCCTACTACCACGGTTTTC
The DNA here is from genome assembly GCA_030407085.1 of Trichopria drosophilae. Classification (NCBI taxonomy): domain Eukaryota; kingdom Metazoa; phylum Arthropoda; class Insecta; order Hymenoptera; family Diapriidae; genus Trichopria; species Trichopria drosophilae. The sequence continues at coordinate 11,806,238 of CM059582.1, read as the reverse complement.
CCGTGCTTTTGAAAATATTTTATAAATAATTATTTCGTATTGAATTTGTTGTGTGATGAATTGTCAAATGAGGAAAGTGTGTCGTCTGAGGAAGTTGTCGTGTGATGAAACTGTCGTCCTATTAATTGACGTGTGATGAAAGCGTCGTGAGATGAAACTGTCGTGTGATCAATATGTGTCATGGATGAAAAGTATTAGGATTAATTGTTCAGTCACGGGTGTGGACATTTCGTCGTCTGACCATTTCATCGTCTGGAGACCTCATCGACTTGACATCTAATCCAGTCTGGACATTTCGTCGCCTGGACATTTCATCGGCTGGACATTTCATCATCTCGACATTTAATAGTCTGGACATTCAATCGTCTGGACATTTCATCGGTTGGACACTTCGTCGCCAGGACAATTCATGGTCTTGACACTTCTTCGCTTCACCATTTCATAGTCTGAAGATCCTATTGCCTGGACATTTCATCGCCTGGACATTTCGTCTGCTGGACACTTCATCGTCTCGACATTTAATATAGTGTGGACATTTAATCGCCTGGACATTTCATCGGTTGGACACTTCGTCGCCAGGACACTTCATGGTCTTGACACTTCTTCGCTTCACCATTTCATAGTCTGGAGATCCTATTGTCTGGACATTTCATCGACTGAACATTTCATCGCCTGGGCATTTCATCGCCTGGACATTTCACCGTCTGGACATTTCATCGTCTGGACATTTCATCGCATGGACACTTCATCGCCTGGCACGGTGCGTCGAAAACAAGTTTACTTAAAACGTTCGTGCATATGGGTTGATATCTTTGAATTTTAACAATTAATGATATTTATATAAATATTACGTATAATATAAAACATATTAAATTTAAGAAACAGTAGCACCTAATATTATACAAATATGTAAACGTATAAATTTTCTTTGAACATTTTTTGATATTTCTAATATAAAGTTACACACGAAGCATGAAAAAAATGAAGTAGTTGGAGAAGACACAGCCATCGTTTTTAATTAATTTTACTATACAAATAGTGACCTTTACAAATGAGATAGTCTAGTCTACTATGTAAATATTAAAACCAACTAAAAAATGTCGTTGTGCCAGATCCTTCAGTTAAAGTAGTAAAACTACTTCTTTTTTCCATGCGCCTTTTGATATCAGAAATGTGTAATTTTGGATTTAAAATTACACTACAAAATAAATGTTTATACTTTTATCAATTGTTGGTAATCAATTGAGTAATAAAAAATCATCTGAAACCATCACGAATAACATTAGCTGAATATGAAATAAAATGTAATTTTGAATGTAAAAATAATCTCTCGAATACTACTCCTAGTCTAATCCGAACAGCACAATACTTCCCGGGATGTCCTGGGGAACTCCTGAGAATGTCCTTTGACGGAGTTGTGTTGTTTGGAATAATTATTCGGGTAATTTCCTCATCGTATCTTGCACAAATCAGGTAGTCCAATTTTACAGGTTATAAAAGGATGAGAACGAAGCAAGTAGGGGATTAAACAATAACTAAATATAGAGCAATATTACATTAGTTTCAAGTAGTATTTTAATCGCCTTTGGCATAGAAATTTACTTTTCTTTTAAGAGATTTTTTTTTTCATTAAAAGCTGTTATTTATCATTTTGTTGATTAACTATAGATAAACACTTTATTTATTTAGTTATTCATTTAGTTATTTCTTTGTCTTTCCAACGGGCGATATCGCCCTTTATACAGAGTTTCATTGCACTTTATAAGCCTTAAGTTGCGAGAACGGCTAATCATCTTAACAGATGGCTTATTCTGTACTCAGTATTTGATGGGGCCTATTTGCACCCTCTAAAATCAATTGCGAGAAGACCTTTAAAACATACATTTTTTGCATACTAATCTACTTTGAACGATTGAGCGCAAAATAAGTAAAAACACACTGATTACCATTTTTCTGCAGACTATTATCTCCGTCATTTTTCCTGTAATGAATGGAAAATCATGATCGCCCATGTTCAAACCGGAAATCAAATAACCAGAACCTATTAATAACGGTACTTCACATATATCTAATCGTTGTATAATGAATTAATGGGCACGTGATTCGATGAATGCTTGTGGTGATGTATGTACATTTATGTATAAATACAGACAAAATTTGACGAACCGTTTATTTAATTTCACAATAAGATAGAAAACTATCTAGAAACTTGTACAAACCGGTTTTAGAAAACAAACACTTTTATTATGCTATTCCAGATCTAAGACTTCATTAGCCATCTTTTACAAATTACCTCCTATAAACCGTGTTTTGCCTGGGGCAATTTTTCGCCCACTGTAAACAGAACTGTTATGGCTTCTTTAATTGATAATTAATTTATTTTTCGACACGCGTCGTGAGATTAGTATGTTGAGGTGACTGATTTTAACACGGGTTTTCCAATAAATATCGATATCCTAAATAATACATTGTGGCATTGAAAGTGTCATTATTGATAGATATAAAGAAAGGTTTCTTCGAAGAAATTTTTTAAGGAATGCGACTTATTTTTAATCTTAATTCCTCAAGTAATAAAGTGAGAAGGAATTTGGTTTTATAGTAAATCTCGTTGCACAATTTTACTTAATATTATTATTAACTTTCTCATACAATTATCCTAGGAGGAACTGTATGGGAACGTTTTTTTTTCTTAATACATATTGTGGTCCATTTTCTTATTATAAATAAAATCTTATACAGAAAAGTCCTATCTAAATTTACTAATATAATGTTGTAATCATTTATTGCATAAAATAACATAATACACATATATTTCAATAAGAATGCGCATTCTAATCAGAGTACAAAATATAGAGAATTTTTCTGAATATAGGTTAAACTACATACAAAAGTAGTATGTTTGAGCAACATTCTGTAACTGTTTCAAAGGAAAATGTTAATGAAAAATTACCAGTTGAGAATCTTGTGAAGTTGAGCACGCTGTAGTCACCCATATTTTATCTGAAATCAAAAAACAACATTCGTCTGTTAGAACAAGAGTATGGCTTGTGCATGAATATAAATTGTGATGATGGATTAGGTTTTTGAAATTTGAATTTTCTCAAACACTTTTCCTAATACATGTAACTTTTTGTATAAATTTTTGCGATATTTGAACTTAGAAAATGAGTTGAAATTGAAAATAAAAAATCTTTCGATCAAGCATAACAAAAAGAGGACAAATATTTTTGTTTATATTACAGGAAATCATCTACTTTAGGCCGATAAAGCGAAGGTTCTGCTGCCTCCGTAATTTCCAATGCATTTTTCTAAAAGAGAAAGAAATTTTAAAAGTTACTAGTCCCTTGTGAATCTATCAAAAGTTGGTAAAGAACCCAGAGAGGAACTAAAAGTACCCAGGTTCACCTCCAACTCCCGGAAGGTCTAGTCTCTCGAGTTATACCAACATTTTTATGGAAATTATGAAAAATCGTAAAAACTGTTCATCTTTTCATCATCATTATAATTTTTCTGTATTGTTCAGAAGAATTTCAGACTCTCTATATTATACAGACTCTATAATCTCTGATAGAGATTGGACCTCGAATCTGCAAATTTCTAAATGAAAAACAATTCCATTGAAATGACTGCTGTACAACAAATATTAACTGCCGAAATGTCAATTAGTCTCCATGACGCTGCTAGTGCTTTGGACTATTATTTGGTGAGAAACCATCAAGGGACCTGCCTCCCCTTCCCGAAAGAAAATATAATATAGCCCCACAAAAAAAAAAATACTGGATCTGAAGGTCAGACCGAAAAAAAATCCATAATTCTACCCTAAAATGTTTAAATAAAAAGCCATTATATGTTTCCGCTATTTTTGTGGGCGCTGGAACCATAACTGAAGCTCATTCAGTGCTTCGCGTTAGGTTCTTGATATAACCTCAAAATATTCCCTAAAATCGACCCTAAAATATTTAAATAAAGAAAAATTCTGACCTAAAAGCCTTACCACGTTTCCTTTTCATTTTAATTCAACTCCATCACATCAGGTCTTCGCATACCCTAGAAAAACCTCGTAATATACGCGTTATATAGCATAAAAATAATATTCGACCATTTATCCAATTCATGTTTCTGATATGTCTTCTGTGTATTGAAATGAAATTCAAAGCAACAACTACTCAAACTCGCAACCTCGTAATTCACAAACTCTTACACATTTTTTGTTAGTTTTTAGTATTTGCATGACTAACAAAGACTCCAGAGCGATGAAAGAATATTGGAATAACATTTAGAATAACAATTGTCATTAATTGTCGCGGACAATGACCATCGTATCAATATCTGTCCCACTATGGACATCGTCAGCTTCGACAGACTTATAATGCCAAAATATGAATCTGATAATTTTCTTTTTTCACAGGAGTTACATTGAACCATAAGTGCCATAAAATTCAGATAATATTTAGACTAGAATACATCTTAAAAAAAGGACAAAAACAATAAACGTGCATAAATATTCTTAGTTTTCCATTACTTTTAACTATCGAAAAATGGTCTTGATATAAGCAGTGTCAGAATATCACATTCGTTTATTCTTGTCTACTCCAATAAAAAGAGTCCTTCGTCAAACGTGACTTCATAACTAAGTAGCCTAAATTGCAATCGAAATATATTTCTATCATGGGAAAGAAATTATTGTCCAACCTCAGAATGATCAATACATAAAGTCACATTTTCATTTCTTGTTTTTTTTTCTTTTCAAGTCGATGGACATTGGAAATTCACCATAATTTTAATATTTTGGCTCATCCTGAACTTAATATTAGACTCTCCAATAGATAAAATATTTAATTTATTAAAATATGGAGGTGAATTTTCCGTCAAAATTATTGAGTGAGCTAGAGATAATTTTAGAAATGCTAATGAAAAACCTGAAGTAGCCAGTAGTATCGAAGAAAGAATAGAACAAGGAGAGGATAGTGCGTTTAATAAAACGCTTGCCGCCTGGGGCTTTTACGGTATTCTTGGGAAAGTAGATACAGCACATTAGGAGTAGTCATCACTTACCGTTATCGAGCTACGTGGAGAGACGTAACCCTCGCTTAAATTACAGAGGTTCAATTTTTCTAACCAACCACCCCCAGACTTCTTCCAGTTGACGGAACGCTAAACACCCTCGAGGGTTTGATCACTCAACCAAATGAATGTCCAGATTTGAGGATCGTTCATAGGGTTGTTAATTAACTCCCTTTATGTCACCAATAATTTTTACCTAATATCATTAAAAAATCAATTTCTAAATCATCAATCACCATCTTAATATTTTAGATAGTTACTTCATCATGTGTAGTGCTGAGTTTTAGAAAGCCGCAGGGATTAAATATTTTCATAGGATTCTTATTCAAGAACTAATTTTGAGCATAATATTAGTTGATGAACGTAGTACATAAATATGTAAATTGCCTTATGATGGAGCAAAGATAAAAATGCAAACTAATTACTTCGACCCAAACCATAGGTCTGGACGAAGTATTGAATTCGGTCAGTTCCCAGCAAAAAATTACCCTATAGTTTTTCATCAAATAAGAAGCCCAAATCAACAATAATACGGATAAGCATATCGACATAAATTTTGTTTAAAATACATGTCTTGGCATAACTTAGATCTGATTAGATTTTAGCACAAATCCATCCGTCCATTACTAAAAAACTTAGCCCCAATTACGTTTCTTCACAGTTTTTTGCATTTATTCTGTAAAAATATAAATTTGATTGAATAATGTTTCAAACAAAAGTGACCCCATAGTTTTTCATCAAATGTCGACCAAAAAATCGGTGGTGTTGGGAAGAGGGGGAGGGGGTATAATTACGTCGATACTGAAACAACTGAAGCTTCGCCTTCCTTCGAGCGCGATGATCACCTACGGGCGCAAAAGTTATTTTACGCCCTTGATACGAAATAGTATATTACTCAACGAGGGAGGTAAAATAAAGAATGTCTCAGGCTGCGTGTAATTTTTACCCGAGGTGAAGCCGTGGGTGAGAAACAGGCAGTCTGAAGCATTCTTTTTTACTTCCCGAGGGAAGTATACGATTTTTCTTTATGGCCGGGAGGATAAGCGGCATCTTTCCTTCCGCTTGCGGGAGGAAAGTTGCTGCTTTCCTCCCGGTGTGAAGAAAATAACTATTTCGATATATCTATTTCTTTGTGATGATAGAAACAATAATTAAATCATCACATTTATTTCTAACAAAATATTATACACATAACATTTTACACAAAAACAATGTAGTATTTGATAAGTAATAAAGGCGTACTCGAAAAAAAACGAAAGCTTTATTTTATGGATAAAAATTTGCGTTTCGTACGGAAGTTTCGACTTTCTAAGTTTTTATAGTTGCCACGCAATAAATTCCTCCTTTTTCTTTGTTTTTTAACCGAGAATCGGTTAGTAAACGAAATATTGATTGTTGTTGTACAAAAAACCGTAGATCTCAAACGTGAAGTTAAAAACCAACAACTCGGTTTTGCGACGAAAGACCTGCCATTTTGTGGTGTGTGACGAAGAACCGGACCTTTCGCAATTTTGCGACTAAGAACCGGCTATTTCAAAAGTTACTACGATATAATAAATCGCTATGGAAAGTCTTGAAATGTACGGTTCTTAGGCTCACGTTTGAGAAGTCCGGTTCCTCGTACCAACCATCAATAGGTTGTTCAGTAAATAACTTGCATGGGGTTTCCCAGGAAAAAATAAAACTTTTTTATAAAAATTTATTGACTGCGATTAAATATATGCAAGTTGTTTATAAACAATTTCGTTTTAAGGAAAAAGGGCGTTTCCCAAAATATGCCGTTTTTGCTTCAAACAATCATTCTACAGCCCATAGTGATATCGACTTCAAACTAACATGACTTATTATATTGATAAGCAAATTAAACATATACATTTTAAGGAAAAAGGGAATTTCTCGAAAAACGCCCTTACTCCTTCAAACGCTTCAATTATAAAATTTAACATCGGTTCTAGTATACAATTAAGAGTTGATCAAGTTAATCTCTTTTTACCTACGATGTGGATTAATGATAATAAGCTCAATTTTGAAATGTCCTAAACTATTTCACACACCTTGCGTCGTAATCACTCAGATCCCCAAACCGCTGGGCTTTGTCGAAATATTTATCACTTTAATTCGTCTCCAAATCGAAAAAAAAGTGAACATGCGACTTCGGCAGCATCGGTTTCGTCTCTAGGTGAAATCACTCGGATTCTCTATTAAGAAACTGCAATGTGGTACCCCACAGGATTATAAATTCCTTTGAAAAATAGAAAATTATGGTAAAATAAAAAATGCAATTAATGTACCTAACTTTTTTTAGCTAGTTTTAAAAAAGATGCGGGTCGAAAAAGCATCAAAAAGCAGACAGGTCAAAAAACCGGCAATCGAAAAGCTGACATTCAAAAGAACAACATTTAAAATAATGACTGTCCGCTTGTTGATGTTTGTTTCTATTGTTTTATGTGCCGGCTTTTCGACTAGTCGGCTTTTTGATTTTTCGGTTTCTTGTCCCGCACTCGCTTCAGTCGCTCTAACTATGAACTAATATTGAAATTTTGTTGGTTGTAGTGACCTCATTGTTGCTTTTTTAATTTAATGCAGTATTATCAACTAACATTCAAATTCCAAATGAATGATTTGCTTTTAAATTCACTCAACTTCAACCATATATTTTTTGTTAATAAATCATTTTCTGTTTATACTTATCTGATGATATCAGGTCTCAGGCCTATTATATTTATAAGTTACATCTTCGAGACACAGGAACACAATTAGTTGACTATGAAATTGAAATTATAATTTGTATTAAAAATCAGAAACTTAATAGATTACATACAATAAATGCAGTTTCGATCGCATTGATCCAGCTTTCAAGGCAGAAGGAATAACAAAAAAGAACTTGCTGAAAAACATAAAAGTAACTTGCCTTTAAATTGAGGTTACATCATTAGTAACATTTTTATTTACTCTCTAAATTTCTTGGAGTGAGAATTCACTCTTTGTTTAGTAAAAACCGAGCAACTCTAGTGAAAGAGTTAATATTCAACTCTTCAAGAGTGACATTTCAATCTAACAAAAGTGAAAATTCACTCGCTCCCTCCGAGTCATGGAGTTGACAACTCTGGAGGAAATAATGAATTTCCACTCTTTAAGAGTTGAATATTCACTCTGTCACGAATCGGTTTTCACTAATTAAACAGTGAATTCTCACTGCAAGAAATTTAGAAAGTAGTATGTAAAGTTTATTTTATTTGCTGAAAAACTGATGATCGTATCGGGAAATCCTGTTAAAAAACCACACTCACTTCTTTATCACACATATTAAACACAATAAAACACTAACGCATTCTCCTATAACGATATGCATGAACAGCATGGGAACTGCTGCATTTTCACTTCATTCATTGTTTACGCATGCTCACGTTACAAGAATTTTATATTAACCAGCAAATAATTTAAAAAAATGAAATTTTTATTCGAAAACAACCCACTCAAAAAATGGTTGTTGCTATTTAAAAACATTCTTATTGATTTAAAATAAAATACTTTTGAATCCTTACCACAAATAATTTGTTAGAATCAAATTCGTAATTTTTTTAAATTACACAAACTTTATTGTAACTCAAACAAGTTTTTACTTTACTTTCCTCTGAGTAATGAAGGGTTGCTATGCTACTATTAAAATTATCTTCCCTTGTCTTGAGAATGCTTAGGATGGCGGTCGAGCAATTAGTACTGCCTGTATTATGTTACTGCATGTGACAGTTAGAGAATAGTCGCAACCCACATATGAATAACTTATTATATTAGATTGGGATAGTAATAAATTATAATGCTCATAACAATAAATGTAAATTGTAAAGCTTAATCAATCTTACGCAACTCGAAATAATCTTTGTATTTATGTTTAATACGATAAATGTAACGAAATTTTATGTAATAAAAACTACAAATAATCGTGTTTTATATTATGATTAATTAAATACTCATTTGTAAAAATGAGAAATTTTATTTCCAATTTTCAAATACAAATGTCATATTTAATAAATAAGAAAATAAGTAGTGATCGTTGTTACATTCATCTGAATGGACTCATTTTAAGGAAGGACAAATCTTGGGAAAAGGACTTTAAACCGAGGAAATGTTAAATCAGGAAATGAACATTCGTAGTATGCAAACAACGAAGATCCTCTTGAAACGTCCTCTCGGCACGAACAAGAAGTTGAAGATAAAGAAGACAAAAAGCTGAATATTATCTGAGAAAGAATCGTCCTAGAAAACTTATATTCATTAGATGTAGATTCTATATAAGATATTTAATGTGCTCATTAGAGTACCAGTTATTAACCTTTTCACTAAAATGTATTTCAATAATTGTATTATATAGAAAATATTCAATAATTTGTTATCTAAAAAATATTTTATTTTTTTCTATTAATGATTCAATTGATGTTTCCAAAGCCTCGAAGTTTGTTGTTGTGTCTGAATTAATTAATGATTACAAGGTATTTTCAGGTTATGTTTTAATAATTAAATATGTAATCTTTGTTACATGAATTGGAACATTGTCTGTTTGGGTTGTCATTAATTTCTATTAATTTTCAATTGAATATTTCAATTATAACTTATAAATTACATAAAAATTAGACATTTTAATATTTGATTTAGGTTGTTACTATTTAAAAATAGTTGGGGATAGCATACTTTCATTATACGAAAATCTTAAATAATATTGTTAGCAAACATTTCACATTAGTTTTAAAACTTAAATATATAATTATTAAAAACTATTTATTTGAAATTGTCATAAATTTTTGTACAATGAAAGTCTGTTCCCAATTAACGTCTCAAATTTCGAAGTTTCTAAGACAATTTTTCTTCGCGTGGAGGAAAAACGGTGCCTCCTGCACCTGCCCAAAACAGTCATCACCTGCGTTGGACCTATAGTTAATATTATACTGCACAATAGATAAAAGTTATAAGATAAGAAAACCCATTTTTTTAATGTGTATATTTACTCTTCCTTTATTTTTACTCCCACTATTACTCTCCATTGTTGACAAGAAAATCAAATGAATTATTTTGTTAAGTAACTAAGAATAACATTCTTGGAATCAATTATTTTATGATAAGTATGAATCTGCTAGATATTTATGTTCCTTTTCTCAAATAAAAAAAGACAGAGAAAGGTTCTTTTAATAATGAATATGTTTAACAAAATTTGCTCGGAAGCTTCGCCGATGAACAACTCATTCGAGATCGTACAACTTTGTAATCGCTATAATTAATGGGCTCAAGTTTTGAAATTAAAATTTACCGGAAGCTGTCAGTTACCGCTTGCTAAGTAATTTTTAAGTAGGGGTATCAGGACAATATTTGTAGCAACTGGAAAAATTAGAGACGCGTGCCATCGAAACACATGTTCAACTAAAATTATGAAATAATCTAGATGGTGTTAGTGGTCTTCTAAATTAGAACTAAAGTTTGTCCTGCAGCGTGTGTTCCTTGTAACATTGACAGTCGAAATTTGCTTGTGGTGTTGTGAAGTCAAATTTTGAGATCTGAGATAGTGTGTATTTTGAATGACTTCAACCGTTAGAAACTTAATGCCGTAAGTATTACTTTCTACATTGTGTTGCACAAGTGTTTGAATCTTGAATTGTGTCCACTTTTAAAATCTTGTTTCGATTTTTTGCAGAACGAACGTTTTTTAGCGTTTTCGTATTTGTGGTCATTTTTATAAATTAAAAACTAATTGAATAAAAAATAATTACCCAATAAATAACATTCAATTGTCAAGATTGTAAAAAAAATACAAGAAGGTATGATATTCCTTCATATGAGTCATCAGTATATAAACAATTATTTTGAATCGCACACAAATAACTCACAAAGAATTCAAATCAATCATTCGCCAATTAGGTTTATTAAATATTCATCCATACGGGACATACCTCTTAAAAAGGTCGTCTAGAGCTCATTTCAAAGATACCTCCAAAGAGACGTCCTGAAGAGGTCTTAATTAGAATCATCTAAAAAATTTGGAATTTTTTTAAGTTTTCTAGAAAAAAAATTCATGTGTAGTTTTTCACCGTTGCAATGTTTGAAAAATCTAATACCAGATTCTGAATGTTCTCCTAATTCCCCGTCAGATGTGAATCCTTAAAATTTTGTTAGATCCTTTTTTTTACCCAAAATACAACCGTTGAAAACTGTGATGAGAAGATGACCATTCAGAACTTAATGAGTTAATTTAAAGTAAAACCCAACAAACCAGAAACTAGATGAATCCGATCGTGTACGGTGTTATATCTCCCAACACAAAAGAAAGATTCGGATGATTGAAACTCAAAATGCTGAAAGAGTCCATATAATTTAAAGCCATTTTTTTCCGCAACAAAACATATTTTGTTATGCGTCTGATATGGAGTCGCACACGATCAAATGAATTGAAATTCTCAGATTACAAAGGTATAAAATCATACGAATACAAATAAGAAATTCTGAAAATCAATACGCAAATGGAAAGAAATGGAATAAAAAATATTAATTCCGTATTACTTCGCCGTTTGTTTGGAATCAAAATTATTTTATTATACCATACAGTGGAATCCCCCCCCCCCCCTCGAAAACAGAAAATGCATAGAAAATCTGTATGCGCTGTAGTACGAAGTAAGTCTGTTTCTTTCCCGTATACCTTCGCATACGAATTCGATCGTAGACGTATACAATCACGATACATAAACGCATCTAACCTAAAAGAAACGTTTCCCAAATAGCAAAATAAAACAGAGTTCAGAATGATTTCGAAATGTGCTCTAAAAGAAGACAGATGTTCCCCTTTTGAGAGTGATGTGATGTCAATGTGAGATCTTTATGAACTGATTAAAAAACCCTCAAAAAGTGGGATATCTGACTTTTTTTAGAGCATATATTTTTAAATCATTCTGAACTCTTTTCTAGTTTGCTGTCCGTGTATGAATTAAAGTATGGTAGTTTCGGCTGAAATATATGCATTAATTAAGATGATTTCAAAAAATTGTTGTGCGTTAAAATGCATTTTAGACAAAAATAAAATTAGGAATGCAGCAATGAATTCATATCAAGGTATTGATATTACAAACTGTTACAAACCTGCAGTATGTATAAATAGCCACATTAAATTATCGAAAACTACCCAGCAAAATAGATTTGAATTGGTTTTCTTAATCATTCAATATCAATAGAAATCTATTCAACAAAGCTGCAACCAATGATTCATAAAATCATTGATTTCAGTACGTGCTTATTATATTATTGAAATTCATTCAATTTAATTGGCTTTCGCACTTTTTAATGATTTTGTATTAATAAAAGGTTTTTTTATATTATATATAATCAATTAATTAATTTATATTACATAATGGTACATCTTGTCACGTAGGAAGGAAATATTATTGTTAACACTTAAATTGTAGTCATTTTCTAGTAGCATGGTGTTTTTCAAGGTGTAAGTCTGGCAGAATACCTGAACAAGATGGAATAATTTATATTTATGAATAAAAATTGTTTAGAGTAGATTAGACTATCTTATGGGGGTATCATTAAGTGTAAAAAAAAATGTAAATTAAAAAGTTCTGACTCATTTTTTTTCAATTCTGGCTTCATAAAGGCAATTCTAACCATTAGTTACTATCTTCGAAAAAGAATCAAAAACAATTCAAGAGAATTGGCCGAGAATTTTCTGCAATACATGATTTTTCGATATTGGAGAAAATTCGGTGTAAATTCTCGACAAATTTCTTTGATTTTTTTAAGAGAGCATACAAAATTGTTAGATCTTGAAACTCAAATTTTAAAAATTCGATTCAATAATTTTTAATTTCGATTTTTTTATTACTACTTTTTATTGTAAATTGATTAAAAAATTTCAAAAATTTGGGTGAATATAAAAACACATTTTTTTTAAATTACGGATGGATTTAAAGAAATTAAATTTAAAAAACATAGTTTTTACATTTTTTATTCAAACACAACTGTCTTCCGCGTCAAAAGTTACTGAAGAGCGAATTTCTTTTACCCATTACAATTTGCTAAATTAATTTAAACATTCAAAAAAAGTTTGGTTCACGGAAAAACGTATTAATAAACGAAATAATTACGCATGGATTTTAAAAAATTCCATTTAATTTCGAGGAAAAAATTGTTATGGGTCAATCAATTTTGTACAATTTTTATTATACTATCTTTGAATTCCTCGTAAAAAATTACTAAAGAACCAACTTTTTGGTATTTTTTGAACGATTGTTTCATTTAAATATTTTATTTCCATTCAAAATCATTTACCTCCCAACCTTGCTATTAGTAATAACCGATTGGATTTCATTCATATCAGTTCCACTTTCATCTAATTTTTTTTCGATTCAAAATCATTAAATTTGTAGTCCTGCAATAATAACTATCCATTCAAATTCATTCGAGGCAAATATAACTATTTTTCCATTGAAATTCATTCAATTTGCAATTTTTCTATTCGCACTTTTCAATTGAAATTCATTCAACGAAATCATTTCTTAATTCCACTATTTTTCCATTCAAAATCATTAAATCGAACAACTTTTTAGGAGCTATTAACCATTTAAAACCATTGAAACACATTTTCTCATTGAAATTCATTGCAGAAGATAAGAAAATGAATTCAGAAGTCATGCAGTAATGAATTTCATTGGATTTTCAAAGAATTTTCGTTTGCTGGGTAAGCAGCTTGGTAGTTTTACGTGACATACACAAAATTAGTACTTTTAAACTACAGTAATGCCCGATGTAATAACCCAGCTTTCTAGAAAACATTCTACAGTGGTCCCTGTCCTAACGCATCCCGTCCTAACGCATATGCCCGTCCAAACGCATATTTCTTTCCCCTCTAACAAATGCATAGGTTCCCCTTCGTTCCTCTCCCCACAACACGATTCTTAGTTGCTAGCGTTGCTAGCGAGACATCTACGCGCATGCTCAGTGTGATATACGCAAAGAGACTTTTGCCGTAGTGGGGGTTGAGAGAGGATATGCGTTTGGACGGGGACGGCCATTTTTTATGGAACGAAACATATGCGTTAGGACGGGGACCACTGTATTCTCGATTGTTCGAAATTATGTACCGACAATAAGAACCGTGAACTAGCGCCATCATACGGACGAACGATAAGAGTCGATAAAATAGGGAATTTATAGGTTAAAACGATCGAAAACTAACTGTAAAATTGTTACCAAACGCGAAATGTTATCATCAAGTCGCATTTTAAGCTACTACTCACAAAGGACAATTTTGAAATGCATAAATTAATCTTTTGAACATTTGTAACTTATGTACTTAAAGGGGGTTCTAAAGTACTCGACCGATAAGGTATTTTTTCACAAAGAAGCCACAAATAAAAAGTGACTGAAACGATTTTTCGAATTTCGGGCTCTGTAAAGGAAATTTTAATTACATACTATAATCGGTATCCTGGAAAATGCCAAAGACATTAAGTGGGTTCTAAAGTAATAAACCGATAAAGTAGGAATTTTCACTAAAAAAAGTAAATAAAAAATTACTGAATAGATTTTCCAAAATTCGGGCTCTGTAAGGGCAATTTTAATTACTTTAGACGGTATCCTAGATAATTCCAAGGAAATTAACTGAGACCTGACCGAGAATTTTCGGAAATAAATAAAAATCACTTATTTCCGAAACTTCTCGGTCAGTTTTCAATTAATATCTTTGGAATTTTCTGAAAACTGTTCATAGTGCTAAGAATTGCCCTTACAGAGCCAGAATTTTGAAAATTTTATTCCTTCATCTTTAATTTACATTTTTATTGTAATTTCCTACCTTACCGACGGATCACTTTAGAACTCCGCGTTTTCTTTATCGACTGATCGGTTCTATTATGTTACAATATTGTATGTATGGTGGCGCCACTTTAAAGTTCAATTGTTGAGATTGCGGAGGTGTTCTAGCCGGGAACTGAACATTCTCTGAAACAAATCTCTGCCTACGCCTTCTCGCGATTTTTGACCGTAGTTACGTTTCGTGGTTGGGTGTAGCTCGTTCAATCATGGACGAAAACGAATATTTGTGATTGTGTACGTTTACAAAAGTTTCGGAGCAACAGTACGCATTTACCCTCGCCATGCATTAACAAAAAAAAAACAAGTTAGTACAAATTAATCGAAAGTTTATCCGATCGCAGCATCAATTGAAATTGCAAATACCTGTTGAACTTCCACACGTATTGACATTCCATTGTTATTGAGCTACAAATCTCAGCCTGTTCCCTTTCGAATAAAAGTTTCATTAACTATTATTGCATCTATTTTAACTGCAAATTTTAATTTAATGTTAAATCTCCAAAATTTGTTGCGATTTTTAAAATGTATTTTGGACCCTCCAAATTTTTATTACATTCAGGTCTGAATCACGTCATGAGGTCATAAACAAGAATTTAAATGTGTATAAAAATATTTTGTGCATAAGAAATTTAATAAGTTTTATTGTTCTTTTATGAAATATTATAATAGTTTGAACAGAAAATTGATTTTGTCTCATTTGCCGAACGGGTCGCATTTTACCTGGGTGAGAATGCAACAGGTTGCAGTTACTTGCAGTGTTGTCAGGTATTGTTTTGTTTGTCGCGAATTCCAATCATGCCGGTGTACCTTTCAACAGTGAGTCTCTTTAAAAACGACACTTAATGGTTAAAAAAATAACCTCACAATAATTGCGAAAAATTAACTAAAAATATTATAACCTATATTTATATTTAGAATTTAACCTAACCTATATTTAGAATTTAAACATTTTTTATTTACATATAAATGTGAGAATATTAAATATTCTTAAAGAAAGTTTGAAAATTAAATATCATTTTACAATATGTTGGACTCAATATTCAATGTGGAATGTCGGCCATTTTGAAATCGCCATGTTGGATTTGCCATTTTGGATTCGCCATTTCCTAACCTATATTTAGAATTTAAACATTTTTTATTTACATATAAATGTGAGAATATTTAATATTCTTAAAGAAATTTTTTATAATATTCATAAATAATTCTTGGTTTTGACGGTCACCATACAAAAAATACAAATAAGAAAAAATTCCACAATGGTTTTCAATGGAAAGTTTTCATACTCCAATATTTTTTTTTTACTACTTAATTTGTACTCACATTTCGTGTTTTCCATTGAAAACCATTGTGGAATTATTTCTTATTTGTATTTTTTGTATGGTGACCGTCAAAACCAAGAATTATTTATGAATATTATGAAAATTGAAAACAAGCGGTCGAGAAATTATATTTGTTGCTTATTCAATTGTTTACTTTATTCTTAAAGAAAGTTTGAAAATTAAATAAAATTTTACAATATGACTCAAAATTCAGTGTAAAATGTCGGCCATTTTGAATTGGCCATTTTGGATTTGCCATTTTGGATTCGCCATTTCCGAACCTATATTTAGAATTTAAACATTTTTTATTTACATGTAATTGTGAGAATATTAAATATTCTTAAAGAAAGTTTGAAAATTAAATAAGATTTTACAATATGTTTGACTCAATATTCAATGTGAAATGTCGGCCATTTTGAAATCGCCATGTTGGATTTGCCATTTTGGATTCGCCATTTCCTAACCTATATTTAGAATTTAAACATTTTTTATTTACATATAAATGTGAGAATATTTAATATTCTTAAAGAAAGTTTGAAAATTAAATAAAATTTTACAATATGACTCAAAATTCAGTGTAAAATGTCGGCCATTTTGAAATCGCCATGTTGGATTTGCCATTTTGAATTCGCCATTTCCTAACCTATATTTAGAATTTAAACATTTTTTATTTACATATAAATGTGAGAATATTTAATATTTTTAAAGAAAGTTTGAAAATTAAATAAAATTTTAGAATATGAATCAATATTCAGTGTGAAATGTCGGCCATTTTGAATTCGCCATTTTGAATTCGCCATTTTGGATTTTCCATTTTGGATTCGCCATTTTGGATTCGCCATTTTTAATCTGCAGAAAATTTTAAAAATACTTACAAAATGTGTATTTTAGACAAATAAGATATTAAAGTTTAAATTACAAATATTATTTTGTATTTGGTTGATTTTAAAAAATGAAAAACTCCAACGAATTTTTTGTTTATTTTAATTTTTTTAGTCCCTTTATTGATAAAAAATAATTTAATAATTGTAAATACTGTTGTATCATATCGAAAACACAACTGACACAGTAAGAAATGAGTAAGCTTAAAATAAAGTAAAAATAACAATAGAATTTTTGAATGTTCGTTGGATTCCAACGATGTGAACTTCAAGTGCATTTTTACTTGTGTTAAATGGTCGAAAAGTTTTTTTGAAATCTCATCTATAAAATAGACGAATTTCTTGACATATAAAAATGATTATTTATTTATATATTCTATAAGACTTTAATACACAAATATTAAAAAATATTTTTATTTAAAAAGGATGATACAAAAGGTACATATAATGTTAAAAATAAATTAATAACAAATTTAGTAAACGGGTTTTAAATGACTAGAGGATATCATAATTTTGTATATATTTTTTGGAACACTGCACTACAATGAAAACTTTAGCGTGATTTGTTACAATGTTCATTGATAAACCGAAAATGCCTTAATCTTTTGGTTGGATTTGAGTAGAGAACAATAAAGACATCTGCTCGGATTTAAACACCCCAATTGTGATATTATGAACAGAAAGAAAATCCATAACATAATGTAAAGAAGAGATTGTACCCATCTTAAATTTAAATAAAATAAAAAAGTTCTTAAAATTCAAATATAAGGTAGACATAAAATTTCAAACTTAACTAAATTCTTAAAGTTCAATAATTTTAATATAGTGAAGAACTATTTTTAAAGCAAATATAATTGGTTACATGCAAACAACCAAATAACATTTTTTCTCGGCCGCTTAAAATTATAAAATTTAGTTTGTTTTTTTTTTGTATTTTTATTTTAATTGACAGTACATACCAAGAAATAATACTTTATTAAATTTTATAATTTCAGTATACATTATAAAAAATGAAATTTTGTTATCCGTTTTCATTTAAATAATTACTAAATGAATGTAAATGTTATGGGCTCTGCCTATCACTTGAAAAAAAATTAAAAATTTCTTCTTTCTTCCTTCTTCATTAATTTAAAGACACTTATCACTTTTTAAAATTAAGACTTTATTTAAAATTGAAAACATACAAAAAAATAAAACTTAAAACTCTTTAAAAAATATATACAAAAAATTAAAATTAACTTTAAAAGACTCAACGTTTAGGACCTCTCGGGTCCCTCTTCAGGAGTCAATAATTAAAAACTTTTTAAGTTTTATTTTTTTGTATGTTTTCAATTTTAAATAAAGTCTTAATTTTAAAAAAGTGATAAGTGTCTTTAAATTCATGAAGAAGGAAGGAAGAAGAAATTTTTAATTTTTTTTCAAGTGATAGGCAGAGCCCATAACATTTACATTTATTGAAGAAATCAAGCCTATCTTAAAACCCTATTTATATTAATTACTAAATGACTTTTTGGAATCATGTCTCTAATATCAAATTGAACAATTTTCTTCAAAAGAAAAGAAAGTATGACTTATTTTACATAATGTTTATGCCCTAAACTATATTTCATTTAAAAAATGACACCGAAACTTAATTGAGAACCGTCTTTTAAAAGAGTTGTAGGTGAGGAGAATATCTTTATCATAAACCACAACATTTAGATGACTATTATGTGAATTATTTCAATTCCATCCACATATATCTACAAGTTAATTAATACTTTCAACAATTACACAAATGATGAAGCTTAAACTTGTAATATCACTATAGTCACAAAAACATTGCAAAATAAAATAGATAAATAAATGATTTCCAATGTTACAATTGGTCTACATGATGTCGTTCTAAATATGTAAAGTTCTCGTTGAACAAATACATACAAATAATAAATAAATAATAAATAAAAAAACAATTTATGATATTTACTCCATTATTGTTGGTTGAATACTCTGCCAAAAATTTTAAGCAGAATTCCCATGAGAATCTCATGACAAATTGAAACAGGTGCCTTATAGTTCTTGTAAATATACGTTATGTACATCTATTAGTCATACAAGTATCGTACGGAATATGTAAAGTTTTATTACACGAAAGAAAATAATTTAATAGGTAGTTTTATGAGCATACAATCATGAATGTTTCGAGTTGAAATATTATGGAAATTACATAAAAATCTCATCACAATCAAGTCAATTTTCATACAAATCGCAAATATTGTTGAATGGTGCTTCCGTGCACATATTGCGAGTACTATACGGCATTTATATGAAATTTACAAGGTACTTTTTCCAAATTCTCATGTGATTCTCATGAGAATACTACCTAAAATTTTTCGTAGGGTAGTTAATTATAATAATTTATTCAGGTAGTATTACATACATGTTTTGGGGCAAAGGTCCAAGTACATAGTAATTGCAAAAATACATTTAAGTACTTGTCCGCAAACCTGAAGCAGTCATCGCAAGACTGCCTCACCTTAAAAAACAAAAATAGTTATTAAAAAAAGAAAGTAAAAGAATATTTTAAAATATCACAGCTTTATATAAAGATAAAAAATATATATGACAAACGTAACAAATAAATATTTCTTTAGTATCGTCAAGAATCATATAATTTAACAAACAATTAGACAAAGTCTGCAAGTACTAAAACTCTGTTTAGTTCCAGCGAGTGATTGTTGCAAAGCCAATTTTTTATATCTTTTTTTTGCATATCATTGCTAAAGATCTTATTTCGCAAGTTGCACGAAAGTAAATTTATACATTTCAAATTGATATATTCAAAAACTCTTTCTCCGATAGTCTTCTTATTCGGAGGTAGTACAAATGGTCCTATTTCGATTTCCGCAGGTTTTTTTGGAGTGGTGCACAAAAACCCATAAATTTTCCTTTTTACGTTGTATTACACATGGTGGCCACCGTCAGGGAAAACCGGGAAATCAGGGAAATGTCAGGGAATTTCAAAATTGGTCAGGGAATCAGGGAAAAGTCAGGGAATTTCAAAATTGGTCAGGGAAAAAGTAAAAAGTGAAAAACATTATTTAACAAAAAATCCCACAATTTCATATTCAGAAAAATGCTTTATTTATCGTGTTTCGTATAAAATTCTTTTAAATGATTTTAAATGCTTTCTCACAAATTTAAACAAATATTGACGTTTTTTGTCAATAACATATTTCAGTTTTGAACATTTTCGACAGATTTCACCAAAAACCAACAATTTTTACAAAATAATAATCTTAAATTAAATATATTTGTGGTACTGCTCAGTTTTAAACGTTCTGGTACATTGCAACAAAAATAAATGCAAACAATTTTATATTTAAAGATATTTATCTTTCTATAAAGATACTTTACAGAATATTTCAAAAATAATTGCCATACTAATTCTCTATTTAAACAAATATTTGTATAAATAAAATCTTTTGAAAATTATAGAAAACTTTCATAAATTTTTTTAAATCTTCAAAAATCTTTGAAATTGCATAAAAAGGCTAAAAATCGTAGAAAAATTTTTTAAATTTTGAAAACAGCACAAAACTCCCAAATTTTGAGAATATTAATTTGTTTAAATGATTACTTTATCATTTTATTTTAAGTAGTTGATATTTGTCCAATAGTATTTTAAAAATATAAAATTTATGGCAATTTTTTGTTATTGTCAACATTCGTAAGAATTTTGCCAATACTTTGAATATATGTCCAAAATCGCCTAAATTCTAAAATTCATCAACATTTATAATTATTGTCTAACATATTACCGCAGAACTTGACAATTTATAACAAATTTTGACGAAAAACCCCCAACAAATTTTCTACTATTATTTTGAATTAAACACGAAAAAATCCGCAGGAACATGAGTTTTTTTCCTGGATTTTTATAGATAATATGTTTTAGAATATACTACTCGTTGTTGATTGAAAAAATAAAGAATTTATTGAAAATGTGTAGCTGTTTTTAAAACATTTTTATTCGTATTGTTTATTTTTTAATAGATATCATTAAAATATTGGTCAGGGAAAAATCTGGGAAAAGTCAGGGAATTTTTTTCCGAGAAAAAAGCGGCCACCATGTTACAGCATTTAAGTAAAATATCTTTCTAACATCTAATATTTTGGAGGTGTAAAATAATTCAGTTGATGAATAAAGCCTAGGTTTGAAAAAGATTCGTTTTATGATTAAATTTTGGAGAATTTGTATTGGAGTTAATGAATTTTTATATGCACCACCCCAGGCTATAATACCGTAACTCAGTATGGATACACAGAGCATGTAGTGGACACACAATATTTTGACTCAATAAGGTCCTAAGTTTGTAAAAGACAAAAGGAAGATGTCTAAGCTTAATTAAATAAACAAAATAAATTAAAAAAGGAAACATACAAGATACATGAAACAGATCGAACAAAATTTTCATATAGGCCACCAAAGATTTAGAAATGCGCTCAAATAAACAATGATGAATTTAATTTCTCACTTTTTATTTTGATATTATATCATAAATGGATTAAAAACAATAGAAATGATTACATAATAAACAATTTTGAAAATGTTACAAATATGAACACAATTTATTTATTTATTTATTTATTTATTAATCAACAGGAAAATACCCAATTACATAAAGAATTATAACAGAAAAATCATTGACAACGCCCTAAAGAACCAATTATATATATGGGTCATTCCATACGAAAAGGCAACTGACTCCACTCGTACTTTGAATCAATTCCAATGGTAAAGGGCTCAAATTGAAGCATTTTTTACATAGAATCGAATCCCGTCTGGTACTTTTTAAAATTTTCAAAATGGCGGCCATCACAGCGCCATATGTAACATTACTTGACGATTTTTGTTGTTTAAACTTACAATAAATTTACTGTTTGTAATTAAAATTGCCCAAAATGGCGAATCCAAAATGGCGGTCACATTTTGAAAAATAGACTGGATTCATCTGAATCTTGATATGTGGAGGATTTTCGGGTCACTGAAGTGAGATTTGTGAACAAAATTAAAAAATTCAAAATGGCGAAACCAAAATGGCGGCCAAATTTAAAAAAAATTGACTGTATTCTGCTAAATCTTGATAATTAGGGATTTTTGGGGTCGCTGAACTGAAATTTGTGATCAAAATAAAAAAATTAGAAATAGCGAATTCATAAGGGCAGACAAGTTGTTAAAAATTGTCTAGATTCAGTTGAGTCTTGAATCTCGGGGTTTTTGTGGTCGCTGATTACGAATTCGATGTTAGTTCTTCAAAACTCAAAATGGCGGATTCAAGATGGTGGACTAAAATTCAAAAAGTTGAGATAAGCTCGTGAAAATTACTTTCGGGGGTTTTTGGGGACGCTGATTACGAATTCGATGTTAGTTCTTCAAAATTCAAAATGGCGAAACCAAGATGGTGGACTAACATTCAAAACGTTGCGATAAGCCATTTCTAATTTTTCATTTTGATCACAAATTTCAGTGCAGCGACCCCAAAAATCCCTAAACAACAAGATATAGCAGAATACAGTCAATTTTTTTAAAATTTGGTCGCCATTTTGGATTCGCCATTTTGAATTTTTTAATTTTGTTCACAAATCTCACTTCAGCGACCCGAAAATCCTCCACATATCAAGATTCAGATGAATCCAGTCTATTTTTCAAAATGTGACCGCCATTTTGGATTCGCCATTTTGAATTTTTTTTATTTCGACCACATAGTCGTGTTTGGCGACCTCAGAAACATAAGAAGAATATGTTTTGAGCAATTTTAATCACAAACAGTAAATTTATTGTAATTTTAAACAACAAAAATCGTCAAATAATGTTACTTATGGCGCTGTAGTGGCCGCCATTTTGAAAATTTTAAAAAGTACTAGACAGGATTCGATTCTATATAAAAAATGCTACAATTTGAATATATATATATTACGAAATAAACACATTTCAAAAGAAAAATGTACTAGTAGTATAGTAGTAGTAGTAAAAAGAAAAATGTACTATAATGTTTTTTTTACTTGAATTTTTTATTATTTTTTCGATATATTTTTTTTAGCCATAATTTACTTCGAAATATGAATTAATTTATATTTTAAGATTGATAACTGGAATTA
Source organism: Trichopria drosophilae (assembly GCA_030407085.1). NCBI lineage: Eukaryota > Metazoa > Arthropoda > Insecta > Hymenoptera > Diapriidae > Trichopria > Trichopria drosophilae. Next base: position 11,782,978 of record CM059582.1, on the reverse strand, counting down.
ACTGAATTGTATTGCAAATTTCATTTTATTTTAATGCATCCAATAGAAAATATTATGAATTAAATTGTATTGTATTTTAAAAACTCCTTAAGATATAAAGTTTGAAAATTTCATTAGAAATAGTTCTTTTAGCAAAATGGCACAAATACCAGCAGCAAATGTCGATGGCTTGCCAAAGCACTTTGTTGCTGCAATGCGCACGCTTTTCGACATAATGGACGATCAAAGCTCAGGCTATGTAAATTACGCAGACATCGAAGGACGATGGAGAGATGACGCATCTTCAGGCCTACCGAAAGGAGTACTCGATGGCCTGAAGAAAGTCACTCCACCAAATGGTTTACTGTCCTTTGATCGTTTCTGCGCTGGAATGAAAATCTGTTTGGTCCACGCTCAAACGGAAACAGATTCTAAAAAGTTAGACCTGAACCAGCCTAGCCGTCCACCTTCCGCACCACTCGAAAATCAGGGTAAAACCGCTTGGACCTCTCCAAATACCGCCACCATACGACCAAACAATGTAATTTCTCAACAACGAACTCTAAGCATGCCTCAGCTACCGGGTAGAAAAGAGGGGCATGTTCCTTTTCCCACCGAAGATCGAATATGTCCCGATTCAAAATTTCCGAGGACTTATGGCCCTCCAAAACCACCCAGAACAGGTGCAGAAAACAGAATTCTTAATCCTGACCGAAGCCTAGATAAATCAGAGATTCGCACTGCGTTGCAAAATTGGCAAATGGGTTTAATGATGAATGGAGAGAAAAGTTCTGAAAAATTACCAGGAGTAAAATTTCGAGCTGATTCTAATGCATTGCTACAACCGACCAGGATTTTAGGAGACGGAAAGGCTGTTGATGTACAAAATTCTCAGCATCAACTGAACTTGCAAGCGCAAATGAAAAAGTCGCCTAGTAGACGCAGAGAGCCTAGACGACATACACTGCAGAATGGTATTGATTACAATATGGTAAAGCACGTTTTTCTCTTAGGTTTTCCTTCGTAGCACTGCATTCTGTTTTCAAAAAGAAAACCGTATTTAATTATAATCTACGACACATTTTTTACTTGTAGATGAAACGAATGAAACAGATCGAACAAGAGAAAGATGTTTTAATTCAGGGACTCGCTGCTGTTGATAAAGCAAGGGAATGGTATTTAAAACAAATTTCCATTTCTCAAGAGAAAATCAAACATTTGGGTAGAATGGGTTCACATGTGGTAAGTGCAATTTTACATCGAAGTGAAGATGTTATTTTAATGCGATGGTATAATAGGAACAATGGACCGAAGCCCACCAAGAAAGACTGGAATTACAACGTGCCAGGGTACTGGAGGTGAATAGGCATCTCGCTGCTCTTATTTCTAGTTGGGAACGTGGCGGATTGCCGCTACATATGAACTTAGCGTTTCTCAGTACCCCAACTCCTGCGCAACTTCACCAGGACATGATGTCCAGACTAAAGCAGCAGAATCACAGGTTAACAGAGGTAAGTGATGTTATAAAAAATAATATTTAGAAGTTATACTAATATTTAATGTCTTTTTTAGGAAGTAAGCAAAAAAAGCCATAGAATTGCAATATTGGAACAGGAGAAAGATAGTCTGATGCGTGAACTTTACGAGAGGCAATCTGGAGGCATTGTACAGTCACGCAGGTCCACAATGATCCATGAACAACATGACCAGACATTCATGTAAGGTACTAATTACAGTACATTTCAATGTAAAAACACTTTAGTGTACAATTGAAATTAATCTTTTGTTTTTTTACAGAATTTAGTGGATTTTGCAATTTTAATGTTCCGAGAGGAACACAGAGTTTATGTCGCCATACAGAAAAGGAAAGCAAAGGCGTTTTTATTGAATTTTTTATATGTATGTTGTAATATACTTTTTAAAAAGTTCATTTTATAGTCTGTAATGTTTTTCTACAATGTTTATATACAATTACGGTTACAATGAAATTGTATCAACGATGTCCGTCCAGTTACGCTGTGTTAGAATTTACAAGTCAAACATTCCACTGGAGATCGATATATATGATTGTTTGTGTGAGAAAGTGAGTGCAATCGTATGCAAGTTTAGATTTTATACACTCTATTTTGAATAAATTATTCTTTTAATATTAAAATAGTATGTTTATTTTAACCTTTAATGAATTTAAATAAATTAATGTATCCTTTTATATGTAAACCTTTTTTACTCGAATGAATAATTTTAGGTTAGCTGAAAGCTGGAAGGTAAGTTTAGAGGTTATGTTCGTTCTTTCCGAATCGTTACGTTTAAAACGTTTATTGTTTGTAATTAAAATTACGAAAATAATGTTTTCTTATGTTTCTGAGGTCGCCAAACATCTTTAGTAAAAGTTAACAAATTTAAAATGGCGAATTTAAAATAGGGGTCCAATTTTTTGTAAATTAAAACAGACTAGAATCATGTCGATACATGCATACTTTTTCTTAATTAACAAAAATATAACAAAAAATTTCAGTAAAAATAAAAAAAAAATTTTGACAGGCCGCCATTTTGTTATTTTTTATCCCAATTAATTGCCTCTCTTTAACCCTTCTGTATCGACACCTTTTTGTAATGCATTTTTTACATATTTCAGATAATTATTAATCAATTTTCTTGCAATTCTTTGCTTCATACCTTAGGAAACATAAATAAATCAATATTTATCATTAAATATTACGTTATATTGTTTAAATAATTAACAAATTGTAAATTTTATGGATTTTTTCACAAAAAATGTATGCTGAGACGAAAACTTCACTCAAACATGACGAAACTGGGTACTCGGGGGTTTTGGGGTCGCTGATTACGAATCTGAACTCAGATTTTCAAAATTCAATATGGCGGATCCAAAATGGCGGACCGAAATGTGGAAAAGTTATTTGATTGATATCAAATTGGGTACTCGGGGGTTTTCGGGGTCGCTGAAATCAGCGACTACATTCGTAATCTTACGAATCTGAACACAGATTTTCAATATTTAAAATGGCGAATTCAATATTCAATATTCAATATTCGAATGTTAAAATGTCATAGTTCTCGGCTGTAAAACTCACCTTTATTCGTCGTTTAGTTCTAAATTATTTACCGAAAATAAATAACATTGCCTAAAAATACAAAAAAAAAAATACGAAAAAAACAATGGAGACAATAACCGCCACGTCCCTGTTCGTGTCTCTGGATTCGACTGAGAGCGGTGCTATTTGTATCAAATTGAAAACTTCCAGTTTCATCAGTCGATCAAGTAATTTGTTCATTTCGGTCCCCCATTTTGGATCCGCCATATTTAATTTTTTTTTTGTATTTTTAGGCAATATTATTTATTTTCGGTAAATAATTTAGAACGAAACGACGAATACAGGTGAGTTTTACAGCCGCGAACTATGACATTTTAACATTCGGGTATGTCATATTGAATTCGCCATTTTGAATATTGAAAATCTGAGTTTCAGATTCGTAATCAGCGACCCCAAAACCCCCCGAGTACCCTGTTTCATTTCGATTAAGTAACTTTTCCACATTTCGGTCCGCCATTTTGGATCCGCCATATTGAATTTTGAAAATCTGAGTTTAGATTCGTAATCAGCGACCCCGAAAACCTCCAAGTAACGATTTTTAGCCATTTTCCGCGTAAGGAAAAATTGTATGGTTAAAGAAAGGAATTTGTTGTCCCTGGAAAAATCGAATAGTGTATTAAGCGTTTCTTGTCTAAATTCACGCTTAAAATAGCATTTAAGCATCACAAAAGAGTGACGGAAGAGTGAATTTAGACAATTTAAAGCGTCCGACACCCAGGGGTACCTGAGAAAATAGCGTGAACGTTAAAAAGCTCTTTTAGGACGTATAAGCACCAAAGAAGCGTAATAGAAGCGTACACAACGTTTCGTTAAGCGTTCTAAAAAAGTCCGGTAAACATGATTTTAGACAATTTAAGCGGACCATGATCACCCTGATAAAAATGGAGAATGTCGGGCGCTTTAAATTAGTCCAAATTTACTCTTCGTTACTCTTTTGTAACGCTTAACCCTTTCAGTCACAGGCAGACATCAGTGTCCCACCAAGATGCTATCGATTTTTTAAGGTTTATGAACAGATAATTATAGATTTCGATGCGGCTTTCCCAAGGCTCCAATAAGTGTTAAAAAAAATAATATTAAAAAAACCGCAATGGAGGACTTTATAAAGGTCAAGAACTGGTTTGCAGCAAATCTACTAACAGTTAATATAAAAAAAACAAAACTAATAACTTTCGGTTACTATGCTGACAGTATTCCAAATATAGATACGAGAAATTAAATTAAATAATAATGGCCATCAACAAAGCGATCAAGTACTCCAAATTGTTAAATGCATAAAATATTTAGGAATAGAGCTTGATTGTAGATTAAAATGGACTCAACATATAGAACTTATTATTAACAAACTTCGATACCTAATTTTTGTTTTCTATAGGTTAGAAAGGATAATGAATATTAAGACTACGCACGATATATTTTACAAAATTTGAATCAATATTGACATATGGAATTGTTGCCAGGGGAGGTGCATATGACAAAATTATACGGCGAGTGCAATCACTACAATCGAGAGTTTTAAAAATAATATACAGTAATTACAGGAATCAAATTACAACATCAGAAATATTTAAGCAAGCTCAAATAATGAACATCAGACAACACTACTGTTACACAGCTTTAAGAACATATATAAAGGACGGTTACTTTCAACCAGTGAAATTTTTAAAGAAGACGCGCATCCACGATAGAGAAACTGTAAAAATTCCAAATTGGAAAAAAACAAGATGCAGAAGATCCTTTTTATATATTGCACCTATCATTTACAATAAGATAGAAAAAAACAAAATAAGACAGTTAAGATCTAAAGACAAAGCAAACAAAAGCTGGATACTAAATAGACCTGATATATGGAAGTTTTTTACCGGATAACACTGTACTTAACAAGCACAAGAACATCATCGAAAACTATTACGCCATTAATTTTACAATATAATATCTGGATGCAGACGAGCTAAGCTCAAGCATCCTATAAATTTTGCAAAAAATTTATCTAAATTGCTAACATACACGCAATTAAATTACATATTGGAAATATTATTTATGTGTTATAATAATCATATATAAGTTAGAATTAATGTATGATAATGTATACTACATTGTATTACTGTATGTGTGCAATAAATATCAATATCAATATCAATTATTTAAAATAATTATTGTTAATAACAAATTAGTACCAAAAAAGGCATAATTTTCAAAAGAAATTCATGCCAGGAAGAACTAATCGCTATTATTATTTGAAATTTGGTAAACTTGAGTTTTTGAGGTCACTGATTAAGAATCCGGTGTCAGATTTTTTAAATTCAAAATGGCGGATCCAGTATGGCCGACAAAAATGTTGAAAAATTATGCTTTTATCTAATATTTGGTATATAGTGGTTCGGAGGTTACTGATTACGAATACGGTTTCAGATTTTGATAATTTGACAAAATCATTATTTTTCCAAATTTTTGTCGGCTATATTGGATCCGCCATTTTGAATTTTGAACATCTGACACCAGATTCTTAATCAGCGACCTCAAAAACACAAGTTTACCAAATTTCAAAAAAATGCCATGGCTGGAAAAATTTGTAACTGAAAGGGTTAAATACTATTTCAAGCGTGAATTTAGACAAGAAGCGCTTAATACACTCTTCGATTTTTACCAGGTATGTAAGCGTACTTTGAGCGTTAATTGGACGCTCTTAGAGCGTCCACGAAGCGTTTGTATTCATGCGTACGTAAATGTTCATCGGGAGTCCATAAAGCGTCCAGTCATTGTTTCAAAAACGTCTAAGCGTTCATAGAGCGTTCTCAGAGCGTTTATATTCATGCGTACGTAAATGTTCATCGGGAGTCCATAAAGCGTTCAGTCATCGTTTTAAAAACGTCTACAAAGCGTTCGCAGAGCTTTTGTATTCAACCGTACGTAAATATTTATGGGAAGTCCATAAAAGGTCTACTCATTGATTAAAGACGTCTACAAAACGTGTTACAAGCGTTTTTCAATATTTTTACTAAAGCGTCCTTCAAGCTCTAAAGCAACTTCGAAAATATTTTGATATATCTTTTAGCTTTTTGTAGAGCGTATAAATAATCATTAGGACAATTATTTGTAGATACAACGTTGTTTATTGCGTTTTTGAACCATTTTTTCTCAAAATCTCGAGGTGATAGGCAATTGTTGAAGCCAGATTCATGTTCAGCGATGCAAAATCTATAAAGAAGGTCTACTCCGATGCTTGAATCATACTGCAAAGTCATTTTTTGTCGAACAGTGTAATTGGTGTTTGTTTAATATGACAGTTTGGTCCGGTGTAACAGTTAATTGAGGCAAGGACTGTCTTAAAAACGCTTAAACTAACAGCATTAATTGTATTAAAGCTTCAATTAAAGTTTTCTCGTAAAGCGAACAAATACTGAAAAACGCTCTATTCATTCTCAAAAACGTTTACTGTACTTTTAATGAATTCCTAACTAAGATTTTTGAGCTTTTGTTTATTTCGTAAGGCACAATAAATAATAAAAAAAAACGCTATACTCACTTTTAAAAGCCTCATTTTCTTTCAATTTTAAGTAATCGTTATATGAACGCTTTAATCAATGTTTTCGTATATGACGTAAAATTTTTCAATACTTCTATTCAATCTCTGCAAACGCCTAATGAATGTTTAAATAAGAGTACTTAACGCTTCGATCAAGTTTACGTATATAGCGAATAGAAATAAAAGAACACGTACTCTCCTCTTTACGAACGCTTAAATAAGAGTACTAAACATTTCGATAAATCTTACTTGCATAGCGTACAGAAAAAAAGGAAAACTTTTCATTCGCTTTCTACGAACGCTTAACGGGACGTCTAATAAACGCTTAAATATAAGAGTACTGAACGTTTCGATAATGTTTACATAAATACCTCGGGAAAAATGAAGCGTTACGCGAGCGTAAAAATGTCCAAATTCACGCTTATGGTACGCTTAACACTCTTTAGCTCTCTGGAAGAAAATAGAAGAGTCGTTAAGCGTACGTAAAGTGCCTTTTTGTCCAAATTCACTCGTTAACTCTTTTGGCACGCTTTTCTAACGCTTTTCACACTCTTATAGTCGCTCTTAAGTAACCCCCCATTTTTCCAGGGTAGCGCAGTAAAATTTAAAAAAAAAGCTCTATTCACCCTCTACAAACGCTTAACGGAAAGTTTACTGAACGCTTAAATAAGATTACTGAACGTTTCGATAATGTTTACTTATGTAGCGTAGTAAAATAAAAAAGAAGCTTTATTCACCCTCTACAAACGCTTAACGAAACGTTTACTGAACGCTTAAATAAGAGTACTGAATGTTCCGATAAAGCTTACTTATATACAGTACAGAAATAAAAAAAACGCTTTATTCACTCTCTACAAACGCTTAACGGGACGTTTATTGAACGCTTAAAATGTCTAAATTCACGTTTCGGACGCTTTGGCGTTAAGCGTCATTCTAACAGGCATTAAGCGTATAATTCATTTTATTGAAGCGTGCAATTCTATAAAACGCTTTATAGACGCTTTATTCAACGATTCCATTAGCAGGGTTGTCTTACATATCTCGCTGAAGTGTCAGCCGTTTTGAAAATTAAAAAAAAATATCACTTGGCTCTCGTTTCTCGATATAAAATGATAAACTTGAGCGCAGCACCGTTGGAATTGAGTCAAACTACGAGTGGACTCGGCCATTTTCCTTTTCATATAGTACTTTTATAGTTCTTTTGCGTTCTATTTAGAATACAAACTTATAAAAAACTAATCATTTTAGCCTGAATATTTAGTCATTTTAAGAAACAATGTTTTTTTTTTCGAAAATTAACATATTGCTCGAAAAAATTGCTTTAAACACTAAAATTATGCTAGAAATCACAATTAGTATATAACATTTTTTAAATTAAAAATTCTACCATTCATCCACCACATATGGAATTCGCCATTTTGAAATGAGAAAATTCAATATTCAATTATTATTTTGGAATGTACAAAATTACTGTAATATTTTATAATTAAGAGAATAATTAATTTTCATGACAAAAAAGAACTAGTGTAAAAATAGTGGACATTTTATCAATTATTAATGAGAACCAATTATTATTTTGAAGTCGCCATCTTGAAACTGAATTTTGCAATATTATATTCTTAAAGAATAACAAAAATTGCCAACTTTGTGATGCCTCAGAAAACATAAAAACTTGTTTTCGGTCTGAAGACAGGAAGAAAAATAAAAAATCCCCGTTTTTATGACTTTTTGTTTAAGAGCCGACATATTTAATTTGCCAGCGGTCTGGAAGACTCGATTACTTATTAATTCTAAATATGTACACATAGATTTTGGCTAATTTAATCATTTTTTATGGCATACCACACGAAACTTTAAGTTTGAGAAATGGAAACTATTCGTTTTTACTTTAAAGATAAAAGTTTTTATTCTTCAAATGCATGAAACGTAGATTTAAAAAAAAAGTTAGGTAAGTTTTGCATTTAATATTTATTATCATATAATAAGCAGGTTAATTATCGTTAAGTCTATACGAACATTCATCCTTCAGTTTTCGATTTAAACTATACAAACTTCATTGTTTATGTCTCATTTGTTGATAATAAGAATTTGAAAGTTCATACACATACTTTCCCCCGACCAATATGAGTCCGGTAGCCACGACCGGTAAACATTTTGCTTATCTATAATAAACAATGCGATCCATTCCTCAGCACAAGAGCCAGAAAGTACTCCACAAAATTGACCAGAAGAAAATGCTAGTCAAGAAGATATTTTTTAATCGCAACTCCGTATTTTTGTTCCACTTCCCAGAACACCTCAAAAACCAGAGTTTCGAAAATTCGAAACATTAAAAAATCGACATTTAAAAAGCCGACACTCAAAAAACGATGAAAACAACACTGTCACCTTTTTAAATGTCGATTTTTCAATATTTCGGATTTTTGAAATTCGATTTTTTGACATGTATCCTCACTTCCTGAATCAACTCAGCGCATGTTAAGTGCAAGCAGTACTAGTATACATTCTATAAAAATGTATAGAAAAGAATTCGCATTTCTCACTCTGAATTCGGATTCTTGATGTCTGAATTCTTGTTCGTTTCCTGGGTTATATATATGTTCTTATATATTATATCAGGTTGGAATGTAAAAGGTTTCAAAGAAAATGGTCAAGAAACCAAAGCAAAACTTATTCAATTCATTTTAATTCCTTTACATTTGTTGGGATTTTAGTAAAGTTCTTTGGAAAAGATTGAAACATTTAAATGGAATAAAATGAGTGTATCAATTCTGTGTTTTAATTCCAAACGATTCTCGAGAAACCGAATAAAAACGGATTTAATTCTTTTTGTTTGTTGGTACGTCGTTTCGATGAAGTTGACGTATTTTTATCGGTTTCATAATGGTATAATGTCCGCCATTTTGAACTTCGAGATTATAATATGATCAGATGACCCTTACATCATCACAAACCAAATTGGATAAAAAGAGATTTAAAATGTTGAATACTTTTCAATTCCTTCTTTGGTGACATTTAATAGGATTAATCGAAATTTGAAAAAAAAACAAGTTTTAATTGCAACTATATAATTCCATACAGACCCAATCGGCCCGGGTAACCCAAAAATCGGTCGACTTGTGCAGGGAGTTGACAATTGACTGAATGCCGATTTTGGGTCGATTTTCAGTCGACTTTTACTAAATCGACCTTATATTGACCTAATCAAACTGTATTAATCGGTCAACTTCTTAAAAGTCGACTTTTACTAAATCGACCTAATATTTACCTAATGAAAATTCATTAATCGGTCAACTTCGTAAAAGTCGACTGAAAATCGACTGAAAATGTTGGATCGGTGTTTTGAACAAGTCGACCGATTTACGGTCGATTTACGTCTATTTTCGGTCGACCCGGGCCGACAAGAGAAATAGTAAATTTTTGCATTTTTCATCCTATTCAATCCATTTTTATGTACTGGTTTCCTAATCCTATTCTTTAAAAAAATTGCACACAAAATGTAGTCAAATGGTACATGAAATGCAGAGGAAATAAAGATGCATACGTATAATAGAAAATTACCAGCATTTTTTAAAAATTCGTTTTCCCGAAAATCGTTGTATTGGTCAGTTACCCAGCCATTTCCTTTCTACCGTGCAATCTTATGACGTTCGTGACGATAAGTAAAACTCTTGTCAGAAGAAGATATGGGACCTAAAACCTTTTGTCAACAGTATAATTCCTGCCGAAAGAAGGTTTAATACCGAACATCTTATGTAAATAATGTTTTGTAAACAAAAAATCTTAAACGTAAAATCGTTTGTCGATAGTAAAACTCTTATCGAAAGATGATATGAGTCCTAAAATCTACGGTAAACCTTTGAACAAACTGATTGTAAAATTTGTTTAAATCATTAGATTTCAGTCGAATTCATCATAATGAAACATATTTATCTTCCTAATTTGACATTCAAACGGTCTACCTTACATTTTCCAGTAAACGGAAAACTATTAAGAAGGATTCGCATTCAAAAGTATTCCGCAGTGTTGGAAAGATTTCAATAAAAAACAATTATTTGGAAGTATTCAGAATGATAGTAGTTTAATCTTAAATCAGGATTTAAAATGTTTGAAAATAGAGAATTATATTTAGAGGTCAAAAAGTTGTATTCAAACCCACAAAACTGAATATTTTTAAATCATTTTGAATCATTCTTCATTACCTGGGTTCCCAGTAAACGAAAAAAAGATTAAAAAGTATTGAAAAGGAATTAATGGAGATTAAAACTTGATTGTTTTTATCTCATTTGGTTCAAAAAAGGTATTGGAATGATTTTTAATCCCAATAAAACCCCAATTATGAAAAGAATTTTGACTTATTGAATTCCTTCATATGCCGTTCTACAAACGGCCATCAAAATGAATTCTAGCAAATACAAGACTTGGAATTAAAAAATATCTCATTGAATCCCCTCAAATTCCTCCCATTAAAAAATACCATTCAATATCAAATATGGCATAAAACAATGTATTACTGAATCCCCTCGAAATCTATCAATTACCACTTCAAAATTAATTCCACTGTGTTCCATATTTGGAACACATTTTAATGAATTCCCTTGAATAACCATGGCCTAAATTAATTTTGAATTCCAGCTCCAGAATTGCAAAAGATATATTATGGATCCTCTTGAATACCAACGATTCCAAACATTAAATCTTATCCTAAGAGATACCAAATTTGGGAATCTAGGGGTCTGCTTTTTTTTTAATTTATTGATTTAGGATTATATGGGATTAAAAAACATAGAATTTTTTCATTTTCAATACCAACAAAGAAGGGATTAAAAATTTTTAATCACTTTTAATCTTTTTTCATTTACTGGGTTATGTAACCGCCGGTATTCAGTGGAATTCAATACAAAACGTTTGAATTCCTAATCTGGTATTCAATGTAATTCAGAACATTGTCGAAATTGTTAATATTCTCCCAATTCATTAGAATTCATTATGGAACAAGTCATATTCAAAAAATGGCATTCATTGGTGTTCCCTTTATGTCAATAGCCAATCAAATTCGAAAAGAATCGTTTTCTTGGCGGAATAACAGATTGCTTGCTACTATATCCATTTCTATTCATTTTTAACGGAAATGGTAATCAACAAAGTCTAAAATATCCGGCTATCCCATGCAATAAAAATTCCCGAAGTCTTACATGCGTTTGTAACGTTCATTTTTCAAAATATAACGTTTTGGTGGAACTTTGCATGAAAATGTGGATTTCGAGCATATTGCTCCGTGTCTGTTTCCGATTTAAATGGATGGAAAATGAAACACAAAGGTCTTATGCACTAAAGTATAAAATTCTTTGAATTTTGAGACCAAAAATGAAGAAATCCGTCGAGCGCTTGTCGAGAAAAATGAAAAAAACCAAAAACTTTTGACTGAAACTTTTTTACCTTGGAAATTACGTAAAAAATCTGAAAAAAATGTAACTTTAGATTGACCTGAAATGAACATCTGAATTTTTTCAGATTTTTTAATGCCTGCTCAATCCATTTTAGATTCAAAGTCGTAAAATATCGATTTTTCAAGCTTTTTTACATGGCTGAATCCACTTCAAATCATGCAGACCGACTAACCTCAAGCTGTATAATTAACTGCCCATGCATAAAAGCGTAAAAGCTATTTTCAACGAAGTTATCTGCATTTTAAGTTTGAATTGTAAAACTTAAAAAAAATAGTTTTTCCTGCCATTCTTGTTCTAATTAACGTAATAAAAAATGTCTTCTTGAATCTTTTCGGAGGTCTTTCCTTCTTCAAAATCCCCTTTGTACTTTTTAAAAAGTTCCAAAATTAACAAAATGGAGAGGGATTTACTGAAAATAAACAAGGTCCATTTTCTCAAAAACCCCCACTTTTTCTTCTTCAAATTTTTACCATAAATTCTTACCAATATGACGAATAATTGCTATAAGTTTGACGGCTGCTAAACCAAATTGACAGGCAGGAGAATGTTTTTTCGAAAATTTTTTTAACTTTTCTCCAGACCGGAGGCTCTGGGAAATCCATCCAAAAAGATGATAACATTTCTAAGTATTTTCGGGGTCACTGGTTACAAATACGTGGTCAGATTTGCAAAATTCAAAATGGCGGCTTCGATATGGCGGCTGTCTAATAAAAATTTTGTGATATAAAAAATACCATCATATTCTGCACAGAATTCTGTATAAAAAATGTCTCTTGTGAATTTTTTTGTACATTGCAATAGATTCCAAAGAAAAAAATGACGAACACCTAAATTAAATATTTTTATTGCATATTGAAATATAAATTAAAAGTTACTCAGTTATATATAATATTATTATTATTATTATTATTGAATTAAAAATGTGTTTATTTAATTTCTTCAAAATCATGTTTAGCAGTTCGGGACATGTAACAAAAATTGTCTCCATTTTCATTGTGTCCAAATGTGGCATTTTGAAAATATCGTAAAAAATCTAAAAAAAAGATGTAACTTTAAATTGACAACGTGTATACTCCTGAATTTCTTTAGATTTTGTGACGAAATTTGAATCGATTTAAGATAATAAAATTTCGTAAAAATTCACTGTTTTTCAATTTTTGAAACAACGTAAAAATTCTGATAAAAATTGAAATATCTTAAGATTTGTAAAAAATATATTTTTGAACTTTTATATATTTTTCTAGCAATTTGGGATTGTTACAGGACAATAAAAAGGTCAACAAATGTAGTTATTGGGATTATTCAATATCTTCCACCATAACAACTGATTGTTTAAAAATGTATTCTTAAAGTTGTAAGAAAAATCCACATTCTAAGGTATAAATTTTTGTTGTACATTTCACTATTTGAAATCCGCAGCAATTTTAGACATGTGTTATTTTTTTGTCGTGTCAATGAACCATTTTTGAGAAAATTCAAGTGAAATCTACTTTTTTTACAGAATTTTTGAAAATTATTTTCAAGGAAACAAAAAAAAAGTTGAATAATACAGGTTTTTTGCCCTAACGGTTAACCCTTTTCGTCCCAAAAGTCCGGAATTTGGACACAACTTTCAACGATGTAACTTTTATTCCAAATAGGTTTAAAAAAATTGAAATAAGTCAAAATCAATAGATTTGGACCTCCTCTTTCAAATGCCGTGGTCAGAATCGGCCGGAAATTTCAGAGAAAAAAGTTATGATCATTTTTTCGAAAAAAATAATAATTTTTTCGACGTTTTTTCGCAATAATTGCGTTTTTTGACATTGAAAAGGGCAGTGCTGATCGTTGCAAAACATACTAATCGCGTCTTCTTACTCAGACCATTCTTCTCCTGTCGGATTTTTTTCAAAAAACAAAATGGCAGCTTCAAGATGGCGCCTCCAAGTTGTAATTTTACATTTTCTCCCACAAATATTGATTATTTGACCGCGTAACGGTTCAAATCACGGAGAACTGGGATGAAAAAGTAATTATTATCATTTGTGAATACTTAGTCCTATCATGATTTATTCATAACCTCAAATAAGTCATGTACAATGGGTTTTCACCGATATTTTGTCTGAATTTCACTCAATATCTGACGTTTCTGTATCACTACGTACATATGAAATTGAAAATAACCATATATGATTGTGACCTATGAAGAATTTGTTTATAATCTACAAACTGAGTGAAGGTCAACCCACATCTTATAGTGCGACATAACTTTCAATATCTGCAATATTGATTTACAAAATACAAAACAAAACACAAAAATAAAAAACAAATATTTCCTCCCAGCCTCCACGTGTGTTTTGAATACAAGAAAATGAAAGTAATAAAATTAAAATTAAAAAGATGAAGAAAAGTATTTTAAAAATAAAAAAAAAGTCGAACTGTACTAAATTTTTAGGTTATAAACCGATAATTAATAGGTCATAAAGGTACATGGTCATTTTTAATTTCACACATAAGTAATGTTACAGAAACGTCGAAAATTATGTGAAAATTAGACAAATAATCGGTATAAACCCATTGTGTCTAACTAATTTGAGGTTATGAACAAATCATGATGAGACTAGGTATTCAGACATGATAATAATTGCTTTTTCATTGCAATTCTCCACGATTTGAGCCGTTACACGTTCAAATAATCGATATTTGTGCGAGAAAATTCAAACTTACAACTTCCAGACGCCATCTTGAGGCCGCCTTTATGTTTTTTGAAAAAAAAAACCGACGGGAGAAGAAATGTCTGAGCAAAAAGACGCGATTAGTATGTTTTGCAACGATCAGCACTGCCCTTTTCAATGTCAAAAAACGCAATTATTGGGGAAAAACGTCAAAAAATTTTTTTCGAAAAAATGATCATAATTTTTTTCTCTGTAATTTCCGACTGTTTCTGACCACGACATTTGAAAGAGGAGGTCCAAATCTATCGGTTTTTATTTATTTCATTTTTTTTTAACGCTGATTGGAACAAAAGTTACATCGTTGAAAGTTGTGTCCAAATTCCGGACTTTTGGGACGAAAAGGGTTAAGGAGGGGGTGTTTCTTGGTATATTTAATGGAAATCTTCTTTCTTTTTTGTCCAATCAACATTTCCAATAATAAAAGTCTAAAAAAATTCGACTAAAAAGTAGAGAAAATTTGTTTTAATTATCTCTAATAACTTTTTTGTAATATTTGACAAGATGTCATCCTAGGTGTATCATAAAAATAAACAAAAATTGTTGCAATTGCAATTGAAGTAAACATTTACATCTGGCAGCCAAAAGAGATGATTTGAAGATGTACTGTTTAGTAAACATTTTTCCAATGAGTGCATCCGACTAATTTAAAAAAGCTGAGGACACGTGTAACCGATGGAAATGTATATATAAATACGCAGTTTGGGAAACGTGCATCAAGACTGTGCTTCTTGTAAGTCGTAAAAAGCTTGCATATGCGTTTCGCGTCTGGTCGCCTGCTGACACGCACCCCACGCACGGTTTTTAGTCTCTCCAGGCGACGACGGGAAGTTCGTCTTTAGATCAGTTGCCCTCCGACTCTCTTCGAGTGTTCTTCTTTTTTACTACTTGTCCACTACGACTTTTTGTACGTTTGTATTCATGTGTATTGTTCTACGACTTTGATTACGCACAAAAAAAAAACCCAAGCTTATCATTTCATTCATTCACGCGAAACTTACTCCAAAAAATATTAAAAAGTGCTCCAGTTTTTCATAATATTTAATTTATTAAATTTCCTTTTTATGTTAACTAAAGTTCCAAAGTTAATTGATACAAATGTTTCTTCAATGTGGGTGCTGTGGTTATAAAATTCGTGATACAAATCTTCTATGCACGAGAAAAAGCTCTGGAATATCATAAGTAACAATTATTTTATTCATCCTCATCAGGGATTAAAAAATGTCGAATCTTATCAACAAGAAAAAAGCAAACGTTGTCAAAAATTAATTAATACAATAAAATGTGATTAAAAAATTAATATTTTAAGGTTATTTTGTTTCTGCAATATTTTTAGATATTTTAAGAGCTTTTAACAACGATATGAATGATTCGATTTTTTAAAATAATTCTATAGACTAGAAATATTGCAAAGACTTTTTAATGAAGAAATGAGACAAAACCAACCAAGAAATATATTTTATTATATTTTTTAATCGCATTTTGTTGTAATTATTTAATTAATTATTTAATTATAATAGTAAATTAATTTTTAATAATTATAATTACTCTCATCCTAATTTGAAAATAATCATTAATAACAACAACTTATACTATACTAAACTTGACAATTCCGATTTTTAAAATTTTTTTCCAACATTTGTAACCCTGAAGTCAAGGATTTGGCTGTCAATCGAAGTTTTATGCAAATTTTTGTTGGAAATTATATTTTGCCGATGATGGTAATTATTACTAAGTTTTAAGCATCATTTTTTATGTTTAAAAAAAACATTAAAAGAATAAATTAATAGCAAAAATCTCTTATATCTATACCATTTCTTTGAGTGTCCATTTTTTACTGAATGTCGAGGCAAACGTTTTTTAAAATATTTAAAAAATACCATTAAAATAGTGTATTTGGAAACGTCATCAAAAATAAGCGGTAAAAATAATATAAGCTAGTAAATAATCAATAAATGAGTAAATAACAAAATAATGTAATATATTTGAATTTTTGAAAGAAATTTGATGGAGGTTTTATTATAATTTTTTTTTGTTAAACAAAAACATTTTTTTAAGTGATATTATTTAATCTGATTTATATAATGTTTTATTAGGAGATTTTATAATGTTTTTCACTAATTCTTCCATGACTTTTGAATAGTAAACCCACATTTGTATAGTAAAGTAGCTGTCAAAATTCTTGTAAAATATCTTCTAATGTAACCTAATTTATTTTACGTCAAAGTTATTTGTGTTAGAATTTTTTAGGTTATAATCAAAAATGAAATATCTTTTGATAAATATGGCGGCTTATATGTAAACAAAAATATAATTTTTTCATAATTGTTTTTTCATATTAAAATCGCGAGAAAATTCACCCATCGGTGTACAAAAATTGTAAGGTTGACACTATATCTTAAACAAAATGGAGGTGAGCGGACACTTCTCAAAAATTCTAAACTTTTTTTTTATATTGAAATTTTCAATTTTCAGTTTTCTAAAAATATTAGTGAAAATGTCAGTATTTGATTTAATTACTTTAAAAACTGGGTAGGATCAATTTTATCAAGTTCGTAGTCCTTTTATCCATTTCGGGTGTCGTATTGAATTCACAATCTTGGTTACTAAAATCTTAATTATTGAAAATCTGACAAAATCGAATTTAATCCATTAACGCCCAAAAATCTGAATTTTTTTGTTTACATTTGTATTTCAGTACTAATTCGAAAAATGGAAAAGATCATAACAGACCCAATTTACTATTTTCGGAGACGCTCTTTCGATTCCTGCCGTTTAAATTGCATTCCCATGCCTTAGGAAAACAATATGGCGGATTCAATTTGAAAAAGTACCGAAAAATTTGGAAGAATTTTTTTTATCGATGTTTTCCAAGTCTATAACAGATGTCGATTCCTTATAAAAGTTGTAGTTCACGAGAAAATGTTGTATTTTCTGTTTCATATAGTTTATCTTTTTAAAAATGGCGGAAACGCGTGAAAATGTTAATGAAGTTTTTGTGAGTAACTCTGACATATACATGTCAACGTTAAACGAATTTTTGTTAACCAAAGTGTAAAATGTTGTTTGATTAATCTTGAATCATTTTCCTGTTCATTTTCATCTTTGAATAATGGCGAATTCAATATGACGGACGGAAAACAATGAAACATAACGAGTTTACTCACGATTATCACCAATAAAAGTATTAAAATATCTATTTTATCCCGTTTATCTACGTTTGATACTAAATTGAATAAAAATTCAGTTACGGATTTTAACAATTCTAAATGGCGAATTGAATATGGCGGATATATTGTTCAAAAGTGTTTTATCATCATTCATGAAATTTATTACTCAAGAACAATGAATACAAATCTAAAGTCAGATTTTTCAAATTCTTAAGGAAGAAACCAAGATGGCGGATCTTTTGGTCCAAAAAAGAATGAAATTGAGTTGATTTGATTGAATTGATTCAACTTCACAAATATGACACCAAATTAGAATTGAGCGACCTCAAAAGCTATATATGGCAACTTTCATCTAGTTCGAGTTATTAATTTATAAATTATTAATAAGTTGGCCCTCATAATACATCCACTATTTTGAATTTAAAAAATCTACTTGCTAAATGTGAATTAATTAAAAACTATTAATTGAAACACGAAAAGTAGATCACAAATTCGATTAGTAATTATATTTACTGATAATTAATGAAAAACTACTAATTTATTACTAATTCTAAAAACTACAAACTAAAATGTTAAATTTCTACTTTTAGATTAGTATAATTTTATGAAATTAGTAGTTTCTCATTAGTTTCTAGTAAAAAAATGTACTAATTGATAGTAACCCCTCTTCATTTTAGTTTAGTGTTTTTTACTCTGTAGCCGCCATTTTGGATTCGAAATTTTGAATTTGGAAAATCTGACATCAATATATAAAAACATACAAATAGCAATTTTCACCAATAGTCATTACAATTTGTGCGTTCAAAATGTTTAGTGGAAAATCAACGTTTTTAAAATGATAAAGACTTTTATGACGAAATGCAAAAATGTCAAACTTCAAGATTTTTGTGCATCGCTGTTTGAAGAAAGTACGAAGTTTTCTCTCCATTTCAATGTGAAAAAAATCATTTAAAAAGTCTGTTTTTTTAACGTAAAAAAGCCGCCATATTTAAATTTGAAAATAAGAGATTAGATTTGGAGCTCAGGTTCTAATAGTGGATACCAAAAAAGTACTAGGAAACAGGGTATTCGTTCAAAAATTACTACACCTTGATTACAACAAGAAGAGTTGAAGATCAATTAAAAAATCCCAGTTCTTTGTTGTAAATGGGTTTATGAAAAGCAATTTGAATTGATATTATAAATTTATAGAATAACATTTCAAGTTATTGAAATGTTGACTATCAAGGTTTCAAAAATACTAAAAATTATAGTTCTGAAAAAATGTACTACTTTCTTTGCTAAATTCTAAGCATTTTTTACTGCTTTCACTTACTAAAAGTTTTCGAAAAAAAACAATCCTAAACAAATCTTTGAAAAATTTTCAAAAAAATTCTTTACAGAATATGCTAACAGTTTTTTTAGAATGTTTCGTAAATAATTTAAAATTTTCAAGAAAATTTCACAAAATGCCATCAAAAAAATCTGAAAAAATTCCAGTATATTTCTGAATGAATTCTTTTCATTTTTAGCATATTTTTTAAAAAGCTCATAGATTTTGCGGTAGCTTTCAAACAATTTTTCATTGAAACGCCATTTTAAGGTATTTACAGTGATGTAGGGTATAAAACTAAATTGTTTTCTTAAAATTCAAAGGTTTTGACCACTTTTGTCCATAGTTTCAATAGAATCTCATTATTCTACTTTCTCGAAAAAATTGACAAGAAAAAGAAAAATTGAAGTATTTCGAAATATTTTACCAATTTTTTTCAAGGTGTCGTCATATTGAAATTTCTGATAAATTAGCAGGATGTGTACCTTTCAATTTTGTTCAACTTCCATTTTGATACGAAATTGAAGCAAAAAATTATTTTATTAGGATAAAAAATTATTTTTTTTCAAACCTTATTTTTATCCTGAAGCATCTTTTCTTTTTTCATAAAATCTTCTAAAATCGTGCAATTGAAACTGCCACTTAAAAGTTGTGGTCCCATGTAATTGAATTTTGATAAAAACTTGTGCAGTACAATTTTATGCAACAAAAAGTGTTGAGAATGATTAAAAAAATATGTATGTATTAAAAAAATATGTAAAAATATGTAAGATTCTACCGAAAATTGTTTAATCACTTTCAAAAAACGGCGAATTCAAAAAAATTCTGAAAAAGTTTCACAAAATTCTAAAAAACTTTATGCTATATTTTAGAATGGTCAAAAACAATTTGTTTTAAATCTAGTTTATCCTAAAGCAGGCTATTTACGACCTAAAAACTTAAATGTATAATCTCATAATTTGTTATATAAAACCACTCATTGCCCAATCAGCACATGTACGTCCATTGGACGTCCAATGTACGTACGCTATGTCCAGAAGGAACTTCCACTGGACGTCCATATTGCACATTTGGGACGTCCATTGTACGTCCATGGTACGTCCAGAGGAGAGAGAAGTGTACATCCAATGGACGTCCAGACGTGTACGTACTCTGGGTGAAATTTGGACGTACTATGGACGAAGTGTGGCCAATAAATGGACGAAATAAGTGGTATATGGACGTCCAAAAGACGGCTGTGTACGAAATGTGGACTAAACATGGATGTACCGTGGATAAAATATGGTCCAGTGGACGTCCATAGGAGGTCCACTGAACGTCCATTATTATTTCATGGAACGACCAGACTACACACATTTGAACGTGCGGTGGACGTCCAAAATGTACGTACAGTGGCCCAAGAGTGGACGTTCGATGGACCATAACGGACGAAATACGTAACATATCAAGTCCATTGGTCGTCCAATATACGTTCAGTATTCTATGGACTAATAACGTCCAAATTATTTTACGTTCAATATTGTAACATTCCGCACGAAATATGGCCGTTCAATGGTCCGAAAATGGACTTTAAGCGAACAAAATATACGTAATATAATATATCCAACGTATGTCCACTTCTGCACTTATACGGGCCTCCAACGATCCACGCCAACAAATGCGACCGAAATTATCGAATTTCATTAATTTACGTAAAAATATAAGGAGTACCGCGTGTAAAGGAGCCATAAAAGACAAAGGAGTTCTTCACACCAGCGCGTCGCGGAGGTGCCGCGGACGTTCACTTATGTACGTACACTGGATCTCCAAGTATGTATGTACACTGGACGTCCATTATTCGTCCATAAAAATGCAGGTCCGAATTGTCGAAAAATGAACGTACCTTAGACGTCCACATAAGTATGTACATTGGACGTCCAAGTATGTACGTACATAGGACATACGATATACGTCCATACATTTATGGACCTAATTTGGACGTAATATGGACGTCCGTTGGATGTTCAAAGATGGACGTACATATAACGTCCGGAGATGTACGTACGTTGGACGTCCATTTACGTCCATTTTTTGTCCTGGACGTATGGACGTAACATGGACGAAATGTGTACGTCCACTGGACGTCCAGTGCTGACTGGGTGATTTCATGTAAGCATTTAGATAGTTATAACTGCTACGAATACAAATTTTTAAAAATCCGGGAGTAGAACTCGATTTTTCGCCCTGCAGCATTTTTAACACAAAAAAAAACTGAGAACCGCAAATATCAAAAGTAAATTCTATTATGTTGCCAAAACAATCGAAATATGTCAAAAAAGTAATTTTGTTACATACTTAACCTTATACTTATCTCGATAATATGTTATAGAAAAAATCCATCCGAGCCATTGTTTTCAGGACTAAAGAATACTTCGAAAATGATATTGTAGTTCTCATAAGTAAAATCTCTTTTTCTACAAAAACAATCAAAATACACCGAGAAACGAAAGTTTTCACATATTTAACCTCACTTTTCTTGAAAATGTAACGTGATTAAAATATTCCGGTAGAGTCATTATTTTAAGAATCAAAAAATACTTTTCATTTCGAAATTCCACAAAGAATAAAATTTTGAAGACATCTGAAAATGAGCATAACCATAAAGAGAAGAAAAATGCTTTAAAGTGAATATTTCAACAAATATTGCTGACGAAACTAGTCTTTCGTGTTTCTTGTAATAAAAAAATATTTCCTTCTGTCGTCTGCACATGACGTACCCATGTGTTCACATTTGTTCACGTTTGTGTATCACAAAAAATTTAGTGAAATTCGAGAAAATTGAACGAGCATTTCCACTAGAATTTTAGTTTTTAAATTCTGTGATTCCGATGAAATTTTCCTACAAAAAATTCCGACTTTTTTGACGTCTTGAGTATTAGAACACCGTGAGGGGTTTTACTGCACTTTGACAAACAAAAAATTATTGGGCTTCTCCCTAAACAGTACCAAAATAGATGAAAAGTGTTCGATTTCAGGAATCATTGTCTGAGGGTTCGTGAAGCACATTTTTTCAACTCAAAAATAGGAAAATTATATTCTGTGAATTAGTGAAATTGCGCTTGATTTTTCAACATGATTTTGTAAATCGATAATTTAACAAACAATTGATTAAGTAATTCCTTGAAAACTCGCATTTGAATTTACATTCAATAGTAAATATCTGATGTTTATGAATTTTTTCTGTATCTTCACTGCGTTTTTTAAAATTTTGTATTAAACACTCCGGACTGAAAATAATATTGAATTTGGTAAACACTAATTTAACTACTAACTAGAATAAGACACAGTCATCGTTTTTAGTTAATTTTAATATTTAAATAGGGACTTCGATAAATTATGTCGTCAAGCCTACCATTTAAATAATAGAACCAACTAAAAAACGTAGTTGTACTAGACCCTACAATTCAGATGGTAAAATCAACTATTCTTTTTTTCCAGTATACATTTTGGTAAAAAAATATTTCTATTCAATGATTTTAATTAATGATTCTTTAATATTTTTCGGACATCACATAAACTTATAAAGCATTTTAAAAATGTCGTTAACACAATGTATTTAAAACTGAGATAATATAAGAATGCCTAAAATACAAGATGTAGTATAATATCACATAAAAAACAACTTCGGTAAAATAATCCCATTAGGGGTTAAAAATAAATAAATAAAAAATCATTATAGGTTTATTATACATTGAAAAAAAGGATTTTTTTAAAATAATGATATTATTTACTTTTGTATTAAGTTTTTTATTTATTATATTATCATGTGGTGTTTTTAAATGTTTCTTATAAAATCCTCATGACTATAAACAGTTGGAGTGAGAATTGTGCCACACTTTTACGAAGAGTGAAATGTTCACTCTATTGAGAATGACATTTCCTTATTCTAGGTGTCAGGGTTTTTCTTTCACTCATAATGTAGTAAAATGTCACTATTCACAAAATAAAATTTTCACTCGAAGGAATTTAGAGAATAGTTTGACACGATTCACATACCAGAATAAATAAATTAAATATTTAATTCCACTTTGCATAAAACTTATAAATATTATTACATAAAATCGTTTAATAAATAAAACATTGAAAGCTCATTTGTGTTCTATTTTGCCATAAACTTAATAACCACAATCAGAAAACTTCAAAGTAAAAAACACTTTTTTTAATAATTAAAATTCGTCATAAAACAATTTAAAACAATTATTCAATTATTTCAATTAAAACAATTATTAATTTTTAGACGTAAACACAATGTTCTTAAGTATTATATTGAAGTTTACCGAATTTAGATGTCATAACATAAGAAAATAAAAATATGCTATGACAGCATAGAAATGTAACATTTATGTAGTCGGTTAAAGGTGAAGATAACGTCTTATCTGAATAGTGTTAAGTTTCAAAAAACTGCTGAAACAAGACGTCATACTTCACTACATCGTGATACTGAAGTCGTGAAGATTAAATACTACATCCAATAATTGATAAATTCATAAAATTACTAAATGTAGTGAAACAAATACAAAATACTGTCATTAATAAAATCCATAACATCTCGATATGATGAAATGTAAATTAATAGTTATTTTATAATGTAACTTCACGGTGATAACAATTTTTTTGTATAAAAATACTGTAAAAGCAAGTGACTTATTTCATGAAATTTTTGGCACTTAAAAATGTCACAAAATAAGAAACTGAGTTTTAGAGTGTAAGATATTTCGGTTTTGCATTCTAAAAGGGGAAAAAATTACTCTAAAAAATGTTTAGTCTATACTTTTTTGTCTAATTTAAAGAAAAATTTGTTTTAATGTCTTTAGTCTATAGATTTTTATGATAATTTTTTACCTATACTTTTTATGCAAAAACTGAACTTCTGAATAATATAAAAATGTTCATATTCAAGGAAATTTTAATTAAAAAGACTCCAATTTATATTTCGAAATGATCACGACTTAATTAGTTAGTTATCATGATCTACAAGAGAAAATTTTTAACCTTCGAAGTGAATCGCCCCATTCATCAATACAAAGACTTCTTTTGAAGATGTCGATGTGAGTCACCGACGAAATATTTGCATTTAAATTACCAGTAGAATTTTCTGCTCTTGATTTTAACTACGTTAATAATTATCAACGAACCCATCATTAATAGCTATATTCTACTGAATAAATAACCACGTGTCATTTGCCATGAAGTAACGATTAAATAATAGGGGAGGTATTTTAGTTAATATTTACGAATGAAATTAATTTATGTTTCAGATTCAACTACTAAATCTACAAAGGGAGCGGCCATGCTTAAAGGACTCATACACGCAGTCGTACTCTTAGTCGTTATTTTAGGTAATATTTAATATTTTGTTATGAATTTTGAATTGTTTAAATACACCAGAAAAAATGAAAGATAGGGAACTAAAAATTGGTTAATAAGTCAGAAGACGTTTCAACATTTCTTATAATACATATTTTAAAAAGTTCATACTAAATTGGACCCCGAAGATTTATGAAACTAATAAATAAATAAGATTTCGATTCCTTCTGATACTTTAACCCTTTTTACCCCGAAATGACAACATCACATATGTAAACTTTAGCTCAGTTTTCCAGTAAAAAGAATTTTGTTTGTTTTTTGATCTTTAAAAGATACCTTTTCTACTTTTTGCAAGCCTGCTGCATCGATTTCGGATGAGAAAATGCAAAAAAAAAACCGAGTATTTAAGCAAAAATTTTGCAAAATAAACAAAAAAATCTATGATTTTCAGGTCGTTTTTTTTTCTTTTTCATTATTTTCTCGACTAAAATGGGTTATAATCAATAAAATGTGTGTATAAAAAGCGATCTCGATCGTTGAAAATAAATGAAAAAATTTGCAACATTTTTATAAAATACTTAGAATACCAGTACCCAAATTTCATTTTAACATTTATTAAAGAAATTGTAGAAATTATCGGTATTTTAATAGTTCATCTCATTGAAACTCGACACTAGGAATTTTTCTAAAAAAATGTTTGTTTTTTAAAAAAGTAGGGGTACTTTGGTGTAACGTCCCTAACTGCGTCGATTTTTTTAAAAGGTCGGGGTTTTCTGGAGAAAAATCAGGATTAGTCACAGAATTTTAAAGAATTTTTCTACAAAAATGTACTGGAATATATGTGAAAACTACAGAAATATTTAGTCGTTAAAATAGAACAAAAGCTTACAATACTATTGAAAACTAAACCAAATACACAAAATCTCCCTATACAAATTTGTAATAAACAACCAAAAACATGTTTCAGTTAATAAATTACAGTTATTATTTTATTAAATACTAATTTTTAGATCCCACCAGGCAACGTATATCCGTAACGTTTTAAAAACGTTTTAGAAACTTTTTCAAAATTTTGTATGTCGGCCATGTTTACAAAACGTTTATAAAACGTTTACAGAACGTTTTAAGAACGTTTACAGAACGTTTTAAGAATGTTTACAAAACGTTTTAAGAACGTTTACAGAACGTTTTAAGAACGTTTACAAAACGTTTTAAGAACGTTACGAACATTCGGTACCGCTTGGAATGTTATCAATTTTTGGAAATTTAACATACAATGTTTTATCTATTTACTAAAAAAATATAAAGTTGTTGTAAACAGTACGTTTTCAATATAGATCAAAGATCACAATTACTTCCGTAAATCAGGACTAAAAATTGGTCGATAAAGATGATTACGGAATTATGTGTGTTATACGTAATTTCAACGCAGAATCGAGAAGTAGATGACTCGTGTTGTGTTTTATCATCTTGCAATAGAAACTGTCGCCCTAACTGATAAGGCAGAAATATAGTTGATAGGAAAGGGTGCATGCGACAAACGTCCGGATGCGATCTCTAGTTCATCCTACGCGAGAAATTATTTTTGAATTTCAATGAATGCCCTACATTCTTAAATTAATTTAGTATCGAATTAAATATTAAGATAAAAATGCTCTTCTTTGAACCGGAATTCAGTTCGATTCATCCTGAATAGATTCGGCCACATAAATGTTAATTTACCACATTAAAAGAAAAAGGTTCAGGAAAATGTTAAAATAGAAGGACAAAATATGGACACTATGAAAATCCGAGGAAATGTATTGCAAATAGTTAAATAACTATTTTATACAATTTTTAGTATATTGCAACTAAATTAGTGGTCGCAACTGAATGTACTTTTTTATTCACGAAAAATGTTTATGAAAGTAAACAATTTTACTTCAACTATTTATTTTAATTAAAAAAAATGAAAAAAAACATAAAGCAATTAAAAATAATTAATAATAATAACTTTTGAGTGTAATGATTTAAAAATGGTAAATATATGGTTATTTCTGAAGTACAATAAATGTAGTTTAAAGTTTACATTTCTTTCTCGTTTCGTCAATATCATTTAAATTGTAGTTAATATATATTAAAATATATTATTAAGTAAAATTTTGAATTTCTTTTTGTAAAAAATAAATATTTCAAAAATAAAAAAAAAAAGAATTGGAGGCGCCGGGTATCGATCCCGGTACCTCTCGCATGCTAAGCGAGCGCTCTACCATCTGAGCTACGCCCCCTTCGTGTGTGTTAAAGTGATTTAGGCTCAGTTATACTGGGCACTTCGAATACTTAACTGAAATTCCATTACTATTGCACAATTTTGATCTATATCCTACTTTGTCAAAAATACAAATGAAACTAACAATTTTTTTTAAATTAAATAGAATGTACGTGAGTAATTCTACAGTACAGAGTCGACATATCCAGAATTCACAAATGAAAATCGAACTACAATTTCTAGTATCTTTTCGCATAATATTCTATATTGCATCGTATAATTTATTTATTTTTATTTAACGGGTTATACCCCTTCTTGTATACGTGGTGTACATTAGTAAATACAATCTTGAAATGAAAAACGAATATAAATTTATTTTGAATAAAACATAAAATGTAATTTTTTAACATTAATTAAATTCGTGAAATTCCAACTTAATATTTCGAATAATGTCGCAATTGGAAACATTATAATCAAAGAATTTAATATTAGTATTATAATCACATAATGAGTTGACCAGAGCACACATTCTGTATATCAGCGCTTTTTACATTATTTTATAATGACAAATATTTTTTTTCTAAACTAGTATTTTACCCTTTTATAATATTTTCTCTAACGTTCAATATTATGTTTATGTTTTTGTTATCGTCATTTATTTGCAACCATTGTGCTCTAAATACATATATTGACAGATAAAGCAGATCATAAGATGCATCACCTTCTCTATATTCTTGAAACAACAAAATTATAATAAAAAGTTCAATTTTTGTTCAATCTTGCGTAATGTAAAAAACTAACTTTATTAAAAAAATAAGTTACGCCGACTGTTTCTTCGAATCATTTAGAGTATTGCAAACCATAAAAATATGTCCAATTAAATTCCCACTATAATTCATCAACATTTTCAAAAGTGAAAAGTTAAAGTTGCATACGCTGTGATAAAAAAATACAATAACCACTTTACAATAGTGAACACGGGGTTACAAAAAATAGTAAAATTAGCTATTTCTATATATTAAACCAGACAACGCTATTGTTTCGTTTTCCGTTTTTAGATTCTTAAATATATAGTAGGGTACATAAGCTCAAATCAAAAACAAAAATCCTACGACAAAACGACAAAAAAATAATCACAAGACAAAAAGACACATATAAAAAAAAACAGCGACAAAAAAATAATCACAAGATAAAAAGACACGTGTCCAAAAATAAAAAAAACGCGACAAAACAAAAAAAAATAATCACACGATAAAACATTAAACAAAATATAATCAAAGATAAAAAGACGCATGTTAAAAACAGACAGTGACAAAACAACAACAAGAATCACAAGACAAAAAAAAGATACATGTTCAAAAAAAAAAAACAACACAGCGACAAAAAACAGACGACAAAATGACAAAATTAATAATGCCATGACAAAACGACAACAAGACGCATGTACAAAAAAAGACAGTGACAAAACAATAAAAACAAGAATCACAAGACAAAAAGGCATATGTATAAAAGAAGTCTGCGACAAAAAGACACCACGACAAAACAACAACAAAAATAATCACAACAAAAAAAGATACATGTTCAACAAAAAAAAACATACGACAAAATGAAACAAACAATAGTGCCACGACAAAAATATAAAAAGTAATCACAAGACAAAAAGACGCATGTACAAAAAACGTACGACAAAACGACATAAAAATTGATCACAAGACAAAAAACCCATGTACAAAAAAGGCAGCAACGAAACAACAAAAACAAAAAAAAACAAGACGACAACAAAAATAATCGCAGGACAAAAATACCCATGTTCCAAACAAAAATAAACACGGCATAATGACAAAGTCAGTAATTCCACGACAAAAAATAGTCACATGTACACAAACTCACGTACAAAAAAACCGCCGGCAAAAAATAATAATCACAAGACTTAAAAGAGACATGTACAAAAACAAGACAGCGACAAAACAGCGCACAACAAAAATGAAGAAAAATAATCACACCACAAAAAGGCACATTTGCACAAAAAACACAGAGATTTTTACAGCCTTTTTTGAAATTCGTTTTATTAGTACATCCGAATTATTATACGTATATTTTCGTTTTTTTTTCAATTGTTATTCCTATCGCATGTTGTTGCAATAATATTTTTTTGTTATTATTGTTTGAGTTTTTTCAGTGGTTTTTCTACTATTTTTTAAATTTTATTCATAATTTTTCAGGCTTTAACATTTTCTATATTCGCTCCTGCAATAATTTATATATCTGCCGGTCATGGGGG
The DNA here is from genome assembly GCA_030407085.1 of Trichopria drosophilae. Taxonomy (NCBI): domain Eukaryota; kingdom Metazoa; phylum Arthropoda; class Insecta; order Hymenoptera; family Diapriidae; genus Trichopria; species Trichopria drosophilae. The sequence continues at coordinate 11,753,839 of CM059582.1, read as the reverse complement.
CTTTTATTATTTTTACACATTTCTTTTTTAATTGGGATTTACTTTTTTCTATACAAATATTTATATATTAATTTATGTATATTTTATTCTTAATGAACCCGATTTTGTAACTGTCATGGTGTAAGCTCTACCAGTACATTTTTTATTAAAAGAAATTCTTCACACATTGTAATGTATAATTTATTGAAATTTTAAAACTAATTTTCGAAATTAACACATGTATTAGTTTGTAGGTATGTTGGTGTATTTTTTGTCACTGGTGTCCTTCTGTCGCAATGTCTTTTTGTCGCCGTGACTTTTAGTCGCTGTGTCCTTTTGTTGTGTGTTTTTGTCATGTAACCGCAATACGTAACTTAAATACAAACAAAAACAAAACAAAAGTCGATCATTTTCACAAATTCGACATTATTTAAAATTTAATTTCCATACATTTTTGTATAAAGTTAAAATGTAATATAATAGAACTTCACTTTATTGTTGTACTCGGGGTTTTGCCTTTCACTTTGTAAAGGCGCTAACAAAGTGAAGGACAATAAAGTGAAGTTCTACTAAACATTCTATTAGAGTTTGAACCGTAATTATTAAATCATTTAGATGAAAAAAAATTGTTTAAATTGTTTAAAATAATCTATATTTTTTTTCAGGCATGTCAACAGAAGCATGCGAAGACAGGGATAAAGTATACGGATGCACTTCATACAATGACAAGTGCATTTGCAGCTATGGGTGCAAATCAGAATTCGTATTCGCTAATTTAGACGAGTGTAAATTAGCTCTTTATGGTAAATATATACATTTATACATTTTAAAAGTATTTCAAAACAAATACGCATATCTTTAAATCTTTTTTTAGTTGTAAGTAATTTTGTTAGTTAGTAGTTAATCATTGTCTTCACGTTTAAAAACAGTTACATGAACATTATAGTCCAAGAGTAAACATAATAATTTTAGGTGACTGATTTCCTTATGTCTGACATTTTTTTTACCTATTACAGTAGAACTTTACTTTATTGTCCATCACTTTGTTAGCGCCTTCGCATTATTAGCGAGATTCCCTTCATGTTTTAGCGCAGGTAAGGTTAGTTCTTCTTCTCTCTTTCTTAATTCCAGTGTCGTGCCTATTGTATTGGCGGGAAGTGCGCAAGAAACGATGCGCATTTGTTGGACAACAAAGTGAAAGGTAAAATCCTGAGTAGGACAATAAAGTGAAGTTCTACTGTATTATTGTCGTGCCTGGTCCATTTAGACAGATGGCCACGTCTTGAGAGACAATTTTTGCAAATTGTACTTATTTTCAAAGACAAAGACAATGACTGACTTCGAGCTAATTCTTTTCTATTGTTTATTTGTTTATTTAAATATTTCAACAAGAAAATATGAGTAGTCTGTCAAAAAAGTTGGGAACTGGTCCATGTCTGACATTTCGAATAAATAACTACATCTTAGACTATTGATATCCTTAAAGCTGAATTTTGTACTAATCAGTAATAAATTTAGGATGAGGATTACCAGCTTATCTGACAATTTAAGTGAGACAGTGCCCCTCTTAGATGTCTTCATTATGTTCATAAATCATTAATGTTTCACTGACTTCCGTACAGCTAATTTTTATGAAAGATGTTTAAAATTCAAATAGAAATTGATATATGGGCAAATCCACAAAACTTTAAACATGTAAAAACAATTTAGTGCGGGTCGTCACAGTCAGTTGAAGGTTAAATTAAACTAAAAGGTACAAATTCAATTTTATTAAAAAATGTTTCGTCTTTGTTAGACTTTTTTTTGTTACACATAATTTTGTATGAAAAATATTACTTTACATATAAGAAAATGAAAGAAAATAAATGTTTTTTCTTGACTTGTTTTTTACGACAAATTGAGTAATATCCAACTATTTCGTAAGCACAAGAACATAAAAATAAAAGCCACATGAAGTATATATAAAGTAAATACGTAATTTTGATAATTTTTCTTTTTTTCATTTTATTATTATGTGCATTTCCCTTATAATGTTATTAAAACACTAGAAATATTTACAGCCTTCGTAATTTCTGTTAATAAACAGAGAGTAGATTTCTTCGAAACAGTTTTTAATATTGTACATAAGATCAACCTTAAAGGAAGGTTTCTGGAAAACACTTTTTTAAAAAAGCATTTAAGGTTTAAAATGCTATGTAGTAACAATAGTTAAAAAGAGAAAGTAAACTCAAAAGTTTTCTCAAAAAGAAATTAGAAAATCGATGTCAAGCAAGTAAATCAAAAATAAATTTAATTGCAATTTTCTGCTTCAGTAGAATCGAATTAGTAATTAAATAATAAAAAATATTCTACTATATACTAACTGATTTTACTTTACACTACTACTACTACAATTGGAACGACTAATTTTCAATCAAAATTAATTAACCATCCAGTTTTTTTCTATTTTACTTTATTCTTTTTTAATGACACTTAATTTAAACTTATCAGTTCGAGTTTAATGCAATTAATAGTAAAAGTCTATAGCCAATAGTTCAGTATTTTTTTTAAATTATTAATGTTCTTTTAGGAATTTAATTACGTCTTAATTATCTGATCTAATTATATTTAATTACAAATCATTCATCTAAATTAGCGTCAACTAAAATAGTATTTACAAATATTAAATTAAAAGGCATTATATGGTAAAGTTGGTAGTTAGTCACTTATTAACCTCAATTAAATTTAATGAACTAATACATCAAAGTTCAGAAAAATTGCATTAATTAAAAAAAAACATTGTTAAAACAATGTTTTGTTTTCTCATTATAAAAATTACTCAGTTTCGAACCTCATACAGGGGCTCTGGTTAGAAAATTACGATTATAAAAATAACATTAAAAAAGATAGAATAAAATATGTGTTGATGCAATGAGAAACATTTGTAGAATTTATGTCTCACTAAAGAAACTTTCTAATAAAGAACTCTTGACGGTCGTACTTTGATGAAATTGCGATTTAAAATACATTATTTAAATATTAATAATAGTGAAATGAAATTTAGTTAGGCGAAACGACGTTTGTGGACAACCGAAGATATGCCATCACGGAGGAACCTGCCTGCAAATATCATCGGATCCGAGATATAAATGCCTGTGCCAAGGAACTGGATATTATGGAAAACATTGCGAAATACGTAAGTATAAAAATTATTGTAATCATAAAAATGCAATATGTATTCACCATCTCAGCTCATATTCTCCACAACTTCTCCAAACACACAAGAAATTGTTTTCGGTCTGAAAGACAGGAAAAAGAAAAAAATCCTCGTTCTTTCTGACTTTTTTTAATTAAAACCGACATATTTAATTTCCAAGTAGTCTTGCAACGATTCTGACTTCGGAATCTTAAGCCATTAAGGACGAAATGTACATAAATTTAACGTGAACATGACATTTGTAACCTAAGTACCAAGTTTGAAGTAACTTCGATCGATTTCCATAAATTCGTCCTCCATATTGGATCCGCCATTTTGAATTTTGAAACACTGATTTCAGATTAGTAATCAGCAACCTAAGAAACCCCCGAGTAACAAGTTTCAAACGTTTTCATTTAATTTAAAAATATTTGGCCGCCATATTGTATCCGCCATTTTGAATTTTTGAAAACTAACTTCAAAGTCGAACTCAGCGAGCCCAAAAACCCCCAGGTATTAAATTTGCAGCAATTTTCATCGATTTCCATAAATTCGTCCTCCATATTGGATCCGCTATTTTGAATTTTTGAAAACTAACTTCAAATTCGGAATCAGCGACTCTAAAAACACCCGGGTACCAAGTTTAAAGTAATTTCTTTCTAGTCAGTCGATTATCAAAGTGTCATCCGCAATAATTAATCCGCCATTTTGAATTTGGAGAAGCTAACCTTAAATTTGTAATCAGTGACTCCAAAAATTTAAATTTGTGGTTATTGCGCAAGCCGATTTCGAAACTTCAATCGACTGGCTAATAATGAAATTACAAATTTTTAACTTTAGGCGACATTTTTAAATCTCGACTTTTAACATTTTGAAAATCGCAGGTACCATTTTTATGCTGAAACATTTTGAACGCGATATTTTGCATTTCTAAGACATCCCCGTTTCAGTTTCAGAGTGTAAATTGATAATTTCTTAAACAAAATATTTTAAAAATTCGGGATTGTTTTGAAAAATATAACTGTACCTTTTTTTTTAATGAGTTTTGGGACCAATTTCTTTTGCAGAATCTGAAAAAGCAGACTTTTTTACGTCAGAATCATTGGGAGCAGATTTTTCTTGGTCATAACATCATCCAATATCGCGTTGAAGTTGGAGTTCAAAATTGTCCATCCCGTCCTGAAATACCGTAACTTTTGACTTCTTTTCATTAGGTGCTTTCTTAGGGAAAAAATCACTCAATCGTTTTGATATAACCATACCTATTGTATTTTTTCTCGAACTTTTATGCGAAATTTTTCAAATAACGATCTAACTCAAAAGCTACGGGCTTTTTAACAAAAATGTTGAGAATGAAAAGTTCTTAGAATTCATTGAGAAATATAGTGGAATTTTTTCAGATTTTTTAAATTAAGTTTTGAGAAATTTTTTTTCAAAATTTTTTTGAGCATTGTAATTTATTTACGAAAAATTCTGAACAAAATTTAGTGCGTTCTCTGATAAATTCTAAGAGTTTTTTGGGAAAAAATGCATAGAATAAAAAACTTTTAGAATTCATCAGAGAATGACTAAATTTTGTTCAGAATTTTTCGAAAAAAAAATACAATTTTGATTAGAATTTTGAAAAAAATTTTCAAAAATTCATTTAAAAAATCTGAAAAAAATCCACTATATTTCTCGGCGAATTCTAAGAATTTTTTATTCTTAGCATTTTTTAAAACAAGCTCATAATTGTTCAGTTAGAGCGTCCAGAAATTTTTCAACTAAATGTTCACTGAGGTCCGCCATTTTGAATCCTCCATTTTGAATGGTGAATTAATAACCATCCTATCTTTTAGTATAACTATTTACTCCACCAGATACAGAGATTTAGCTTGATTCGAACACGGTTTTCTGTTAAAAAATGCGATTATTTGAACAAATTTTTTTTAAAAATTCACGATTTTTTTATGTTTTAACCGCCATAGTAAAAAAATGGCGGCAGATATGGTCAATCTGAAACCGGATTTAGAAAGTTCGAGAAAAAATACAATAGGTATGGTTATATCAAAACGATTGAGTGATTTTGTCCCTAAGAAAGCACCTGGTGAAAAGAAGTCAAAATTTACGGCATTTCAGGACGAAACGGGTTAAAGGGTTAAAAAACACTCTGATACTAACGGTGCGCGTTTATTGCCAATTCTACTACATTAAGAGTGTTTCCGCTAACTCAATTTTTATTGAAGTTGAACATAAGAGGGGCAAATTCTTCGTCTTTTCAAGTTCTACAACTAATATACGAAAAACTGCAAAAATTTGCCTTTTTTCTGTTTTTGAGACCATAACTTTAGAAATATTCATTGCCGATCAAACGCTCTTGGAGATGAATTGTAGGGCTTAAAAAAGCTTGAAAATGAGCTCTTACTCATTGAAATAACTTAAAGCAGAGCCGAGTGATTGCAAAAAAAGTATTTTTTTTTAAATTTCAATGGATCACTTAAATTCTGAGCCTTAGATACAATTTTAGTACCGGACTTTTTTGTTTGAAATATCATAGAGAATTGCCTCCTGAAATATCGTAATTCCCTTCTTGGACACCCTGTATTTCCAAGAAATAATATTAGTGAACGTAAAAAAAATGCAAGTAACAACTAGACATAATAAAAACTTCGGATTTTAAGAGATTTTTTAAGAAATTGAAACTAGTTTAATTCTCCTCATAAACAGAAAAATATAAAATGAAATTTATATTGCAAGTTGTATATCTATATGATTATCTATAAATCTCGAAAGTTCGAAGAAAAAAAGATTGGATTTTAAGAAAAATTATTTTAATTTGTTTAAATTCGAATTATTGTTATTCGTTATTAAAATTTTTCATTTTTCGGGACATATTTTAGAAAGTACGAAAAATGCAACACAATAAGCATAGACGCGACTAAAAAACTTGTAAATTGCGGAAATTGGGAGCCTCTGAACAAAAAATGTTAAAAAATCTTGTTTTGTTGACAAAATCTAAAGTAATTTGTAAAAAATAAAAAAAATTGACAGTGAAAATAAGAAAAACAGTATTTTTCGATGCAAGGCTGTAAAATCCGATTTTACGGCTCGAATGCGATACCAGCGTACGATGACCGGTGAAATTTCATTTTACGGACTAAAAGCAGGCCGTAACATCGGATTTTACGGATATAGTACTGAAAACACTTTTTTTGTCAAGTGGAATAATAAATTTGATCATGAAGTTAATACTTAAAATGCTATAGGTCTGCTTACATGATTTTAAATGGATTGGGCCTAAAATCATTTCTTTCATATAATGCATTAAAAAAGTTACAGAAAAATACGAAAACCCTAATCCGGTTCCTAAACTAACAACTAGGTACAGTAGAACTTCACTTTATTGTCCTACTCAGGGCTTTGCCCTTCACTTTGTTATCCGACAAATGCGCATCGTTTCTTGCGCACCTTCCAGCCGACACAATACACACGACACTGGTATTACGAAAGATGCAAGAAGAACTAACCTTACCAGCGCTATTTCGCTAATAATGTGAAGGCGCTAACAAAGTGAAGGACAATAAAGTGAAGTTCTATTGCATACGTAAATCAACATTTATAATGCGAATTTAATTTTTAAGGAAAGGATTATTTTGAGAAATTGAAAATCACGGGGCAAAATGGGATGTTTCGTTTAAATGACTTCTGGAAATATTTTAGCGAAAATATTGAAAAATGGCATACATTTTTCTTTACATGAAAAATAGCTGAAATTTGTTACGCGGGGCTTTTTGGGGTCGCTGATTACGAATTTGAAGTCAGATTTTGAGAATTCAAAATGGCGGACAACAATTTTAGAAATTCGTTCTTTTTGAACAACATTTGTTATTTAGGGGTTTTTGATGTTGCTGATTACGAATGTGACGTTACTTTTGCCAAAATTAAAAATGGCGGATCCAATATGGCGGACAAAAATTTAAAAAATGCCTCCTTTTTTAATAAAATTTGTTACTCGGGGGTTTTTGGGGGTCGCCGATTACAAATCTCGCATCAGCTTTACCAAATTCAAAATGGCGGACAAAAATGTCAAAAATGCCTCCTTTTTTAACAAAATTTGTTAGTCGGAGGCATTCGGGGTCGCTGATTACGAATTTGAAGTCAGATTTTGAAAATTCAAAAAGGCGGTTTCAATATGGCGGAAGAATTTTTCACAATTCATCAAGATTCGCTTGAAATTTGTTACTCGGGGGTTTTCGAAGTTGCTGATTACGAATCAGACGTTAGTTTTAATAAATTAAAAATCGCAAATCCATTTTATCACACAAAAATTTTGTAGAACGACTTCATGTTACCAGTTTTTATTTTTCCCAACTTAAAAATGACCGATCAAACATGCCGGACAAACATTTTACAAACGACTACATTTGAAGAAAATGTTATATTAAATTTTTATAATATTCGCAAATTCCGGATTCAATGGATTTGGCAAAACTTTGGATTCGTAATCAGCGACTCCCAAAACCCCCGAGTAACAAATTTTGTTCAAAAAGGAGGCATTTTAACATTTCTTTGTTCGACATATTGGATCCGCCATTTTTAATTTGGTAAAACTAACGTCCGATTCGTGATCAGCGACCCCAAAAATCCTTATAAATAATTTATAGTTAAAAAAACCTTGTGTAGTTTGCAAAAATTAATTTATTCGATAAAACCGCCGTTTTTTTCAATTTTATTTGTTAATAATAATTATAATAATAACACTAAACGAAAAAAAAACACTTTTTTACTATTCTTTTTTACGAAACTACTAAAGTTAACTGAAATAATTTATTTGCATATTATTGTGTAACATTTGAAGTGTCTTCAGTAATTTTTTCATTGAAAAATATTAAAAAATATCGGAATTAAGCTGCATTCGGTGGGGAGGGGATAACGGCTATAAAAAATCTCTTTTTACGATTTTTTTTAATGAACCTACTAAAGTTAACTTAAATAATTCATTTGCATATTATTGTGTAACATTTGAAGTGTCTTCAGTAATTTTTTCATTGAAAATATTCAAAAATATCAGAATTAAGCTGCATTCGGAGGGGAGGGGATAATGGCTCTAAAAAATCTCTTTTTACGATTTTTTTTTAATGAACCTACTAAAGTTAACTTAAATAATTTATTTGCATATTATTGTGTAACATTTGAAGTGTCTTCAGTAATTTTTTCATTGAAAATATTCAAAAATATCAGTGTTATGCTGCATTAGAGAGGAGTGGGGGGATGGGATAACGGCTCTAAAAAAATCACTTTTTCGATTTTTTTTTAACAAACTTACTAAAGTTAACTTAAATAATTTATTTGCATATTATTGTGTAACATTTGAAGTGTCTTCAGTAATTTTTTCATTGAAAAATATTAAAAAATATCGGAATTAAGCTGCATTCGGAGGGGAGGGGATAAAGGCTCTAAAAAATCACTTTTTCGATTTTTTTTAACGAACTTACTAAAGTTAACTTAAATCATTTATTTGCATATTATTGCGTAACATTTGAAGTGTCTTCAGTAATTTTTTCGTTGAAAAATATTCAAAAATATTGTAGTTAAGCTGCATTGATGTGGACCATGTCTCAGTCGTAGAATTACCTGAAATACATGCAAAACATGAACTAAACCAATTTCTTAAAAGTAAACTGAAATATGTTCTTTTCTTTTGCAGAATGTCCGAGATCAGTTTCCCGCTTCGAGGGTCGTTTCCCTTACGAGTGCGTCGTCATCTAATTCCCGGAAGATCGTCGCCATCGAGGTGCCTTTTGTAAATAATGCTCTGCCAACAATAGAGGCTACAAAAATGGACAAATATATCATAAACATTATACCTTTCAATAAATCGAAGAAAACTGAAAAAAAAACTCCTCTACCTTTCTGAAACAAAAACATACAGTGGCCCTCCCCTTATTTAAACTCCTCTTATTTTAACTGCGTCCTTTAATTTAACTTTTTTTCGTCCCTTCCCGGTAAAAAATGGATTATATACAATTATATATAATAATATATAATAATATACAATTTATGATACAATTAGATCCAATTATATATAATTATATATGGACTTTGGCCGTATATAATTGTATATGTTTATAGACGATTATATATAATTATATACAATTTTTGATACAATTAGATCGGATAATTCCAATGATTAATATCCGTATCGGATAACGGGCAATATCCATATATAATTGGATCTAATTGTATCAAAAATGATATATAATCGCATATAAACATATATAATTGTATATAATTGGATCTAATTGTAGCATAAATTGTATATAATTATATATAATTGTATGTAAACATATATAATTATATACGGCCGAAATCCATATATAATTATATATAATTGGATCTAATTGTATCATAAATTGTATATAATTATACAGAATCGTATATAAACATATATAATTATATATAATTGTATCTAAACTGTACATAATTATATATAATCATTATTATATAATGTAAATAACATTTTTTCCCGGGTTAAATTCATTAAATCGAAGAAAACTCAAATAAAACTCCTCTTCCTTTCTGAAACAAAAACATACAGTGGCCCTCCTCTTTTAACTGCGTCCTTTAATTTAACTTTTTTTCGTCCTTTCCCGGGAAAAATGGATTATATACAATTATATATAAATATATATGTTTATATACGATTATATATAATAATATACAATTTATGATACAATTAGATCCAATTATATATAATTATAAATGGACTTTGGCCGTATATAATTGTATATGTTTATAGACGATTATATATAATTATATACAATTTTTGATACAATTAGATCCGATAATTAATATCTGTATCGGATAACGGCCAAAATCCATATATAATTATATATAATTGGATCTAATTGTATCATAAGTTGTATATAATTATATATAATCGTATATAAACATATATAATTGGATCTAATTGTATCATAAATTGTATACAATTATATAAAATCGTATATAAACATATATAATTATATATTATTATATATAATTGTATTTAAATTGTATATAATTATATATAATCGTATATAAACATATCTAATTTTATATAATTGTATCTAAATTGTATAAAAAATTGTATATAATTATATATAGTCGTAAATATATAATGTAAATAACATTTTTTCCCGGGTTAAATTCAATCAATCGAAGAAAACTGAAATAAAACTCCTCTTCCTTTCTGAAAGAAAAACATGCAGTGGCCCTCCTCTTATTTTAACTGCGTCCTTTAATTTAACTTTTTTTCGTCCTTTCCCGGGAAAAAATGGATTATATACAATTATATATAATAATATATGTTTATATACGATTATATATAATAATATACAATTTATGATACAATTAAATCCAATTATATATGTTTATATAAGATTATATATAATTTTTTATACAATTAGATCCGATAATTCCAATAATTAATATCCGTATCGGATAACGGCCAAAATCCATATATAATTTTATATAATTGGATCTAATTGTATCAAAAATTATATATAATCGTATATAAACATATATAATTATATATAATTGGATCTAATTGTATCATAAATTGTATATAATTATATATAATCGTATATAAACATATAATTATATATTATATAAGGCGAAAATCCATATATAATTATATATAATTCGATCTAATTGTATCATAAATTGTATATAATTACATATAATCGTATATAAACATATATAATTATATATTATTATAAATAATTGTATCTAAATTGCATATAATTATATATAATCGTATATAAACATATCTAATTTTATATACTTGTATCTAAATTGTATATAATTATATATAATCGTAATTATATAATGTAAATAACATTTTTTCCGGGTTAAATTCAATAAATCGAAGAAAACTGAAATAAAACTCCTCTTCCTTTCTGAAACAAAAACATGCAGTGGCCCTCCTCTTATTTTAACTGCGTCCTTTAATTTAACTTTTTTTCGTCCTTTCCCGGGAAAAAATGGATTATATACAATTATATATAATTACATATGTTTATATACGATTATAAATAATTTATTACAATTTATGATACAATTAAATCCAATTATATATGTTTATATAAGATTATATATAATTTTTTATACAATTAGATCCGATAATTCCAATAATTAATATCCGTATCGGATAACGGCCAAAATCCATATATAATTTTATATAATTGGATCTAATTGTATCAAAAATTATATATAATCGTATATAAACATATATAATTATATATTATTATATATAATTGTATTTAAATTGTATATAATTATATATAATTGTATCATAAGTTGTATATAATTATATATAATCGTATATAAACATATATAATTGTATAAAAAATTGTATATAATTATATAATGTAAATAACATTTTTTCCCGGGTTAAATTCAATAAATCGAAGAAAACTGAAATAAAACTCCTCTTCCTATCTGAAACAGAAACATACAGTGGCTCTCCTCTTATTTTAACTGCGTCCTTTAATTTAACTTTTTTTCGTCCTTTCCCGGGAAAAATGGATTATATACAATTATATATAATAATATATAATTATATATGTTTATATACGATTATATATAATAATATACAATTTTTGATACAATTAGATCCAATTATATATGTTTATATAAGATTATATATAATTTTTGATACAATTAGATCCGATAATTCCAATAATTAATATCCGTATCGGATAACGGCCAAAATCCATATATAATTATATATAACTGGATCTAATTGTATAAAAAATTATATATAATCGTATATAAACATATATAATTATATATAATTGGATCTAATTGTATCAAAAATTATATATAATCGTATATAAACATATATAATTATATATTATTATAAATAATTGTATCTAAATTGCATATAATTATATATAATCGTATATAAACATATCTAATTTTATATACTTGTATCTAAATTGTATATAATTATATATAATCGTAATTATATAATGTAAATAACATTTTTTCCGGGTTAAATTCAATAAATCGAAGAAAACTGAAATAAAACTCCTCTTCCTTTCTGAAACAAAAACATACAGTGACCCTCCTCTTATTTTAACTGCGTCCTTTAATTTAACTTTTTTCGTCCTTTCCCGGGAAAAAATGGATTATATACAATTATATATAATTACATATGTTTATATACGATTATAAATAATTTATTACAATTTATGATACAATTAAATCCAATTATATATGTTTATATAAGATTATATATAATTTTTGATACAATTAGATCCGATAATTCCAATAATTAATATCCGTATCGGATAACGGCCAAAATCCATATATAATTATATATAACTGGATCTAATTGTATAAAAAATTATATATAATCGTATATAAACATATATAATTATATATAATTGGATCTAATTGTATCATAAATTGTATATAATTATATATAATCGTATATAAACATATAATTATATATTATATAAGGCGAAAATCCATATATAATTATATATAATTCGATCTAATTGTATCATAAATTGTATATAATTACATATAATCGTATATAAACATATATAATTGTATATAATCCATTTTTTCCCGGGTTATGTCAACTTCTTCCCCTCACGAGTTCCCCCACCATTCACCAATTGAAAGTGTTCAAAAGAGTGCGTTCTGCGCTTGCGCATACAGGCGAAGAAGGACGCCACTATATCTATGTTTTTCTTCTCTCAAACTACCAATGGTGGGGATGAAGGTAAGCGGTAAAATAAGGGAAAACGCCGCCAACTTCTCAAGTTAAAATAAGGTGTATCTGGGGAAAAAAGGTGTCGCCAATATCGTCTGATACTTCCAATGTTTATTTACCAAAGGTTTTTACAGTACACCATGGTACGACTCGTTCTATAGGACACAGGCTGATAACAAGCATTTTTTTTTTTACTTTCCATTTCTTTTGTTTAATCTTTGTTTGGTTTCTTTCTGTATGGTGCTTGTGTGTATGCGTGTACATTCGTTTTCCCGAAATTCGTTTCCTTTCTTCACCTAAAAAATTTACAAACTCCCACGAAAACTCTGCCCCATCCATCGATTACCCGCTGCTCCGATCAATTATTTTTTTTTTTCCCCCAATATATATTCCCTTCGTTAAAACGATAATGAGATTTCGTCGTTCGGCGCCCCCTAGCGCTTTTCTCTGTTGCCCCCCACCCCCACCCCTCCCCTTCCCCTCTCTTTCGTTAACAACGAAGATCATAATCCTAATTTGATTTTACAACATGACACTGCATCAGGAACTTAAACGACGCGAATATACAATTGATCTTCTTTTTCTTCATGCATCGCCATTTTCTCTCCTTTTACGCGCACTCTCTCTCTTTCTCTATTTCTATCTTTTTTTTTTCCCTGAAATCCTTATCGGATGAAACGAAATATCGAAGAAAAGATCGCGCGCGCTGGCACTGAGAACTTTAATTTCCATATAATTATCATCTGGAACAAACGACTGGCCAGCATACTTCAATAATAATCTTTATACAAGTTTTAATCGTCGATGTCTCACCCCGTTTCTCTCTCATTCTCTCTCTCTCTCTCTCGCGCTCTCTTTCTCTCCCTCTCTTTCGTACACTCGCATTTTCACCAAACGACTAAATACAAACACGATTCAAAGATTGTCGCATCCCGAACGTGTGAACGACTCGCCCGCTGTCGATAAACGCTATTTTAATTATGCGATCTCCATTTTTTTTTCTTTCCCCCAATTGCGCGCCCTCCGTCTAGAGGGAGCGCACGGAAGAAATTAACGTAAAAAAAAAAAAAAAACGTAGTATCAACATGTACGTATATTTTTTATAAAGACAGACAGGACACACCATCATTGTCGAACTTACAAACAGGCGGCAGACATAGCTTTTTTTTTTCTCTCTCTTTTCACGCCCTTGGTTTTTTTTTTTTTTGTTTTATTTTGCTTTTTTTTTTTTTTTTTTTTTTTTTTTTTTTAAATTTTTTATAAAACTTCAAAAAGCCCCGTGTATACTTTCCGTCGTAACAAACGCGCTTCGATGATGCTTTTATTGCGATTACACTGTCCTCTGTTGTTCCATTATCGCATTCACCTGGACTCTTCGGGGAAAAAAAAAATCAGCTTACGTATTACGATTCACAATAAATCAACAATGCGTTTTGCGCGCGCGCGCGCCTTTCGCGCACATTACTTTTTTTTTCATTTTTTTGTTTGTTTGCAATTTAATATCTACGTGTTTGTATTTTTTTTTTGTTTCTTTCGATTTTGATCGGCGACGGGAGAAGGCAATTTTTTTCATGGATTAAAAAAAAAAAATAAAAAAAAAAAAAAAAAAAAAAAAGGTACTCGCCCGTCTCGCCGTCGTTTACACGATTGGGGTTTCGTTTCATTCCGGTTTCTTTTTTTTTTGTATATCTTACGGTGTCTAACGATTTGGCAAATGTTTTTTTTTTTTTTTTTTACGGTTTAATCCTTGGGTTACGTTAACAATGTGTGAGTGTGTGAGACGGTATCTCTTTCGATAAATCTCTCGGCGCTGACGTGAATTAAATGTAACGGTAAAAGGGTAAAAGAATTTGGGGGTATGCGTTTCGCTTCCTCTTTGTCTGCTGCGGTATTGGATCACTCGTCGATGGCACCTGGTACGTGGAGCGTTCTTTCCTGATTGAAGCCCTTGGTGCCGTCCGGACCCTTCGGCTGTCTGATCACCGTCAACTTCGGACCCGTGTCTTCCATTGATATGGTGCGTAATCGACTTATTAGACGCTCAGGTCGTTGATGCACCGCCTCGCTGTTAATAGAAACATTTCATTATAAACAAGTTTATTTATATTCTAGCGACAAATTATATATTACAATTTTTATACAATTATATATCATAAGTTTACCTTATTACTTTCGTCCTTTAATTTGTAAGCAAACAAAGAAAGTAAATTTTTAATCTGGACAATGTTTGTGTTTTATAAAATCATTCGTAATTTCTAACTGATAAAACAAAAACAAAATTGTAGCCGTTTAACCCTTTAAGGACCAAATGTACGAAAATTTGACACGAAGTTTGTCAGTATTTTTTAGTATTTAAATTCAATAAAAAAAATTGTGGTATATACGTTTCCAATTGCTCGGACCCCGCTCTTTCGAATGGTGGATGGTAAAATACTGTCAATTTTAAAATGAACGAATTACAGACCATTTTTTAACAAAAATCATGAGATTTCAAAAGTTTTTTTTTCATTTATCGTTTTTTTTTATCACTTATAGCATTACTATGCCTCAGTGTGGTATAAATAACGTAAAATGGTTATATATGTTTTTATAAAATTCGAATGTTGAAAATTCGAAAATGGCGGTCCCGAAAATGGCATCCTAAATGAAATTTTCTTGAAAAATTTGAGAACGCTCTGACACAAAAATTATGAATTTTATAACAAAAATGATAAGAGTAATACGTTGTTAAAATTCATCGACGAATACACTGCAATTTTGTTAGATTTTTTTTATGATATTTTGAAAAAATTTGTAATTGAATATGAATAAAATAGTAGTAGTTTATCGGAATATTTTTGAAAATGGTTAGAAATATTATTTTCATTATCAAAATGGCGATTAACGTCTTCCTGGAGAGTGACCAAATTTCTGAATTGGTAATATGACAAATAGGCTGATGGATTTATATGAAACTTCGTTTCCTAAGGTTTTCGAGGGCGCCGAATGCAAATGTGATGACAGATTTTAAAAAATTCAAAATGGCGGATCCAATACGGCTGTCATATTTTTGAAAAGACATTGAATTTGCATGAAATTTGGTACTCGGGGGTTTTTGGGGTCGCCGAATGCAAATGTGATGTCAGATTTTAAAAAATTCAAAATGGCGGATCTAACATGGCTCACATATTTTTCAAAAGCTAGCCAAACTCATTTTTGAAAAATATGTCCGCCATATTGTAACCGCAATTAGAAATTCTGAAAATCTGATGTCAGAAACGCATTCAGCAAGCCCCAAAAACTCAGGAGTAATACATTTCAATTTTCCCTTATTTGGGAAAAAATGTCCGCCATATTGAATTCACCATTTGAAATTTTCTGAATCTGACATCGGATTTGTATTTAGCGACTCCAAAAACCTCCGAGTAACAAATTTCATGCAAATTCAAAGTCTTTTCAAAAATACGTCAGCCATATTGGATCCGCCATTTTGAATTTTTTAAAATCTGACATCAGATTTGTATTTAGCGACTCCAAAAACCTCCGAGTACCAAATTTCATGCAAATTCAAAGTCTTTTCAAAAATACGTCAGCCATATTGGATCCGCCATTTTGAATTTTTGAAAATCTGACATCAGATTTATATTCGGCGACCCCAAAAACCCCCGAGTACCAAATTTCATGCAAATTCAAAGTCTTTTCAAAAATACGTCAGCCATATTGGATCCGCCATTTTGAATTTTTGAAAATCTGACATCACATTTGTATTCGGCGCCCTCGAAAACTTTAGGAAACGAGGTTTCATATAAATTCATCAGCCTATTTGTCATATTACCAATTCAGAAATTTGGTCACTCTCCAGGAAGACGTTAATCGCCATTTTGCTAATGAAAATAATATTTCTAACCATTTTCAAAAATATTCCGATAAACTACTACTATTTTAATCACCGATTAGTGAAAAAACGACGGGATTATATCTCTGCTTCAATCTGAAAAAAATTCATAAAAAAAAAAACAGTTTTCATTTTTCCGTATTTTTTCATCTAAAAGCCGCCATATTTATTTTTCTTGTAAAAAAAAATGAAAATGTAATGCCAGATTCCGAAAGAGCATAGTCAAAAACATAATGAAGCATCATTTCCGTTTGATTATTCCTTTCGCATTGTTAAAAGAATAAGGCTCGAAAAGACGTTACAAAATCTCTGTTTCTGGGCGTTAATGGGTTAATGCTCATCATTATTCAATTAACCCTTTGAGTCATGCATTTTTTCTTTTGTCCAATTTAGCTGAAAGTCGTTACTCGGGCGTTTTCGGGGTCGCTGATTACGAATTCGAGGTTAGTTTTGTGAAATTCAAAATGGCGGACAACATTTTTTAAATATATTTGGACAAAATTTGTTACTTTTTTCGAAATTCAAGATGGTAGATTCAAAATTTAAAAAAACAAAGAATAATATTGTAGGCACGTATATACAAAGCACGCTAATATCCGAAATACGTCAGCGGTGACTTGCCTCGTAATTTGTTGCGTTGTGATTGCATAGAGCCAGATTTTTTTTAAAGCTACGTTCCCATATAGATTAGAAAAACATCAAAAGTTCAAGAGCTAGGAATATGTTATAAATATATCTTATGTATACTCTTGTTTTACATGTATGAATTTACACCGATATTATCGCCGCTTTGCATTTGGTTCGCCGTCATCTTGAATCCGGCATTTTGAATTTTAAAAATCTAACATCGGATTCGTAACCACCGACCCCGAATACCTCCGAGTCACAAATTTTGTTCAAAAAGGAGGCATTACTAACATTTTTGTCAGCCATACTGGATCCGCCATTTTTTAATTTGGTTAAAGTAAAGCAACCTCAAAAACCCTGAGTAACAAATTTTGTTCAAAAAGGAGGCATTTCTAAAATTGTTGTTCGCCATATTGGATCCGCCATATTGGATTTGGTGAAGCTGATGTCAGATTTGTAATCAGCGACCCCGAAAACCCCCGAGTAACAAATTTTGTTCAAAAAGGAGGCATTACTAAAATTTTTGACAGCCATATTGGACCGCCATTTTGAATTTCGTAAAAATAACGTGTGATTCGTAATCGGCGACCCGAAAAACCTTGCCATACGAAATTTCGAGCAATTAGCTTTGAAAACATCGTCAATATGGCGGACAACAATTCTAGAAATGCCTCCTGTTTTGAACAAAATTGGTTACTTAGGGGTTTTCGAGATTGCTGATTACGAATTTGACGTTACTTTTGCCAAATTCAAAATGGCGGATCCAATATGGCGGACAATAATTTTAGTAATGCCTCCTTTTTGAACAAAATTTGTTACTTAGGGGTTTTTCGATGTTGCTGATTACGAATTTGACGTTACTTTTGCCAAATTATAAATGGCGGATTAAATATGGCGGACAAAAATTTCAGAAATGCCTACTTTTTCAACAAAATTTGTTACTCAGGGATTTTAGAGGTCGCTGATTACGAATTTGACGTTACTTTTTCCAAATTAAAAATGGCGGGTCCAATATGGCGGACAATTCTAGAAATGCCTCCTTTTTGGACAAAATTTGTTACTTAGGGGTTTTTCGATGTTGCTGATTACGAATTTGACGTTACTTTTGCCAAATTACAAACGGCGGATTCAATATGGCGGACAAAAATTTCAGAAATGCCTCCTTTTTGAACAAAATTTATTACTTGGGGGTTTTCGAGGTTGCTGATTGCGAATTTGACGTTACTTTTGCCAAATTAAAAATGGCGGGTCCAATATGGCGGACAATTCTAGAAATGCCTCCTTTTTAAACAAAATTTATTACTTGGGGGTTTTCGAGGTTGCTGATTACGAATTTGACATTACTTTTGCCAAATTCGAAATGGCGGACAAAAATTTCAGAATTGCCTCCTTTTTGAACAAAATTTATTACTTGGGGGTTTTCGAGGTTGCTGATTGCGAATTTGACGTTACTTTTACCAAATCCAAAATGGCGGACAAAAATTTCAGAAATGCCTCCTTTTTGAACAAAATTTGTTACTCAGGGATTTTAGAGGTCGCTGATTACGAATTTGACGTTACTTTTGCCAAATTAAAAATGGCGGGTCCAATATGGCGGACAATTCTAGAAATGCCTCCTTTTTGGACAAAATTAGTTACTCAGGGGTTTTTCGAGATTGCTGATTACGAATTTGACGTTACTTTTGCCAAATTAAAAATGGCGGACAAAAATTTCAGAAATGCCTCCTTTTTGAACAAAATTTATTACTTGGAGGTATTCGGGGTAGCTGATTACGAATTTGAAGTCAGATTTTTTAAATTCAAAATGCCGGATTCAAGATGGCGGCAAACCAAATGCAAAGCGGCGATAATATCGGGGTAAATTCATACGTACACATGAAGGTATGGACATTCCAAAACCTTTTTTTTTTTTGAATTTTTATTATTTTTTTAATTTTTTTGTAATTTGCTAATTTTTTTTTCATGTTTGTAATTTTTACTTTTTTTGGTGCTTTTTTCCTAAAATAACTTTTTATATTTCTGTTTCAAATGAATAAATAAATAAATAAATGGTTAGTTTTTTTTTTTTAAACAACTTTCGCAGTAATATTTATCGTAATTTTTGCAAAATTGTTTTGCTTCTAATTTTGCACATTGTATTCAAACAGTATCTGTTATGATGTTTTTTATGCATCGACATGAATTTCAAGTTTTAAATTATTGCTTTTGACAAATAATTTTTGTCAACAATCCTTTACTGCTTTTTTCTTTCTCGTAAACAATATTATGTAAAATCTTTTCATTTTTATAAAACGGAATTAATTTCGTTACTAACCTGACTCTGGTGACGTTACAAGCAGACGACTTCCCCGAACGATGATTCGTAACCAGAACGAATTCTACCTGGTCCCCAGGTTGTAGTGTGGCATGATCGCGCACTTCGCTCATGTGGAAGAAGAGTTTTTTGCCCTCCTCGATTTCGTATGTGAGGAAGCCAAAAAGCCCCTTGACGGCATCGACGGTAGCCCGATACTTGGTCCTAACAGCGACGATGTTACAGGCATTTCCTTCGGAATCGACCTGGAGTTGAACGGGATCACCGACCTGCAGGAGATCGCGCTTGTTTGAGAGGCCCATGATGCCGAAGGTGTATTCGGGCGTCTCGATATCATCATTTGTTGGATAGATCTTGATCAATCCGGAATACTGTGGTTGATCCGGATTTACGCTACGTAAGGGACGGACGACGATTCCGTCCAGTACCACGCGGTCCACCTTCGGCCTTGGGATTGTACCCTTCGGCAAAAGACGAACGGATTCCGCGGCGATGCATCCACCCGAGCCACGTCCAACGTTTGAGTTTATCGTACATTCGATTTCCGAACTCAACTCGAGAGCACTCGCCTCCCCTTCAACATTGCTAATCAACAAATGATCATTAATATTTCCTTTTTTTTATTATAAGTAAATAATCTTAGGTGAATAGTTACCTAAAGTGGAAAAATATCTCTTTATCATGGTTTACAGTTTCGATAAAACCAAAACTGTCCTTAAGAGCGACGATGAAGCCCTGAAGTGTCTGAGAGGTACCAGATTTTTTGGGTTGTCCGTTCGGAGTAGCTGGTGCTGTCTTTTCACCAGTGGGGCTTAATAATGAGATATCAACAGCAACAAATTCCTTATTACGCTTCACTTGACAGATGCTAAACTGAACCTAGAAAATTAAAACATTTTTGTTTAGTTATTTATTAATAAGAAGACAATCGTTAATAACGAACCTTATCGCCAAGTTTCGGGACAGTTTTGGAATTACAATCCTTAGAGAAGAAGATGATGCTCTTTTGCTGACCATCTTTGAGGTAGCCTAAAAGTCCCGGTTCATTCTCATTTGTGTTTTCTATCACGTTCCCTAAGACGTCTGCCTCGGTGACTGTTTCGAACTGTACGGTGCCTGCCGGTAAGTGTTGCAACCTAACTGCGCTTTGTCTGTTCAGCGAGAAAGACGAGGTCGGATCCTAAAATTTTCAATTAATTTGTCAATTTTTTTCAATTATCGATAGAAACAAGATTGAAAAATATGGGATTAACGTACCTGAATTACGGTAAATTCGACTTCGTCACCGACAGAAATTTCCCTGTCGACATCCAGCACTTCGCTGAAGTGGAAGAATAATCTAGCTTCCCGATCGACGCAACGAATGAATCCAAAAACATCTTTCAAAGAGGCTATGACTCCTTGCTCGCGTCTTTCGCCGGAAACTATAAAAGATTCAGACAGCAATGAAATTGATGTTGCCCTTTTCAGTTGATCTCTTGTATCGGTTGCAATTCTAAAGTCGACCCAATCACCGTGCCTGAAGAATTTCAATTGTATTTCTTTAATAAATCATCATTTTTCACCGTAAATCACTATTTTACATAGAATAATAACTTACTTCAGCGTAAAGACGCCTTTTTGATCTTTATCGCCAAATGGTATCTCGACCTCGGAATGATCTGCTGCCCTGTATCGAATTCGACCAGGGAGCGGATCGCTTTGATGTCTTGCTGAATTGCCTCGCTCGAGAGGTTTGAGAACTTGACCTTTCATAACTTCGTCGCTAATTTCCTCGAAGACGATAGAACCAGGTGGCAATTTTGTTATGTTACAAGCCACTTCTTTACCCTGAAACAAACATTTTCATTCCAACTCATTGCAAATAAATTTTAAAAAAATGTTAAGCATAGTTTGAGCTCTTAATATCAAAACCCATGCCTGCGGAGACCTGAAGTTTAACATTGGTTTTAGGTAAGAAAATTAATTTTTTCAATTTTTATAATCAGTCACTTTCTACCGGCATGTTTCCTACACTACGGAAACTTAGTTTTATTACTCCAATTTTTAAAAATGGGAGTCGTAACTTACCCAGCAATCGAAATTGTATTGAAATGTATTGACTTGGATTAATTTTTCACTTTTGAATACGCTATTTTATTTTATTTTTATTTAAAGAAATAAACGGTCTATAAGACCTTTGTACAAAAATATTATGACATAATCAGCGCAATTTGAATAACAAAGAAAAGAAACAAAAAAAAATTTGGTAATAGAGTAATTGAGAACCGTATGTTAAAACAAAATAAAAAACTTAATAATAAGTGTATAATAATCGTCGCACTTTAAATCGAAATGATATAAAACTAGTATTGTTTTTTACATCACCGGGAACACTGTTCCATTCACGACTGAGTCTAGCTACACTAGAGTGAAATCCATAACGAGATTTACTATTATTTTCACAAATATCCCGATAACGACGCAATGAATATGGTTGAGAACGAGTGGAGAACAACGAAGATATTTGCTCAGATTTAATCATACCCGTAGTAATTTTACGGACAAATAGTAAATCAATAATATGATGTATTGAATAAATTGATGGTATTGAAAATTTAGAAGCAACCGTAGAATAATCATGGTTCATATAACTCATAGGAGTACCTGACTTATACGACAAATATCTTAAGAACCTGTGTTGAACCTTTTCAAGCTGATCAATATCTTTAGAAATAAAAGGGCGCCAAATAACTGATCCATAAGTTAAAATTGATAAAACAATTGATTTATATAAATTTATGATTGCAGGAATAGAAGAGAAATCAGAAGTAGAACGTTTTATAAAACCTAAGATTGAGTAACATTTACTGATTATTGTACGAATATGTTCAGAAAACTTGAAACTTTGATCAAAAATCACTCCCAAATCATTAATAGATAAGACAGCCTGAATGGGTTCATCACCCAGTAAATAAGTAAATGCCATCGGAGAAGTACACCTACAATATGATATCGATTTACATTTACGAATATTCAATTTAAGACGATTTGTGCTAGCCCATACAGAAATAGCTCATAAACAACACAAAAGGGATAGGTCCCAGGTGCGAACCTTGTGGAACACCGGATGTAACACGTGTAAATTGAGATTCAGATCCTTTAACCCAAACAACTGGCCAGCGATCACTAAGATAGGATGAGATCCATCTCAGTAGTGATCCACTTATACCTAGTGAGTTCAATTTTTTTACTAGAATACCGTGATCAACGGTGTCAAATGCCTTAGCAAAATCAAGATAAATAGTATCTACCTGAATCATATTATCCAATGCAGACGATACAAAATTATTGTAGGTTAAGAGATTTGTCACCAGAATCAGAAATTATTTTGTCGTAAAGAGCAATTGCCACTCTCTCCGCAACTATAGCATCAAGTAATTTCGAAATAACACATAAAATAGAGCTATTTGAAATTTTTGAATCCAAAAATACTTCACTATTATTTTAATACAAAAATATGAATCCAAATGAATACATAAATAATATCGTTGCCAAAACTACTAAAAATACTCGAAAAAGGCAAAAGTCATGAATCCATCTGAATACAAATGAAGATTGACATGATAATTTTTTAATACAATCGAATCCATAAATAATAACAGTTAATTACTGGAATTAATGAATCCATTTCAATACATGACTGCGCAAAATAATGCCTGCTTTAATCCAAATGAATTTAAAATAAATCAATACAAAAATTAAAGTGTGGTGAATTCATTTGAATACAAATTCTTAATGATTCTTCATTTTAATCTCATTTATTTATTTATTTATTTGGATCAATGGCACCTCATTGTGCCTTGTACAAAATTAATAACAATGCAATGATGGCATCACAAAATACACATTTGAAACTTATAAACAATAAAAAATTTCTATAAGAATAAAGAAAAATAATCAACAATTTAATTTGGTATAATTGCAAACGTATGTGCGAAACGCTGGTAGACGCCTTCGAAGTACATTCTGCGGTAATAGGTTCCACGCATGCTTAAGTCTAGGTACCGGAGAGTAATAACTATAGTTATAACGGTTAACATCTTCGCGTATTGGCCTGATATTTCGTAGGTGATGTGGAACATTCCTAAGCGTAAATATTCCCGAAATTTCTCTACCGACTATTATCTCGTTTATTATTTTATACATAAATAAGAGATCATGAAAATTGTGTACCGACTTGATAGAACGAAGATTAAGGCGCATACTCATTTCAATTACAAAACAGTTATTTTCAAAAATAAAAGCCACAATTGACTTTTCTCTTTAAGAAGAACTCAGAAAGCAATAAATTTTTTAAAACATTTGGCACCTAAGCTTCTCCAGACTTCACGCTAGCCAAATTCGATTTTCACTATAGGATAGCTTGATGGTAAAATTTGTTTTTTGTACAAATAAGTACGCTAATAGATGCGCAAAAACATGGAATATTCTTCATCCACAACTTAATATTGTTTAATTTTTACAGGAATAATAAACATATTTTATTTCCTTTACCAAACTTTTGTCAGAGCATAAAAATGAATTATTTTCTGAATAGATATCGATTCATAGTATCATTAACCCTTTCGCTGCGGAGACCGAAAACTCGAAAGTGGGCTCAAAATGTTTTCAAACGGTTTAAAAGAATTATATTTGTCATTGCACGGACCAATTTATGGTGAGATTGACGGGGTTCAGCTGTAATTCTAAAGCCATTTATATAATAATAATAATAAATTTATTCAGGTATTATACATTAGACGAGAATGCGTTACAATTTTCGCATCCCGTTACAATAATGCATCGCAAAAGTAAACAATACTCGTCCGCGACCTGAATACAGTCTCGTTCGACTGCACAAGGGAAATAAAGCAAAATATACAGATAATAAAATATAAAGAAAAGAAAAGGAGAGGAGAAAAGAACATTAAAAATAAGTTATCGGTGAGCGCAAAACTTAACAATCGAACAAAAAAAAAAAAGAACTTAATTTACATTAGGTAATAACGTCGCATTCGGTACATTGATATCAAACATTCGTATACTACGTCCTATTTTTCGTTTTATATTTTTTGTGTATCTATTCGGTAATCTCAATTCCAACGGTAACATATTTATCATTTTGCAACCAATAAAGTCAAATGCTCGTTGACCAATTGTTTTATTTCTCATTGGGCATTGATTAAAAAGATTATTTTTGCTACGCGTGTTAAATGTGTGACTATTTTGTATTAGTACGTGATTTTTTATCAAATAATTCGCAGTTTCACAGTAAAATATTTGTCTAACATCCAATACTTTAGAAATTTCAAATAATTTTTTGGTTGGAAAAAGTTTGTTTTTAAATAACATTGATTTTAAAGTTTTCTTTTGCAATATTTCTAATGGTTTCATTGCGTTATTACAAGCGCTGCCCCAAGCAAGAATAGCATAATTTAATATAGAATTGAACAATGAATAATAAATTTGATTTGTATATTATTAGTAATTGATTTGTATTTAAAAAGTTTCGAAGTTTAGAAAAAGCATATGGTAGATATCGTAGTTTTTTCATAATTTCGTCAATATGATTTTTCCATGGAAAGTGCTTATCCACTGTTAAGCCTAGATATTTAACACAAGTGTCACTGTAGATATTGAGTTGTTTAAAGTCCACATTAATAGTGATTTTATCCAATGTAGGAATACTGTCAGTGTAACAACCGAAAGTTAGAAATTTAGTTTTAGCAATGTTTATTGTTAAAAAATTCGTTAAAAAATGTAGTGAAATTTACGGCATTTTGGGCGGAAACGGGTTAATTAAATAAATTGAATCAATAAAACTTTTAATGTCGTTTATAAACCACGTAAACAGAATGGGACCAAGGTCGAACGTTCCATCAGAAGTGGAATTATTAATTCTCACAAAAGATTGTCTATCGCAGGTAAAGGAAGATATCCACTTTAGAAGACTCCCCCGAATACCCACGGAAGCTAATTTAGACACCAATATGCCATGATCGAGCGTATAAAAAACCTTAGAAACATCATTATTGTACAAACATAACTCAGCTTTAAATATTCATATTCGACATAACGGAGGCTTATTTTACTCGTAATCTCCCAAAGAATATGAAATGTAATGTCTCAATTTTGTAAATTAAACCGTATGAGACTTAAGTATGAATAATCAGAAAAATGTTGGATTTTTTAACAAAAATACTTTCTGACTAAGTCGCAAATTGGTTGAAATTTTTTGAGGGGGTTTAGAAACTATTTGGGAACTGGTAGTTTTTAAAGTTCACAGTTTTTTATGTTGTTTTAATTAATTTTCTTACATAATAAAAATGTTAAACTTTAGGTAATTTTGATATTAAGAGCTCAAACTAGGCTTAAAATTTATTTACAACAAACTGAAGGGGTACATAAAAAAAATGACCTTTTAACGGATACTCTAACGACTAATTAAAATTATAGCAATTACGAACGCATTATAACCCGAGACAAAAAAAAACCACATATTTCTCGTTTAAACTATTTAAAACATATATTTTTAACTAACACTAAAGAAAAGGTAATAAACTACAATAAAATCCCAAAAATATAAGTTAGAAATTATATAAAAATAAAAACGAAACAACATTCAACATTTTATCAAAACTATTTTAACCTTTTCCATAAAATTACTGTCGACAATTACTATATTATTATCTTGCAAGTTTTTTTTTACTTAACTTATTTCACTGCTTTATTCTACACAAAATTCTGTATTTGTTTTGCAAAATTTTAATTCTTGTTGAACTCTTCACAAAAAAATGGCGCATCCTTTTTTTACAGTGCACTCTATTAGATTTTTTATCCACTAAAAATGTCCCTACGCTAACTTGACCGGTAAAGTAGAGAAACAATAATGTTACTAGCGTTTAAAAATTTGATGATTTTTCTGATCTCTATAGTTTTATTTATTCTATGGTTTTATAATTTTAATACAGTACTCCTTCCCTTATTCTAATTTCCCTTATTCTAATTTTTTCTCTTCTCCTATTCTAATATTTCCCCACGCGCGTTCTCCCCACTTACGTGTGTTGACGTGTGGATGTTCTAAATACAAATAACGGCGCATGCGCAACAAAAGAAAAAGAGACAAAAGTGAGACTACAAATCTAAGTAGTGAAGGAGAGGGGAAAAGTAGAATAAGGGAAGAAGGCCGCCATCTTGCTTGACTGGACAAATTAGAATAAGGGAAGGACTACTGTAGTACAGTAAGTTTATTCTACTTTTCCCCTCTCCTTCACTACTTAGATTTGTAGTCGCACTTTTGTCTCTTTTTCTTTTGTTGCGCATGCGCCGTTATTTGTATTTAGAATATCCACACGTCAACACACGTAAGTGGGGAGAACGCGCGAGGGGAAATGTTAGAATAGGAGAAGAGAAAAAATTAGAATAAGGGAAATTAGAATAAGGGAAGGAGTACTGTACTTCTCAGAGAATTTCTTATTTTTAATAGGCAATTAATGTTTTTATCTTTCATAATTACTTAGCGGGGATTTTCAAAAGAATTTGTTATCAAAAACTTTTGTTTACAAAATATTTATAACGATTTCGTATTGTTATAAATAAATCTCAACATAACCTAAAAAATTTCTTTTTTTAAACGATGAAATAAAAGTACTCGTATAAAATATTCGTGTAATAACCTAACCTAAATTTAGTCATCCGATAAAACTTAACATCCTTTTTTTACAGTGCACTCTATTATAGATTTTTTATGCACTAAAAATGTCCCTACTCTTACTTGACCGGTAAAGTAGAAACACAATAATGTTACTAGCGTTTAAAAATTTGATGATTTTGTTGATCTCTATCATTTTTTACTCTATGGTTTTATAATTTTAATAGATAAGTACTTCTCAGAGATTTTCTTATTTTTAATAGGCAATTAATCTTTTTATCTTTCATAATTACTTAGCGGGGATTTTCAAAAGAATTTGTTATCAAAAACTTTTGTTTACATAATATTAAAAATATAAAATACTGTGCATCATGACTCGTTAATGATGCAAAATATTTATGATGATTTCGTATTGTTATAAATAAATCGCGACATAACCTAAAAATTTAGGACTTTTTTTAAACTAAGCAATCGTATAAAATATTTGTATTCGTGTAATAACCTAACCTAAATTTTATCATTCGATAAAATATGGTGCATCATGACTGGTTAATGATGCAAAATATTTATAACGATTTCGTATTGTTATAAATATAAATCGCGACATAACCTAAAAATTTAGGACTTTTTTTAAACGATGAAATAAAAATACTCGTATAAAATATTTGTGTAACAATCTAACCTAAATTTAGTCAGCCGATAAAATACGGTGCATCATGACCACTGATATTGATCATGACTCGTTAATGATGCAAAATATTTATGATGATTTCGTATTGTTATAAATAAATCTCAACATAACCTAAAAAAAAATTTTTTTTAAACGATGAAATAAAAGTACACTCGTATAAAATATTTGTGTAACAACCTAACCTAAATTTAGTAATCCGATAAAAACATGTAAAAATACCTCATTTCCTTTAATTTCATAATTATCATGTAAACTATTTTAAGTTCGTTAATAGCTTTTAATAAAAATATGTTACATCAATTATTTAATCTCAACTAACTAAAATATTTTAAAGCAATGAAACTTTGTCAAAATTGTAAATTTCGACGTACATTAAATTCGCTAATTATTTTTAATATCGCAAATAAAATGAAAAGGTAAAAACTTACGTTTCGAGTTTGTATAATGAATTCTACATCATCGCCCAGCCTGAGTTCATCCTTCATTGACTTGGCCTCGCTAAAGTGGAAGAATATCTCCTTGACGACATCGGCACGTTCGATGAAACCAAAGCTCTCCTTCATTGAACATACGACCCCGCGATAACGCACGGGATGAGCGGGATTTTCCAGTCGCACGTGACACGCTCCTAAGTTACCCCTACGAAAAAACAATTTCGTTACACAATTGTAAGTAATCGATTAATTAATTAAAGTAATCGAGTAAAAATTCGCTTACCGTTGATTAGTAGCAATTTGAAACGATACTTTGTCACGGGCTCGCAGCGTCACGTTCCCCTCGACATCGTCTTTGGTATACGGTAGAAAAAAACATTCGCCTCGATTTTCATAACTGATTCGACCCTGAGAATCACCACTGGCTTGCAGTTCGGTTGTAACATTACCCGTTACCCTTTCTTCGCTCAATACCTAAAGGTCAATCGATATAAAAGACTGCAAAATTTCAAGGTTACGTTTCGACTTACCACTTCCGGAGCGATTTTACTAACGATGCTTGCGATGGGCTTTCCCGTTCTGCGATCGTAAGTCATTTCAAATTCGACAGGATCGCCAATCTTCAGATGTTCGATAGTTCCGCTAAATTGGCTAAAGTGGAAGAAAAGCCTTGCTTGTCTCTCGCAGCACTGAATAAACCCGTATGAATGCTGAAAAATACGAAAAAGTCAGAAATAGAGTTGATTAATTAACCCTTTAACTATTTTCAACGCTAATTTTCTTTACTACTATGGGTGTAAAATAAAATCGGAATAACCATGTCTTACGTATTTGGGATCGAATTTTCAGAATCTGCCAATAAAATTGCAAAAAAAATGAATTTTCAAATAGTTGCGGTCATTTTTCTGAAAAGAAATAGGAAATTTTGACAATTTTGTTTCAAAAATGATTTTTTTTTTCATACGGCAAGTAACCAGAACACTGTTTCACATCAAAATATCGCTGAGTTCGAATCCGTGATAAAAAATTAAAAATTCAAAATGGCGGATCCAATATGGCGGACGTTAATTTTGAAAAGTTATTAAATTCGCTTAAAATGTATTACTTCGGGGTTTTTTAGGTCGCTGAATTCAATCAAATACATGATAAAAAAATTCAAAATTCAAAATGTCGGATCCAAAAATGGCGGACATTACTTTTGAAAATGTATTAAGTTCGCTTAAAACTTATTACTAGGGGGTTCGAATTCAGCGACCTCAAAAACCCCAAAGTAATACGTTTTAAGCGAATTCAATACATTTTCAAAAGTATTGTCCGCCATATTGGATCCGCCATTTTGAATTTTTCATTTTTGATCACGGATTCGAACTCAGCGACCCCAAAAACCCTAAGTATCAAATTTCAGCTTAATTTGATGAATTTGTACTGTGAATCTATATATTTTTTTTATTGAAAAAATTCAAAATGGCGGATCCAATATGGCGGACGATATTTTCAAAATTGGTCGGATTATTTTGGAAATTACTACTCGGAGGATTTTGAGGTCGCTGAACAGGAATCTGAAGTCCGATTTCAAAAATTCAAAATGGCGGATCCAATATGGCTGATGATATTTTCAAAATTGGTTGGGATCCGCCATTTTGAATTTTTGAAATCGGACTTCAGATTCGTGTTCAGCGACCGTAAACACCCAACAGTAGTAATTTTCAAAATAATCCGACCAATTTTGAAAATATCGTCCGCCATATTGGATCCGCCATTTTGAATTTTTCAAATAAAAAAAAATATATAGATACATAGTGTCATTCAAAAGAAATTTTTTTTTAATGAAACGGACACTAAATATTACTATTTCGTAAAAAAAAAATTCTTTCGTCGCCATTTTGGATCCGCCATGTTGAATTTTTTAAATCAAAAAAATTTATTGATACATAGTGTCATTCAAAAGAAATTTGTTTTTTAATGAAACGGATACTAAATATTACTATTTCGTAAAAAAAAAATTGTTTCGTCGCCATTTTGAATTTTTCAAATCAGAACAATATATAGATACATAGTGTCATTCAAAAGAAATTGTTTTTTTAATGAAACAGACAATAAATATTACTATTTCGTAAAAAAAAATTGTTTTGAATGACACTATGTATCTATATATTTTTTTATTTGAAAAATTCAAAATGGCGGATCCAATATGGCGGACGATATTTTCAAAATTGGTCGGATTATTTTGAAAATTACTACTGTGGGGTTTTTACGGTCGCTGAACACATATCTGAAGTCCGATTTCAACAATTCAAAATGGCGGGTCCCAACCAATTCTGAAAATATCATCAGCCATATTGGATCCGCCATATTGAATTTTTGAAATCGGACTTCAGATTCGTGTTCAGCGACAGTTAATACCCCCCCCCCTCTGAGTAGTAATCGCCAAAATAATCCGACCAATTTGCAAAATTCAAAATGGCGGATCCAATATGGTGGACGATATTTTCAAAATTACTAGTGTGGGGGTTTTTACGGTCGCTGAACACGAATCTGAAGTCCGATTTGAAAAATTCAAAATGGCGGATCCAATATGGTTCATGATATTTTCAAAATTGGTTGGGATCCGCCATTTTATTTTTGAAATCGGACTTCAGATTCGTGTTCAGCGACGGTTAATACCCCCCCCCCCTCTGAGTAGTAATTGCAAAAATAATCCGTCCAATTTGCAAAATTCAAAATGGCGGATCCAATATGGTGGACGATATTTTCAAAATTGGTCGGATTATTTTCAAAATTACTACTGTGGGGTTTTTACGGTCGCTGAACACGAATCTGAAGTCCGATTTTAAAAATTTCATAATGGCGGATCCAATATGGTTCATGATATTTTCAAAATTGGTTGGGATCCGCCATTTTATTTTTGAAATCGGACTTCAGATTCGTGTTCAGCGACCGTAAAAACCCCACAGTAGTAATTTTCAAAATAATCCGACCAATTTTGAAAATATCGTCCGCCATATTGGATCCGCCATTTTTTTTTTTTTCTTATTAATTATTTTTAATTAATTTTTTAAATAAAAAAAATATATAGATACATAGTGCCATTCAAAAGAAATTTTTTTTAATGAAATAGACACTAAATATTACTATTTCGTAAAAAAAAAAATTCTTTCGTCGCCATTTTGGATCCGCCATCTTGAAATTTTCAAAATTACGTTTCACCATTTTGAAGCTTAGACATTGCGGACGCGATATTTTGATATTTTGTCAAAAATTTCTATTTTTTTTTCAAAAAGCAGATTCTGAAAGAGCGATCCCAAAGACATGGTTATTCCAATTTTATTTTACACCCATAGTAGTAAAGGAAATTAATGTTGAAAATGGTTGAAAAAAAGTATCCTTCCCGGCGTTAAAGGGTTAAAAAAACAAATGTCTTACCAATAGTTTCTCGATGATGCCCGTTTCCCGCTGTGAATAATCCGTGTTGTTTATGGCCGGCTCACCAACGTTATACCCCAGACCACCCACCAGACCCGTAAAAGTGCCTATCGAAAATCTAGACGTTCCATTTCGAGGAGACGTTTGCACTCCTGGATAACCGGAATAGGTCGAGTTCTTGTCGCAATCGGTGGGCGAGCCGACATAATGGTCGCCGCTGTAATTGGTGCCGTTGCGGTACGGATTGGTATTTTGGTGAGCTCCGCTGACCTTCGGACTCGGGATCGCCATGGACTTGTATTCAAGTATCGCAGGATCAGAGTTCATGATTGGCGGCTGGAAGGTCTTCCACTGAGGATTGCTGGACATATCTCGAAATTTTGCCGTCGTCCGTCCTTCTCACTTTATTTATAGTTTTTTTCAAAATTTTTTTCCCCCGTTTTACAGCTCGATCAGCCGTGCGCGATATTATATACTTATATACTTAAAAATTTTAGTCTTTTCAATTATTTAAGTGTTAACATAGATATCACAGAATGGTTCTTGGTACCTTATATCTTCGATTATTATTATTATTATTATTATTTACGACTTTACGAGAACAAAGAGGAAGAAAGGCTCCGCTAACAGCTGCCAGATAACTGCCAGGAAAGATTCCGTCAGCCTCCTCTCGTATCCGCCAGGGAAATCGAAAAGAAGATTGGATTGATTTGGTCGTCGTTTGTTATTTCGATCGTTACATCACGCATCATCGAGAAAGCGAGAACTTCGAAAGGCGAGCGACTCGTTGGCACTTTTCGGAACGTTTTCGTTTTTTGGCTGGCCGACGACGTTGTAGCGAGGCAGTATTTTTCAATGCGAATTCCCGTTCTGGCGGTACTTGAGGCTCGCGAGAGTCCAAGTTGTACGGTAGATAAAGAGAGAGAGGATAACCGCGTTCTTGATCAAACATCAGTCATCCCTTGTAAAAGATACAAATCAAAAACGTCAGGGATTCTAAAGGATGAAATGTTGTCGGCTTGAAAAATCCTCAGATGTCTTCAATGCGTGCTGAGTGTGGTTGTGTCGTTCCAATTATCGTTTTCTTCTGCTTAAATGTTGAATTTACAGTGAACGTTTCAAAAATGTCCTAAGCTAACAATTACACAAGCTGAAACAGAAAATTAGAAATTAGTAGCGCAACAAGTAAACAAACGGTTAAAAATAAAACCATCAAACGATCGCTAGATAAGATTGATCCCCTTGTCGATTCCGATAGGATCGTTACATGCAAATATTCCACGACTAATCCATTTGGAGTCTCGGATGTGAAAAATCACCTGGAGTTGGGGTCACCGTTAAGGGAGGAACCGGATGGACAACGAGAGGAATGCGTTTAGATTGCCCCAAGTCGGATTTCAACATTTTTTTTCACGTGAGCTCCGTGCTCCGAAATGTGAAGCCGTGATTAACGAATCGAACCTCGCCCTAATCGAAAATCTCAACGGGAATGAGGAGGTCACCTTTAAAGTCTTCTGAATCGTCAACGGGATTTCGATTTTCGCGAGATTGGGAAAATGGTAATTTTTCTGAAACTCACCACGACACAGCACAGCACTGACGACATGCCGCCATGTTGAATGTCAACATTCAGCGCTCGCGCACACGTTTGCGCGCACAAAACAACGGCGAACGAAAACGAGAAGAGATGCATCACTGTGCATCACTCCAAAATTTCGGAACACGCTTTGGCGCCACCGGTTCTCTCGAAACGCGGGACAACAATATATTACCGGTCTAGATTTTGTTTGATGGTTTTCAATCTTTAACGTTTATACAATTCCCGCCATTCGCGTGACCCGGAACACGACTGCGGTACAAAAGTAACAATTTTATTTGAAAAAAGTACATTTCGAGACAAGAAATTCAAGAAAACTACAATCGGGAAGTGCGAATTTGTTTAGATAAATCGTTTACGTACTTTAGTGAATAATGAAAATCCGTTAGAGGGGATGACCAAACTTGATCATTTATTGTCGCTGAGTCTTTAATAGAAAACGAGAAAAACAAGTTTCCTAGAAGACGAGTTACTATTTTAACCGAATAAGGCATGCAATGGTCGACTACGTGCTTGGAACGAGTAAACTAACGACTTGCGCTTTCCACTTCCATCGGATGTTTTTAACATATGGAAGGTACCAGCCGGTGGTCAAGAATGTGACGTCATAATAGAATCGACGTCCAGGTCATTTTTTCGAGGGAACTTTCTTGCCATTTTAAAGAGTTTGTTGTTGCATTTTAACTCGGGGACGCGTACCCTGCTAAATCTGACGTACCATGTGACACGTCACGTGATTATTTGAAATAAAAAGAATTCGGAAATTCCACGTGACTTTTAAAGTTTTAACCTTTAAACTGCCCGAAAATCAATATTTTGACGCATCATAAAAACTTGTTTAATGTTTATTTTTAGGCTAAAATATATATTAATTTATTGTTATTTTCACCCCTCCACACCCCTTTTTACCTATCCTAAATGCATTAAATCTGTATTTTCTACATTATGCAAGTGATCATTATTTTGTTTCCTTCAGACTATAATTCAATTTTATGTTTACCTCATTATAAGGATTGTTTTAGGATTTATTGTAATTGAGATAAAAAATTTGGAGTCAGCGCCAAAAAATACCCCGGAAATGTGTATTTGCACTTCAAAAGCAATAAAAATTAAATACCGTATCTAAAGGGGCGGTTTTTTATCGCATTATAAGGGTTGTTTTAGGTTTTATTGTAATTTTGAAATAAAATTTAAATTCAGCGTAGAAAAGTACCGCGAAAATGTGTACTTACACTACAAAATAGATAAAACTTGAATACCATATTTGATGGGGTGGTTTTTTATTTTTAATTATTTCAAGGGTTGTTTTTGAATTTATTGTATTTTCGTCATTGGATTTGGACTTAACGTCGAAAAATACTCCAGAAAAGTGTATCTGCACTATAAAATAAATAAAATTTGAATCCTATGTCTAAAGGGGTGAAATATCTTTAAAACAACCCTTAAAATTTGACTATCAACCCTTCAAAATGCTTTAAATATTTAATTAAATCTACAAATTTAACTTATATAATGTTCTCATAAAGAAAGAAGCGTTTTCTACTACTAAAAATACATTTTTTTTAAATTTGAAATTTTTAACATTAGCAGTACCGTTCCCTGCCGGAGAATCAATATATTGACGCACCTCATGATCTACACTTTGTGTATGATCAATAATTGATATGAGGTACCTTAAATACCAGTTTTCTTAGGGCAGTTTTCTGCATTGCATTAATGTAATCATTTCCAACAATTTTTGTGGTGAAATTACAAATTTGTTGTAATTTCTCAATCATTTCTCTAGGTTTTTTACCATAAACATAGTAATATTACAATAAAAGTCTAATTTTCCCATGAAAATCATTGGGCACCACTGATAATCGTGGTAAATTTACATTAAAATGGAAAAATTAAAAATTTTAATATTACAGCAATTATGTAAACTCTCAATAGTTTAGTGCGAT
The DNA here is from genome assembly GCA_030407085.1 of Trichopria drosophilae. Classification (NCBI taxonomy): domain Eukaryota; kingdom Metazoa; phylum Arthropoda; class Insecta; order Hymenoptera; family Diapriidae; genus Trichopria; species Trichopria drosophilae. Next base: position 11,718,362 of record CM059582.1, on the reverse strand, counting down.
ACCACAGTGTAGTCAATGTAAAAATAACCCGACTGGTGTAAAATTACCCTAATCTTGTATTAAAATTACATTGCTCCAAGGTACTTTTACACCGATAGGTTATATTTTATCAGCTCTTGGTAAATTTTCTGCGGTTATCAGTGGTATTTTTGTGTCCTACAGTTTTCGTGGTAAATTTATATCAATATTTTTTACAGTGTAGGGTAAACATGACGATAATTGGCGACATTATCACTGAACGTACCTAATTATAACGTTTAAAAATGTTTACAAATGATTATTGTATATTTAGGTTTAGTAAGTCTCAGTAAGTACACGAAGAGAAATTTTAAGTATATGTTACTGCTTCTTGGGAAGTACACTGTAAAAAATGATGGTATAAAATTACTTACAGAATTCTAAATTACAGTATGATTATCCTAGAAATAGTGTAAAATCACTAGTCCACCAGAAAGTTTACAACTCTGAGCGGTGTAAAATTACAATTCCACTAGGAATTTTACCACTATCGTAGTAATTTTACAACAAAATTGTAAAATGACTCCGTTCAGAGTAGGTAATCTACAAGACCCTCTCTGAGCGTAGTAATTTTACTACTGCAAAAGAGTAATTTCACTACTTTGAAAATCGTAATTTTACTACGCTAGAAGTGGTAAATTTACAAGAGCATTGTAATTTTACAATCTTCCTAGGAGTTTCCTTTCGTTCAGAGTGGGTCTTTCTGATTACCTATTGCCAGAGTAATTTTACACTAAAATTTTTTAGTGTAGTATTTACCGCACAGATTCTGATGGATTTATGAAACGTATAGAAATGTGAAATTTATGATCTTCTCAATTACGAATATATTTCTTATAAATTTATACCAAATTAACAATAAAAATCAGGGGAATTCACTTCTGAAGACGTTTCCAATTTACTTTTACTTATGAACCACTAACAATTATTTTTTTTAAATTTCCACGTTATGTAACTTATTTTAAAACTTATAATCGTTTAATATTCTACATGAGTGCTAATTTTTTAAAAGTGCAATTCTATCTAGTAAACGAACAATGATTGAAGAAGTATTGAAACTTGAATACTTCTCAATCCTTTTTCTTGCGCTTTGAATAAGTATTGGTAACCACCGGAAGCATTCTGAAGGTTTCAAAATATGCATGCTAATGCTTCATTCGGGGTACACTCAAAAAAATTTTAAGTATGTACTACTGCTCCGGGAAGTAACAGATACTGCACGAATTTTTACGAATTTGAAATGACGGTTGAAATTCGAAATCGTTAAAAAGAAAATTTGTATGCTACAGTTTTATTACACCTTTGAGAATAGTTATTCATAATTCCTAGACGATTTAGTTATTAATAATAATTTTAATGGTCTGCAAACGTTGTTAAAAGTGAAAAAATTAGTATTTTTTTTTTCATCCTATAGCTTCCGTAACGAATACGGTGCCAGATACGCCAAAAATGCACTAAACCTTTTTGTAGAGCACGAAATTTCCTACAAAAAGTCACCGAAGGTCCTAGTGTAAAGTTAACAAGTTAGCCACGAATAATGCTGTAATTTTGTCTTATAAGTTAACTATGAATATTTTAGAATGTCCATAAAATATGATGCATATTCCATGGTTACTCTTGTTTAAACTATTACTTTAGCAGATAATCTCTGCTTTTAGACTAGGTCTCTCACTGACTTTTTTGTAGGAAATTTCTTACTCCAAAAATGAATAACTATTCTCAACGGTGTAATAAAATTGTATCTGATCGCACAAATTTTATTTTAACGATTTCGAATATTAACCGCCATTTCAAATTCGTCAAAATTCGTGCGGTAGTTATTACTTCCCGAGTAGCATCTACTTAAAATTTCTTTGAGTGTATGCATAAGCGTAATGAAGAAATATTGATGTTTAAAGGTTTTATAGTATTTTGAAAAGTGGCCTTTTTGATACGTTGGAAAAATACATTTTTTTTAATAGATAAAAAAATAGTTTTTTACTTAACTAATTTGTTACTAAAACTAGTTTTTTTACTAACTTTTTTTACTAATCTTGAAACTTTCATAACCAATATTCTTTTATTAAAATGGTAAAAAACAAGGATTGTTGTGCTTTTGTTCTTAATTTTTCCAAATTCATTATTGTCACTGGCCGATTATACTCTCTTTAGACAGTTTTTTTACAATTCAATTTTGTTAGAATTTAAAAGTTTTTTTTCATTATAATAATATTCCTACCGTTAAATCTTAAACGAAGTTAATGATGCTATTTATATAAAGAAAATATTATCAGTCTTATCACTCGAGACACATAGAAAGTTTATTTCAGTTTAGACAATTGGATATTTCGTCTTGAAATCCTAGACCGTTGTTCGAACGTGCAGGCAAAACAAATCATTGCTTCTATTCTACGGTTTATCGTTTGGCAAGACTATGGAATTTATTCTATAACAATGTTCGATCAATTACTACTTTAACTTTTTTCGCAAATGCGTGTAGACATGTCTAAATATACTAAATATCGAAATATACAATATACTAAACTATTACTCCAAATTTTTTATGTTACTTTTAAATTGTTAACTTAATTCATGGTTACTCATATCTATAATTTTTTTATTATACTTATGCGACTGATTGTAATATTTTTGTTAATGGGGCAATGTTGCCCGTTTGCTATTAATAAATAAACAAATAAATTATAACATATGCATACTAGTATACTAAATAATCTCCGAGATAAATTTTCGATTTTAAAATTTTGTGTATATTGTTAAGCACTAATTACTGGTACTTTAAAGGCGAATTCACCGCCGATAAATGTCATATTTGCCCTTCCTACTTTCTTAATAGCACGAGAAGATATCAGGAAAGTTACTGTAACATTCGCGCGGTGCACTTGGCTCTAATACTTTCACAAATTATTTTCAGTAAATTTAATGTTTGGAATGGTACTTTATTAGGAAGAAATTATTTTTTTACATCGTAATCGACAAACTGTTGAATGCAATTTAAATATATGATTAGCGTTAAGAAAGTTTCTTTAAATATGACAAAATAAACCGTTTATTAACGATAATGCAAAAATTAATAGTTAAAATATCCTAGAAAGAAAAAAAAATAGTCGCGACTTTGGGAAAAATGAAGTACCACACATTTTGTATATTAACCGGTTCAGTGGTATTGCAGCATGTGCACATCTTGAATAACTTCTTTATTTTACGACGAATTTGCCAGAAACTTAGTATCCGACTGTTATTTTGGCCGCTAAGTCTGAAGTAAAAATTTCAAAATTCTAAATGGCCAATGCAACTGAGTTTATTTTTATTGAATGTATATGTTCCAAATTTGTCAATAATTTTTTACGAATTTGTCGCCTTATTTTTATTGGAGTCGCTAAAATCGAATCTAAGTTGAAAACCGAGTTCAATAAAGAAATCAATAACCACAAAAATACCGAAACCAAATTATTATTTCGCTTTAAAAAATAGTTGAAATTTTCATGTTAAAAACCCTTATTTTTCACCTCTTAGGGGTTTCAAAAGTACAAACTATGTTCGGCATAAAATTCTCCATTTGGCATTTTTTTAAACTGAAAATGGATAGAAAAATAGAGACATATTTTTTGAGTATGCCAAAGTGCCATTTTATCCTTTTTATTGAATTCGTTATATCGAGATTAATTTTTACCAGCCAGTAACTTTTTAGTTTGAGTTCTAATTGCACGATTTTACCAGGGTTCTTGTAAAAGAAAAGGGGCTTCAAGGTACTCATGACGTTGAAAAAAAAAACATCGAAAAAAATAGGGTTTTTGTAACTTAAATCTACAGAATTTGATATTGATGATACGCAAAAATAGTTTTCCAATTTTTGCTAATTGGCACTGCTCTGAAGTAAAAGGATTTGACAACTACAAATAGTGCTAAAGACGTTTGGATCAAAAGGTTCAGCGCACAAAGTTAAGTCCAAATTTTGAACTTCTGGAACGAACTGGGTTAAAATGATTACATCAGTCCTTACACTCCAGTGTTATTTGAAGTTCTTTTAAAAAGTTTTACTTGCGTGTAAAAAATTCTAAAATGGATTGCAACGCACGGTTTGGTATACAAGAAAGTGAATAAGTATATGTATTGCAGTATTTTATAATTAGTAGATTTCTAATGCTTGTAAATCATCTGGTTCGGTGCTTCGTCCCAGACCTCCTCACAGTTTCGTCGATTATTGAGCGGAACATTCCCAAGTCACTGTCACAAATAACATTAATATGAAACTTAAAAGTTATTTTTATATCATCACCGATAATCAGTAGTCGAATTACTAAAGATTTTTACTTTTGGTAACTCGACGTATCACTCCCCTGTCTTGAGGGACTGATCAACTTGGGTGGAAAGTGACGAGTCTAATCAGCATCAAAACGAAAAACGTTTAATTTTAATAACCATTATATTTCTTTGAATTTATATCAAAATGGATCGCCAAAAATACGCGTCGCTTCCCGGCATTTTGAGCTGTCAAAATAATCGTTGCTTCTCACTCTCGCTACATTATTAAAAACTGTACATCAAATGTTGCGACACGTTGTTTCTTTATCTATAATTTTACACTGAAGAGGGCACATATCATGATGACGACACGTCTAAATAAATAAATTATTAGTATCAAGTTTTTTTTTTTAATGGGACCGACACTACCAAGAAATTAATCTTTAATGAATTTTTGAAAAAAGATTTTTTAAACAAGTAATTATTATTTATTTGTTACACAAAGAAATATAATTACTTAAAAAAGTAATTATATTTCTTTGTGTAACAAATAAATCCTTTTGCGACTAATTCTAACTTGTTTTGATATAATCTTTACATTTTTCTGTATATTTTTTAACAATTCTAAGAACTTTTACTTCGGCAACATTTGTTTCGAAATTCTATATTTAAAAAAAAATACCGATCTTATATATATATCAACATTTCACTCGTATCTGAGCCGCCATTTTGGATACTTTCACCCTTATTTCTAAAAAGTTAATATATAGGAGGACGTGGTCTAATTCGGACCTAGTAAGGTTTTTTAACTGTATCAATGCCAAAATGTCAATCGATTTGCAAAAGGGTATTTATCCCTGAAAGTCTTATCAATTGACCACATTTCCCTCCGAGATATTTTTTGCGATCTCCTATAAAATCTCCTACAAAAATGTACAAAATGTTCGAATTGGAACAACTATGTTCCAATTTGGACCACTTCTTTTTTATCGTTTTTCGCCATAAAAATGAAAGGAGAAGTATTCTAAATTGTTTTTTATGTAATTTTATTTTTAATCATCAACTAAATTATTTATAATCCATATAGAAAACGATTTGCATTTTCTTTAACAATAATTCTTAAAAAATATAAAATAATATATTTATTATTATATACATTCTTAGAAGAACGTACGTGAGCTCTAAACATCTCTTGTTACCATCTTTCAACTATACCTAGTGTATAAGATTTTGTAGATGTTTAATCATGAAATAAATGAAAAAATGAAATATATAATTAATAAATTGTTTCAACCGTAATAATAAATTACAGTAAACCGTTTCTTCATTTTGTCGATATTTTTGATAATATAATTTTAAAAAATAAAAGAAAAAAATTAATAATATACCTTTAATTGTAAATCATCTTTAAAAAAAGTTATATATATATGTGGGACGTTTCACGTCAACCGGTTCATCAGTGCACTCAAAATTTGGATTAACCCGTTTCGTCCCAAAACGACAAAATTTACCGCCGGTTTTCATCCTCCGTAAGTTTATGGATATCTTTGAAATTTTGTTATGAAATGAAGGTTTCCTATAGTTTTTGGGTATGCTCTTTTCGAATCTGATGTCCGTTTTTGATATCACTTTCCATTTTTTAAATATGGACACTTAAACGAAAGAAAATGCGGAAAAAAAGCGAAAACTTTTTCAGTAAACTTAAATTTTTTAATAATATAAATATCTCCAAAAAAAGAAGTTCCAGGATCGCGACAGGCCTCAGAATCCTGTGGCATAATGAGTTTTACTAAAAGTTTACGAACTTCAGATTCGAAAAGAGCATACCCAAAAACTACAGGAAACCTTCATTTCATAACAATATCTCAAAGTTATCCCTAAACTTACGGGAGATAAACCCAGTGACAAATTTTGTCGTTTTGAGAAGCCGGTTTAACCTATGGCATTTTCATCAAACTTTCAAAAAAAGGCCTTTTACGAAATCCGCGTTTTCATGGAACATTCAATCAAAAACGACAGTAAAATGTTCTAATTTAAGAAATATACACAAAAAAAAGTGAGTTTTACACTTTGGGACTTTTGATTGCAAATGTTAATTCCAAATACAAAATGGCGGATCTTGTACAACCATGAAACCCATTCTAACGCAACAAAGTATTTTAGATATCGTGAAAATATCCACATACGGAGTTTTGGGGCCACTGAATTTTATTTTAACCTCGAAATCTTAAAATTTAAAATCGTAGGTTCAAAATGGCAAAAACCGTTGACGTTGATGCTAATTGATACTTTTCGGCAAGAGCACACGGAAAAGGTAGTTACGACGGAGTTGGAACGATTGTAAAGGTTGGATGACCGCCATTTTGATCCGTGATTTTGAATTTTAACATTTCGTCATCATCTCAATCATCTAATGAAATAAATGTTAAGAAATTCTTACCTGATTTCGAAGTTTTATACCATTATGTGATTTTTTAGTTGAAATTCTTTTCAAAAAACGAGACCAAGAAATATTTTTATAATACAAAAAGTAAAAAAGCCTTATTTTAAGTTTTAAGCTCTTAAAAACTATTTAAAATGTAACGAACATACATACCACGAAATCTTCTTTTCAGTACATCTAGAATTCGGGGTTTACAATAAGTTTAGTAATACTTTAAATGTTAAAAAACGCTAAGTTTATTGTTATCAATGTACACATCGCATGTATTTGAAAAAGTCCGATATCACTGAAAGCATACCTGAGAAAGTACAAATGTCAATCTGTACAAACAGTATGCAGCGTAAAGTTCTGTGATTCGGGGCAATTGCTTCACAGACGATATGAAAATATAAATGCGTCTTCTTCTCAACGTGCTGCGATATTCGAAATACCTAAAAATTGTCGTTGAATTAACTGATTGACTGACTACGTTTCTGTGGATTCTTGTTGCTCGAACTTGGGATATTTGGCCTCCACCTCGGACCACGTGATTCTTCCAAGGGACAAATTTCTTACAACCTCAGGAATGTCGTCCAGCTGAAATTAGCAAAATACATTGTCGAAATCATTATCAATATATCTATATTTTACTTTTAAACCCTTTAATAAATCAGATTTTTTATTTTGTTTCATCCGCCATATTGAATCTACTATTTGGAATTTGTGAAATCTGACTTCAGAATCGTAATCAGCGAAACCGAAAACCCTTAAATACCCAGTTGGGTTGGTGGAAATAATTCGGGCGTTAAATTTTGAAGCATCCCAGACTCCCTATTATTGTAGTCCATCCCGGTTTTTTTAGAGTTTACGTAGAAAGTCTGCAATGGTAGATGTCAGAGCAACCAACTCTCTTATTTACATCGTCGTGTTACGATATCTTAGCGTTACCTAGTGGCCGATTAGAGACAAAGAACTTCCGCAATTTGGCGCTTGGTTCCACATTGCACCATAAAAAGGGAGATTTTTTATTTACCTAAATATCCGTAAAGAAAGGAGCAGTGGGGAATATAACGTCGAACTAGAAAATCTGTATCTCGGTATAGTAGAGTCCCGGTATAATAGCGTCTCGTTATATTTACTGCCCAGTATATTTGCCCGGTTCTGTCTCGTTACGTCGCCGCTCTCTTTTGCATCTACCTTGCGGGCCGCGGAAGCGATGTTCCCCTTCTTTTCGTAAATATAGCGAGACAGGAATCGGAGTCGAGGAACCAAGTGGGTAAATATACCGGGACTCTACTGTATGTATTTTTGTTTCTCTCATTTTTGCAAGAAGGCTATTTTCGGAGTAAGAAAAACGTAAAAATTCTGTTCTTTTTTTTGGCACTAGACAATTTGTATAAAGTTTTCTTTGTAATTACAGTCCGAACCCCCATATTGTCCGATGTTCGGGACCGGAGGGTTGGGGTTTTCTTATTTTATGTCTTCCTTAGTCTCTATTCCTCAGAAATTGCCCTGTGGTCGGCGCGACGCGCAGTCGCTCTTTCAAGTAAAGCATCCTGATTGGGGATCGTGACTTGGTAGGTGACTGTTAAAATAAAAAAACGAGCGTTGCGCTCGCTACGGCAAAGATAGCAGGCCGATTGCTGAGTGGGAGACACAGCTGCTTTACCATCAGAGGGTATACTCTGATGATAAAGTAGTTCGTCGACTGTATCTGTCTGGGTTTTCCGTAGTTTTCCCAGACCCCGTGCAAATGCGATACAGAGATGTAATGTCTTTGAATGTCTGTCCGACCAATCCACCCGAGAGCCGACCCGCGAATAGGCTAAAAAATGTCATTAAAGCGGGGGATAATTCCTTTCCTTTATCCTTTTTTAGTGTCTATTCCCACTCTACGCGCCCGTTTTACCGCTGGAGGAGAAATTGTGCGCGCGCACATTATATTATGTCCAATACCCATATTTTCGTCTTAGAAAAAATTCATAAAGAGATAAAGGAGTAGGGGAAACAAAGACAATAACGGAGTTCTTATAAACAGATAGTAACAAGGTTTTTCAATTACGGAGGAAAAAAATACGGCGTTCGGACTAAATCATAGTTTAGGAAATATGTTGTATTACTTACGTTTATCCTGACTTGTCCCATGCTGTCTCGTTCTCTAAGCGTAACACTGTGTGGAGTTTTCATAGTGTCAAAGTCTACAGTGATACCGAAAGGAATGGCGATTTCATCGGTTCGCGCATATCGCCGTCCAATGCTGCCAGAAGAGTCGTCAACTTTGTGAGAAACATCGACTTTCGTCAATTCTTGGGCTAAAATCGAAAATTAGAAATGAATCACATTTGTAGAAATAGTTTTCTTCTAAGAAAGCATAAAGAAAACTTACATAGTTTTTTAACGAATGGAGCGAACTCAGCATTGTTACTCAAAGGTAAAACGGAACACTTCAATGGCGCCACGACCGGAGGAAGAGTGAAATACCTTCTTTGTTCATCTCCTTCCCGGCATTTGAAATTGTGCTCGAAGACTGCGTACATAATTCTGCCGATTCCGAATGAAGGTTCGATAACGGAAGGTACAAACTCCTCAACGTGGACAGTCTTCTCGTACCTTTTTACCGTCACCATGTCTTTCGTGATTTTGCACACTTGTCCATTTTCTAAAGTTATTTCGTGTTCACTCTTTTCATTCAAATTCTTCTCCAAAAGTTCAATTTCTTGTTCGCTAAGTGCTGAAAGGGCGTCGCAAACGTTTTTGGCGTCTTTCCTAAAAGTCTTGCCAATGACTCCTCGATTTTGCGAAGCTTCGCAAACATTGATGGTTTTCGGTTGAGGCAGTTTTTTCTCTGCAACGAGTTTGACACCGGTGGCTTTAGCATGCTGAGTCAAATCATATGCAGATCTATCAGCACATCCGACACATTCAACCCATCCGTACGAGGTCAAGCATTCTGCATCCCAACAATCGCAAGCGTAATGCGCCATTTCGTTGCCCATATGTTGGCGGAAACGCAATTTCTTGGGGTCTACACCGACACGTACCATGAATTTCTGAATCTTCGCCATGAAGTATCCCAAAGTTTCATTAGCGACCAGACCGCTGGCTACTGCCTTACCGATAGGAATGGTTTCGGCGCTTTTGCCATCCATCTGGTTGCAGGCGGAATACAATACCATTTCGGTATCCTTGACATCCACAAATTTCGGATGGCTTTTATCACTTGGATCGCAGAAATGTTCAATCTCGGCCATCGTGAATTCTCGGACACGAATAAGACCAGATCTCGGCGAAATTTCGTTTCTGAAGGAATTTCCAATTTGAGCAGCTGCAAACGGCAGTTTATCTTGGTTGAATTCCAAAAGTCGCTTGAAGTTGACGAAAATACCTTGCGCCGTTTCTGGTCTGAGGAAACCTTTGATCAATCCTGTTGGACCAATCTGCGTACCGAACATCAAATTGAACTCCATTGGATCGGATAATTCGTTGCCAGTAAGTGGCGACTTCATGTTGAATTTCCTCAACACTGCGCCCATTTCTTCTTTGTTCATCCCATCCAGTCGAACGATGATATCTTCGCATTCTTTCTTCGTCGCTTCGTCCGTCTTCTTGTCAGCACAATGCTTCTCTAAATGAGCTTTGATCAGGTGATCAAGCCTAAAGCATTCGCCAGTTTTAGAATCCTTTACCATGAGATCTGCAAAGCGATCCACGTGTCCAGAAGCCTTCAATACCGGTTCGGGGGTTAATATCGAACAATCGACTTCTAGCATCTGTTCTTCCAGAACGAAAAAGTTTCTCCACGCTCCAAGGAGGTTGGATTTAAAGGCACAACCCATTGGTCCAAAATCGTATTGTCCGGTTATGCCGCCATAAATTGCGAAAGATTGATCGAAGAAAAACCTTCGTTTCAGAAGGTCTTCCATTCTTGCTCTATCAAAGGTGGCTGAATCAGGAATGAAAGATAGTTCTTTGTCTTCCAAAATTTTCTTCCGCAGTTTCAGTTCAGCTACAGCTTTCTTTACATCCAATTCCGGTGCCCCGTTTGCTTTTAATTCTCTCACCAAATCGCCCTATTATACATACTCTTAGGTTATAACTGATTAGGTATATTTAATTATTAATTATATAGTAATATACATGAATGTGAGTCTAAATATTATTTTGCAAAATATTTTGTCAAGATATTACGGGAAAAATGTTGCGGTAAAAAACAATACACATTTATAACTGACATATTCAAATTTAACCTAATATAACCTCAATAATTCATAATCATTCTTCAAGGTCGAAGTAAGGTGATACAAATAGAATTCACGCAGTAGATATTTGAAGGTCAAATATAGGTCAATAGTAACATATTATACCTATACCTAAATGATTCCTCATCATTATACAGAAAGAGAGGTCACATAGAGAATATATGAAGCTATATGAAATATAAAACGAAATACATATTCTAACATAACCTAATGTAGATACCTATAATAGTTATGAGGCAGACAATATTGCTCTCGATATTGTTACATATTTACAAATCTATATTAGCAGCATTGAACTGTACCACCAACTCGATAAACATTTTATAAAAATGACTACAAAGTTAATATTTAAATTCTTTCTGCGTCACTAGACAGTTGATATGATAACACAGCCCCACAAAAAAAAACAAAGTCTGGATCTGGAGGTCAGACTGTCTATAATATATTTTTGGGGCTGAATCCGAATCTGAAGTCCATTTGACTCCATCACGTCAGGTTATTGACATAACCTAAAAAATACTCAAAAATCCTATAATTAGACCTTAAAATGTTAAAATAAAGAATAATTCGCGATTGGAAGTCCCTGCTACAGTTTCGTGATGTTTTTGCCGTAGCTGAAACCATATCCGAAGTCCATTCAGCCCCATCACTTCAAGTTATTGACATAACCTCATAAAGAAATCTAAAAGTCTACCCTGAATGAAAATAAAGAGAAATTATGGCCTACAAGTCATACCATCTTTACTGGACAGTTCTGGACATTACTGGAATGTATAGTGGATAGTTCTCCAAAATATTAGACTGTACTGAAAGTACTGGAATGTAGTGATAGTGAACTACACTGGACACTATTATGAAATAAAGGAAGATTGGTTAAATTTTAAAATAAACTTATAATTCTGAATTTTATCCCCCGTAAAATTAAATGGCCATTTTACGCCCCATGTATTACACAGGAGCTTTATTCCAGGGCGATGAAAGAAAACGTATTCCGCAACTAATTCAGTGCGGCGATTATAATTAAATACATAAAGATACATAAAAAAGTCTTAACATCAGACCATCGTATGAGTTAATGTCAGCGAGAATACATAAAAATTTAAAAGTTATGGAATTGAATGTGCTTCAAATTCAGTTTCAGCGACCTCAATAGTATTTTTCGGTACAAGGCCGTAAAATCTTAGGGCCGTGTGTCGAATATTATTTTTCGGTACTGAAAGCTGTAAAAGATCGATTTCGCGGACTGCATTTAGTCTGTATGGGTTATGTTTTTGACAGCGTAGATTCATGTTTCACGTGATCCGTGAAATTTCATTTGTCGGACTAAAAGCAGGCCGTAGAATCGTATTTTACGGATACAGTACCGAAATAGAATATTGTGTATCTAGGGCGGAAAGGCATGTATTACGGCGCGGGCGATACTGCAGCTCGAGTTGTAGGCAAAGAGTCGACAAAAAAGCCACCATAGTGGCTGGCGGTAACGAGCAGCGGGCGGTAATGAAAGCAGCGGGCTGTAAAAATTGAAAAACGCCCTTGCGCATGCGCAGTTGCGTTGTCGCTGGAACGGCTCAACTTTTCCGTTCGCTTAACCTACCCGGAAAAGTGGCAGTTTTGTGCAGGTGTGACAAAAAAATATAAATAATACATGGAATGACTTCCAGGCGAGAATTTTTCTGTTATTTTGGGGTCTCTCGATTTGTAGATTTTTTGAGGTTATATAAAAAATCCGAGGTGATGGGGTTAATTAGACCCTGAATCAGATTGACTACTACAATAATTTTTAGCACCATTGTCTTTCGATTCGTACCATATGCTGCTATTCGTTTAAAATTGCACAATTCAAGCAGACATTTTGAAAAGAACTTCCAGTAGGGTCCAGAACTGTCTGGTACACTTCAGTACTACCCAGCACATTCCAGTTCTGTCCAGTACATTCCAGTATAGTCCAATATTTTCCAGTGCTATCCAGTACAGTCAAGTCCTGTACTGCTCAGTTGGCAGTTCCATTTACTCTAGACAATTTAGGGAGTAACTAGACAGTACAAGTTATCGAGACAGTAGTCCTTCCCTTATTCTAATTTGTCCAGTCAGGCACGATGGCGGCCTTCTTCCCTTATTCTAAGTTTTCCCTCTCACACTACTTAGATTTGTAGTCTCACTTTTGTCTCTTTTTCTTTTGTTGCGCATGCGCCGTTATTTGTATTTAGAAAATCCACACGTCAACAGACGTCAGTGGGGAGAACGCGCGAGGGGAAATATTAGAATAGGAGAAGAGAAAAAATTAGAATAAGGGAAGAAGTACTGTATGTGTGTGATGAACTTCGGATTCGGGTTCAGCTGCCCAAAGAACTAATAGGAAACATGGTATGGCTTTAAAGTTAGAATTTTCCTTTATTTTAACATTTTGGAGTGGATTTTTAGGATATTTTGGAGGTTATGTCCAAAGAGTGACCTGACAAGATCGAATGGACTTCGAATTCAATTTGAGCAGCCCTAAAAACATAATGAAAATGTGGTACCCTTTCCAGAACAGAATTTTTCTTTATTTTCATATTTTAGAGTAGATATTTAGATTTCTTTTTGAGTGATGGGGCTGAATAGGCTTCGAAAATGGTTTTAGTGATCGGAAAAACATAACGGAAACGTGGTATAGACTTCTAAGTGCAACTTAGTCTTCATTTTAACATTTTAAGGTCTAATCACTGTAGGCCCCGCCCTAACTTATACCGTCCAAAGTTATATAGGAATATCCAAGGTTATATATTTGGTTTGTCCAAAGTTATACCACTCTCTTCCTCTCCTCCCCCCACCACATTGTTTCACCGAGCCGCACTCGCTTCACAACATTCTCACACAGAAGCACCCATTGCACGGATATAAACAGAGTTATGGAAGTGGGAATAGTGAGGGGCTATAACTTTGGATAAACATCCGCCATTTTGAAAGAACCGACGTTATAACTTAGGCTGGGGGCTATTGTATAAGATTTTTTTAAGTTTTTTGAGGTTATGTCAAAAACCAGACGTGATGGGATTAAATGGACTTCGGATTTGGATTCAGTCACCTAAAAAACATATTATAGTCGTAGTCCGACGGGATGTCTATACAAATCCGGACTTTGTTATTTTTTTGTGAGGTTATGTTATTGTTATGTTAAGTTGAGGCATTGTTTTTAAATCATTTAAGATTGAATGTGCCAAAAAAACGTAGAGATTTTAATTGAATAATACTTAATTCAATGGTTTATTCTTGGACAACTTCTCAATATTATTTTTTATTTAAAGAGGTTATTCCACTTTGGCAATTTGAAAATTCATAATTTTATTTATGTACTTTTGAAAACTTGTGAGAAAATGTTGTGAAGATCCATTGAGTATTTAAGATTCTATAAGGTTTGAAGTATTTACTCGAATCGATTTGAAACTTTCATGGTTTATCGAGAATATTACTAAATTAAGGACATGTAAAAATATTTCAGTTACGTTTTACAACGAATGAAATTCCTATGAAATATACTGTTGGTGCATTTCCTAGTATTCGTTTGTGATATACCCAGCCTTTTTTCCAAGAGACTGACCGAAAAATACAATGGGTATCTTCGCAATGGAGCAAGGATTTCAAGTAAATTAAAAATGTTGCACTGTAGGAAAACTTTCAAAAAACTGAATCTATAGTAGTATCATTCGAAATTTGTTAGAAAAATATCAGGAAACCATAGTAATCTTTTGCGGAAGAGTGCAGCATACTGATGATGGTGACTCATTGTATAAACATACGACTGTTCTTTCAGCGATCAGAGTCTTATTATGTATATACATATTTTTTGTCAAAGATGGAAATTATTAATAATTAATGAATAAAAATTCTTTAATTCTTCTCCGTTACTTTCATAAGTGAAAATTTCCTTTTTGTGTTTTTTAAAACCGGAGTATGGACAAGGATGGTATTGAAAATTCCTTATTTACGTTTCGACTGTTTTGATGCAATCCTCATCAGAAAATATTTTTATTCTAGATATATGTTATAGTCCATCGAGTTTACGTAAAATGTAATGTAAATTTACAATCAAATTTTTTATAGTGTAGGTTAGGTTATGTTGTAGGTTTCATTATTTGTTAGGTTTCATTATTGGTAGGTTAGGTTATAGGTTTCATTATTGATAGGATAGGTTATAGGTTTCATTATTTCTTAGGTTAGGTTAGGTTTCAAAATTGTTAGGTTAGGTAATGTCAGATTTCATTATTTGTTAGGTTAGGTTTCATTATTGCTAGGTTATGTTACGTAATAGGTTTCATTATTGATAGGTTAGGTTAGGTTACAGTTTTCATTATTTGTTAGGTTAGGTTGATGGATTTCATTATTGATAAGTTAGCTTAGGTTATGTTATAGGTTTCATTATTGATAGGATAGGTTATAGGTTTCATTATTTGTTAGGTTAGGTTAGGTTTCACGATTGTTAGGATAGGTAATGTCAGATTTCATTATTTGTTAGGTTTATGTTAAGTTTCTTTATTTGTCAGGTGTTGTGCCAGGTTTCTTTATTTGTCAGGTTATGTCAGGTTTCATTATTTGTTAGGTTAGATTGATGGGTTTCATTATTGATAAGTTAACTTAGGTTATGTTATAGGTTTGATTATTGTTAGGATAGGTTATAGGTTTCATTATTTGTTAGGTTAGGTTAGGTTTCATGATTGTTACACTGTAAAAAATGAAAATGAAATTTACAATGCAACGGTAATTTTCAATCATAGAAATTTAGTAATAACACTACGTTGAGCATTGAAATTTTACCGAAGTGAGGTTAGAGGTTTACCGCCGCATTGTAAATTTACGACGTCGAGCATAGGGAAATACTAGACTGTTGTACTTTTTCTACGTCAAACGTAGGTAATTTTTCGAGCGTACGTTGGACGTGGTAATTTTACAAACGAGTAATATATTACAAGACTTAGGGAAAGTTACTGTGTTCCACATTGTAAATTCACTGTGTTGAAAGTGGGTAATTTTTGAGTCCATTCTCGATTGTAATTTTACACAATATTTTTTTTACAGTGTAGGTTAGGTAATGTCAGATTTCATTATTTGTTAGGTTATGTTTGGTTTCTTTATTTGTCAGGTGTTGTGTCAGGTTATGTCAGGTTTCATTATTTGTTAGGTTAGGTTTCATCATTGCTAGGTTATGTTATGTAATAGATTTCGTTATTGATAAGTTAACTTAGGTTATGTTATAGGTTTCATTATTGTTAGGATAGGTTATAGGTTTCATTATTTGTTAGGTTAGGTTTCATGATTGTTAGGTTGGGTAATGTCAGATTTCATTATTTGTTAGGTTATGTTTGGTTTCTTTATTTGTCAGGTGTTGTGTCAGGTTTCATTATTTGTTAGGTTAGGTTGATGGGTTTCATTATTGATAAGTTAGCTTAGGTTATGTTACAGGTTTCATTATTT
The DNA here is from genome assembly GCA_030407085.1 of Trichopria drosophilae. NCBI lineage: Eukaryota > Metazoa > Arthropoda > Insecta > Hymenoptera > Diapriidae > Trichopria > Trichopria drosophilae. The sequence goes on along the minus strand of CM059582.1, from coordinate 11,701,973 downwards.
GTTAGGTTATGTCACGTTTCATTATTGGTAGGTTAGGTTATGTTAGGTTTCATTATTGATAGGTTAGGTTAGGTTATATTACATGTTATAGTCCGTAGAGGCTGGAATTTATGAACTAACATCTTCTATAAAAGCAGTTGAATATTCGATGGTAAAGACACAACTGAATGGAAATTATTACTTAAGTTTTTGAATTATTTCTGATTTATGCAGAAACTGAAGGCTGAATGTTTTAGAGATTAGAGATGTATAGTTAAAAAAAGAATATCATATTTTTATGTATATTTAATGTATTATATTAAGATTTTTTGCATCCAAAGAAACGTTTTTGCGTTTCTATAATTTGAAAGAAACGCTGAATGATATTCTTCATATTTTTTAAAGGGCAGCTTATAATCTTTGCAACAATGACAACAAATAAAACTTTATTTCGATTATCATAAAAGAGTAAGTTTGAGCATCGATACAAAGTACTGCGCTATAAAAATTCGAATAGGGTATTGAACAAAATGACAGCCGTCAACACATAAAAATCAAATGACAATACGAATCAAAGTGTCATTATTTAAAACAATAGATAAAACAATTTTAAAAGACAAATGACAAGTGCACAGTATTCGAAACAGAGACATATGGGTTACGAACCATATGTGAAAGTCAACAAACCTGTTTTTTCACATCTGCTCGCAGAGGAGCCAGCTCGCTCTCAATTTTTGGATCCGTCATGTTCACAGGGAAGTGAAGTTTTACTTTTCTATGTTGTTTCTTGGTTCCCCAGGCGCTGACACCGGATAACCTAAATGCACTTTCAGTGAAGTTTCGTTGAGGAACGTGAAGTGTCTGGATGACGTTCCGCGATTTTTCCCGAACTGAGCAGAACTTACGTCCTATTCGCAGACTGTAACCTACAAAAATCCGCATTCGCGAGCGAATGTCGAGAATCCAGTTAGAATTCCCCCGTGTGATAATAAGATACACACATAACCAAAAACCTTTCAAATTACCTCTGTGTGCTGCACATACATGTGATTGCCCACTTATATTTTCGCATGTGAAAATTTACAATACAGAATCTTAAAGGGACTTATTTGTATTGCTTTTGGAATGTCGATGGCCCCTGAGAAAACCGACTGATGGTAAATTACAGGAATCTGCAGTTTTGTGCGCCATCTATTGGTGTACTATCGAATGTTATGGTACACCACGTGGACCGCATCATATTGTTGTTTCTTCTCGATCTTCTTTTCCGACGTGCAAGTTTAAATTTTGTAATTAATTAAAGTGTCGGAAGTAACGTCATAAAATGCCGAAATCAAAAAGGGATAAGAAAAGTAAGTTCAATTGAAAATTGTAACTTTTTTTAATTTGATCTGGTGACATTTGTATAAAACTAACCTCAAATATAATTGAATGATTTCAAATTTTATACAAAAAATCCAGGGAAAGATTAAAAATTTGCTAATATTATGTGTATAATTTTAACTTTAAGAATATTCTTTATTGATTTATATACATTTGCAATTTTAATACTTTGAATACTTAAACTTGACAACGTAAAGACGTAAAAGAATGTTTGATTATTCAATATTTCAAGGAAGGTAAATTATTTTCTAACTTGAAATATATTAAAAATATTTAATACTTTATCTACTTTTTATATATCTAAATATTAAGACATTTATAAGTGACAAGAGATAATGACAATCAAGATAGAATATAAACACTGAAAGGCTTAACAATCGTAATAATTCAACTGTTTTTTATTTAACTCGTTTATGGATTATTTTAAACATCGAGGTTACAAAAATATTGAATCATTACTTACGTATTCCACTTGTTTTTAATTTAAAATTTTGTCTTGTTGCACATTTATAAATTAGAAATAATTTTAACTTACTGATAACTCCAAAACCAGTATATATTCTACATTTTCATGGTGTATTACGAAAACTAATCACATTTATTAGGAGTAAATGTTATTTTGTTAGTTTTGGTAAAACCTCACAAAGTATTAATATTGAATATACTTTATTTGACAACGTATTACAGAAAATGTCCTCCGTCAAAATTTGAAAAAATTTCAGCCAATAGATAATTAAAAAATGAAACTTTTTCTTTCTTAAACATTTTTTATATCATGTTAATTTTCCGAGATAAAGCAGATTTTTATTTATTTATTTATTTAGAATCAACGGCACTAGAAGTGCCTTTACACAAAATATAACAAAAAACATAATTTGGGCGCTATACAATTTGAGTAACAATAAATGATATAAACTAAAATAATAATATAAAATTAAAGTGTAATAACGAATAATTCAATTAATTAACAAAAAGTTTTAGTGAGCCCGAGTACATAGTATTTAAAATTTGTCAGTCTCTCCGAAGTAATCGATTGTGGTAATAAATTCCACGCCCGCTTTAGCCTTGGTACCGTAGAATTAAACCCATAATTTGTGCGATTAGCGGATTCTTCTACGAATCGAATAGTACGAAGCTGGTGCGAGATTGACCGCTGTATAAATAAACCCGTAACTTCCTCACTATGAATCAAGCCTCTAAGAATTTTATAAGCTAATAAAATATCATGGTATGAATGTAGGGACTTTACCGATTGCAGATCAAAAGACTTAGCTCTGTCATCGTAAACATGGTCAAATGGGTGCATCGGATTCCCAGCCTTTCGAGATAAATATCTCACAAACTTGTGTTGTATCGATTCAAGATCAGAAATATCAGTAGCAACGAAAGGTGTCCATATAGACGAGCAATATAATAAATGAGGCAGAATTAATGTGCGATAGAGATATATGATCGTATGAATATTATGAAAGTTCTTGGTAGTTCTGATCAAGACTCCAAGAGTTCTGTAAGATTTTGTTACCACATACTTTAAATGTTCCTTAAAATTCAAAGAGCGATCGAAAATTACTCCGAGATCCTTGATTGAGGAAACCGACTCTAGACCAAACCCGTTTATGGAATATGAAAAAAGCACAGGTTCTCTAATTCTGTAGAAAGAAATGGACTTACACTTAGCAATATTTAGACAAAGTCTGTTATCCAATGACCATTTGACCAACGCCTCCAAATCACATTGCAGCTTGATTGCATCCCTAGGGCTTCTGATTTCAGAGAATATTTTGACATCATCAGCGTAGATAAGTATCTTACAAGTAACCGATTGTACAATATCGTTTATAAACAATATAAATAAGACAGGTCCTAGGTGCGAGCCCTGCGGAACACCTGATGTAGTAAGGTATTTGTTAGAATTATTGCCTTTTACCCTAGCGATATGTTCACGATCGACTAAAAAGGAAGAAATCCATTTAAGGACCTTCCCTCTGAGCCCTAAATGATATAGTTTATCTATCAAACACCCATGATCGACCGTATCAAAAGCTTTGGAGATATGTAATATAGATATTCTTTCGTTTTCATTAACAAATAAACGTTTTCCAACAATAACGTTCAGTACTTTTATCGATTTACAAGACTGTCCAATAATACCCCGAGATTTTTTTAAATCTCAAAAACCAGTTTTTTGCACCAGCTGATACAAAGCGTACAATTTTAAACAATTAGGTCAAATTGCTGGTACCAAATGAAATTTTATTTATCGTACCACAAAATCAAACTTTAAAATTTTGAGAAAAAGTAATTTTTTTCAGAGTTTCTGGACAAAATAAAAAAGTGTCCAAGAATACCCCGACCTCCCCTAATATTAAAGAAAATATACCCTATAGAAGATTGGAAATGCAAACACATCTAGAAACATAAATGTCAAGAAAATGACAATAATATGGAACAGACTTTAATATTTGTTTTAATTCTTGTAGAATTATTCATTCTGTCGCGTTACTTTGTACAGGGTTTTATTGAAAAAAACAAACTTTCATCAAGATTCATCATCAGTTCAGCATAAATTTCTCCGTTACCTTTCTTTTAATACAGATAGACATATGCATCCCTTCGACCATAATTATACTCCTATAGCTCGTCAATTTAATTTCTTTTCGCTGGAATCATGTCGTAAACTGAATGATCTTAAATCTGCATACAATATTGTAAAGCGTAATATTGACTGTAGTGAACTTGAAAGCCTATTTTCTCGCAGAGAGTTGAATTACCCTTTCAGGAATCTCAGGATTTTTGTTGAACCTCCATCTACAACCAACTGGTCATATTTTTCACTTTATCCTAGGATAGTGAGGGAGTTCAACTCTCTACCACAAATGGCGAGGGACAGTGCGACTCTTGGAATATTTATTAATAGTATTAAGTATATACTCCGATATTAAGTTAAATTTAAGTTAATTTTCTTGTATTGTTTCATTAAAATTTTATTTGGTTATGTTCATCTATATTCGATTATTATGACAGCTGTTGTATATATTATTTCTATGTAAAGGGTCAATTGGCCCGTAAATAAATATTAAATAAATAAATAAATAAATAAAAGATTATTTAAAGGAATATTACAATAATGTTCTGCAACCTCTTTTGTGTCTTTTTCGATAAAAACTTCCATTTAAGGAGGTGGTCTCATAAAATAATTTTCTGACGAAGCCTTTCATTTTTGTACCAAACGTTAGTGACGTTGATAACAATTATTGATTGTTAAAATTTCCGAAAGCCTGACCAGAGGATAATCGCGATAATCATCTTCAAAGTTTCACTATTTAAAATGTATACCAAGACTCTGGTAAAAGGACAGATTAATTTTTTACAGAAAAAAATGAAAAAAAACTAATAAAAATCTTAAAAGAATGTGGAAAATAACAACAAAAACAATAAAAAAGTATTGAGAAAAACGAAATCAAAGTTCTTGACCTTGACGGGTTGATGAGGCTTTCCAGTAAACGAAAACGAATAGAAAGTTAAAAATACGAATTGAAATGAATTCAAGTGAATTACAATGAATTAAAAAGTGGATTCAATTAATCATTTTCATGCGTTTTAATTCATTTTAACTTTCTATTCGTTTTCGTTTACTCGGTTGCATTCCAATGACGTTGATTAATTTATAAATCGTGTCACAAACAAAACTAATGGAAACTCAACAATACAAGTTAATAAACGGAGCGTACACAATTGCGTATATACATTACGATTGTTCTTGGTGAGGGAGTTAGGGAAGAGAATGAGGGCCTTTTAGTTACTAGTGCCTAGGGCTTAATCCGGCCCTGGTTCGAAGTAACTGTCAAATTGTAATTTTATTAAGGATTTTTAACTCTACAGTAATCTCCGACCTTGTGGAGTGCCCTATTGTTGTCTTTCAATAGTAAATCCGTGTGATTTCATATAGAAACATGAGAGATGTTTCCAAAGTCGCAGATTTAATTTATATATTTTTTTCTTTTTTCCGAATGATTACAATGCAAGGTGTTTGAAATATTTAGAAACTCTCCAACTATAACATTTTAACATCTAAATGCAATTTGTAGGTATGAAGCCGTTAACTAGATTAATTTTTAATTGCACCTACGTTAAATTTATATCTGAAATATGTCAATTATCAAGGAATAAACTACATGTCCAAAAAATGTTATCCTTTGAAAGAATTGTAACGGATAAAGTAAATTCAATCAATTTTTTTCAATACTGTCAAATTTGAGGTTATGACACATAATTCAAAAATCTTTCATGAATCTTCGACTAATATTTACTGTACACATAAAAGTAATGCAGGAATTCACTAAACTATTTTTAAATCAAATACCTTCGTTTTGGTCAAAAAAGAAATATTGATAATGATAACGTTCATAGTTTATTGTTGTTCCCAATTTCAAATTTAGTCGTAATATTTCTGAGTAAATAACAACAATTCTTCTTTTAGTTACACTTACTAAAACTAGTAAGAAAGGACTGGCACTTAAGCAACAAATCGTTCAAGACGTCCAAGCATGCGTAGAAAAGTACGAAAGGATTTTCTTGTTCTCCGTAGAGAACATGCGTAACAACAAATTAAAGCAACTAAGAGACGAATGGAACACCAGTCGTTTCTTCTTTGGAAAAAATAAAATTGTCGCACTGGCGTTAGGTAAAACGGCCGAAACAGAAATTCAAAACGGTTTAAGTAAACTTTCACACGCTATGAAAGGACAGCGAGGACTTTTGTTCACGAATGAAACAAAGAAAAAGGTTCGTAATTCATAATTTTACTGTCTTACCTCTAAGTAACAAATTTGTCTTCTTGTTTTGTAGGTTATAAATTGGATGAACGACTACGGAGAAGACGATTATGCACGATCTGGTTTCGTTGCGACTGAAACTGTCGTTCTTCCTGCGGGACCGATGCCAGATTTTGCGCACAGTATCGAACCACATTTAAGACAACTTGGAATGCCGACATGTTTACAAAAAGGAGTCGTTACACTTCTTAGCGAGTTCCAAGTATGCAAAGAGGATCAAATATTAACTCCGGAACAAGCAAGAATACTTGTAAGTATTGACTTATATATTTTTTGTTTAATTTTGAAATGTATTAAAAAATTAATGTATTTTTCAGAAATTATTAGGTAAACCACTCGCAACATTTAAATTGACCCCATTGGGTGTTTTTTCGAAAAAACATGGATACACGAGCCTAGTATCGGAAGAAACTGAAAATGAAGTCGAAAATGAAGTCGAAATGGAAGATGAAGAAAACACGTGAGATAATGTCGTTTTCTATAAAAAAAATTCTGTATATACGTGTAAAACGACACTTACACCTGAAATTTAGTTGAATTTCGTTAAGTATAAAGTTTTATAACTATATTTTTGTCACTTTATTTTCCACTCTTCCTTGTCGTTTCGTTAGGTTTCGTTATTGTTAGGTTAGGTTATGTCAGGTTTCATTATTTGTCAGGTTATGTTAGGTTTCATCATTGTTAGGTTAAGTTATGTCAGGTTTCATTATTTGTTAGGTTATGTTAGGTTTCATTACACGTTAAGTTCAGTTATGTTATAGGTTTCATTATTGGTAGGTTAGGTTATAGGTTTCATTATTTGTTAGGTTAGGTTAGGTTTCATCATTGTTAGGTTAGGTTATGTCAGGTTTCATTATTTGTTAGGTAAGGTTATGTTAGGTTTCATTATTGATAAGTTAGGTTAGGTTATGTTATAGGTTTCCTTATTGATAGGTTAGGTTACACTGTAAAAAAAGTTAGGTTAGGTTAGGCACTGAAAATGAAGTCGAAATGGAGGATGAAGAAAACACGTGAGATAATGTCGTTTTCTATAAAAAAAATTCTGTGAATACGTGTAAAACGACACTTACGCCTGAAATATAGTTGAATTTCGTTAAGCATAAAGTTTTGTAACTATTTTTTTGTCACTTTATTTTCCACTCTTCCTTGTCGAAGTTACATACTTTTACTAACCTAAACTTAACAAAAGGTTCTTATAAAAATAAGGAAATATGTTGAACATAAAAAACTAAACGTTACATCTTCTATTATAAAAAGAACTTACAATTCCGTTAACTTTGTTCGCAATACCAACTTTATCACATTTTTACGGACGTATTATTCGATCGATGAAAATGTCGAAATAAACGATTACTATAAATGATATGAACGAGTGAATATTTTTAAAAATATGGTCCACCAAAAGACTAGTAATAAAAATGGGTACAGATCAAAATAATATAAATTTATTACGTTAAAAAAAAAAATAGGTATTTTGAGGTTAGGAATTTACAGCATAACCTCAAAATAAAATGTATTTTGAGGTTAGAAATTTACAACGTAACCTCAAAATAAAATGTATTTTGAGGTTATGCTGTAAATTCCTATTTGAATTTCTGTAACCTCAAAATAAAATGTACTTTGAGGTTAGAAATTTACAACGTAACCTCAAAATAAATTTCATTTTGAGGTTATGCTGTAGATTCCTATTTGAATTTCTGTAACCTCAAAATAATATATGTATTTTAAGGTTAGAAATTTACAACGTAACCTCAAAATAAAATGTATTTTGAGGTTAGAAATTTACAACGTAACCTCAAAATAAAATGTATTTTGAGGTTATGCTGTAAATTCCTATTTGAATTTCTGTAACCTCAAAAGAAAATGTATTTTGAGGTTAGAAATTTACAACGTAACCCTCAAAATACATTTTATTTTGAGGTTAGAAATTTACAACGTAACCTCAAAATACATTTTATTTTGAGGTTATGCTGTAAATTCCTATTTGAATTTCTGTAACCTCAAAATAAAATGTATTTTGAGGTTAGAAATTTACAACATAACCTCAAAATACATTTTATTTTGAGGTTATGCTGTAAATTCCTATTTGAATTTCTGTAACCTCAAAATAAAATGTATTTTGAGGTTAGAAATTTACATCGTAACCCTCAAAATACATTTTATTTTGAGGTTAGAAATTTACAACGTAACCTCAAAATACATTTTATTTTGAGGTTATGCTGTAAATTCCTATTTGAATTTCTGTAACCTCAAAATAAAATATATTTTGAGGTTAGAAATTTACAACGTCACCTCAAAATACATTTTATTTTGAGGTTATGCTGTAAATTCCTATTTGAATTTCTGTAACCTCAAAAGAAAATATATTTTGAGGTTAGAAATTTACAGCGTAACCTCAAAATATGTATTTTGAGGTTAGGTATTTGCAACATAACCTCAATATTATGAAAACAGGAGCTGAGATCGGAGTAAAAATCGTATTTACGGGTAAATGAAAACATTTCACCTGCATATAAGAACTGAATTTATTCATAAAAAAAAAGAATAAAATTCTTCTCAGGAGAGCCAACGCAATCGACGGGACATCAGTGTATTCATACACTCGCTGTATCGTTGGGGGGGGGGATTAATTATCTATCTATGACATACATGGATTTAGCCTCGAACTAAGTCGAAAACACCGACTAGCTATGTAAGAAGCTCGTCCGTTATAATTGAGGTGGCTTTTATCGACGAGCACCAACGGACAAACGGAGCTTATACAACGACAACGTACAAAACTCGAAGGATAAAATATATGCACACTAAGAAGTGGGGAAGCCTTTATCACAATCCCGTTATCTGGAAAATAAATATATCTAAACCCTAGGCGGGGAGCTCGCTCGCTCGTCCTCGACTAGAATTTTACACTGAAAATTCACTCAGTTGCCACGTGGATGAGAGAAACGAGGTTATGTGCATTTATCTAAAGAACTTTTTAAGCGTGTAAAGCACTTCCTCTTGACGGAGAGCATCTATCGCTGCGTTTTTCTGGAATGTGAGGTTATGTCGTTCACTCCGGCGTCGCAACGTCGGGATTTAGTCTGTTCGCTCGTAAAATAGATGTGTGAAACGATTCATGTCGCTGGAGTCACCGCGCTGGATTCATCGGGCTTGGTCATTAGGGCTATCGGTTCGCGCCAGTACGAGAAATTGCTAAATTCCTCAGCGGCATCCTCTCGCAGTGCTGGAAACAGGTGATCTACGAGGTAGCTCATATCGGAGTATCTGAAAATGAAAATGTCAACGTTAAAACAGGAAGATTTTGGTCAGATCGAATGAAATTGCAATAACGAAAGATAATGGTGAACATCGTGTAAGCGACACATTGTTAGCTAGAGGATTTCATGATGGTTATGTACAGATATCAGAAAGAGACTAGTACGACCGATGTGGACACAGATCGGGTGGACTCGAAGCGATGACTGTAAGCGATATTAAAATCCAAATACGTGCCGATCGTCAATTGCTTACCCTGTAAAAGGGAAGAGAACGGTACGAGATGACCATCGTCTCTTGGACAGATAGTGAACAATGAGCCGAGTATTTATATTTATCGGTTTCAACCCAACACTATCGAGGTGCCGAAGTCATTGCAGTATAGTCGATGCGTAAATACTGGCGGGAACAAATCATTGACGATTTTGCTCTGACAGAGATAGCTGGAATCACACAATCGTTTTATCAGCCTCCTAATTTTTTATCGACACTGATTCGGAGGAATATTTATCGTTCACTTTTATCCTTTTCTTAGGTTTCATTATTTGTTAGGTCACGTTAGGTTATGTCAGGTTTTATTATGTTAGGTTAGGTTAGGTTTCATTACATGTTAAGTTAGGTTATGTTATAGGTTTCATTATTCGTTACGTTAGGTTATGTCAGGTTTCATTATTGATAGGTTATGTTATATTATAGGTTTCATTATTGATAGGTTAGGTTAGGTTACAGGTTTCATTATTTGTTAGGTTAGGTTGATGGATTTCATTATTTATTAGGTTATGTCAGGTTTCATTATTGGTACACTGTAAAAAAAAATCGTGTAAAATTACAATTGAGAATGGACTCAAAAATTACCCACTTTCAACACAGTGAATTTACTATGTGGAACACAGTAACTTTCCCTAAATCTTGTAACATATTACTCGTTTGTAAAATTACCACGACCAACGTAGGCTCGAAAAATTATCTACGTTTGACGTAATAAAAGTACAACAGTCTAGTATTTTCCCTATGCTCGACGTCGCAAATTTACAATGCGGCTGTAAACCTCTAACCTCACTTCGGTAAAATTTCAACGCTCAACGTAGTGTTATTACCAAATTTTCATGATTGAAAATTACCATTGCATTGTAAATTTCATTTTCATTTTTTACAGTGTAGGTTAGGTTAGGTTAGGTTTCATTATTGATAAGTTAGGTTAGGTTAGGTTACAGGTTTCGTTATTCATAGGTTAGGTTACACTGTAAAAAAAGTTGATGTAATTTTACTACGTATCACGTTGGAAATAAATCGATTCACGTGTAACGTTGTAAAAATACAAGCCGTATGTAAAATTACGTGGTGACATATTGTAAATTTACAATTGATGTGTAATCGACGACAATTACATTTTCAAAGTTCAAATCATGCAGAACAAGAAAACACACGGTTTTCTGAAATAAACGTAAAAACAGTAAAAAATGGCCGAATTTGTATAATTGCTGTTTACATACGGCTTGTACTTTTACTACGTTACACATGAATCGATTTATTTCCGACGTGATACGTAGTAAAATTACATAAACTTTTTTTACAGTGTAACCTAACCTATCAATAATGAAACCTATAACATAACCTAACTTATCAATATTGAAACCTAACATAACCTAACCCATGTTATAGGTTTCATTATTTGTTAGGTTATGGCAGGTTTCATTATTTGTTAGGTTAGGTTTGGTTTCATTATTTTTAGGTTACACTGTAAAAAATACGAATGAATTTTACAAACTCACTGTAATTTTCATTTTATATTAAATTGGTAATATTCCTACTTGTGAAATAGTGTTTTTACTATTTGAGGTTAGGATTTACCAGACGGCACTGTGGATTTACTACATCGAGCATGCAAAGTACAACGCATTGTAATTTGACAATGCTACACATTGGTAATATTTGAGCCCACGTTCAACGTGGCAAAATTCATTTCTATTTTTTACAGTGTAGGTTAGCTTTCATTATTGTTAGGTTAGGTTATGTTAGGTTAGGTTAGGTTAGGTTTCATTATTGATAGGTTACACTGTAAAAAATTTCGATGTAATTTTACTACGTATCACGTTGGAAATGAATCGATTCACGTATAACGTAGTAAACGTACAAGCCGTATGTAAAAAAACATGGCGTTATATTGCAGATATACAATTAATATGAAAACTGCAATTATAAAAATTCGGCCATTTTTTCCTGTTTTTACGTTTATTTCAGAAAACCATGTATTTTCTTGTTCTGCATGATCTGAACTTTGAAAATTTAATTGTCGATTACATATCGATTGTAAATTTGCAATATATCACCACATAATTTTACATATGGCTTGTATTTTTACTACGTTTACATGTAAACCGATTTATTTCCAACGTGATACGTAGTAAAATTACATCAACTTTTTTTACAGTGTAGGTTAGGTTATATTATAGGTTTCATTATTTGTGAGGTTATGCCAGGTTTATTTGTTAGGTTATGTTAGGTTTCATTATTGAGAGGTTACACTGTAAAAAAGTTGGTTGTAGATTTACATGACATTGCATGTAAATTTACACTCGATAGTAATTTTACATATCAGTTCTATGTAACACAATGATGAACGTTGTACATTTACATTACAAATGGTATTTTACCGTATCAAACACAGTAACTAAACACACCGGCAGTTTATTTAACACCGGAGTGTGAAATAGCTACGTTAAATGTTGGAAATAAATCGATTCATGTTTAATATTGTCGTTCACACTCCGGTGGTAACTGAACTGTTCGTATTGTTACGTTACTGCGAGTGATGTAGTAAAATACAATTCTTATTGAAAATGTACCATGTTCATCACTTGTTAAACAGGATTGATATGTAAAATTGCAATCGAGTGTAAATTTACGTACAATGTAATGTAAATTTACAATCAACTTTTTTTACAGTGTAGGTTAGGTTATGTTATGGGTTTCATTATTTGTTACGTTTCATTATTGATAGGTTAGGTTATAGATTTCATTATTTGTTAGGTTAGGTTAGGTTTCATTATTGATAGGTTAGGTTAGGTTACAGGTTTCATTATTTGTTAGGTTAGGTTGATGGGTTTCATTATTGATAAGTTAGATTAGGTTATGTCATAGGCTTCATTATTTGTTAGGTTATATCAGGTTTCATTATTGATAGGTTAGGTTAGGTTACATTATTTGTTAGATTAGGTTAGGTTTCATTATTTGTTAGATTAGGTTAGGTTATGTCAGGTTTTATTATTTGTAGTTGATTATTGATAGGTTAGGTTAGGTTATGTTACAGGTTTCATTATTTGTTAGGTTATGTTAGGTTAGAAAAAAGGTTTTCTTTTATTCTTATTTCTAAATGTCCTATACTAATCCTAAATAAAGTGTTCGCTAATGAAGACTGCGATCAAGACAAACTGAAGACATTCGTCCGAGGATATCAGCCACATTTATCAACAAATTTACGATCAAGCCAGGAGAACTTTGAACTGACGAACAAAGAATAAGAGATAAGATATGTACTAATGATAAATGCGAACCTTCATTCATCGTTACACATTTTGATACTCGAAATACGAATGAGGAAAAAACGAAATCTACATTAAGAAAACTAACCTAAAACCTCTCAAAAACTGCGATAAATAATAAAATGACACTTACGATGACTGGAACGTTTGCGTAAGTTCATGTTTCAGTTCTCCACGATGATTGATGGTGAAGATTCGTACTATTGGAATTCCTACAGCTCGGTATGCCCAAACATCCTGAAAGTAATCCCGTATTAGAAACGAAATGAGAAAATCAAGATGTAAAAAAGGTTCACATACATTAATACGGTTTCCGTAACCGGCGTAAAATGGTTTCGAGTCCTCTGGGAAAAGTGCTTGAATGTCGCTGAGACAAGAGATTTTAAATTCTTCCGGTTTCTTCTCGATGACCTCTCTGTGGAAAGCAGAAATCAAACTGGTTGGATTGAGTAACAGGGGACCTTCTGGCAGTGATAAATCGCCTTGACGGATGCTCTTCAAGTATTCTCGAGTCACTCGAGCCTGACCGATTGCTCTTGCCGACAAATAGAGTAACTTGTAACCGTTGTTCTTGATCTTTGTGAACAATTGAGCGACTCCCGATTGGGCCCAGTCTTTTCCGACGATTGGTAAAATGTGGCCGAGAACATCACTTTTTGTTATTGTACCGTCGATATCAGAAATTACTATCTTGTCGTCCCATCGCCATCGGTAAATGTGACATTTACAACGAGTCGTACCTTGATACGCTGTTGTTACGCTGAAAACTACTTCGTTGGCACCGTCGTTCAAGTTCAAGCTAGCCTGTATAAACATTTCGTTTAATAACACTAAAAAAATGGTCGTAATAAAATAACTTACGATTTGTTCGGATGATAACCTCAAAGTCTTTCGATACTTGTCGGAAATAGGTTCGTAATATGGCCTGTGTTCGATCGGTATCTTAACACCTCGATTCAACCTATCTGTGCTATCGGAATCTTCACCTCCGCTGTAACCTTCCTTTTCGGAGCTGGCCTTTGTCGATTGAAGAATCGTTTCTTGACCGATTGCATAAGTTGAGGTTATGGTCAATTCAGCTTCCTTCACCGGCTCCACCGCGTCAACCGTATCAATATTTAACCCGCCAGTTTCTTCTTTCGGGACCAACGGAGCTGACGAAGCTTCTTCTTTGATTTCGACACCTTCTGCGATTTGCTGGACAGGATCTTCCTCTTGCTTACTTGGAATATCGGTAGATTTTTTCGGTGGCTGATTGGCAGACCTTCGCCAAGAAAACCAGGAGCTGTAACCTCCGCTAGGTCCTTGATCTTTAAGACCGAGTTGTTTCTTCTCGTCGTGCAGCGAATGTTGATGACACCAGTCGGCGACAACATTTTCCGGAGGTTGTCGTTGAAACGCAGCGCATGTCATCACTATCGGACAGGCGGTGCTCCAATTATACAACCGTCCGTTGATCTTCACCACTAGGTTAGGACTTTCGTACAATTTTGGGTCTGCGCAGAGATCTTCGAAGTGAATCAAACTTTGATGAAATGCTGCTTCGGAAGGTCCTTGTTCGGTATCTAGACCGCCACACATCGAAAGACTGATGTCGATATTATCGAACGACAAATGCTTCGGAGCTTCGTCAAAGTCACTGTCGAGGGACTTTGGTCCTCCGATGGCTCCTTCCACGCTGTTCGGACTCGGTGGCAAACTGGGACCGTTCCCAGATTCCGTATCCTGCTGATCTTCTTTTTCTAAACAAATTTTTTTCATTGTACATAACCTAAAAACGCTGGAGCTACGCGTAGAAAGGAATGGTAAAGTTCGGTGAAATGTGCAGGAAGCAAACAGATCGAGAAAGATCGACCTTTCACAACGGTGGTTGGATTATGTACAATGTAATGTAAATTTACAATCAACTTTTTTTACAGTGTAGGTTAGGTTATGTTATAGGTTTCATTATTTGTTAGGTTAGGTTAGGTTTCATTATTGATAGGTTAGGTTATAGGTTTCATTATTTCTTAGGTTAGGTTAGGTTTCATTATTGATAGGTTAGGTTATATTATAGGTTTCTTTATTTTTAGGTTAGATTAGGATATAGGTTTCATTATTTGTTAGATTAGGTTAGGTTTCATTATTGATAGGTTAGGTTAGGTTACAGGTTTCATTACTTGTTAGTAGCGCATGTCAGGTTTCAGAATTTGTTAGGTTGGGTTGATGGGTTTCATTATTGATAAGTTAGCTTAGATTTCATTATTTGTTAGGTTATGTCAGGTTTGATTATTGGTAGGTTAGGTTATGATAGGTTTCATTATTGATGCACTGTAAAAAATCGTAATGAAATTGCCCACGTATAATGGTAATTTTACAAAAGCATTGTAATTTCTCCACGCTTAATGTAGTAAATTTACCCACGTATAAAGTTAATTTTACAAGCTGGTTGGAAATTTACTACATTAAGCGTAGGAAAATTACAATGAGCTTTGTAAAATTACACTGTAAAAAGTGTCGATATAAATTTACCACGAAAACCGTAGGACACAAAAATACCACTGATAATCGCAGGAAAGTTACCGATACCTGGTAAAGTATAACCGGTTCAATGTAAAATTTCTTTAAAAAGCGGTGTAAAATTTCCGTAGAGCTTGTAAATGTACAGTGATTTTCTAAGGAAAATTACACAGACAATGTAAAATTTTTTACAGTTTCTGATGGAAAATTACCATAATTATCACTGGTATTTTTGTGTCCTATGATTCTTGTTGTAAAATTACAGTTTTATTGTAATATTACTTTATTTAGGGTAAAACACCTTCAGAAATCGCTGGAGAACTACAACAAATGTGTAATTTGACCACGAAAATCGTTGTAAATAATTACATTGCTGAAATGTAATTTTACTTCCCACTTTTTTCAGTGTACCGTTATATGTGGGCAATTTCATTAGAAATTTTTTACAGTATATCAATAATGAAACCTAACATAACCTAACCTACCAATAATGAAACCTGACATAACCTAACAAATAGTAAAACCTATAACATAACCTAAGCTAACTTATCAATAATGAAACCCATCAACCTGACCTAACAAATACTCAAACCTGACATATAAGCTAAGAAATGAAACCTGTAACCTAACCTAACCTATCAATAATTAAACCTATAACATAACATAACCTAGCAATTGTGAAACCTAACCTAACAGATAATGAAACCTGACATAACCTGACAAATAAAGAAACCTAACCAATAATGAAATCTGACATAACCTAACCTAACGATAATGAAACATAACTTAACCTAACAAATAATGAAACTTATAACCTAACCTATCAATAATGAAACCTAACATTACCTAACAAATAATAAAACCTGTTATAACCTAACAAATAATTAAACCTAAACTGTAAAAAATGTAAATGTAAATTTACAACTTGCAGAGTGGGACCCAATATTGCCCGCATGCTACAAGTAGGACTTTTACGCAATATTATTGTAAATTTACATAGGTGATGTGAATATTACTTTTTTACCTTTCTAAATGTCAACTTGTAATTGTAAATTTACAATTGAAAGTGGATTTTACAGGTTACGCTAATATTACCTCGTAGAGAAGTTTAAATTCTCCAAGAGAATAGAAAATTTACAACAAAATATATAGGGAAAATTTTAGGTTATGTACTAAGTTGAATAGCCTTATGCGGGCAGATGATTTGAACTCTACATTATGCGGTAAAATTTATGCACGTAATCCCGAACCAATTATAGTGGCTTGTAATAATAATTTGTTACTTTAATAATTTATGAATTTAGGTTATTTGTTAGGTTAGGTTGTCAGGTTTCATTATTGATAGGTTAGGTTATAGGTTTCATTATTTGTTAGCTTAGGTTGGGTTTCATTATTGTTAGGTTAGGTTATGTCAGGTTTCATTATTGATAGGTTAGATTTCATTATTGGTAGGTTAGGTTATAGGTTTCATTATTGCTAGGTTAGGTTAGGTTATGTTATAGTATTCATTATTTGTTATACTGTAAAAAAAGTCGATGTAATTTTACTACGTATCACTTTGGAAATAAATTGATTCACGGGTAACACAGTAAAAAGAGCTCTTTTTCTAAACAAATTTTTTTTGTCATTGTACATAACCTTAAAACACTTAAGCTACGCATAAAGAGGAATGGTAAAGTTCGGTGAAATGTGCGGGAAGCAAACAGATCGAGAAAGATCTACCTTTGACAACGGTGGTTGGATGACCACGATGGGACGAAGGGAAATATAGAGCAGCGACTTCGGGATCCAATTCGTCGGCGTCAAGATCGCTCAAATAAATCCCTTCGGATTCCGGATTGTGTCTTACGCGCGAAGTCTTCTTCATGAAGGAGAACATGCCGCTGAGCATAGACCGACGTGCCTCAGCTGCCGGGGGAAAAAGCAGTTAGCAGAAGTTAGTAGCGAAGTGAAACAAGCAGTTTAGTAATTAGATACAATTACGATTACTTTCGTATCGAGGGAAACTCACTTTCGTTGGTTCTTGCCAATGAAGTCGCAGTTGCGGAGCACATGGAATTTCTGTGCGACGCATGAGCAGATTCCGGTGGGGGACTCGGAAGTTCACCCCATCGCCAACTCTGTTGATGCGTCTCCTCCTCCGGTGGATCTTCTCTGGTGATCTTCCTAACCTCAAACTCCGTGTCGGACTGCACCGGAGAACTAGGCCTGGATGAATCCCGGTTCCTTTTCAAGTTGACAAATTAGAAAATTGCAAGCGTCTAGCACGCTTGCAATGGCATTCGCATGCAAGATGCAAACATTTAGGTTAGGTACTTACTTGGTGACTTCGGTGTCGCTGAAGAAATGCAATTCTGTCGTACGGGATCCTATCGTCTCGGTTGGTTTCTTTTCTTCGATTGGAGTCACCATAACCTACAAATTGTTCATTATGACATAAAAGTAAGAACATCGAAGATTATTTTACTCACCGTTTGATTCTCCGTCTCGGTAGATGCCGGTGTATCTTCTTGGGTTGCGGTTGTGTTGTTTCCGTTGCTTGCTTTTCGCTGCGAACCTTTTTTCTTGATGATACTTTTACGCTTTCGCTTCCGTTTTGAACTGGTGCCGCCTCTGGAGTCTTCGACAGTTTCTTTTCCGTTTCCACTTTTGTTGGAATCACTCGTACTTTCTTTAGTACTTTGAACTTCGTTTTCTGTTGCGATAGGTCGAAACTCGTTTTTCACTACACTAATTTTTCTGGAACGATCCGTCACTGGAACGGCCACGAAAGATTTAGGACTGTGCGAAACTTTGACTTTCGGTTCTTCTTCGTTGATGTTATCCATATCGAAAATCTCATCGTCGTTCTTTTGAAAGCTGTCTGCTTCGTCTTCCTCCGCATCTTCATCCTCTTCGTTGTTTTCGCTGTCGTCCGTCTTCTTTTGCTTCCAGTCGCTCAACAAAGCCTTCTCGAACTTTTGTCGCTGATCAGCCGGAAGTTCAGGGAAATTTTCTTTGAATAGTTTTTCTTTGTCTTCAGTCTTTAGCGCTGAATACTGTTCGCGAATCATCTGTTCCTTTTGCGCGGTAGAAATCGAACCGTAATACTCTTGGAACATTTTATCTCTTTCCTCCGCAGTTAAGGATGCGATTTGTAGCCATTTCTCTCGCTGCTCTATTGGGAGATCTGCAAACTGTTCGACGAGGAAAGTTTCTCGTTGGTCTGGCGGTAGTGCTGACATTTGTTCCCATTTTTCTCTTTCTATCGATAACACCGAGTTTCGGAGGATCTTTTCGTGCTGTTCTTGAGGCAGGTCGGATAGGAGGTTAAATCTAAAGAATATAAGTATTTATTATTTTGATATTTCAATAAATGTTTATAAAATTCACCTTCTAGCGGTAGGAAAACAACTTTCGTTAGGAATCGGCGAACAAGCTAGGTGAGGACATTAATTGTTAGGTTATGTTATGTTAGGTTTCATTATTTCTTAGGTTAGGTTAGGTTATAGGTTTCATTATTTGTTAGGTTAGGTTATAGCTTTCCTTATTTCTTAGGTTAGGTTAGGTTTCATTATTTCTTAGGTTAGGTAAGGTTTCATTATTGATAGGTTAGGTTAGGTTACAGGTTTCATTATTTGTTAACTTATGTTATGTTAGGTTTCATTATTGATAGGTTAGGTTATAGGTTTCATTATTTGTTAGGTTAGGTTAGGTTTCATTATTTGTTAGTTAGGTTAGGTTGGGTTTCATTATTGATAAATTAGGTTATGTCAGATTTCATTATTGGTTAGCTTAGGTTAGGATATAGGTTTCATTATTGATAGGGTAGGTTAGGTTACAGGTTTCATTATTTGTTAGCTAAAATTTACCTTCTAGCAGTAGGAAAACAACTTTCATTAGGAATCGGCGAACAAGCTAAGTGAGGAGGAATCTCTGGCAAACCGCACGATCGAACTTCTTCGACAAAAAAGGCTTCGCCAGATTCTCCAAGCTTCATATGAATCTGTCTGGCTTCTCCATTTATCTCTATGTCTACCTGTATTTGCAAATTAAATTTTAATAAAAACAATTTTACTAATTGAAAGGAAGTACGAGTAATTGACTTACGATTTTCTCTCGAGATCGTAAGACTCCCAACTTTCCGAAGCGTACATGGAAAGGAGAACAGGTGAATGTTCCATCAGCCTGTTCGACGACAACAACATCTATCGCTCCTGTCAGCGTTGCTGCATTAATTTCATTGTAAAAGTCACGAAAGTTGCTGATGAACTTTCCTATATAGTTCATACTGTACATCTTGACTGTTTTGGTGTCTCCGATAAATAGACTAGCACGACTGGTGTGTTCCAATCGTTATTTTAAAATCTGTCGAACAATTATCCTGTAACATAAGAGTGATCGTTTGTTAAATATATGCAAATATTTATAATATTGTAGTAATTTTTATTGTATTATATAATGTTCATTTCGGATAAGCAGATTATTATAATAACTTTAAGATCACATTCTTATAATTATGAATCCTTAAAAAAGAAATTGACAAAATGGTTAAGAGAAACAAATATCTCAAAATCACGAAAACTAGTATTTATATAATTTGTTTTTTCTTAAATTTACTATTGTTTTATTTTGCTTTTTATATATTTTTTATAGTTTTTTTATACTTGTTATTGTTTTTCTTTTTGTTTTTTATACTCAGACACGCGGACAAGTATCCTCAGATACTTTTGCGGTTTTTTGTATCGATATGGTTATATGTGCTTTATGTAAAATATTGTACAAGAAAGAGGTCTGAATAAATATATTAATATATTAACAAATTAATGTAGAATTAGTCTCGATAATATCAGTCTAATTAAGTAAATACAAACAACAACAAATTTAGTAAATACAAACGGGTTGTCGATTTTCTACCACTAAATATGTGAAAAAAGATGAAAAAAAGCCGTGATTTTGATTTATTATCGCGATATTAATATATTATAACGATTATCGGTAAGTTTCTTCAAAAACTTTGGATATACGGTAAATCTTATTAATATACTCAGTTTAACATCCCAATGACAGTTGAAAATGATTTAGGTAAGTATAGCTCAACCCTTAACGACAATAGTAACCCAGCAAACAAAAATTCATTGAAGATCCATTAAAATTCATTAACTGCGTCACTTCTGAATTCGTTTTTTTAACTTCTACAATGAATTTCAATGAGAAAATGTGTTTCAATGATTTTGAATAGTTAATAGCTCATAAAAAGTTGTTGGATTTAATGATTTTGAATGGGAAAATAAAAGAATGATTTCGTTGAATGAATTTCAATTGAAAAGTGCAAATAGAACAATTGCAAGTTGAATGAATTTCAATGGAAAAATAGTTATATTTGCCACAAATGAATTTGAATGGATAATTAATTATTACAGGACAACAAATTTAATGATTTTGAATCGAAAAGAAATCAGATGAAAATGCAACTGATAGAAATCGAATCGATTATTACCAATAGCAAGGTTGGGAGGTAAATGATTTTAACTGGAAATAAAATATTTAAATGATACAAAAAAATGCAAAAAAAAATTGGTTCTAAGATAGTATAATAAAATTCAAAGATAGTATAATAAAAATGATAAAAAGATGTGTTTTTATGCACACCCAAATTTTTAAAATTTTTAAATCAATTTAGAAGAAAGTGGTAATAAAATATACCAATTACAAAAAATATCAACGAATATAGACGCATATTTTTTTTTATTTTCTTAATTTTATTGCATAGTACGGGCTTAACCGCCTAATTACAAAATATAATAGAATTAGTGGATGTTTAAATTTATATTACAATTTAGATTTTATAAAACGTAACAATAATAAAAGGAAAGAAAGCAGTAAACTCTTGTAAAATAACTAATAATATCGAAAAACAGTCTTGAAAGATGGTGGTTCTAGATCTCGTAATGAATCAGGTAGAAGATTCCAAGATCTACGTAAGTGGTGTGACAGAGTATAAAAGGAATAATTATTTTTGCAATATGATTCCTATTGCGTTCTTGGCAATCTAATACAAGGTGCTTCCCTGGATTCAAAAATATTACTTAATTCTGACGATGTTATAATTCCATCAATAGAATTAAACACAATTAGGAGATCATTATATTTGTGGATAGAAACGTTAGTAAGAACTTTACTAACGTTTAAATGTCAATGTGGAAAAAAGAAGTCTAGTGCGAATGTTGGATAACTGATGAAAGTTCGATTAGTTGTTTCTATAAAGGATTCATAAATGCAAAAGTAAAAATCAACTGGTTTAATTTTCCTGAATCTTAACCAAGAAATCAAGTTTCTTTCGAAAGTAGATATTCCGAAGTTATAAATTCTTAGTTTCGGTAGCGGGTTTAGATTTACGCAACTAACCCCTACCTTTTTTAATAACACTAAAATATGAATAATACATGAAATTACATTTTCTGAATAACTGCTGTTACTTTTTATTTGATTCGTTGTAGTTTTCACAATCGATACTTCAGTAATCTCCAACCTTTCCTATATAGTGTATTACGATATAGTGTAATGCAAAAATTGTCTACAAAATGTCAAATTGATATTTTTTTGTAGTTTTCCAACAAAGTAATCAAATATAAAATTTAGCATATTGTATATTTCATTTTTAAAACGATAAACTTTGGTATTCTCGAACAGTTTAACTTTCGGGCACCATTATTTTATAATCTAATTTCAATATACCCATTGCACACATTGTTTCAATTATAAAATATCTGACAAGCAGCGACAATAACTGTGAGTCGTGTAATATTGTATAATATAATAATATTGACGGAAGTCAGGTTCCGCAGATCATTAATAGATCAAGAGGTTTCTACAACCACTGTATGATATGAATAACAAAGTCAAATTGCTTGTACGCTCTTGATGTCATACACGATTGATATAAATGAAAGGATAGCCTTCTTTTTCAACAATGACTTCAAGGTTCTCTATTGAAAGCATTCACTCAAGTGACAAGTCACCAATTAGATAGTCGAAATTTATGACTGAACGAGATCTATAAAGTAGTAATCTCTTTTACGTTAATATTTAACAGTGTTAAACTGTATATTGATAAATACGATCGTGTAGAAGTATCAAATTAATTGAAGATGAACTATTTCTAGAACTGATTTAAAAGTTCAATTAGAGATTTGAGCTATGCGTAATGTCCTTAAACAATAATTAAACATTTTTTGCACTCGCATAAAGAATATACAACAAAAATGTAAGTAATCGTATTAAAATAGAATATATTTATTTCCAGGTTACAATACAATATAATATAGTAACAATACCGCTGTACAATAAAATAATAAAAAATTATAATACAATAGCAAACGGTATACTGCAGAGACATAAAGTCTGTACGCAGTCAGGAAAAACCCATAATAAACCCCAATCCAAAACTTAACCTAAACCTAAATCTAGACCTTAAACTTGAACTTAACGATTGTTCTCAAAACATAATAGTATCTAAATTCAAATCAAGTATCAACTTAGAGATTTGTAATATTCATACTACCTATACGCCTACATAACAATTTATTGTAATTAAGTGTACAAGCTGATTTATCCTTCTCTTCTAGTTTATTAAAGTATTTTATGGCAACAAATTTATGGTTACGCCTTCCAATCTCTTTCTGAACTTTCGGTAGTATAATTGCCTTATTACGAGTAACAGATAAATTTTTATTAAAAACATACTTCAATTCTTTATAGTGAAAAATAACGCATTCAAGAACATACTTGTTAAATAAATTTATGGGTTAAATACAGGTTCTATTATTTGTTCGCAGAATTTTAGTAATTTTGTTGTGTGCACTATTTAATAAACATAATACTGATTTATTAGCCGAACCCCACGCAATAATACCATATGTTACTACACTGTAATATATGCCATACATAACAGATAATAAGCAGTTTACTTAATTTTCCCAAAACATACACATGATATTTTGTTTTATTTAAAATAGATGTTATATGGTAATCCCATCTTAAATGACAATCTAAAATAATATCCAGATATCTAGTTTTATTAACCCGATTGATAATATCATTATCAACCATAAGCTCAAATTTTTTTGGTACACTGTCATAATAATTTCCGACAGTTAAACAAACTGTCTTATCAACATTTAATGTCAACACATTATTAAGTAACCAGACCTTAACCAAATTAAGCTGTTGATTAAGTTCCATTTCCACTTCATTCCAGGTATCACTAGAGCATAAAATGACAGTATCATCCGCGTACGATATAATATTACAATCATTTTGGCTTATGTTAAATAAATCATTAATGTAAATAATAAATAATAAAGGTCCCAAAATTGTACCTTGTGGGACTCCAGCTTCAACCGTGAGCAACTCACTTTTGGTGTTCCCAATTTTAACTAATTGTTTTCTATTAGATAGATAGCTGCTTATCAAAGTGATGAAAACACCTCTTATACCCAACTGATTAAGTTTTTTTAATAAAATAGTATGATTAACAATATCAAACGCCTTAGCTAAATCGAGAAAAACTGCTGCCAGAGGTTTACTTTTATCAAGCTTATCATGAATGAATTCTGTGACTGTAGCCAAAGCGTCTTTAGTACCCAAACCTTTTCTGAACCCATATTGGCAATTGGACAACAATTTATATTTCTCAATAAAATTTAAAATTATTATTGAGATTAAATTTAATAATTATTCTAACAAAATTTTTAATACAACTAATGGCTTTCAAACTTAACCCCTTTGCTGTGAGGAAAAAAATCTTAAATGTGGGTTAAAAATTTTAAGAATTTTTTAAGCTACCAAAATTTGTGAGATAAGATGAGTAATGTTGTCTATCAAATTCCATGCAAAGACTGTGGTAAAGTTTATATTGGTCAAACTAGTAAGCATTTAGGTACTAGATTAAAAGAACACCGTAAAAACACATATGGACCAGAATCAAAATATACGGGTTTAACATCGTATTGACACTTCACACAGTTTTGATTATGGAAAAACGGTCATCTTAGTCATCGAAGTTAACCTTGACAAAAGAAAAGAAATCGAGAACTTCTTTATTAAAAAGTCTGAACACACTGTGAATATTAGATTCGAACAATCAAATTTACCAGCAGCATACGAGGCAATATTATAATTTTTATTTATTTTATTTATTTAGAATCAACGGCACTAGAAGTGCCTTTACACAAAATATAACAAAAAACATAATGAGGCGCTATACAATTTGAGTAACAATAAATGATATAAACTAAAATAATAATATAAAATTAAAGTGTAATAACGAATAATTCAATTAATTAACAAAAAGTTTTAGTGAGCCCGAGTACATAGTATTTAAAATTTGTCAGTCTCTCCGAAGTAATCGATTGTGGTAATAAATTCCACGCCCGCTTTAGCCTTGGTACCGTAGAATTAAACCCATAATTTGTGCGATTAGCGGATTCTTCGACGAATCGAATAGTACGAAGCTGGTGCGAGATTGACCGCTGTATAAATAAACCCGTAACTTCCTCACTATGAATCAAACCTCTAAGAATTTTATAAGCTAATAAAATATCGTGGTATGAATGTAGGGACTTTACCGATTGCAGATCAAAAGACTTAGCTCTGTCATCGTAAACATGGTCAAATGGGTGCATCGGATTCCCAGCCTTTCGAGATAAATCTCACAAACTTGTGTTGTATCGATATAATGTAAATATTATATAGTAGCTCTTCAATTATTTGACCCACTTTCGAATACAATAGCGCATAATGTTGTTATTATACGTTGATTATGTTTTTCGAAACTGTATTTAAAAACTATAATCTTGGTCATAGAGCTCTTGACAGTTTCCATCAGGTGGATGCGATCTATCTAGATTTTGCGAAGGCATTTGATTCAGTCGACCATGGTCTACTCATCAATAAGCTTTCGCAATTGGGAATTGGTGGAAATCTCTTAAGATGGTTCGGTAATTATTTGATGAATCGCCAGCAAATGGTAAGAATTAGAGATTCCATCTCAAATCCATATATTGTTACTTCAGGAGTCCCTCAAGGTTCCCACCTGGGACCTTTATTGTTTGTTCTATTCATAAACGACATTGTACATTCTATCAAATATTCTAAATTCCTGCTATTTGCTGACGATATCAAATTATATATTGAGATTCTATCTCCCCTTGATGCATCCAATCTCCAAAGGGACTTAAATGAAATTATTTTGCGGGCCGACTATAATTTGTTACCTCTTAACATTCAAAAGTGCAAATCCATTTCATTTCACAGACGTTTAAAATTTTTTAATTACGATTATCTCATCTCTAGCTCGTGCCTTCAGAGGGTGGATTCCATCTCAGACTTGGGTGTTATCCTGGACTCGTCATTTTGCTTCAGACCTCACCAAGACAGTGTTTTAGCTAAGGCTTATTCTGCTCTGGGATTCTTAAGACGTTCTACAAAAGATTTTAACAATATTCACTCTATCATTCACCTTTATAAAGCGCTTGTTCTTCCGCATATTACATATGGTTCGGTTATTTGGTCACCTCACTTCAAGAAGTATATAAATAATTTGGAATCCCTGCAGCATAAGTTTATCCGGTTTCTCTCTTTTAAAACTCATTCTCCTATGTCTTTCATTGATCATGACTACTCTAAATTATCAAATACCCTTAATTTGCCCACACTCCATTCATAAGAATTTTAATGTAACTTTTGTTTATAAAATTCTGTATGGTGGTCTGAATTGTAGAGAACTGTCCAGCTTATTGACCCATCGTGTCAGCCGTTATCTAATTAGGGATCTCCGTCCTCTGGAGGAAATTAACAGTTCGTCGAATTTTGGTTTTTATTCTCCCATTAGTCGTCTGCGGAGGGATTGGAATGCGCTTCCTCGGCAATCTTATGATTTGTCTTTAAACATTGCATTTGGGTTGTTTAGAGCGACCTGCCTAAGATTTTATCCGGAGGTTCTATAGTGGTCTTATGGTCTATTGTTTTTATCGAATCATAATTGTTTATTATTTACTATGTATTGTTTATTATTTATTTTGTATTGTTTATTATTTACTATGTATTGTTTATATTAATTTGTTACCAGTAGTTTTATGAATTTTGTTTTGCGCCTCTACCAATGTAAAAAAAATATTTTTATTAATTTTTGTAAAAGGCCTTATGGGCCGTTGATGATTTTAAATAAATAAATAAATAAATAAATAATGCACATACATTTATATCTTAAATGTGTAGTTTTTCTTTAATTTTTATATTCTATTTTCAAATCTCATTATTTTTTATTTAAAATTCCAAACCAAATTGCAATACAGTTAACAAAATTGTCATCGTTGCTATTGGTTGTCATTATAAGCTAGTTGGCAACTGGTATATAAACCGTTCTTACTACACTTCCTATATGGGTGATTTTCCGCAAATTGTGATATTTCAGATGCTAAATTTTTATTTTTTAAACTTTCGAATAAAAAAATTGGTAATAACTGTATTACCCTTGTATTTCTTAGTAGAGTAAGTAGTAAAAATGATTCTACTACAAAGGTAAAATTTTCAAAGATATTCTAGAAATAGTCGATTAGTGCTGCCACGGTAGTGACAACACAATGTTTAGAGAAACATTGTTATAACATTTTGCACTTATGAAGTAGGAAATGTTTCATTTTTAAGGATTTTTGCATTAAAAAGTATACTTTGTAGAAATAATAATATTTATTTATAATAATTATTTTTATTTAAATCACAGATGAGAAAATGAACACTGAAATGTAAAAATTTTATGTTTGAAAAATGCATTTTCTATTTCTTTTTGCCTTTCCTTGTGGATTCCTTTCGCCTGATTTTCGGTTTCGAATTCTCTTCATCGGTGTTTGCTGTTCTCGTGGATAAGCTTAACAGACTCTGGTTTTTTATTTTTGGACCTGGTCGTTATTTTTTATATATAACGAAATATTATTTAATATATTTATTTTTTTATTTATCATTTATATTTCATTATTTTATTTTATTATTATTAATTTTAATGTATTTTTTAATTTTATTTGCAATACTTTTTTTGTATTTTATTGTGGCCTAAGGTCATCAAGGCTTAGTATAGAATTTATGTATACTATCAAAATGTAAGTTTAATTTATTACCGTATTAATTATATAATTTGTGAAAGTTTTTTTTATAAAATCACACTTTGTTTTTTAGTTAATAAATTTCTGAAGAGGTTCATCGCATTTGCTGAAATATGTATAGGTTGCGTAATTTAATTTATCTATTTTATTTGTACAAATTTTAAAATTTGCTTTTGATTTTTCTTTTGTTATGTACTAATTATATATTAAATACTTATTATTTACTAATGTATTGTTTTGGAGCATGTATATTCAATTGAGGATGAATAAACTATCTATCTGTATAAACAATTACTAGGCATAGTAATAAATTAAATACCCATGTCTCCGTTTTTTGAAAACGTTTATTTTATTTATTTTATGGGCGAACGTCCAAATAATACAAAATATTTATTGCCACAAGGGACAATTATCCCATGGCAAAATAAACACAACTAACTAAAAATATGAAGTCGGTAACACCGACTTATCAACATAATAGGATCTACCAAGAAAAACTTAATTGTTTATTTAATTTAATTTTGTTTGTTTAATAATAGGGTCTTCCTTGAAAAATGTTGTTTTTTTCTAAAACGGTTTAAATCGATGACATTACATTAAATAACAAAAGTTATTAAATACCAACCAATAATTTGTTTACTTAGTTTAAAAATTAAGTCTGTTCAAAACGATCAGTTCCTCATGCCTTAATCCTGCTGAATCATGACGTCAGGCACAACAGATCACGTTTTCTTTTTTTTAGTAACTATCAATATCACTTCAAATTACTTTTAAGTTAAGAACTAAGGTATAAACTATTTAATTATAAAAGTTTCTTCTTTAAATACGTTTCGGCATCACAATATGTGCCATCTTCAGTTTATTAAGGTTATTAATGCAGAAAAAGTCTTCGCACTATTTTATGATATAAAATGTAATTGGTGACGGTTAGTGGGAGAAAGAATGCATTTTTGACAGTTCCAAACATTTATGACAGTCATTTCTAGAATCAAATCTGACACCCACTACATACTGTATAAGTTCGAATATAACAAATTTAATATCGAGCCAGACATACCATAATACTGTAGGACCTTTCTTATTCTAATTTTCCCCTTACCCCCACTTACTTTGCTTGCGTGCTTGTGATTCATGGACAATATTTTTAGTTGACTTTTCGTGTGATAGTGGGGGAACAATTAGAATAAGAGAGGTCCTACTGTACTCTATCAACATTTAAAAACAAAATTTCTTTGACGAAACATGATTTAACGAAGTAAAATAGACTTTTAAGTGTGCAAATTTCACCCGAAGTTACTAAGTACACCATTGAGTTATAGAAAAAGCGCCCGCTTGACATTTCGACTCAAACTCATTTCTGAAGGCTGAGTAAGTGGATAATGTAATTGTGTATATATTATAACTCGTCTCTATTAAAAATCTATTACATTAAGTAGCGTGTAATAAAAAATTTACATTCTAGACAACTAAACAAGGAAGTAATTTAATCGAAAGTATAAACGATCAATGAAATGTTACGACTTTACGAATATAATAAACGTTAAGTGTCGTATCCATCAGAAATTTAAAAATCTGACGGAACAAAGAAATGGAGCATTTAAACTAATTGTAATTGATCAAGGACACTATCGAACAAATTGATATGACACTTTTTGTAAAAGATAAGGAAATGAATGTACCGAACAAGATTTCCAGTGTAGCTGAGTCAGATCTGCAGGAGTTCAAGGACGTCACTGCAGAACGGCGAAATCGATAAAATCCCGCACGAGTGTAGGACCGGGGAAAGCAAAGTGTCTCATTGAAGATCTTTCTTTGTTCGAAGACTGGCAGGAAGTTGGTCGGTCCGTCTTCGAGCGCAGGTGCGCAATTTTCGCCACCTTTCCCAACGGATAGACGGACCGACACGCTTCGGCGATTTTTGACAGTGCGCGACTCTTTTTGCGGTACAACTCGAAATGACAGCTTCTACTCTCGGCTATCATCGGCCTTCCTCGTGCGGGGGCGCGAGTCTTCGGAAATCCCTATACGCAGTCACGTGATTCGATTGTTGCCGATTAGCGAAAAAAAGAATACAATCGCGAACGCTCGATAAAATCCTCCGTATATATGCAAACGCGTCGTCGCACTCGAATTTTCACTAGCGATTACGCATTTTTCAACTAATTTTCGAAAAAAAAACACATGCGCGATAAACCTAACCTTAAACTTTCGCGAAAGTCACGCGGACTCTCTTATCTTTTTTTAAAGGTTGCGCGAAACCTTTCAAGTGTGCGTTATGCAATTTCTTTATAAATATATCGCAGCGAAGCGTTG
Organism: Trichopria drosophilae; assembly: GCA_030407085.1. Lineage (NCBI taxonomy): Eukaryota > Metazoa > Arthropoda > Insecta > Hymenoptera > Diapriidae > Trichopria > Trichopria drosophilae. The sequence continues at coordinate 11,672,024 of CM059582.1, read as the reverse complement.
GAGTCTGACTTGAAATGGAAAAGTTTCATTTAAAAATTTCAAATTTTGTATCTTAATTAAGATGGCGGAAGTGGTGGCAAATTTGAAATTTTCTACCATAGAGTATGTTGTTACGAAGACGATCCTTGCGAATGCCAAAAGGCCACAATTGTTTTGTAATTTTCTAGTGAATATTTATCTGTGTAATTATAAGCAAAAAAATTTCAAAACCATATTTTCTGACGTACTTTTGTCTGTACTTTTCAAATCTGCTATTAGTTTTGTTCTATGACGTTTGATTTTTTCAAAAAACGTCATTTTAACCATTTTTTTATTCGTTTAACAAATTGGCTAATAATGTTCCCGTTGTCGGATCGGTACAAGCGTCTGGATCCTGTTGACAACTAAAATTTAAGCGACGTAGAATGTCAAAATTCAAAATGGTCGATCCAATATGGCGACTTTTACACGAATTTTTAATGTTTTTTTCATTTTTTTTTGTATGTTTTTAGTCCCTGATACAGTACTCCTTCCCTTATTATAATTTTTTTCTCTTCTCCTATTCTAATATTTCCCCTCACACGTACTCCCCACTGGCGTGTGGATTTTCTAAATACAAATAACGACGCATGCGCAACAAAAGAAAAAGAGACAAAAGTGAAACTACAAATCTAAGTAGTGGGGGAGAGGAGAAAATTAGAATAAGGGAAGAAGGCCGCCATCTTGCCCGACTGGACAAATTAGAATAAGGGAAGGACTACTGTACTTACTTTTTTAATAGTTTTGTTATATTTATCTCAGTCTGATACTGATTATATTAGAAAGTTTCTTTTTATTTTAAGTCTTTAGTCTATGACATTTACTTTTTCAATAGATTTATTATATTTATCTCAGTTTGATGTCGATTATGAAAGAAAATAGATTATTTTCCACTATTTTTAATTCCATATAATCTTGTATTGTTATTTTGTTACATAATCGATATCAAACTGAGATATACATAATAAATCTATATTATAATAGAAATATAATATTTTTAGCCATTTTGAATTATTTGTATTCCTATTTTCTAATATAATCAGTATCAGACTGAGATAAATATAAGAAAACTATTCAAAAAGTAAACGTCAGAGACTAAAAACATACAAAAACATTAAAAATGCGTATAAAAGCCGCCATATTGGATCGGCCATTTTGAATTTTGACATTCTGCGTCTCTTAAATTTTAGTTGTGGTGATTATTCCATAGGATCTTGACACTTGTGCCGATCCGACAACGGGAACATTATTAGCCAGTACGTTAAATAAATTAACAAATTTAAAAAATCAGTTTTTTTTTGTAAATTAGCCGCCATTTTGTAAAAATCAAACGTCATAGAACAAAACTAATAGCAGATTTGAAAAGTACGGACAAAAATACGCCAGAAAATAGGGTTTTGAAATTTATATTCTTATCATTACACAAATAAATATTCACTTGAAAAACATGACAAAATTATGGCCGTTTGGCATGAAAAGGGTTAGTCTATAGCATATATCTTGTTTTTTTCTGTCAATTTAACGAAAAGGTAAGCAATAATACTTATTAAATTGGGCTGGCGATTTTAGCCACCGAAAATGGGGAAAAAAGGAAGAAATGATTCTAAATGATCACGAACTAAATATTGTAGTTTTCCCTCACTAGAGGGAAACTAAATTTTCGATATTAAAATGTAAATTTACTATTTACATATGGAACATTCCACGCCAAATGTGCAACTTTTTTTTTTCATATTTTTGTCTTTACCTAATTATTCTTTTATCTTTAGGGCATGAAAATGAAGCACTTTGGACAATATATAATAATAATAAGATTATAATAAGAAATTGAGAACATGTTGAAAAATCAGAGTAAATTATATCAAAATTTCCCCACTGAAATTCCAAGTCATTCGGTAGCCCATAGCTGATCTGGTCATTTCATAGTTGGATATTTTTGTGAGAAAATACTAACACATATATCGAATTAAGATAACGGATGACAATAAAAAACTTAATTTTAAAAAAATCTAAAAACTTCCGGCTTGGAGAATTGCACATAACCATTTCAATACTACTGACACTTTTGAAATTATTGTGAGTAAGACATAAAAATATATAAATTTGAATAAATAAGTCGTGTAGAGCATAATATTTCCTTTAAAAATATAAAAAAAAAAATTATTCTACTATCAAATTTGACCGTAGAATAATTAACTTTCAGTTTTCGAGAAAGAAGGCCCCTGTCTTTTATAGCTTTACATGCAATTGAGGGGCCTTTATTTTTTGCTATTAAATTCAAATCGATAATGAACATATAAAATAGTCACAGCCCAAGATGTCTAATATACTGTTATAAATGTACTAACAGAGGTTTTTTTTCAGATTTTAAAAAACGGTGGATCTATTGGAAAATTTAAATTAAATACTTCAAAACGATTTTTGTATGCCTTTCTGTAATAATTCTTAAATATTTTTATACGAAAGCTTGATCAAAATTCTATAGAAACCATGTATTGTATTCATTTTTTATACTAATATTTTGGAGCTTAAATCATTTATAAAAATTAAAGTCTGAATTTTTATTTAATGTAAACAGTTCTACAAGATTTCATACAAGCGATATATTATTATATATGGTCCGAAGTGATTCAGTTTCATGTCCTAAAGATAAGAGAATAGTTGGATAAAGAAGAAAAAAATATGAAAAAAAAAGTTGCACATTTCGCGTGGAATGTCCCATATACTGAAAAGAAAATACAATTTAGTTCGTGATAATCTCACATTTGGTCCTTCATTTCTTCATTTTTTTTCCATTTTCGGTGTCTGAAATCGCTACCACGATTTAATAAGTACTATTGTTTACCTTTTCATTAAAGTGACCGAAAAAAAACAAGAAATATGCTATACACTAAATATAATTCACAACGTTCGAGAATTTTACTATCTTTGCATTTTTGCAAAGATTTACTTAATGATCCTTGAGATATGTTTACAATACCTCAATTTTCCACTTCTTTTCTACTTCTCCCAAAGAAATACGATTTTTTTACGAATAAAATGAAACTATTGGTGTAAAATATATCATATCTAAATAATTTAACAATTTTCAAATTTGCAGAACTGCACTGTAAAAAATTCTCTAGGGGAATTGTAAAATTACACCGCACTGTTACAGCTCACATGGTAAAATCGCATTTCTGAGAGTAGCAACATTACAATTTTATTGAGTATTTTACTAGGATAAATGTAAATTACTACAAAAATTAATTACCCACTTTGAGAGTAGTAATTTTACTTCTCTCAATATTACTATTCGAAAATCACAACCAGTATTGTAGAACTACAATCTTCTACAGTTTCTTGGAATACGGCTAAATTAAATTAATGAGGTGGTTAGATATATGTCCCGGAGAAACAACGAGAAGTAAAAACCAATCTGTTACTGAAAAAGTATATTCTTTTTTTAGAAAATTTCAAAATATTAAAATAAGTGATGTGATTGACGCATAAAGTTTATAAACATTTCTATATCTTTTATGTAACAAAAAATTACGGTGATATCTATTTTATAAGTGTTTATTTCGTTTTATAATTTAATAAATTAAATGCATTTCTCGAAAAATCATTAATTTTTGTACCCTGAAACCATTTGAAAGTAACACAAAGGTAAATAAATAGTACATACCATTAAAAATACTACAAAATATATTTATAACCTTTACAGACTACTTAACCTTCAAATGCAAGAGCAAAATCCGAATATAATTTTACATCAGAAATGGCGATTTTTGTAATTGTACTGTACCGATTGTAAATGTTAACCTTCCCTTCGAAGTCGTCTGAAAATTACATCGCGGTACTTACACTTTCGGTGAACTGTATACAACTGCCTAGTAACTTTTCTGCACTGTAAAAAATGGTTTCGTAAAATCACAACACAAGTGTGAAATTACACACCCGAGTTACCACTCTGAATGGTGTAAAAGTACAAAATCACTAGTATTTTTACACCAAAACTGTAGTACAAATATTGTGAAATTGTCACTCTGAGAGTAGTTTATATAAATTACCACTTCTGAGAGCAGTAATTTTACACTTTTTGAAATTACTGTTTGAATGTGAAATTACATCTGACAATGTTAAAAATACAATTTCTCTAGTAATATTTTCGATTCCGCGCGTGACCCGGACAGCCATCATTGATGTTTATATACTTGTTTGAATTTCTCGTAAAAATTTCGGTTATTTGTTATGTGAAGATATTTTTTATCTCATCAAACGTGTGCAGAGGTATATATATATATCATATGCTACATATTTATTTGACCAAATAAAATGAAGTTTCTTTACAAGTATATTGAGGTTAAGTTTGATGGATTTATTTGTAAAAGTGTACACGTTACTTCGTAAACTACAAACTGTTAAAGCGAGTGAAGTTTTATGAACCAAATTTATTGTAAAGTGACTATTTTACATGTATTGTTTATTGTCGTTAAATGCAAAACTATATACGAATCGTTGTTTGTCAGGTTGAATTTTATATTACAAATGCTATTGTATGATAAATAATAAATATTAAAACATTCCTAAAAACTATTTAATTAATTCTTAAACAAATTGCAATATTTTGTACATTCACAAAAAAAAAAACATTGCAATGCATATATTATATATTATATAATACAATTCAGTATTTAATACATATATACTGCACGCACCAAATGTGTATTTAACCTAAATAATGTGAAAAATTCACCGATATTGTAATTTTATTACAGCACTGTAATTTCACTATAATGGTGTGATTTTACTATAAACACAGTAATTTTACTACATTAATTGTAAATTCTAACCTGCAATTTCAAGTCTGTTGACAATCGCTGTAAATTTACATCTTTGTTGTAATATTTACAACTTTCTAGGGATTTTACTACTCTCAGAAAATAGGTTATACAGATTACCTACTCTCAGAGTAGTAATTTCACACAATCTTTTTTTACAGTGTGCTCTCAGCGTCGTAATAAAATTGTTTACAGTGTACTTGATCGATAATGCAGAAATAGTACATAGGGCTAATTTTTTCATATTAAATATTATTTAAATCTTTTATGACCAGTTTGTATAGAAGAAATTCAACAATAAATTGTTAAAATAAGGTAAGACACTAATTTCTTGATCTATACGGACAACAATGGAATTTCGTCATTGACGAAATTTCCCGGAACGATGGGCAGTCTAGTTACTACTTTTTTGTTGTTAAATTACCTTGCGTTCAAGGTTATTATTTTATGTATATCACGAATTCAAAACTTTCGAGAAATTGCTATCAATTCGTTATAAACGATTATTGGCACGAGGTAAGCAAATCTTTCTGTACAGTTAAATAAGAGTTATAAACGAATGAATAATTATTCGGAATGATCGATTGTCATACAGATTTCAAGTGATGTTCATGACCTGGATAATGCGTAACACATTGAGCCTGCTACATAATTCACCATTTACGTTCCAAAAATAAGACGCCCAAATTCTGTTTAAATCTTCGATTTCCGGAATAGGTAAAAAATTAAAATTGTATATGTAGTATAAGTATAATACATATGTGCATAAAACATCAATAGTTGAAGGTGAGTAAACAAAAAATGTTCATGGTTATTTTTTCTATTTAAATTAAATTATCGTCGAAAGCGTTTCATTTGCTTTTATAATTAGTACATGGGAAAGAAGAGCAACTTAATATTTTATACAATTCTAGAGTTGTGGGTCACATGCAATCGTTTTCCCGCGCGTCAATAAGGGAGGGTTGTCGCTGTTATAAATGCCGAAAAAGTACGCGAACTTCATTGTTAACATACTTTCCCTAGTTTCTATTTCATTGTTTTATTTACGGTGTAATTTACGAATATAAAATTATATTTGTATAATTCTATCATTTATATAAAATTCTTACTTCTCGTATACAACAAAACTGTTATAAATATTTGTTGGAATTTTTTACTGATATCTTCGGAAACCATTTAATTGTATTAAAGACAAGTAACCATCACTTTGCGAGATTATTATGAACTATTTTGTTTGTTATCTGAGAAGTAAAAATATATAATCTAAACGGCAAAAATATATTTTTAACAGCTATTTAAGATTAAAGTGATCTTAATAAATACTTATATAACATAACAGCAGTAACCTATTGAAAATGAACGCAAGTCGTTCGAAACGTCGAGGAAAACTATCACCAATCTAATTTGTAGGACAAAGCCGACCTTTATATTTTTTATTATATATATATATACTTCTACATAATAACACCATTTACTTATATAACGATTTTAAGAGCTTCACAATACCTCTAAAAATTATTATCTCAAAAAAGAGTTCTTAATAAATAAAATATCTAAGACATTCAAGACATGAGTAATAGGAATAATAAACATTACTTAAAAAACATTTTCAAAAATTAGTTCACAATTCTATCCCGAAAAACTACAATGTTCAAATAACATCTGTCTCGAAGAATCGAGAAGACTCGATCACGACGAAATAACAATATACATGTTGTGAGCAAGACGAAATTCTACAATCAAGATTAATTTTGGCTAGCTTGCCAAAAACAGATGCCGATTTCAATGAAAAGCGACGGAAAGTGCCGAGTGGCAATTTTCCAATGCTGTAACGTCACATTGTTTACAGCTGGGAACCAGATAACGAATGTAATTTCATAAAAGGCGTTGCATCGGAACGTAAACATGTTCCCTGCTAAGTATGACTTGCTTCAATACACGATGTGGTATTTTATATCGGCACTAAAACGTACAGGAAAAACACTTTTCAGAAATGAAATTAAAATTTTTTCGCGCAATTTTATCAATGACGTTGACAAAAACACCGTATTAAATGCGTCACAAATATTTCCGCAAACAGATGAAATCTTCGATGTTAGAAAAATGTTTTAATAAACAAAAATCATAATGCATTGGATAACGAAAATGTTACACTATAATATTAAAAAGATTAAATCATTAACAAAAATTTCTTAGCATTAAAATTCTACTTCAATCACATTAAAACTTCTTCAAAATTTATAAATAAGTCGACTAAAAAAAACAAATAGAATTAATTATATAAATGTATTTCATTTTAAATAACAAATATTGATAAACTTACATTCCATTCTCTACTATATACGTAAGAAACAAATTAATGACAAATATTTTTCAAAACAAGCCGGTTTTTGCAGAATTTTATGCGGCACGTGACGTCGGTACGACCGGCACATTAACGTAGTTGTAAACACGTCTTAAGATGATATCAACATTTCCCCCCTGGCTTAAAACATATATTTATCGTTTGTTAGCATTTGATAGGCGAGAGAAAACATCCGTAATTAAAGCAAACCAATCTAAAATAAAATTAATTATCCATTTGAGTTTGATAATTTCTTATGGACGTCATAAATATTTCAGAACAATAATTAATTAATTAAAATTATGCGCACAATTGCATTGGCCTCTACACATTGTCTAAAATGCATTATTGAAATCGAATTATTTATGATAGATTGTATAATCACGTCAATGGTTTAATGTCACTTTAATACAATTATCTGAAAATTTAAATAATTGATCGCTGGGTGTATTATAGTTACGGTTAATATTTATTTTTAACGATGTTTTAATATTTCTCGGCAAGATTTGGAGTGTCATAAAAAAGAGATTACATTAATAATATTAATTTAGAAAACAATTCAATAAAGATCGAGTGAAAATTAAATTATTAATTAAAGTGACCTAATAGACCTAGTTTAAATTTAAGGTGTTATCTATTTAGATGATTTTTAAATCATTTTAGGTGTTGAAACTAATAATAATAATGACTAGTGATATTTATTACTAGTAAAGTACTAGTGTAGTTAAATAATGAGTTTAAAAAACCGTGAAGCTAACGACACATATCACGAACTTCTCACGTGATAAACTGAAATTGGCTAATCAAGGATTCACTAAAGTTATGACATTGATTTTTATTCTTAACGTAAATTAGTTGACTCATCATTACAAACATTATAGAATACGGATAGTTCTTTCCTGGAAAATTGATTTTACATAATGGATGAAAGCATTACTTCGTTGTAAAAGTTTAGTACAATATTTAGTATCATTAACGTTCTTTTCGAAATATTGAAAATTAGTAGTAAAAAGTAGGTGACAATTATGACAAGTATGTCCCGACACTCAAAAAGTTTTAATGGCAGTAACGTTATATTTTCTTGCTAAAATGTCATCGTCCTCAATATCATCCAGAGTAGCAAATATTTACCCTTAAAATTTCTTTCAGCATAACCCATAAAGTATTTTAAATCGATTTTAAGTAACCACTTTAAACACGAGTTCAAAAATATTCATGAAATATGAATGAGTAATGAACAATATTAGATGCATGCGTGACGTGGGCATGCAAAACGTACACTAATACGTCATCTTCGTGACACGTCAGAATACACACGAGGATCCTGTGGACCGATAATGTAAATCGATTTTAAATAATTACTGGATATTTTTAAACAAGAAACACGTTTAGTCTACTTAAAATTAAATTGAAATTGAATAGTGTTTTATTATCTTTCGTTTCATTGATCTTTTTTTATGCAAGAATGACGTACACCTTTTCAGATATTTTATATGTAATATCTTGTATACATCTCTTTGTTCTTTTAAAAACGTCCAAGTTTTTATTACAATGCCTGTAAATCATACACGTATTTTTTATGTTATTTTTTAATTCTCTCGTCTGGAACTTGGTTTTATTGCCATATGATTAAAATTCAGCTAAACGGAAAATTTCTTTAGAAAATGAAAATTGATTCCGACGTATATTGATTTCCTTGTTCGACTTAGCGACTGTCGATTAAAAAACAACATAAATTTGAGGTTATTTTTTTAGTTTTGCGTAATATGTTTTACGTCTATTAAACTTTTTGAAGTAAAAATGTTAACTTTTCTGTTGTAGATTTTAACTTAAAGTTTTGGTTTCAATCGGCCAAAACCGGTAAGAAAAAAAATCATTGCGGGGTGATGAACGGGACTTGGTTATGCGCACCTGTCGGTTGGATTCAGGCTACATTTTTCATTGTGTACATGGTAGCATGCTTCATTATTCACAGCAACTTTCTCATATTTTGAAAGATCTGCTGTGAAATGCAGTTTAATCAGTGGTTCGTATTGCCAAGTTTTTACAATAATAGATATTTTTGAAAATATTTTTTTAGAATAAAAAACAAGAATGAAAACGGTTGATTTTGCACGCGCTGCATTCCATAACTCGAAATGAAAACAAACAAACCTAAGACTTGTTGACAATTCTTCGGCTTCTAATGCACATTGCATGCAAAAAAGTGCAACGTGGGCAACCAACGAGATATCGGTCATTTGTGTGTTTTTTGCATTTGTAACGAGAATTCTTCCGCGAATATATATATATGTATATATCACACTTACCGATTCTCGTCGCATCGTGAAAATGAGAAAACACTCGAGGTGGACCTTGGACCGATTATCACGGCCAAGAGCACCCGACAAATATGGAGCATGCATATATTAAGTTTCATGTTTTCTCCTCTTTCTCGAAATTGCTTCTTGTTTCCTTAATTATAATTGTTTATTTTTTTAATTACAATATTCACGTGTATCTACACACAGAAGTTATTGTTTTAGTAGCAATTATTTATAATTTATAAATCTTCATAAGTAATTTATTTTATTTATATGTATATGTATTTAAAAATAATACATTTATTTTCATAATTTTAAAATGTTTAAATAAAATCTCAATTTCTATTGCAAAACTCATTGCTTGTTAAAATGACACATATACAATTGTTCATTCGGTGAAAGTATTAAATCATAATTATTACACTCGACAAATTGCATAACACAATCACGATCCGCTTCGTTTGATTTATAAAGCAGAAAATACAAGTCATTCGTATTGAAATGCATTCTGAAATTTACACTGTTTTTTTGCTGTTAATCCTTTTTCTGTGAGAATACTGAATTGCAAATTGTATTACACTTTAAATGTATACACTTTTTTTATTGACTGGACTATCGTCCTGATAGATTGATTGTCAAAATAAATAGTCCCTTTTTAGAAATCGTTTCAATTTAAAAAATAGCATCATTAAATTTTTGCACTTCCCAGCGACTACTTCACCATATAGATATATTCAAATAAATATTATCAGGTATACCGTCTGACATAACGTGAGATTATGTAACGTTTAATTTGAATAGATTTACGTAGATTAATATTCGAAAGTATATTCCCTACCGGTACTAATAAATTTAAAATGTATCGTTGCAATTATTAATTTATTGTTGTATTTCTATAATCACCTTTTTAATCTTATTTCAGAAGCAAGATGTTATCATTTTTCCATGGGTTCAATGTGTTTTAGTAGGTCATAAATACTCTTATAGTCAGAGTATGTGTAAAAAGCCCTGAGACGATACTATTAAAATTATGTTAGTAGAAAGATTTACCGAATACTTATGCAACAATAAGAATGTTATTCCCAACATTTTTTAGAATAGATTATCACAATGTGATACGATATGTTCTGCTATCTGGATGGGAATAACTTCTTAATATAAAGAGGCATTACAAAATTTAATTGAAAATTCTATATATTGGTGTTCCCCCAATTATCAAATAACATTTTGTCTGAACAATCTTTTATACAAGGCGAGAATCACACATGGTATAAAATGAAATATGCAATAAGTTTGGCAAAACAAATGACTCATTTAATTAATCATAGAAAAACAAGAAAACAATACAAATTTGAAAAATAAAAAGTTAACAACTGTCCAAATAGTGCGTACTACTCGAAAACGTTGTTTACTCTCGACTGCTTTATCGTTATCTCGTGTGGTTGCAAACACGTGGGGATATCCGACGGTGACTCATTAAAGGAGTAAACTTCCGCGATTTTGTGAGAAGCGCAGTTGTAGCGTGTTTTCTTGTGGCACACTTATTGACCACTTTGTTTGCGCACAGGCAGTAATTTGCTTATTTACCGGTACATATACGAAATATGCACGTGTATGTATTTGTGTTTAAAAAAAGTGGCGCAACAGGTGCGTGCAACATCCGCAACGACGGTGAACCTCGGACAAGTCGTTGGGTGCTAAGCTGAATGTAAAATTTACCATTCACAAATTTCGACCATCTTAATATCAGATAAAATTATTTATTGCATTTAATTGTACATAATTAATATTTTTTATTAATAATTATCATCCATCTTTATTTTATTAATCAAGTGCATTAAATAACTCTATACAGTACTGATGGTAAAAATGTATCTTATCTCCAAAATATCAAACTTCTTAGTAACAAAACGATAATGAAATAAAAACATCATAATGGGTTATATCAATTTTACTGTTCCTGCACGCAAATTTCAATGTTAAATACGTCTGGGCATTGACTCTTGTTACGTAACATTAGAATGTGGGAGGAGAAAACTATTAGTGCAGTTCATTTCTTCGTGTTAAATCTGATAGTAAACATAGATACTAAATGACTCCTATAAGTCTCTTTATTTTGTATAATGTCATGACAAGCTAGAGCTGAATCATCTTTTCACACAAAATATAATTTTATAAGTGAGCAATTATTTAAATTTTCATTGGAAAGAATGTTAATTTTTTATCAATAAATATTATAATAATTGTCATATAGTTTTATTAGGTTCAAAGTATGTTTTTATTTGAATACAAATATATTACATAATTGATTATGACCACATTAATAATACAGGTATTTAAGTTAATAATTAGTATTTAATTTTGATATAATTACATAAAGTTTAAGAGTGACAATTATCATTGTATTAATTTGTGGAGCATTGTAATTAATTCTTATGTACGTAACGTTTTCGCAGAAGATCATAATTCGAAACAAAAGCAATATATTATCAATGAAGTAACATTGTATGTGTGAAACACCCGACATAAAGACATTATTCACTTTTTTTTTAATCAGGAAATTACACTAATTAAATTAGAAACGGTCGTTAACAAGTAGGGTAATGCAACTAATTATGAACCAGGTATATTTCTTCTGGTAAGATTATGCGTTTTTTAAAATGTTTGTTCATTTTATATATAGATTTTTTAGGGTAACATAAATAATTAGTAATTTTACATCTTTATTCACTTACGTCATTTTTAAAAATGTACATCTTTGGCAAAAGAATCTTTTACAAGACATCGATACCTGCGTAATGTAACCTTCTAAACTATTTGAAGGATTGTTTCGGATCGAACTCACTTGACCGATTTTAATAAATTACCTGACAATCGATCTCTGGAAGGAACGCGCCGTGCAAGAGTACTGACATAAAAATGTTGTCATCCTTTACGGTTAATATTTAAACGATAGTTAAATATTCTGCAAAAGTTTATGAACAAAATCGAGAAAAGATTGTCCCATCACACGATTATTGAATCTTCGTATTTTCTGAAATTACCAAATTCATTTAGGATATTCCCTCTCAGCAATAGCTTATTTCAATGGCTACTTTTATTGCGCAAATCGGTGACCACCAATATGTGGAACCGTTTTTGTCCTCATTTGTATTATTTAGTATTCATTATATGTTTCCTTTTTCATTTCCAACATCATCTTCGCTTTTACTAACCCGGCATAATTCCAAGCATGTTGAACGGAGGTCGCCAAGTCGGAAACCAGATTTGGCCGCCAAATTATGTGTCATTGTCGATTTTGGGAAATCCGAGATTACCGCTAAAACTACTGTGCCTTTTCCTAAACGTTTTCGATTAGATAATATAAATCAAAGGCCTTTTATTTTAACCTTGTAGGTAAAAAGGACATTTGAAAAATAAATTTATCTGATAATCTATTTTCTTCTTTGTAATAATATAGGTGCACTTCTACATAGTGAAGAAAAACAAACGTTCATCGATAAAATTACACTTTGACTATAACCGTTTCTACCGGCAGGAGAATTTGGCTTTCATCTAATTATACGATTGTCTTTTCTTCTGACTATGTCTAAAATGAACTAAAATATTCCTTTATTTAGATTTTAGAAACAATATAATTAATTATGGAAGCATGCTAAAATAATCAGATTCATCATATTAATCACCTGAGTTTTCAGACGCTGATAATTTTCGTAAAACATTTGATTTGAAAATATCCTAAGTGTTATGGTTTGTATGATTTTGTTATGTGTTATCAGTTTACTTCATAAAATTCTGAAAGTCTTAGAATCTGAAGAGAATGTGAAACCGAAAATTACCGGATTAACCTGACGATTATGCCACGTTATTTATATTTATATATATCTTTACTAAAAAATGCATACATTATATGCTTTATGAGATATGAGAGGTATAATCATAAGCTATTATAAAATTATTTATTTTAAAAGTCACTGTCAATTCTGTGAGATTGGTCACGTCCCTTTTACGTCATCTACAAATTCAATACCTGATGGTATTTAGACGTCAGTAGTTATTTATATGGATTTCAACTTCCCGAGTAGAAATTTATTAAGGCCCAGATCAGGCCCGTGACTCTGTGTTTAGGCCCCTGATCAGGGCCTGAATAAATTTGTACTAAGGTTAACATTTCCGAGAATTCTTTCTGTATATAAAATTAATTTACAATACCATTTACTTTTTCTTTTTCGCAAAGAACTGAAGGGAAGATTATTTAAATTGTTTTACTAGTTTCGCAATCTGAAGTTATGGATTAAAGTAACACTAATCATAAAGTATATAAATAGTGACTGGCGTTACAAAGAAACTATAAATCAATTAAATAATTAAGTGAAATGTGAAATACAGTAATGATATTTCAGAAATAAATGGAACTGCAGAACGTTGAATTTATTTTTTTTTAGAAACCAAATTATACTTACAGAACAATTTTAATTTAATTTTATTATATGAATTATAATATTAAAATAATTGATTAATACTTATAATGGTTTTAAATAATTTAAAATGAAATTATCACTTGAAGTGATTTTTCGAAATAAAATTTACATGTACGCATGTTTAGTGGAAAAATACTCTGCTTAGTACGTCAAATGAAAGAAATTAATTTTTCAACTTGTATCACGGGAAATATTCATTTGAGCATCAACAACAAGAATTTTCACAACCCGTACTCTAAACATATTGACGTAATCTGTATAACGATACCAGTATTCCGATCCAGTAATTTTGAAATCCTTTAAACTGTCCGTTTAATAATTTGTACCTCTATGCCCGTACGTACGGGAAAGAAATTGCGTAACTACTTGATTAATACGTATAGAAGTAATGGAGTTTTGCAGTTTCTATCTTGAAGTTGAAAGTCGGTTTGAACTTTTAGACGATCGTAGAAGCGAAATTCTGATCGATTATGAATGAGCCTTATTACTGGTTGCAATCTAGGACAGTTGTAATGCAGTCATTAGAAGTTGTTTCTTTTCCAGTGAACTTAAAACGTGGTGATTTCATTTACCATTTTTCAAAATACTCAAAATGTTCATTCTCAATATGATACTATTCTTATTGATTTTTTTTAACTCTTGTACGATAACAGGATGACGTAAATGATGTTTGAATAGGTTGAGCAGATTCTAATGATAAACGTAAAAACTTGAAATACAAAATATTTGTCCTAACGGTGTATTGTTCGTGATGTTTTTATCGACTGATATAGGCAAAGTATTATTTCAATATTAACTTCTATGCCTGTCTCGTGGTATATTTTCCTTGTTTCTTAAGATTTTTTATCGATTATGTATAATACCATATTTATTGTCCATTCTCTGGAAATTTGTTAAAATATGTCGAATATTCTCATTGTAAAACCAGAAACTTCATAGTTGATAAAAAATACCAATGCAAATGGGAAATACCGCAAGAATTTGTCACGAGTAACTCCCCAAAATTTGTCATCTCTGAAAGTCTGACGCAATAAAGCCGCAGTTAAAGTACTCTTTACATCCCTGACCGTGACCACCGAGTCTCGTCCAAGTGCATATATATAGAGGGGTTCCACACATACGTGGCCAAGTCTTGGCATCGACAAAATGTGCAAACGTAGGCGACCACTAACTTAATCTGACGTAACATCTCTATTTCCCACAATTAGAAAGATAGAAAGAAAATAGCAAAACCACTATGGAGGCAAAAAATGTTCATACTCTTCTTATTCATTAAAAGAAATCCCAGCATCCCAGATCTTGTACCAATCTAAATTAGTCAAAGACTATCTAAATCTAAACATTGTAATTATATTTCTCAAGTATGCATTGCGAGTTCAAATTACTTAAAACGTTGTTTACTTATTTCTATTTAAATAAAGCTTAGGTAATTAACACAACATCTTCATAAGTAACGCAATACTAGCCTGAATATTCTGGGGATTTACAAAATATTTCGCAGCGCAGAAAAGGAGAAAGTGGTTTATTGATGCTAGCCTAAATTATGTAATACGCTGTAATTTCTGACTTGTTATTTTCAATCTTCAGACTTAGGAGGAATAACACTGGAACTTAAATTTGGGTCGTACGTTGATAACTTTAAAACTGTAGAGACTTTATTAATCAGAAATGCACCATTATTTCTATAGAAATCGATTAAAATTCATTGTAAGTTTTGCAGGAAATTTGCGTGTAATGAAAATGTCTGTAAATTACTGTATAATTTCCAGGACTTTCTCGAGATTGGTCTTTTTTAAATTGTAGTATTTCAGCAGACATTTGTGCTAATCATACTGTAGTTCTAATTGGCCACAGAGAAAAGAAAGTAATTCTGTGAGTGCTTAAAAAATGGCATACACATTCGCTTGTTGCATATTACCAAATAATCATTCGATTAATAAAAAAGTCACTTGATGGTATCCAAATAAATCCATCATCATAGTGCAACTTTCTCTTTAAACTATACCAAGCTATTAATCAATACTTTGCACAGTTTTCATGCAATAAATTGTTATCCACTGTATTGTTTTCCTTCTTTTGGATCAATTTGTTAATAGCCAGTAACCAAAACATGTTTGGCCATATCCCAATTGCGCCAAAGTATAATGCGATTGTTTCTTGTTGCAAAGCGAAAACACAGTGTCACGTCCGTATTAGTGACGCAGGCTGATTGTTCTGATGACTCAACACGATTAATTTCCCAGGACGGCGCGGTCTGTGACTTTATCAAACGAAAGCCTTACACTGATACAATAACTCTCGAGCTTGTAGACTTGCTACCACCATACAAGCGTAATGCGGAAACGAGCTTTGGTGCAATATACGTTTTATTCCTTTATATTTTATTGAAATTAAATTGGATTAACGCAATTCTGGCCTTCAGTAAAAATACTTTATAAAGGCTACTGAAGTAAGACTTACCTCATCGTTGCTCCACGCTTAATATTTTCACAAGGAGCATTTTGCAACGAGTCCTTAAGAAACTACATTCTTTTTACTACTAGAAATTGCAGCTTAGAGCAAATAAAATATTGACACTGCGAAGCTTGCTTTTAGAGTGTGCTTCGGTCATGGCTAACATCTTACTACTTCAGCTTATTATGACAATTTAGTCTTTTTTTAGCTATCTTTACTACTTCTATACTCAGAAAAATGAACTCGAAATAGATATTTCCGTTACTGTACATTTCCGAAGTAAAATCTTACTTGTGATTGCACCGGTACATGAAATATTTCAGTTCATTCTATTTATATTTCATTTTTCACCAGTTTTTGTATTTACCAACAATCTTTCTTCAATGTAAATGAAATTGTTGGTATCTGATAGAATTATGCCTTCAGACCGTTGAATGTAACTTCTATAACGGAAGTTTTATCATAGTCCCAGTTTAGTCTTCTTCAGTTTCCATTAATTTTTGCATTATTTCGAAAGAAAAATGCTTGAAACCATTTTTCATGTTTATATATATAGCATGCGCTTAACACATTTAACATTAGACAAAGGAGTATTATTTTTTCTTTGTTGCTGTTGCTTCGTCACTTTCGAGTTCTTTCCTTGGTACATTGTTTACACTCCTTAAATTCATGGAAATGAAACGCAATCAGTTTCAGGAGTTACATAAAGTAAAGTGTTTGCATTTCAATCCACCATATTGCTTCTGTAAAAAATCGCTAGTATTTATTTCCACGTCGAATATATACATTAATAAACTGTGGAAACGTTCTTACTACTGGGAATTAAAAAATTATACATATTTTAAAAAGAGTAATTACATACATAGAGTGAGTAATTTCATGTGATAATATCATAAGTAGCATTCTTATTGTAAACAGAATTCTTTTATCAAGCTAATATAAGTAATCAGTGTCAAATTTGAAGAACAATGAAAATAAGACACAAGATATGTTTCGCAATCGATATTTATTCGAGTGGCAAGAAAACTGTAAAACTCGTTGTTAGTCGTAAAACGATCAAATCATTGATGCGATTTTATTGCGTTAAAATATCGTACGTAAACGCTATTTCATTTTATTTTCGTCCCCGTTATCAAATTGTGTTTATTACAAGTTTTTACAATAATGGAGTGAATAGGTTTTTCTATTGTATTAAGTAAATTGTAATATTTCCCTATCTGGACGTGTGTCGTTCCAATATTAAATTGTTATACTTGTGGTTGGTTAAAGATAATGTTGATAGGAGATTGTAAACCTCACGATGCATTTAAGTTCAACAACCTCAAAATCTGCCTTCGTTGAGTTCCGCAAAAATGCAAGTGTTTTATAACATTAAGATACACGAAAATAAGTGTGTATGCTATCTTGAAGTTAAATGCTCATGTTTAAGTATTCAACAAACATTGAAGATTAACGTTAACAGCTTTTTTGCTTCAGACAACAATGCTTCATGCATCAAATCCTTATCGTTGCATTTTTTTACGTAACTCTGCTAATCTATACTTATTAATGGCGCAGTTTTATTACTAGTACATATATTTTTTTAAGAAATCGTAAAATAAGTAACAAAAATGAGTAATATATTTTTTGCTCGTGCCACAATAAATACCGATATATACACGTGCATATTTCGATGATCTACTTTTCGAAATCTCTAATCTTAAACGTCTGACAATGAGCGATCGTAGACGAGATATGCCCAGCAATTGTTTTCAGTAATGATATATATTAAAGATATAAAAATAAGTTCATAATTTTGCATTGAAAGTAGGTCCACAATTTTATATGGAAATCAATACATTTTTCGTGAAAATACTTTATGGCCTTTAAAGCTTAGCCTCGCATTCTACTTTACAGTTATACATAATTCGGGGAATCATAATAATATTTACGCAATATATCTTTTGTGTATGAAGATGGTTAATTTCCAAAAAATGTTATAAGTCAAAATCGATTTAAGCACAATAATCAATCGGTGAAAAACTGATGTTATCTCCAACGCTCTGCCTGACTTTTCACAAGGCTTTTTAGTTTCAATTCGACGAAGTAATTTATACGGATCACATTAAAAATTTGTCAAATCACGGTTATAATCAGAATCAATATTCTAATTTTTTTTCGCTAACATACGTTTATGATATTGCAAATAGTTTCCTCTTATACTCTGTTAAGGAATTTAAAACAAAGACTGTGGAATTCTACATATAGTTAAAAATTAGTAATTCTAATATAGATTGAAATCATAATTTAATTACAAAGCATTAATATATCATGCAAAATAATTAGAAACAAATCATGAAGTAACACAGTCATTCCGGATAAGGAATATTAACTCTTTGAAAGTGAAAAATCATTGCAATAACAATGGTGGAGTAGAAATAATTCAATTGTTATTCACGGTAAAATGATATTCGACCTCAAAAGGTTTAAAAGAACAGTTTCGGAAATGAGTCATCGAAAAAGTCAAAATCTTAATGAAGAAAATAACATTAATTCTATTACTAAATAAGAACGAATATTATTATTAGTATCAAGGTCTCGTTCATTTTCTTAATACCTAACGAGTTTTATCATTAACTTAATGCCATGCTAATTAAAACAATCACAGGTTATTATTCTTCCGTGAAAAATGAATAGTTAAAAATGTATAATTTTTTTCAACGACCCATATGTAGACAATAAATGTCATCGTTATAGTGCAAGTATATAAGACTCAGAAGTCGAGAATAATTGTTAACTGCAATTTTTTATTTTACGGGAATCACTTTTGCAAATTCATTTTCATTTATAGATGGAATATAAAAAGTTACAGTTTGAGCACAACAATGTCACCCTTTTCGGAAAACCGCTCTTATCGACAATTGTTAATTTTATTTTAATTCTTAACTTTGAGTTATTCTTTCAAGATATGTAAATTAATATAAATTGTTCATCGATCATTTCAGAAAAGAATGTTAATTAAGAGACTGATAAGTCCCATGAGTCATGAACTATAATAATTTTTATAGTTTTTGTATTGTCATAATATTCGAAGAAAAGTTTGTTTGTGTTTGTTGTACACCAATAACTATTTTCTTCCGGGTTTCGTACAATTAGATTCGAACACTTCGATAGAGTGTGTATTTCATGAATCTTAATTAAATAGCTTGATGAACAAATATTATAAATTGAACAAACTTATTTTTATTTTTCATTTGTTCTTATCAACATATGAACTGCGAATTCTTTAGTAGAAACGTGTTGCTTTTCATGTGAAATTGAAAGGCATAGTAATTAGATGTGTGTTGCACACTCCATGTACATTCTCTGTACATATCATCCAGCATTACTTTCCAATTACATTTTTCAAGATTTGATAAGAAACCTTTTAATGAATGCTGCCAAATGATTTCAAACGTTGCTTTAGAGTTTTCCTTTTTGCAGTAAACAAATTTCGAAGGTATCACAAAAGGCGTTCTTCCTTATTTGACTGTGCTTTCGACTTAGTGAATTGACCTCTCGTATTACGTACTATTAGTGACTGTTTAGTAATGTAATGACTATTTAGTAAGTAATGAACGCTTTGTTTCGACCTTGTATTTATAAAAACATCCTAATATTTTTAAAAATATTAGACATTTTTTTGTTACTGTAGGCGGCAAAATGCGATTTTGCACTCTGTTTTCGTGTCATAAAAAGAGATTTCGCACCCTCCTGAGTGCAAAATTAGGAGGAAGGAAATTAACGCCGCAATCATATTACTGAATGTTCAAGGACTTTGCATTTAGGACCTTGGAAACCAAAGTGGTTCATCACATCCCCTATGAGATAAAAAATGTGGTATGCGCCTTCGCATAATCGTTACCCTCGAGGCCGTTTGGCAAGCCCATGTGCACGACGTTAATCCGCAAGGCGCCAAATGACATTTTGCGCCCTAAGTACACAAATAGTACATTACGTATACTATTTTTTTTAACGTTGTGTGCGAAATCCATTGTCATAATATTGATGAAGTTTAGTTTAGGCGGTTGGTAAAATACTTTTACACTGTGGTACTAAAGGTTACGTTGTCTCTTCATGAACTACGAAAATGATACACGTGCGTTCTTCTATTGTTTTAATTCCACATTTGCGCACTGCTATTTTAGTGCGCAAATCGGCCATTTCGCACGCGTAAAACAGTGCGCGATTAAAAAAACATTGTTTTAGTCTGCTTCGAAAGGACATTGTGCCCCTTTAATTTAAATGTTTGTTTATTTCAAGGATAATACAATACTATGTACACCTCCAGTAGATTTCTCGTACAAGTAATTGATGTATTTATCTTTTAATTTACTTGGTTTTGTTTAATTCATTTTGTGCTTTTCTTTACTTCTGAGTGACGTATTTCGTTGCAGCTCATGTCCATTCAGATTTACTCTGACAAATACTGTTGCCTTGCTGATGTCACCAAGGCACTCTAGAGAGTCGACTCCAAGACACCTTGTCGAAGCGTTCTAATGACATTTGCAACGTTCTAAATATATTTTTTGACGTATTTTGAAATCTTCCGAATATTCGCGATATTTATACATGCGCCTGTGAATGCACATTCGTACACGAAGAAAAAGTCACACGATTTATATGCATGGCAAAATGAGGTGCATTTGACATTGATTTACTCAACTTCGCTCGCCGTGAAATAATATATGCAGAATGCGACATTTCAAGTTCATTGTCTCCAAAATATTAGTACAACATAATTGAATAATACTTCCCACGAATTAGTTTACTGTAATTCGTTGGGAAGAGCGTGGAAGGACATTATTTTGCAAAGAAGGACACTCCAAATGTAGGACACTTGGTGACCTTGATATCTCCAAAATACTCTCAGGAACGTGGACATAAAAGTTGCCAAGTCAAACATTTTTTTATATATGCTCGTAGATAATATCAATGATATATTTTTCGACGACTTCCCCATGTTTGTTCCTCAAAGTCATTAGTGGATTTTTTGGCAATAGTTTGAGAACACTTGGCGTTAAAGTCACTTTAAACCTTACGCGTTCTTAAAACTATCTCGTACGTTTAACTGCAAGAACAAAGCTAAGATTACAGATTTAACATACTGCGTTCATAAGGAAAATGGTGAAATAGTCACAGATATGTTGTCATAATTTGGAGTACTAAAAATGAAGCAAGTGACAAACTTTTGGATGAAAACAACTTTGACGTTAGGCTTTGTCGTTGAAGGTTTTAAATAAATGAAATGTCATCATTTTTCGTGAACGCAGAATATTATAAATTGTCGTTAGACAGGGTTGCCAATCTAACGAGATTAAAAAACAATTGATAGAAACTGAGAATGTAGCATGATATTCGTTATCATTTTGCATGTCATTGACGTTTGACGACAAGGAAACAATAATTACTTACGTCTTTTATACATTCCGAATCGGTATCATCTTTCACTCCTGTCGTCCAGATGTGACACAGGTTGCCAACTTTTGGATGACCTTTTGCAGCCTGTCTTGGGTTAAAAAAGTTTAGAAAAACAATGGGAACCCCAGCTGTGTGTATAACGACACGTGCACGGAACTCGCGCGCGACAGTCTCGTTGAAACTGAAAGCAGCAACTCGTCGTGGAAGCTATTAGTTCGTCGATCTATACTTTATACAGTTGCGAATACTCGTTCGTATACGAATTCGTCACAATTGCAAACGCGCATGTGTATACCGCATGTGAGAGAGTATGTACCGTCGGAGTGGGGAGCGTGACTTTACCGGCCGAACGTCGAGTCACGACTGGCCGCTCGAAACGGAGCGTTGCGGTAAAAAGATACCACGACCTCGAGGCAGGTTTTACGAATTACGACTCGTTGACGAGTTTCTTCGCTTTCTACGCGCGTGCCGGCATCGAAGGTATAATACGTATGTATAATACACACGCATATACGGTGGGTAAAGCCCGACGACGCGCGATCCGTTGTTTTCGCGAGATCCTGACTCCTGATTGGCCGATTCGCCTCGGACCATCGGACGAGCCTTTCGAAAGTACATGGGGCGAGCAGCGACCTTATTTCTTTCGTCATCCGAGATGTAACCCGATTTTTCGTAAACCCTCGTGGACGCGGTGTCACGTGGAAGCGGGGGTATCGCGCGAGGTCTGCAAACATCAAGCTGGCCTTTTTTCGAATCAAAACAAGTATTGTATGTATGTATTTACTTTACGAAGAAGCAATATTTTTGGGGCCTGTTCTTGGAACCAGCTTTTCCAAAGGTCGTACGATGTTTCGTCATTTATGGTGAGTTATTTCGGATTTCCTGGGTTATACGGTAAGTACACGATCAAGGCTATTTTTTTTCTTTCGGGATTTTCGTAAGGAAACATTTATGAACAAAATGGAGCTCGTACCGAGATTTGTAGTACTTTTCGGGTCTAAAGATTGTTCAGTTTTTAATTTGAACAAAGGAAAGCGTGCAAATACATACATATTAATTAATTCCAGTTTAGGATCCTCTCTATAAATCTCAAACTCTTCTTCTCGTTCTCAAAATTTGAAAAATTGAATTATTCTACAAACCGCAAGTAGCACAAACCATCTCGAAGAGCTGCGGTGACAAAAATACAGTTAATTTTTCTGCATAAAAATCTCCGCCGTTACCTGTGGTATTTCTGAAAATTTTCAATAATACAATAGTGTTAAAAATCAGTCCAGTTTCCTCTTTGTTCAAATTAAAAACTGAACAATCTTTAGACCTGAAAAGTACTACAAATCTCGGTACGAGCTCCATTTTGTTTATAAATGTTGCCTTACGAAATGTATGTATTTGTACAGACATACATATAATTAATACTGATCTGTATTCCAATTTCAATAACTTACACAAATTTCAATTTTGGTCGTCTTTGGATATTTAGAGGACGGTAAGCGATATGCGAAATCTGACAAATTGTTGAGAGTGGAAGGGTAAACTGAAATCAATTAAAGTAGAACTATATTTAATTATTAGGAATTTTCACGAATTAATATTTTTAAATTCATTAATACACGAGAAAGAGAATGTGGAGTTTTGAACTCAATTATGACTCGGTGCAGATATTAATAACCCTTAATCCCGACGGATGGGTCGTTTTCGACCAGGAGAAAATTTAAATTGTACTTTATAAATTGCACAACTGTAAGCATTTTCAAACGACAGGATATATTTGACGGTAGTGGGAGGAAAAGGCCTTAAAATATCCGTCAAAACTAAGGATTAAAATTTCCTCTTAGATATTTGAACTCATTTCCGAAATAGACAGAATCCAGGCATAATACAATAGATTAAGTGTTATTTCATTTTAATTCGTACTCGTTTATTGGGTATGACTCTATTGGTACTAAAAATCGTAATAAGGGAAAAACGGGATTTCTCTTACAGTGGGAGAACTCGATTTTCTCTCACGGGTTTAGAACATTGGAGTTCAGCAACTCTCAGTATTTTGATTTATTATTTTTTATTGATTATAATATGACACACTTATATACTAATTTTAAAGGTTTTTACTGTACTACAATGCGTACATTTTAGTAAAAACTCAAATTAGGATTTGGGGATCGAATTATTCTTTATAAATTTCGGATGATGTAAATGAAAAATTGATTTCAAAACGATATTTTAGTATTTTCAGAAAAAGTTCGACCTCTCTTTCGATAATAATGTAACAATTTTACAATTTTGAAGTGTAGTTACATTTAAGGACTTTGTTGTTCATATCTCAAAGAAAAAATAATAACAAATTATCAAGGAATTACTAGTTAAGAACCGGTTTTATATCACGCTTCGTCAATTTTCATCGAAATTTGAAAAATATAAGGAGTCATTTTTGTAAACATTTTCTACTCAAGGAGAGCGATGATTAACTGCTTTTTTCAAATTATTATAGTGTTTTAAATAATATATTGTTAATTATTTATATTGTTTATTTAAAAAAAGTTGATATTCTTTTTCTGAAATTATAATATTCGTTTATATAAATTAATGATTGCCGTCAAATTTAGACTAATGTTTAAACTGGGATGATATTGTAAAAACAGTTACAAAAAACTGTTATAATGTAATTAAGATATTATTATTTAATACGGTATATATTACAAAATATAGCGAGATATTATTATTATTAACGATATTGCTAAAGAAAGATATGATATATTTTCGAAAAAAACAATCGGCATTATCTGAGTTAATTCAATTTATATTATCACTCCAACTTTTTTTATGATTAGAAATTTTTTAAATCTCAATGATTTTCTACTTTACTAAAGTAATTTTAGAAATGAATGAAAATTAATCATTAAAAAAGTGGAATACTTATTACGAAGAAACTTTCAGGTGTAAATAATGATAAGTAAGTTCATCTTAGCAATGTCTATTCTTCAGTAATATCATTGACAATAATATTTGTTAACACCTTTTTTCAGATTCTGACCTCTTGAAATAAAAAATGCGACACCTGATTAAATTTCTATTACATCATTTCTATAGTAATTAATGTGTAGACAAATTGACTTTCAGATATCACCTGTTACGATGATGTAAGATCATTCTTATATATATAAATAATTCGAAATCATTCTCTAAGTTTTTAATGCAGATACATCAATCGAATAAAAATAACTTGCGATCACGAATACAAAAGAAAGCTAGAAGACACGTATGGCAGACGAAGAAGGAAGATTAAGGCAATCCCAAAACGCACACGAATGCACGTACGTCACACGGAGTCGTACCATTTGACAGACGAAATATAAACAGCTGACGCAATGTATACAAGTATATCGTGTGTACATCAGCAACAGGATACAATCGTTTATGTTGATTTAAACGCATACAATATTATCGTAAATATATCAACAATCAATTACGTGTCATTTTTTAATTAAGACGTGTTTACTAGAGTAATGAAAATATAAGGTAAACATATTTTCTAGTAAACTTATCGCGAAATGTAATAATTGTATCTATGTTAAAAATGTAAATGATTAAATAATAATAAAAAATGGTATCACTGGAATTAGGTTATTTGTTTTCCTTTCCCAAATAAAGAATCGAAATTTTCAGGTTCCGGAAAGTTCAGTTGTGAAATTAATTACTAGATGGAGGTTAAACGAAAATTAATAATACTTATTTTGAAAGGGTATAACTATTGAGTACTTACAGTTGAGAGTTACCTTTGTTTGGATAATTCCATATAAAAGGACTTTCAATTATCTTGAAAATGACAAACAATTCATCTGCTTCCGATAATTAAAAGCGGAGATAATTGAGTTTGAACAACGGAAAGTAGAAGGCCCTCGGGTAACATTATTTTGTATACATTTTAGGGGCCTTCTTCCCAGTTAAGTCGTTAAAAATCCATTTTTTTTTGTACTTACAATATTAGGCACACACTTATGAATGTGCCAATTTTTTTACGATAAAAAATGGTGTCCTTGAGATTGTCCTTGAAATTGTCCTTGAAGTTATAATATCCCCTTCCCTCGTTGTTGCAATTTGCAGTCAATTTTAGGGGTCGTCGGTACAGGCGACAGTCAATTTCGCAGGTCTCGCTGTATTAAAATGGTAAAGTTTTTCAAAAATTGAAACTAAAATTTCTTTTATCTTTCTTTTACCATTATCAATTTATAAAATTTAATATTTTTTATGATGAATGGTTTAATATTCATTGATTATTAAATATTATTTATTAATATAAATGTTGGTGATTTGGAAGTAGTTTTTACAAGAAATTTTCAGTTACGAAAAATCCATTTACCCGAATAAACTCCATTTTTATTGTTATTTTCGAACATAAATATTGTATGAAATTTTAATTTCGAAATGTTTGTATACCTACTTTTTAGTATCCACAGGTAAGACCGTTACTTGCGGTTTCCTTAAAACATGTTTTTTATTGAAATTGATGTTAGCGGACACGATATCTGAAGAACTACTAATCTTATTTGCATTATATTTACAGTTATTCTTAGAACTCTGATCTAGTAGTTTTTAATTAAAAATACGTTAGAAGCAAAAAAAGACAATTATTTTAATTTGTTTTTCTAACTTCTCGGTTTTAAAATTGATATGTCTTCTTAAAATATGTAAACAATATCTTAGACAATCCTTTTATTTTCGGAGGTGCAGATAAGATTGGGAGTTCTAATGTCCATCACAATTCATGTTTTAAGCCGCACTTATTATTGTAAGTAGGCTATTTTCTGCACTATTTTGAAAAATATTCTTTGTTTATGTCTAAAATGTAAACATTTTACTCCAATACAAAATAAGTGTGATTGATGGATTTTTCAACTGAGCTGTTAATACGAATTATTATCGAATGTATGTCAAAAAATATTTCCGAATTTTAGCATTTTTCCGATAAATAGAAATGCTGATATCGATAACTTCTTCTATACCATAAGTAAAAGGTATTGCACAAAAATCAAGAAAAGATAAAATAAACTACGATGTTAAGCTTGTAAAGGTAGGTATAATTAGAACCTACATAGACAAACTACTCTATTAAAATACAGATTTGTATAGCCTATCAAATATATTTTCTTTGCTGTGACAAGACTTCCGATATTTAAAAAGAAATAAGATTACCAATAACAATAACAATAATTATTGTTGGCATAAATTTAAAATTGAACATAACTTGAATTTTAAGAAAAGAAAGATTGAAGTATGGTATTAAACAAATTAGTATGACAACATTTTGCTAACTACAGATGCTTTTTATTAACTTTTCCTGTGACAAATGTTCGTCACTCGGTTATATGCAAAACGATGCGTGAAGTTCCGTTTACACAAAACTTCATTTTAATATTGAATATTTATACTGTCTGGGTAGTTGGGTGGTGTTTTACTTTGTAAGAAATTTTACATGTATACCATTTATTTTATGCAACTAAATTACTAAATTAAAAGTAGAATAATTGAAATGTATGATTCTAATTTTTATTGCTGTAATTTGTTTTTGATGAGGACTACTTTTAGTAAAAATCAGTTATACTCTTCTAAACTTCTTAGTGACTGATTATCAATGCGTCTGGTTCTCTTACATATTTTCACATGAAAACATCCGAGAATTTAAATTATTAATTTATTCAAATAATTTTACAGGAAGCATCAGCAAGCAAAGTGCTTGACCAACATGTATAATTTCTATACGAGGTTCTTCCCTGAAACCTTCGATAACGTTAATTACTAACTCGTTTTATTATCACGATTGTTTATCATTAATTCAAACATTTCAAAAACAATTGAAGAACAACGTCAAGTTAGTGTTATTCTAAGACGGAGTGCAAATCACTGGGGGTCGCCGTCCGACTCGAGTAATGCGTCATAAATAGCTGCAGAACGTGATGCACACAAATGCATGCGATCTGAAGCACGAATACCCACGTAAAAACATATATGGAAAGAACATGAGAGATGATTCGAGAGGCTTCTTCCGGTATTTTATGATGCAAGGAAATCTTAGATGTCCGGTTTGGAAGCATCTTCTTTCACCATCTGCAACGTAAAACTGAGTGAAATAATATGCTACCTAAAATTCCAGTTTTTAATTCATTTTTATATAAAAATCTGTAAATATCATTAAATACAACAATTGGTGTAACTGAAGAACTGATAGAAAATATCAGTAAAACTGCTCTCTAAATTGTTTAGAGTGAAAATTCACTCTTGACAGAATAAAAATTGCACCACTCAAATGAATGAGTGAATTCTTATTCTTTAAGAGTGAATTTTCACTCCAGACAAATTGAGTTTCTACTCCATGCAGAGTTTTAAACTCTGACGTATTGAAAGTGAAAATTCATTCTGATGAATTCTTACTCCAAGGAATTTGAAGAGCTTTTTGTTTGGTTGACCTACTACGTCCCGTGTGATTCTTCGGACGATTTAAATATTTTAGGGGCAGTAATCGGAAAATAAGTAGTAAAATTAACGAAGTATGCGTTCTCGCTAAATTTCTTGAATTGTGAAAATATCACCCTTGTAAAGATTGACTGCGAAAATCACCCCAATAAAAGTAGATGTAGTCAAATTCGACTCAAAAAAGAGTTACTGACTTCACTCTTTTAAGAAGAGTCGAAATATTCAATCTTGCAGTAAGAGTGAATTTATTATAATTGCGGATATGAGACGTAAGTATCTTAGTCGCCGCTAGGAGCGTTTGCGACTCTCACGCTCTCTATTCGCTCTCGCTAGGAAAACGTATTCTATTTTGTATATTAGTTGACCTTAAAGAAATATTTTACGATTGCTAAAGTAGTTGTTTTTACAATTTTTTTATTTTTGTCTTACACAAAGGTAGTTAAATTGGCATATAGATTAGGAAACAAAATACGTTTTACATTAACAATAGGTGCAGCAACATGATCGTTCCAAATTTGATCTGTAGTCATTAAATCTAGATTTCGAGTTTTCTTTTTCATACTGTAATTTGTAATATTATTTACTGATCGCGAAAGCATTTGTTTATTCGACATGATTTTCATGTCACGAGACCAAATAGCACAGCCTTTGTTTTTAATGAGTTTAGTTTCAAACATTCAGTTCACAACATAGTAATATGGGTTATGTTAAAATGTAGGAGCCTCGTAATACCAGTTACTTGACATGGAAGGATTTATGAATATATTTGTTTATCATCAACAAATAGAAAGAATTTATTTACAAATAGATGAGATACAATAATTTAATATAGAATTGAATAGAAATAAAACAATAACATAAGTTTTTATTAGGTTTACCGTCGTTGCTAGAAAAATGACAGATGAAGAACAATAAAAATTATGTAGACCTTTCGTGTGCAACGTATTGATTTCACGTGAACACTGCGGAATATATACGTTCCATAGCTATAATAATCTATTGATTATGGATAACAAATATTTAAGTCTTATAATTTTAAACTGCAAGAAGTTGCGTATGACTGTAGAGCAAGGATTCTGAGCTGTAATATCGTTCTTTTATTTATACCGAAAACAAACTTCGGAAAACTCATGACCTGAATTTGAACTATAGATTGGTCATAAATTCTTTAGTGCCTTCGGTTGAAATAAATTCAGAGTATGGATTGTATACATAAAAATGGAAAATCTTTGGTATTTCAGATAATCGTTTGAAAATGTAATTTAAATATTGGATAATTTGGATGTATATTTAATAATAATTACTAAATGTATCATATGTTTTTGAGGGCACTATTTCTAATCTTGGTGAATAAACAAACGAAATGTAATTTTCTGATTGAATATTTATTTAAAAATAGTTTTCGATTGAACAGGATCTCTTAATTTAAAGTAAATACAATAAGCAAACTTAAAAATTGTCTGCTAAAACGAAATTACGAGCGCAATGAGAAATTTCTTGTTAAAACTTAAAATTTTTTCTTGATAGTTGTAGCGAAAATTTGTATAGAATAATAATGTTTTAGAACGGTTCAGAAAAATCGAAATGTTGAAAAAGTCATGACAAAATTTGCAAAATTTTTAAGACATTACAACGTCTGATAATGTGTGCCAAAAGTTAGTCACTCCTATCTTGACGTAGGGAATTAGTTGTTAAATTTCTTCTTTGCCAGAATAATAGCTAAAAATCCGTTAAAAGTGACGTGATTAACAGGATTTTACCACATTTTACCACACTGTTATTATAATAGAATATTTTTCTATTACTAAGTGTCCTAATACATAAGTTCAAACCGTATAATACACTTTCTAGAAAATTATGAAATGCAACAAAAAAAACGTGAACTCAAAGGAATGCATTCGAAAAATAAAAAACAAAAAAGTAACCTTGCAAGAAAAATGAATATGTGGAAATTTTATTGGATAAATGAAGAAAAATCTCCTTGGAAACTTTAACATTTGAGATGGTAATTTTGAGACATACTTGTAGAATGGAGAAAATTGCTATCTTTTCTGGCAAAAATGGCTGAATTTTATTGTAATTTTTACTGTCAGAAAAAAACTTATTTTTAGCAGGAAAAATGTATCTCGTTCTGCAGGTTTGTCCCAGAATTACCATTTGAAATGGTAAAACGTTCAAGAAAAATGTTCTCCTTGTAGATTTACTATATTTAGAGAACGAAAATAACGTAATGTTGTTTAAATGGTCAATATAATTTTTAATAACGTTTAAAACGCAATGGATAAAATAGGATTGAGATTAACTGAACGTTTTCTATGTTAAAGTACTGTAACTACTTAATAGATGCGCTACGGCAGCATATTTTCGCAAGTTGTATGGATTTCTTTTAATTGGTATGTTTAAAATATTTTACGGATGCGGTTAGGTGTTGATGTTAAGATTAGTAGAACTGCTAAATCTCTGTCAAGAGTACTTGTGTAAGTTAATCTAACTTTACTATTGTGTTGATGCAATAATGAAGAGAATATTTGATAATAAAGTAGAATATTTGCATCGATTAAAATGTTACAGTTATTTCCCCACACCCTTAGTTTTTAAAGAAAACTACTTAGAAAATATTTCTTTGTATTGGAGTAATAAATACAACCAGTCGCTAAATACCTAAACATTCTCGGACATTTTCACTAACAAAATTCCAACAAAATTTACAGGAAAAAACAAAATTCTTTTAGGAAAAACGAAATATTTAGCACTGCTTGTAATTACACTATACAGAAAGAGAACATATATTAAATGGAACCATTTTGTAGTAGTAAAATACGGGATTATAAAAAAGTTAAATTGACTATTTTGATAATAAACAAGACGATGACGTTGGTCTGTTTATTCTTTCCCGATCGTTAAATGTGCAGTAGAGTATATAACCTCAATTTAACGGCGGTTTTACAATTAAATAGTGAGTTACATTTCTCAGTATTAACACAGATGTGATAGAATTGATTAATTGAACTAAAATAACCTCTTGTTACAGTAAAACTAGATATTGTACCGTATATTTTACAATGTTCTGAATTGTAAAAGTAACATATTGTCAACAACTTTTGACGTTTTAATTTTACTTTTATTCTTCTACCTTTTTTTCTAGTAAATATCCAAACATTTTATATATCATCACAATAACACTTCCTTAACACCAATTTTTCATCATTAAAGACCCAGACTGCAAAGTAAAAATGAATTCAGAATGATGTTGGAATGTGCTCTAAAAGAAATCAGATCAGTACTACCCAGATAGCAGAATAAAAAAGACTTCAGAATGATCTCATAATGTGCTCCATAAGTGGTCGGGTGGGTCAGATTATAAGTTTTTTGGAGCTTCAGGTCATAATAATATCAAGTTCTGATAAAACCTCATAATTTGACGCATTCGTCCTCTCATAAAACTCATTATGAGCTTATTCTGAACTATTTTTTTTATTCTGCTGCCTGGGTAAGGGTTTTCTGAACACGAGTTCATAAAGAACACATGATGATATCATGTTCAGAAAAGCCTTAGAAAGTGGGACATCTGACTTCTTTTAGTGCACATTTCGAAATCATTCTGAACTCTTCTTTATTTTTCTGTCTGACGAACTACATAACGTGTTCTTTATCAACAATATCAACAGAAAATATGTTTTTCAATACAGCAATAACAAATCAAATCATTCATCCAAATGGGATTAATGAAGTAGAATGAAAATCACGTACTGTGGGTACTCTTTTCACCGCTAGTTCTGGATTTAACTATCTCGGTTGAATATTTCTCGACAGTTGCATAAAGAGAAGTTTATTTGTATATCATGCCTGCGTTAATATTGCTTGGACTAAATGCAGATATGTACTAAGATTAAAACGATGATAACTATTATAATGATGATATACTTTCGACAAATAAGTGTAGATTTTTTATATTACTTTTGTTTTTGTTTATCTTTGGATGATTCAGTACTACTAATTTCAAATTTAATAAAAAATAATTCAATTTCTTTATTCATCGTTGATATGAATTTAGAAATAATTAAATTCGAAAGAATCGACCATTTATGCATGAAAAACCCATTTGGAATTTAATACTTTAGTCCATTAAGTCCTAAAAGGACGAAATATTTTTGAACTTTTCGACTGTCAATTTTGATAGTTTATCAAAATTGAAAAAAAAATAATAATTAACAGTTTTTTATAAAATCGGATAATAAGGAGATCATTAGAAAATGAAAAATTATGTCCGCGGACTTTAAAACATACGATAGTAAAAATTAAACTTCAAAATGGCGTCATCCAATATGGCGGCAGGAGGCCGAAATTTTAATTTGAAAATTTCTTCCAGAATTAATTAAAACACCTATTTATTAAAGTTTGTTTTCAATTATCATATAAATGTGTATGCATGGGATCCTCGATTACAAATCTAACATCCAATTTCCGAAATTAGAAATGGCGAAATGTTTGAATTTTAAAAAAAAATTTTGAGGTTGCTGAATTTGTTGTCAAATTGCTCAAAATTCGAAATGGCGAATCCTATACGGGGGACGGATATATTCAACATTTGACCATCTTTATAAAAATTTGCTTTAGGAATATTTGGAGACGTTGATGATAAAACTGAAATTACAAAATTGTAAACAAAATTTATCGGGATTAAGGACCAATCGTTATTGAAAATTTTATTTAATTCAATCGTTATTGAAGTAAGTTTCAGATGTTGTGGAGAAGATTTTGTCCATTTTCGAAATAATTTATGCCGAAGAATCCGAATCCAAAGTCAGAATCGGCCCATTACGTCAAAATTTTGAGATATTTGTGGTTATGTACACAAAATTTTCTTTTTTGCTACTTTCGGGGTTATGTACAGAATGCGACAAATTTGTATTTCTTTTTAATATTTTGCACCATTTAATGCAACTATTAGTATATGATTTTACTTATTTCCGAAAATTCTCGGTCAATTCTCAATTAATGTCATTGGTATTCTCTAGGAAACCGTCCATAGTAACTATAATTGTCTTTACAGAGCCAGAACGTTAAAAATTTTATTCATCCATCTTTAATTTGCGTTTTTTAAAGAGACATACCATACCGGCTGACCAATTTATAAGTCCTTTCACTATATGTTTCAAGACATTGCATGTTAATTTTGTCAGGATCGGTCAACACTACGCAAAAAAAAAGTCTTAAAATTGTTACATTTTAAAGTCATCATCAGGTGAGGCTTAATTTAAGCCCGAAATTGCGTTAATTTTCTTAAATTCAGTCAGTGTTTTGACTGAAAGTCTTAAGTGACCAAAACTGACTTTTAGACTTTTGGCTTAAAATAAAATTTATCGAGCCTATGGCATCTAAGTTAGACGAATCTTATTTCAAACCAAAATATCGTCTGAAAGTCAGTTTTGTTGTCTGAGAGTGAGACTTTAAGCCTAAATATTGACTGAATTTAAGAAAATTAACGCAATTTTGGGCTGAAATTAAGAGTCACCTAATGATGAATTTAAGATATAACAATTTTAAGACTTATTTTTTTCTGAGTACAAATTCGAAATGGAACGCAAATACTACTTAAGAACTAGGTGATTAACTTTTATGAGTAACGTCAATAAAATTAATACTTGCCGTAGTTTTTGACTGTTTTTTCTTTGCATGCTTAAAATCTCAAAATTCTATTTTTACCAGTGAAATAGTGAATATCGCCATTGATATTCCAATCAATTCCTCTCGTAGGAATTCCAGCATTTTTTATTCAATATAACGAAATTCAATTAATTTGACTAAATATCTATCCGTTTTTTGCCGGCTAAAGAAAACAAACGCACCGCTTGTTATCGGAACCTGGGCATTAGAACCAGATGCTCGGAACACAATGTAATCAGCTTCATGTACGTGCGGATAATCAAAGATTGCCTGTGTTCGAAAAATAAATACGTAATAGATATTACGTGCATTCGATGCGGAAGAAAACGCTGCAACGCGCACATACAAGCTGCAGCCAATTTATCGAGTAGCGTGCAAGCGATATATACATGTAGGTGAAAAAATACATGGCAGTTATGTATTTTAAGCGGCTTGAGGAAAAGTACCTTCGTGTATATAATTTCAATTGCAATATACGTGAAGGAAAATCTTACTTTATATTTAGGTCACACCCACACCCGAATGAATATTGCAGATGCTGCAAGAATTCAAGAACTCTCTGCATTGATAAAATTTGAATTTTTGCTGCTCAGAGAAGAAAAAAAATTGTTTATGACTTTACGTAACATAAACTGCTATGGACTTGTGCATTAACTCAATAAGGGCATAAGCTATTTTCGAAGCCACTCGTAATAATAACGAATTTGCAGTCACTTGTAAGGGATGACATCATCGATAGTTTTGCTGCTATAAACGTGACTGTACAAGCACGTGTGTGCCGAATAAGTCAAATCAAGGGAAGTCAAATTTAGAAAGTAGAGCGACCATAGCGCTTCCTTTGATATGATGATTTTTGCATATACAAAACTGTCAACGTTTATATTATTTCAGACTTTCACGTATCTTGAGATCGTTGCGTTACCGGAGGATACAAAAATCGAGCTGTTATGAATGTTTTCCGTTGCGAGTTCTCAAAAGATATTTTATTAACTATCTATTGGTTATAACATAGAGAGTATAGTTTTACGTAATAACAAGTTTTTACATAGTAACATATAATAATATGTGAACCGTAATAACACTTTTGATCATTCATACTTCGGATCCGGCTTTTTATTACGTACTCTATAAATTTCTCACATTGGCATTTCAATTTCACACTTCATGGAGTGAAAATTAAACCACTCTATGTCATAGTGAATTCTATCTCTTAACAAGAGAGTTCAACGCCCTTTGGAGGCCCAATACTCACTCCATGTAGAAAATTTACAGTCGGCCGTAGAATTATGCGCTCTTTCCATTTTTGCAGTAAAAAAAGATGTGTTCGTATTCAAAAAAAGTACATTCGGCATTCAAGGTCACGGTCAAGGTCAAATCTCAGGTCACGTGTAAATGGACAGGAAAAAACAGTTTTGGAACTTCAAAAGTCTCCAAAATTCATGCTTCCAAAGTTAGTTGACTGTTCCATTCTTTCGGATGACCTTGTACTGCAGATCTTTCCTGATTTTAACTCTTATTTTAGGTTCTTCCTTCATTTGAAGTTTTCGCCTTTCTCTATTTTAAGTTTGTTTATACCGTTGGCTCTCTCAACTAGTGAGTGCGAGAAAAACATGAAATGTTAAAATAGGGGAAGACACCATTAGAAAATTACAACGTATTGTAGGGGGTAAGGGGAGATGTAATACATCGTTACCCTGGATACAAATTTTCAATGCTAATGTGCCAATATAATTAATGTCGTTTATTTTAGTAATATACCTACTCGGTTTTTTTAAATTTGGTGAGTAATACCTGATTAAATTTATTCGATTTGACTGCACGTTAGAATGTTTTAAATTATATAAAAAAAAAGATTATTGAAGAATGTATTAATCGTGTTTTTAATTTGCTGTTTTTAAAGGAGAACCTTTCACTAAATTTTATGGGTTATGTAACTGTTTTTGAGGTGAGTGGCAATGACATTAAAGTATAGAAAAATACTTTAAAAGATACCAAGACTATCATTCCATTATAATTCATTTAAATTAATTCAAGAATCTTCAGGTCAACGTTGTTCGAAATAATTCGTAATTGTGCCCTATTGGTAGTAATCATTTATTTTAATTTATATTGTTATACAATAATAGAATTCAAGAAACGAAATTGGTTTCTCTTCGGCTATATGCCGGTGATGTTTCAAAATTAAATTATATAGGCATATCATTGTGCACATAAGTAGAAACGTAATCATAACATACTATTAAGATTACTTCATTTTCTGCAAAATTCTACTGATATGCAGGTCATATAATTCACAGACATTATTTGTATTGCATTGGAAATTACTAAAGTTATAGCTTTTTATTTACGTCTCTACTTTAGATTCTTTTACTTCTAAATTATCACAAATGCTATTTTATTAGAACAATAATACAAGCCCAGAAAAAAGAATATGTTTTCTGCTCTGGGGTCCAGACTTTATTAAATTTTTAAGCTGCTAAATATCTGCAGACTTTAGCTTTTTTAAAAAATTAGCTTTTAGTACGATATAAGATTAAAAAAGGTGTAACATCATCTGTTTTATACTGCATAAATACCCAAGAAACGAAAATTCATTGAAATTCTTTCAGTGATTTTGAATGAATCTCAATAGATTTGAATTAGTTTTCTTAATCACTAAATATCAATAGAAATATATTCAACAGAACTGTAATCAATGATTTTCTATATTGTTTTAAACTTTCTATTATTGAAATTCATTTAATTTCATTGCCTTTCGCATTTTTTAATGATTTTGTATTAATAAAAGGTTGTACATTTTATATATTAATTTTTCTAATTATTTATTAATACATTATAGTACATCTTGTCACATAGGAAGGAAATGTTATTGCTAACACTTAAATTGTAGTCATTTTTTAGTAGCATGGCGTTTTTCAAGGTGTCAATCCGTCAGAATACCTGAAAAAGTTGGAATAATTTATATTTATTAATTAAAAACTTTTAGAGTAGATTAGACTATCTTAAAGGGGCACCATTAAGTAG
The DNA here is from genome assembly GCA_030407085.1 of Trichopria drosophilae. Lineage (NCBI taxonomy): Eukaryota > Metazoa > Arthropoda > Insecta > Hymenoptera > Diapriidae > Trichopria > Trichopria drosophilae. Next base: position 11,635,003 of record CM059582.1, on the reverse strand, counting down.
TAAGCAAAGCTAAAAAAATGTAAATTAAAAAGTTCTGAATCATTTTTTTTAATTCAGGCTTCATAACGGCAATTATAACCATTGTTTACTCTCTCCTAAAAGGAACCAAAAACAATTAAAGGGAAATGACCGAGACTTTTCTGCAATACATGATTTTTCGATTTTGGAGAAAATTCTCGGTCAATTCTCGACAAATTTTTGTGATTTTTTTTTAAGAGAGCATAAAAAATTGTTAGAATTGCCTTCATGATTCATTAATTTTTAATTTCGATTTTTTCATTACTACTTTCTTCTACATTGATTTAAAAATTTCCAAAATTTGGTTGAACATACAAACACATTTTTTTTAAATTATGGATGGATTTAAAGAAATTAAATTTAAAAAACAAATTTTTTACATTTTTTATTTCATCACCACTGACTTCCGCGCCAAAAGTTACTAAAGAACGAATTTATATGACCCATTAAAAATTGCTAAATTAATTTAAACATTCAAAAACAGTTTGGTGAACAGAAAAACGTATTTCCGAAATAATTACGCATAGATTTTTAAAAATTCAATTTCTTTTCGAGGAAAAAATTGTTATGGGTCCATTTTTTTCACAATTCTTTGAATTCCTCGAAAAAAGTGACTAAAGAACCAACTTTTTGGTATTTTTTGAACGATTGTTTCATTTAAATATTTCATTTGCATTCCAATTTTCATCTAATTTTTTTTTCGATTCAAGATCATTAAATTTGTTGTCCTGGAATAATTAACTATCCATTCAAATTCATTCGCGGTAAATATAACTACTTTTTCAATTGAAATTCATTCAATTTCCAATTGTTCTATTCGCACTTTACAATTGAAATTCATTCAACGAAATCATGCGTCATTCCACTATTTTCCCATTCAAAATCATTCAATAGAACAACTTTTTATGAGCTATTAACCATTCAAAATCATTGAAACACATTTTCTCATTGAAAGTCATTTCAATCACAACGAATTCAGAAGTGATGCAGTGAATGAATTTCAATGTATCTTCAATGAATTTTCGTTTGCTGGGTGCCGCATCACTTTTTTTTATTTTGGCCCTGAGTATCAAATATAAGAACAAGAGTTTGACAAATAACCTCAAAAAGGACATATATAAATAGCGGTATAGTTTTAAAAGAGAAAGCTTATGACTTTTTCAAGTTGAGAACACAATAGTATCATCTTTTATGATACGTTGAATATTAATCTGAAGTAAAAAATGGGGGTCGCTGAGAAAATATCAGATATAACCTCAAACATCGTAAAAAAATAGTTTTGTATAAGATGTGCACAAAAAGGAAAGTGATTGACTTTTCTTAGGTTTAGAACACATGAATGTATTTCATGAACGCAACATGAATTTGCATAATTAAAAATGTTGGTGGCTTCCTGAATTACAACTCACCGCTGAGAAAATATATCATTTTCTTTTGTTGAAAATTCGCAGGACGATCAATATTTTTAAATATATACTTGAGTACTCAACTGGATAAATGTAATATTTTATATAGCCATAAAAACTTATTTTTTAAAAGATTTTTTGAGGTTATATTCAACGAATCAGAAAAGATGAGAATAATGTATTCTCAGCTTGAGAGAAATCATATTCTTTCTCTTTTAAGCATATCGCTTTAAACATTTTTTTTATTGCGTTTTTTAAGGTTATTTATAAAGTTTTCTAAGCCGTTATTCCTTACTGCAGATTCCCATTCAACGAACCAAAATACAAAAAAAATACTGCCGTCTGTATCCGAAACAAGCCATATAATGTTTTTTTTCGATATAAAAGCTAATTTTTAATGATTTTTTGAGGTTATGTCTCGAGTTTGCGCAGCGATCTCCATTTTTTATTGCAAATTCGGACATAGTAGTTCAAAATACTTAGGATTAGTGTGCTGGGGACCCCACCATAGAAAACAATTTTTTGGGGTTTGCCTGTGGAATTAACTACTTTAATAACAGCGAATAAGTATAATAATCCTGGACCCGAGAAAACACAGTGATATAAAATACTACTGGTAGTGGTTAAATACAAACCCACTACTACAAGTATACTATAGTATTGGATACTACTACACATAGTTTTAGATACCATTGTAGTAGTATTACATATTATTTGTAGCCGAACTGTTAAACGAATAGTCATTAGTATATATGGTATAGTTCCTCTTCCTGCCGCTAGTCGCAGTCGCGATTCTCGAAGCACTGCGTTTTTCGATAGTTAGAGAATTTGTTGAAGTTTATGTAGCTCTATAAAGAAGTTGTACAGTTTGTATATAGGAAATATCATTTGAAAAGGATACAAAGGTTAATCAACGTCATTATTGGTGACGTTTTTTCATATTTTGCTATAAAGTTTGCTTTTTCAATTTAGTAGCTTAAGTTTACTGATACAATTGTAAACTTCGAATATTTGATGTTCACTTATTTTTCCTTAATAATTATTGATGACGTAACGCAATCACTCAATTATTCCTCAGTGATCACATTGAACATCTCAAGCTCGCTACTAAATCGGAATTAGGAAAATTTTAATCGTTAGTACAGTGGAAATGAATACCTTCTAATCCCTTGTGAATTACCAGAAACCGCAATGTTTTATATTAATACAATAAACGCGAGAAAATGTCATTATTCCTCATTAAAAAAAAAATGTTAAATACGATCGTACTATTTTTTCTGGTTATAATAACCAGAATTCTGAGTAGTTTAATTAGAAAAAGAATTGTTTTAACAATATCTCTAGTTAAACCAACAATATTTCTTGTGGTACAAATCAGAATTCCGGTTATTTTAACCAGATAAATAACAAGGACCTATTTAATCATCTTTTCTGGTTATTTTTACTATTTTTTTTCTGCGTGCTAAATATAAAATAAATATGCATATTTTTTTACAAAACAAACTTTTATTTATTTAAATATGACTTAATATCTGTTATTAATATATAATTATTTCACCGTGGTAATATATAAAAGTAAACCTTTTCTTAGTTATAGCGATATTACTAAATTTGTTGTTGTTGTTTCTTTTTCTAAAAGTATATTACCAAATTCATCGTCATAACTAAGGAAGGGATTACTATTCTTTTTTTTTTAATCTATTTATTTATGCCAATTTCATTGACTCGATTATTTTATTATTTTGTCTCGGCTTTGTATTTATTACAGATTTTTTGTCATTTTCAACTCAATTTAAGCCAATTTAATTGATCTATTAGATCACAAATCTCGTCTATTTATGTAACTACCTATTTATTTATTTAAATATAAATTTATTTTACTAAAATCTGGCTGCAAATATCATTACTAAACTCTATTTAAAAGGATATATATACATTTTTCATACACATTCTAAAATAACTTTTTTTTTTCGTTTTGTAAACTGATTTATTCCATTCTTACATTTCTTAAAATTATAAAATATTAGTAAATGTTGTTGGTAATTAATATTCTATAGTCGGTTCTATAATACGTTTTATAACAAAGACAATAAGAAACCTTTTAAATCATTTTTGTTTTAAAAAAGTTTGAACAGAATTCTTCGTATTTAAACAAAATTAAAATACGAAAATATATTAACAACTAATTTTTAGTCAATTTTATTATATTAAAGCAATTTTCACTTCTTTCATAAATACACGATTAATATCAACTTTATTTAGTGCATTTAGAAATTTTATTACAGATTACTACATTACCGATTACTGACTTTCACTTGTTTAAATAACTTATAATTATAAAAAATTTAAAAACAAACACGATTCTAACATTATTTAATCCTTGAAAATATAAGCACTGTTTTTATTACTAAAATGAATGATTACTTTCTAATCTAATTACCAATGTCTTTGTTAAATGTTCATTATGTGATTTACCGAATGGTTGTTGGTAAAGTAGTAATTACTTTTACCTAAGTTAGCCGAGACGTAGTGACATCTGCAAAGTCTGTGAACGATAATTTGAAGTTGTAGAGTATTTGAGGAAAGCGTGGAATGAGTTAATATTTTACGTGAACATGCGTCGAAGATTTCAATATTTAAATTAGGCATTAATTAGTTATATACAATTAAAATATAATCTAATATATAATTTTAAGTAACCGTCTCGTTATATAATGAACAAAAAAATAAGAAATATTAGTGATATTGACTGAATATGTGGTTGCCGTTTAGCAGCAAATTATTTAGTTAATTCACTACATATTAGTTCTTCCAACTAAATAATAATATCGTCTGCGCAACATTTATTGAATTGAACTAAAATGTAATGGAAATTGCTCAATGTTTACCTGCTAATAGGCAATCACATTTTACAAATCTTAAAAATTTGCATTTAATGGAAAAAATATTTTGAATTCATGTTATTACATGAAAATACACCTCTGAAAATCGATAAGAACATATTTTCATTTCTTCTGTTGTTAGTCCCATTTTGGAGTCCTGAAATAGTTATTTTCAATACAAGGCCGTAAAATCTTACGGCCGTGTGGCGAACATTATTTTTCGGTACTACAGCCGTAAAATCTGATTTTACGGCCTACTTTTAGTCCGTAAAATTTCATTTTACGGATCACGTGAAACGTGAATCTGCGTTGTCATAAACATAATCCATATACGGACTAAATGCATTCAGCAAAATCGAATCTGTACAGTCTTCAGTATCGAAAAATAATGTTGCTGGTCCTCGTACGCTGGTATCGCAATGGGGCCATAACATCTGGTTTTACTGCCTTGTATCGAAAAATACTATTTCCGTACTGAAAGCTGTAAAAATTCGATTTTGCGGACTGCATTTAGTCCGTATGGTATGTTTTTGACAGCTTAGATTCATGTTTCACGTGATTTCATTTTACGTACTAAAAGTAGGACATAAAATCGGATTTTACGGCTACAGTACCGAAATAATAATTTAGGAATGACTTTTAATTATATGGATTCATGTAAATTAAAAATTCTGAATTGTATTGCTCAGACGTATTCGACTGCTGAACCTAGATTAGATTCATTCTGCAGATTGAACGATTATGTTTCAGACCTGGAATTCGGACTTAATATCAATACATATAAATTAAGTTTCATTTACTGAGAATGCTATCCAATAATCCACGTGAATCCACGAATGTATTAACTGGTATTATGACTGGAATCCAAGATCGTGTATTCGAAACTTCTGATATTAACCCATTAAGAGACAGACAGTTTTTTCGAGCTTCATTCTCAACGGAAATATGGATTAATATTGACTTGAAAGTAACTTAGTTTCCAGCTTAGTCAAAATTGCATATAAATTACCTCTGAATCCAAAATGGCGTCTTGAAATAATAAAATGCCAATATTTGTTTTTTAATTATTATGATATTAAAAATGTGGAAATAAGTAAGAGTGCATAAAATGGACCACGATTATAAGAAGGGTTTTGTTTTCTGCCTAAAATCATCCATCCTAATATCTGAAAATGTCATTTTTATTACGTACAATATATCGATGGCTGGTACGAAGAACCGGACATCTCAAATGTAAGGCGAAAAACCGTACGAATTGGTTTTGGGACCAAGAAATGGACATTTCGACAGTTACGAAAAAAAACGGACGTTTTAAAAATTTGCGGCGAAAAACCAGCCATTTCATGGTGTGCGATGAAGAACCAGTTATTTCAAAATTGTGTGATGAAGAAGCGGACATTTCAAAAGCTACTGCGATCTAATAAATCGCTATAGAAATATTTTGAAATGTCCGGTTCTTCGTCGCAAATTTTGAAATGTCCGTTTATTCGTTGCAAATTTTGAAATGTCCGGTTCTTCGTCGCAAAACTTTCGAAATGTCCGGAAAAATATTGATAAAAACACGATGATGAACGTACCAATTTTCTTTTAATCAGATTTTTGTAATAAATGATACACATATGGTTTAAAAGCTGCTCATTATTATTACATTCGTTTTATTAAACAAACATTTTTAAATAACGGCTAACGGTCGCTCTATAACAATTGTTTGCGAAATTATAGTTTTTTTCGAATTTTTGTTGACCATACTGGCGCTATTTGGAATTTTACATATGGATTATCGTAATGACGAATGACTCAAAACATATTTTAATGAGAATCGTTACGATTTTTACCTCAAAGCAATGTCATTCTATCGAGAATAGGATATTTTTAAACTTAAAAAATTATGATATAAGAATTATTTATTTTCTTTATTTTGTGAATGTGAAAACTGTACTTATCGATTGGACCGGGTTTGATATACCCAGCTATTTAATTGCCTATAGAAAAAAAAAAAGAATTTTCAAAACTATATAACATAATGGAATTGTTGCTCGGTCAAAACATGGCATGCATTTTTAAACATGCTAAATGAAAAACTGCTATGTGTATTGTTCTTGACAAGTATCAAATGAATTTTTTAGGGAAAAAATGGCAGTAACTACTTAAAACTCAGCAGTAATTTTAAACTCCATTTATCCACTGACTTGTCCAATATTTGCTTTAATACACAGATGTTAGGTAAGGTTAAAATTCTGTTATCTGATTGTAATGATTAATGTTAAAATTTCATTGTACACAATTTTTTTTAGAAATAAACTTTTCTGAAGAGGGCCAACATATAGGTCGAAACGTTAAATAATTTGTTAAATTATTACACCTATGTTTCAAAAAAACAAATTATGTAAAAGGACCGATTTACCAAGAAGTTTGGACATATATTTAATAAAAGCGGTTAAGAAAATTCAACGTTGAAATACGTATTATAAATATATAACATAATAGATATTGTTATTAGTAAATTTATGCTTCATCGTAATATTTATAATTAATAAAAGCTTAATATTATCTTGACAGCTCTATCAAATTAAATAGGAAGATTTGTCTTCTTGGAAAGGACGGTGTAATTATAGAATATGACCTTTTATATGTCCATTTTGTAGAAAATTTTATGCTTTACAATGTAAAAAAGTCTTAACATTGGAACGTCTTAAATTAATCCAATGCTAATGGCAAAAGTTTGTACTTTTCTAATTGCTTTTGTATTTGTTATATCTTAAATTAAGCCTCTATTCGACCTTAACTTAAAACTTTTTTTTGGAGTATCTTTTTTATTTGAAACATTTTTTAATGTGATTTGTTTGTTTGAAAGTAATTATAGTCTTTTCCAAAAAGTTTTTCTATTTAATTACTTTTATTTGTTCATTATTTAATCCAATGTTTAATTTTACGAAGAAAATGTATATACATTGTTTTTTTAATTTAGAAAAGTTGAAGCTCCACCTTTGTTGTTTGAAATATTTTTTAATGTGATTTGTATTTTTGAAAATAAATGGAAAAATGTGATTCTTTTATATTTATTCGTCGTTTAATAACAGCTTAATTACTTCTTGACAGCTTTATCAAATTAAATAGGAAGATTTGCCTTCTTGGAACGGACGGTTTAATTATAGAATATCACCTTTTATATGTCTTATTTTGTATAGAATTTGGTGCTCTGTTGTTGTTGTTGGAAGCATTTTATTGTGTGATTTGTATTTTTGATAAGTAACGTAAAAAACCTATTTTTCAACTTTTTTTTATGTTCGACCTCCCTATAATCTAGTATGGATCGACTCCAAAAACTAATCTAAGTTAGGCCATGACAAACTAAAACTTAGGATCTGAAACGTTGACATTTGATGAAAAACTACTCTATCAATTCGAAACATTGAAAAATTCACTATTTGAATCAGTGAATACTCACCTCTGGGCCAGTGCCTTTCACTGCATAAACAGTGAAACGACGAACGAATTTCACTGTTTCGCATTGAAGTTTCACTGATTCAAGCAGTGAATCAGTTTTATTGTCTTATAAAGTAATTTATTTTCACTGACTTAAACAGTGAAATTTCACTGCTTCTCAGTGGCTGTTTTTTCACGTTGGTAATCAGTGATTATTCACAAATTCTCAGTGAATTTTCACTGTTTCAAATTGAGAGTATAGGATAATTTTTTGCGGATAGGTGACCAAATTTAATACTTCGTTCGTTGGTTGTGTCGAAGTAACAAATCATAAAGAAACGAAAGAACAATTTTCTGATGCATTTTTTATTTAAAAGAAATATGTACCTCTACTCTATGTCTTAATGAGTTAATAAATATAGAAATACAGGTTCGATTACGACAACAAATATGAAAATGACGAATATATTTAAATAAAAATTGCAATTCAAAATATTTGTAATACATTGTAATATCAACGATTGTTTATGTCCAAAGCAAGGAATGCCTTATAGTTTCGAAAAATCATCCATTGAGAATTTGTGCACAGAATGAAAAAAGATTAATCGAACTATAAAAAAGGTAGAAATTATTCGGACATAATAGTAGTAGAGTTAACAAAAGTTAAAAATTATTGTTGACTGCATGTTAATTTTACAATTTAGAATATGACAATGTACACTATACCACAGCTATTTTTGCTATGACAAGAGGTTAATTTAATCCATACAAGTGTATCGTTTAATCAATTCTGTTACATCTATTTTGATATGCACAAATGTTGGAAATTACTATTTAAATACTGTATTTAGTTACTGTGAAACTGACATAGATGAGGTTATGTACTCCACTGCACATTTAACGGTCGAAAAAGAGTAAATAGAACAATATCCCTGCAAACACGAAAAGTAACAGTTATGTAATATTTACGTAATGGTTACATTGTTACATAAATGTTACGTAGTTGTTACATAACTGTTACTTTTGTGTTTGCAGGGATTAAATAGTTAATTTTATTATTTTTTGTGATTCCGAGTTTTACTTTTGTAAAATGGTTGGATTAACTAAATTGTATATCTCAGTGGGCCCGAAGAGAGGATATGAAAATTGTAGAACCATATTTTCGGGAATAACCTATTCTCAATGTTAACAACTGAATGATATTGGCAGCTAAAGGTTTGGTTAGTGATTAGTAAATCATTGCAATTGGAATGCTTGGTCAGTTGAAGAAATCTCCTGAAGTTACAAAAAGGTTACTCTGAGATTACAAAAAGAATAATAATGAATTGTTTGATGAAACAGTTAGTTTGGTTTATCGTCGCCAGGCGCAGACGCGACATAAGAATTTCTACAAAAGGCGCTCGTGACTCCTTGTAGAAGTTTTAGTTACTTTTGATCATAAGGGGTTCCATACAATGACAGCATATATGAATAATATTTTATTCACTTTATTGCGTACTGGAAATTAATATGCCAGTAAGGGTTCAATAAATTTGATATGTTTTATATAATTTATTTATGTAATAAACAACAAATCAATTTAAATACTAAGATTTTACGTATATAACGATATATCAAACTTGTTGATAAATTAATGAAGCCAACAAATGTTGTTATTCATCTTACATATTTCTGTTACTGTAACTAAAAACCACTAAATATTGTTTCAGAAAATTATGAAACGGTAACCGTAATTAAGCTTTCCTTACACGTTTAAAGAAATTCTTAAAGAATTTTTGAAAAACTTATCTATTTCCTAGAAAAATTAAATTGTGAACAGTATGATCTTATTTTTTACTGTTACTTTGTACTTTACTGTTTTTTGCAATATTTGAGACAAATAAAACAAAATTGGCGGAAAAATATACTTATCTTTGCTTCGTAGAATGCTCATGTCCTTTTCAAAGTTTATTTTCAATATCTATCAGCGAGAATCGATAGCACAACCTCGAAAATGAAAGTTATGATTGTTTGCATAGTTGAATATTAATAATTTGCAAATATGCACAGTAAACAGCCTAGTTGACGTCAGAAATCCATTCACTTGTCTCCACAGACATTACAAAAAACTTTAATGTCTTCAACACTCACATCAAACATGTCGAATCATTAATTCTGTACTAACTAATGTGACAATCGGATGTTGAGCAATTTGCCTTAAATGATTTTGATCATGATTATGGGTATATTTCTCTTTATAAATATCTTACTTACCCTCGATATTTAGACTCGTGTCTATAATTTTCGTTCCTCATTTTGGTGATTATTTCGATATTCGTTTTTGCGCAAAAGTTAGAAGGTAATGAGAATATAGGAATATAACAATTAAATTCGTATCATTATTAATTATAGAGGGATATAAAAACTGTTCCTTAACCTTAACCTTCGTAAGGTGATTCCGAATTAAGAATATACGGGGCTTTCCTGTAAAATCAATGTTTTGAGTTGATGTATTTTTTATTCTCCGATTGCAAGTCCTTATAAGTACAAACATTACGAGTGAAAAGAGCTAATTCACAACGAAACTTAATCGTTTCAATTGTTTGAAACGCTTACTAAAGCGGGTTCTAAAGTGGTCCGCGGGTAAGGTATGAAGTTTCGCTAAGAAACTTCAATTGAAGATGCCCTTTTTCTGTTCTGTAAGGACAATTCTAATTACTGTAGAGGGTTTCCTAGTAAATACCAAAGACATTAACTGAGAACTGACCAAGAATTTTCGGAAATAAATAAAAAATCACTTATTAATTGAGAGATAATTGATTATCAATTCAGAGTGAAATTTCACTTTTGATGGAGTTAGCTTTTTCTTTCACTCTTGATGGAGTGAAATGTGACTCTTCATAGAGAGAAATTTAAAACTGGCTCAATTTTCACTGCGAGGAATTTAGACAGCATGACATCAAGGAGTTTAAAATTTATGCGTTCATGCTCGCCCACTCTGCATACTTTCTTGGTAAGTATACTCATGAAGAATCAATTTTTCAAAACCTGAATTTTAATATATTTTGGTTAAAAAATTGCACCAAAAATTTGCACTGTAGTTTGAAATCATCCATGTAAGCCAGGATTAATCTACATACTGATAATTGATTACAAGCTTCGTGAACACTTGCGAGACATACCTGTGTAGCTAATGATTATACAAGTTTATAGAAGAACATCCTTACATTTCTTCTATAATTAAATCGAAAGTTGTTGATCTATATAATAGAACAAATAATTATTGCAGGAATTTTCACTCAACATCAGAAGGTCAGCACATGACACATTTTGTTTAACAAGCAGCTTAATCGAACAATGAAAAAATTAACTTCATAGAATCCACAAATCCGAGTATTGTTCAGAACAACTACTTAATAAATGCTGATTAATTATTATCTAAATACAATATTTACAAACTACATGATAGCCTTTGGCACCCCGTCTCCGAATTTTTGTTCTAACTGAGAAAAAATAACAATCAAGAAAAATGCATACCTTTGGAGTTCTAACTGTCCTTGTACGTGGCACATGTTCAACACCTTGTCATTATCTATATCGCACTTAATCGGTTCAGGAAGCGTAGCTAACTGTTTCAACTTCTTTTGTCGTGTTTATTGTAAAATATGCCTTTAATGTTAAAAATTTCAAAGTAACCAGTTCCACCTGTGCGCCGATAAAAAGGGCAAGTTAATTATCTAATAATTGAAAATCTTCAGTGCTTTATACGTATTGGTTGTGCTTTGATAGAAATTAAGTTTTCCCTTTGAACATTGTGAATATATGAGTAGTTCAGTTAAATGTCAGAATTGTGCGAAGTTCGGTCGAGAAACGTTTTAAAATTTCCGTAATTTAATATATTAATGTTTCCAGTGAACAAATTCCTCGTTATGCACCGATTTTTCTTATAAAAACAAGCGTTCGATCTTATTTTCAAAACAAGATGCCAATTTTATGTTCTTCCCTGGCAAAAAAATCGGTTTGAAACGGAAAAAATTTCTTTACGTCGCAATCACAATTTATCGCCGATCTAATCCTATCGTTCGAAACGAATGGAAAAATTACATCCGACTCAATCCAACGCAATCCGAGATGTACCTGGACAATTACTTAATCCGGGTAAATCCGGTCGAATCCTATATAGATTTCGATTTAATTCGACTTAATCCTACCTATTCCGAAGTTATTGGATGGACTCAAATGAAGCTGAATCCGAATTATTTCCACCCATTCTGAAATTATTAAATTATAATGTTAATCTTGCTGAATCCGACTTAATCCGATCAATTCCGAAATATTCAATTACTGCTAATCCTGCTGAGTCCGACTTAATCCGAACTATTCCGAAATATTCAATTACTGCTAATCCTGCTGAATCCGACCCATTCCGAAATTATTAAATTTATCCTAATCCTGCCGAATCCGACTGAATCTAATATATTCTGAAATATTCAATTACTGCTAATCCTGCTGATTCCGACCCATTTCGAAATTATTCGATTCATTCAAATCCTGCTAAATCTAACTTAATCCAACCTATTCCGAATTATTAAATTAATGCTAATCCTGCTTAATCCGACTTAATCAGACCCATTCCGGAGTTATTCCATTCATTTAAATCCTATTGAATTCGACATTATTAATTTCATTAAAATCCGAAATGGTTCTAGAGTAAGCGATTCGTTTCGGATTAAAATTGAGGAATGTAACGGATTGAAAAATCCTTTCGGAAAGACTAGGATTAAATCGGCGACAAAATCCGGATTATCACGGATTACGTTCAATTAAATCTCTATCCAATTCTTTCGCCACGGTTAAGGTTAGAGCAATTGTCTAGATATTAATTTAAATACAGAGTTTTTTTCAATATTTCCTAATTTAAAATCCTTTTTGACTCTGATTAATAAATACGGTTAATTATAATCAGAATAATAACGCAAGTTAAAAAAACAAAAGTTGATGCGTATTCTTAAGTCCTTATTCTTACGTATTTTTATGCGTGCCAAGTTCAAGGTCAAATTGGGAAACAGTCACTAAATAGATTTGATAAAAAAGATAATTTTGGAGTCGCTTAATCCAAATTCTTCTTCACGTATTAAACGAATGGCCGGTGAGATATTTGACCTTTGTCTTCTTGCATCTCTTTGTGTAACCTTTGAAGATCAGTTTGGTATTAAGTAAAAAACTTCCTTACATGACAAGGTTAATTTCAAGAATGGTCCTTCAAAGAAAATAGAGTTTCAAAGAATTATTCATTGTTTTTCTTCAATTTGCCTTTGAAATGACCTTGAATTTGAAATGGTGGTTTGCTGAAGTGATAGAGGTTCACGGACCTTGGAATCGGATTCAGGACATCAAAATACATGAGAATAAACTGATCTAGTAAATTTTTGTTTAATAACCGTGTTGTAAACTTGTATAATTATGCACAAATCAAACTTTGGTGTGGATTGTTCACGTTATTATTTTTTATTTAGTTTTATGTTCACATACTTTGAAGTAATAACTTGGTGTTTAGTGGTACGTGGTAAAAAAATCCGGCAACCAAATTAAAAATGGCTGCATCGATGGATTCTCCGTGGATAATTTGGTTGTCATTATTTGTATTCGGCGCAGGATACTCAGCTCCAAATGACTTTTCAGAAACTCTCGTATTTAGGTAAGTCTTATTCAATCTGTTGGCAGGTTAGATATACATGAATAAAATATTTATATAAAAACAAAACCATTTTTATCGTATACTTTATTGAACGAAATTGAAATGGAAAAAAGCAAGTTCCTAAGTAATTAAAAAAAAATAATGCAATAGCGAAATATGATAAAATAAAAATCGAAATTTCTACAGACCAATGATTCTTGAAACGAAAAATGTTGCAGTTCGCCCATTTTCGGAGCAACATTATCCGACGTGAAGAAATCTCCTTGCTCTCTATGCGTTTCGCCATCAACAATTTGCATTCGAGATCCATCGTTATCAGGCAATCAGGAGTATATTAATATTACTTTTGATGACTGCATAATTCTTTATATAAAACAAACATTGATTTGATTTGTCTGGATTTCAGATGCTTGTCTGATTTCAAAGATGCATTTATTTTGAACGTCAACGATTTAGCTGATGGGACGCTTCCCATGGCGAAGGCAGTCATGAAAATAACTGGTCTGGATCCGTTGAGTGTTCCGAACATTTCTGATCACTTTTGGATGGTAAGAAGCAAGTTTTTTTGTTTTATTACTCTGTTAAAGAGAGGTGAAATAAATTAGTTAACAATTTCCAAATATTGCTTAAACCATTAGTCATACCATTGAATAAATCGTGATCGTTGGGTTATCTGACTGTTGTATGGAGGCGATCGTTTGTTAAATCCAGACCGATTTTTAAATCCAGAAATGAATGCAACATTAGTGATTATAGACCAATTTATATTATTAGCGTAATTCCGAAGTTGTTAGTTACTATCGTTGGGAATAAGATTTCCGAGGCTTTTCCATCCATTTCCGTTGATGCACAGCACGGGCTTGTGAGAGGAAAGTCAAACTGCTCTAATCTGTTGTCATACAGTAAATTCATCGTCCAAGCTCTGGAGGATTTAAGGCAGGTTGACTCGATCTGTCTAGACTTCTCCAAGGCATTCTGTACTGTTGACCGTTGTTTATTGATTCCTTGAGAAAATTGAACAAAACATCAGTAATGCCTAATGTAGTTGTAGTACAGTAACGCCAAGAGTTAGAGACAAGGACGGCTCAGCTTGGAAGCGAACTTTTGTTCCAAATCATAACATAAATATTACACCCGGGTCACCCGGGTCGTTGGTAATAGTGAGAGTACTGCCGTACATAAACATTGGGACAGCTATTGTATTGTTTTGAAACAGTCGCATCAAACTAAAAGAAAGTCCATGCGGAAAGCTGATATGAAAGAGATCTATTGCTTTCCTATAGCGGTGGCCACATATGATACGACTTTTGTCTTAAACTTTTCTCCGTATATATAAACTCTATGACTTAGGGTTAAGTCCCCTTAAACTAGAATTTTACGCAAATGGCTCGTGCCTTTGTAATAACCCAGGAACAAATTATCAGAAGAAAAGGGTCTAATTCCGAAATGTATCGTCTGGAGTTCCCCAGAGATCTCATCTAGGTCCAGTCCTTTCTATTATGTTTATTAACAACATAGTTAATTAGATGGTTAAGCCTGTATGGATCATTTTTTGTTTGTATTCTTTTATTTTTATTTATTTACTTGCAATGTATTTCTTTTATGTTCACAAATAATACAAGTCTCAATTTTGATACAATAAAATTATCACGACAACAAAAATTTAATTTATTTCAAAGTTCGAATTGACGAATGCACTTCGACTTAATTTCTGCACCGTTTCAGTCTTTTTAATTAATTATAATTCACACTGTTTCGCTCTCATTAATTAACACCAAATATACATCACTCATCGACATTCAAATTTTCACACAAAATGTTCGTCATTCATTCATCATAATCATCAAAAATCATCTCACTCATCTAGTATAGAAAATTTCGAGTTTACACCGTTATAGTCAGATCACGAATCACATACCCTCGATATGATGCCCAGACCACTCCTCATGCCCTTCGTTTGGTTCTCGAAGATGCCAATTGTTGCACTTCTTTTCTTTATTCTCTTGAAATTCTGTAAGCGAACTCCTGGAAACTGGAGGATGGCCAATGCTCCAGCGAGAACGATTCTGATTCTATTGAATTTGCCAGTCAGCAAATCGAATCAAATCGGGATGAAGAACCAGATCGCCAAACCATGAAACAAACTTCCTTTGAAAATGGAGTGAAACTCGAACTCCAAGACAGGAAAAGACTTCCTCGGCACCTCGATAACCTCGTTGACGAATGCAGTGAACTTGGACCAATTGCACTTGATCCAATGTCCGTTTTATTTTGGACAAAACACTAGATCTTCTCCACTTCAAAATAGATGGCCAGATGAAATTTGATTATCCGATGCAGCACGTTCTTTCGATTCGAGGACGATTCTGTCCAGACACGTGGGATCCCACTATTTCGAATTTCTCCGATTCTCAACAGCCAACAACACGTGGATAAGGCTATAACAAAAAATGCGTGCAGACCAAATAAATTAGGATGCTTATTTGCACGGAGAAATATCACGCGACGATGAAGAAAATCACCCCGATTGGGACTTGTCCCGCTTCAGCGTCGCTTCCTGGACACCCAGGACTCCGTCGTGAATCGCGACGATGCGAACCCTCCAACGGACTGGTTCAGATAGAACTCCTTTCTGCACCATGAGGCATGAATTGGCGATAACCGGAACTTCGCGAATCAAAATCACACTCGGTAAACAAATTTACCACGAGACTCAAACAACGCATTTCTCGTATTACAGCCATGATTCGAATTACCAGCGAATCCCGCGGTAGGTAGGAAACTCGCACCTTTTAAATTGACCGTCGCGCGACTGGTGGAGCCTGTGTCGCCTCAAATTCAAACATAGGGAGCTTTCTCCCGGTTTCTCAGCGCGCGAAATTTAAATAGCAAAACGGATCCCTACAAGCCCCTAGTAGACATCGAAATCATCCACGCTAGCACTAGACAGGAGCTAGCAGTGAAGTGTCACGTTTTGTCCAGGATTGGTGCAATACTCATGCGTGTCTAGATAAAACCTAACTGCTAATTTACTCAGATGACGTTAACATTTTTGCTGAAATACGTAGTATGCAGGATGCCATTAACTTTCAATGCGACTTGTCCTTCTTATATTCAGTTAATGGATCCAATTTTGAGTCGGTTTCTAAACTGATTAGAAGGATTTGGGTGTTATTTTGACAACACGTTTAGTTTTAAGGACCACTTACATGTTGTTACTTTTAAAGCTTTTCTGATCCTCGGATTCCTTATTTTCAAAACAACCAAACATTTTAAAAATATTAATACGATTCTGTATCTTTATGGCACTTTAGTTCTTCCCCATTTAACATACTGCTCATTCATATGGTCCCTGTGTACTGATCTTGCATGTTATGAAGTGGAATCCGTCAACATCACTTTATAAGTGCAGGTCAGAAAACCGACAGTCGAAAAGCCGACAGTTAAAAAGCCGATTCATGCAAAAACCGACACAACAAAGAGCGGACAGTAATTTTTTATAGTGTCGGCTTTTTGACTGTCGGCTTTTCGACTGTCGGTTTTTTGACTGTCGGTTTTCTGACCTGTCGGCTTTTTTTTGTCGGCATTTTGACCCGCACCTCAAATCACGACATGATTGGAGAACGAATCCGTTGTCCAATTTGACCGATTACATCTGGTTTTTAAGAATCGATTTTTGGACGTTGAAAATGAATCCGTTGTCCAATTAGACCTATCACTTTAGGTTTTTATGACATCTGATCCAAAATATTAAAAACTATCCTTTTAAGCAATTTGAGGTTTGGATATCTGAGAAATCTGACGTGACAAATTGGACATCGAATTCGTTCTCAGAGATAAAAAATTTGTACGATCCACTGACTCATGTTATCACCCTATAATGTTTGTTGTGGTTCTGTATTATTTCTATTAACTTTTAGAATAGAAAGATCTAAATCTAACAGATTTTTACAGAACCGCTTCCTTGACCACCATAAGAGGATACGTGGGTTTGTATTTGCATTTTTTTCTTCCATAGGTTGAGCGCATTGTTCAACGATGGTTCCGAACTTGATGTTCATACGACACGTCTTTCTAACGATTTACGATAATAATTTGTAGACATTTAGTTATACTAAACCAATACTAATTAGTTTCCATCATCAACATTCACCATGAAGAAACCATGCATTTTTTTACACTTTTTGCGTGGATGAATATAAAGAAATCCTGTTTGTAACTTACCTCATTCCCCTAAGTAAACTGCTAAAAATGGTTGGATAACCATTTCTATTGTCTGTACTATAAATCAGATCATAATGTTGTAAAACAATTCTAGATACAATCGCACGGTTCTCAGTTTTTCATAGCAAAACACAAGCTAGACCTTTTTATTTTAAATGGAAAATTCTGCATTGAAATAAATATTTACATATTTATTAACTTACTTATATATTAACCATTGGCTAAATAACGTGTGCCAATGTTACGATACTTTTACACTTAAAATTTTAAGCGGTAACAAACTAACTCGCATATATGCTAAAGTATTTTATTGCAGATGTTTGTTATTTCTATAACAGCTCATTCTTGTTGGTAAATATGAAGAATTGTGGTGTTAATTCAAATAAACTTTCAATTAGAATATTGAAATAAATATCACTCTGCTACAATACAAGGTCGAGGCTTGTTTATTTCACATTTGTTATATTTATTGAATGTTTAGGTCCAAATTAACAAGAAAAGAGTAAATAAATATTTTCCATCTGATCAGTTCCGTACAAATCGTGGGTCAAGTGTAAAAAATTGCTTTTTAGTACATTTTGAGTCACAATAAAACCAAAATGCGACGAGATACATTTCTAATGCCTATTAGAAATCAGCCCTGGCGCTAAATGGAAGCTTAGAACTTGAGCTTTTCGACTGAAAAGTAAAAGGTCATTGCCGGTAGTGGCAGAACTTATTAAGTTACCAACCACTTTTTATTTCAGTTAAAATAAATTGAAAAGTCGGTAAGAATATTTTTAAAATACTGAATCCTTCAAAAATACAACGAAAAGGTCGTACTAGATGAATCACGATTAGATTCTAAAACTAATTAAGTTTATATGGTTAAAATTATTCACAGAATTTTGTTTTAATATTTATTTTTCTGTTCAAAATTCCATATGATTTTTATAATTGTATATCCAAAATTTCATGTAATATTTTAAAAACTAGAATTGGATATTTTGTCGTACATAACCTGAATCTGCATGGTCTCAGAAGAATTGCAATTTATTCATTAATTATTCGACATTTTTTTGATCGATGTTATTAATTATTGAAAATGTATTTCTATTTTGAAAGCACATATATTGTACATTTTAATCTTTATTACTGATATTTTTACATCTTTGTTACATTTTTATATAGGAATCATTTTCACTGCGCCAGAATAATATTGTTTAATAACTGATCAATTTAAACTGAATTAATTTAAATGCAGGAAAAAATAAAATAAAAGTAAACTAAGATATAATGGATTAAGAAAAACGTCTATAAATAATATTTAATACCTGTTTATGTTATCGTTAAATTAAGATGTCGAAGAAACATTCCAGGAATAATTATGATAATTTTTGTTTATTTTTGTATATAATTATAACGTAGTTTTAAATAATAAAATATTAATTTGAAATTTGCTATTAAATAATCGATATTCGGTTATTCAATAGCAGTTTATCTATATATGTCTGTATATGTACACGAACGCGATCTAAATACCTCAATATTTTTCTAATTGACACTCGTAATCTCGAACTGCAGTTTCTAAAAGTTGGAAACGTAATATAGGTTCGGTCCAATTCATTTACTACTCGTTTAACAATAGCCATTTATTTTAATTATTGTTTCATAATGCACTGGAAGATTTATTTATTTATTTTTTATCAATACTTGTTACTAGATTATTGAAAGATTTTAAAATAGCTAACATTTTTTTATCTGATATTTTCATTAGTACTCTGTGAATGGGTTACATTACACGGATATAATAAATATCTTTTAGATCGTACCAGTGTTGTAAATAAGTGTATTAATTACACAGCCCAACAAAATTGCTGTTTTCTGTGCTGGCAAATACGATTTTGCAATAAAAAAATGGTGGTCGTTAGGAAAATTCTAGACATAACCTCAAAAATCTTAAAAAATTAAATTTTATGGTAAATCTGTAATTCTTTCCGGGACACATTTTTCTGATGAACAATTTTTCATGAAACTGGGAACTCTGGGTTTTTTTTGGGGTCGCTGATTATGAATCTAACTCAGATTTCGAAAATTCAAAATGGCCGATCCAAGGTGGCCAAAAATCCTCTAGTACCCAGTTTTATCTCGATCAGGTAATTTGTTACATTTTTGATCAGCCATAGTAAATTTTTAAAATCTGAGTTCAGATTCCTAATCAGCGACCTCAAAAACCCCTTAATAGCCAGTTTCATATCGAGTAGATAATTTCTTCATTTTTGAAACCGACACTTTGAATTTTCAAAATCTGAATTCGGATTCGTAATCAGCGATCCCAAAAAGCCTCTCGAACCCTGTTCCATCTCGATCACGTAATTTTTTAAATTTTTGGTCGGCCATATTAAATCCGCCATTTTTAATTTTCAAAATCTGAGTTCAAATTCCTAATCAGTGACTTCAAAAACCCCCGAGTACCCAATTTCATCTCGATCCAATTGAACATTTCCCTGTGACTGCATTTTTTCTATAAAAAATGATGATTTTTAGTTCTTTATTTGTTTATAAATAATAATATTACATAAATATTGACTTAAATGGGTAGGGGAACATAAATATACCTCATTATTTCTATTTCGAACCGCTGAATAGGTATCTGAAGTAAAGAATGGCCTCTTGATACATTTTATAATTTGACCTCAAAAAACCATACAAACCATTTCGTATAGCGATGTATTAAAAGAGAAAGAATATGACTTTTCTTAAGTTGAAAAAACATTAATCTCATCTTTATTCATCCGTAGAATCTGCAACAGAAAACTGGGATCGCTTGGTGAATTGCAGACATAACAATCTTTTAAAAAATAAGTTTTTATGGCAATATATACACAAAAAGAACAAAAAAAACATAATACATGACATATTCTCTACGAGATAGTGTCCTTTTTACTTCATTTTTTAGAATTTAATTTTTTGTCTTTTACTGCTGGAGCATATTCACAGATAACAAAATAGAAAAGAGTTCAGAACAATTTCAAAATGTGCTCTAAAAGAAGTCAGATGATCATTATCATTCTGACCACGAGTTCGTAAAGATCTCATATGACATAAACAGTAAATAACAAGTTTCTAGTAGACTTTTTTTTGTGGGTAACGGTATTTATACTTTCAGGAACTGCTATATAAAAATCATAGTGCAACAATGAATCTGTCCAAAGGAATCGTCACGAAATTAGCAACATTAGAAAGGCTTGGAGATGTAACATTAGCTTTTAAAGAAGAAAATATTATAATTCATTCAAGGCTTCAATTTGATGATATCGAGGTAATATACTTTTCGATGGATGGTAATCTCCAGTAATTTACAACCAGTTAATTAAAAGCAACTTGATTTTGACCGTACAATAATTTAATTATTCTGTTGATTGTTACGTTAATCAAGTGCGTTAATTTTGAGATAGAACATATAAGTCAATATTCGCTTATTAAATAAGTGATTTATTATATTTTTGTGAATACTTCATTTATTGAATGCGTCAACAATTTCACTTATTGCATAAAAAAAATTATCAGCTTATTCAATAAGAGAATGAATAATACTGTAATAATTAATTTACTGATTACGAGATGAATCATTTCATGTTGGATTAAAATGTCTTTCTCTATTAATTTCTCGGTGTGAATTTTCACTCCACACCTGGAGTGAGCAAGATGCTCACTCTAAAAAGAGTGAAATCAGTCGCTCCAATTGAAAGAGCGGATAATTCACTCTAAATACTGGAGTGAAACTTCACTCTGTGTGGATTTACAATTCACTCCAAAGAGAGTGAGATTTCGTCATTACTGAAGTGCTATTTCTTTCAAAAATAGATTTTTCTATGAACTGAAATTAAATTTACGAAGAAGAATTTCATTTTGCTTATTGTAATGTTGTTTTCCAGAAATTTGACTGCATTTCAATCCCTCCTAGTAAATGCTGCAGCAGTTGTCACAAATATTGATTAAACGGTTTTACGTTGACCCAAATTTTAAACAAATCCTGGTTATTTCTTCGTCATTGTTACTGTCGGTGGTTTAACTAGATCGAAAAAATCTCTGGAGTGCACAAATTTTCTCCAATATAAGAGTGAAAATTCGCTCCATACAGAGTGGCTCACCTTTCACTTTTTCTTGGAATGAATTCTCACTCTTTAAGAGAACTACAATGTATTAAAAAAAAATCACTTTTTTTAATAACACTTATACGTGACATCTAGAAAAATAGATTGTAAACATGTAAAAAGCTATAAATTCAGGTGTTTTATTTAAATTTTTGAAAATATTATCCTCATTTACTGTTACAGGCAACATTCAATTACGAACTTTTATCTCCTCTTTTTTCTAAACAAGGGATGATGAACGCCACCATGAAGAACGTTACAGCTTCAATATCTGTCAAGTACAGCTTACCAAATTTCCAATTTTTCTCGCCTTATGTTGAAGTTATTAACATAGGGTAAGATGTTTAATTTAAAATGTAGTCACTTGTAGTAAATATTCATTAATAATATAATATATTTACAGAGAAATCAATGCAGATTTGAAAACGGCTTCGGTAATCGATTGGTTCGGTTCGCTTTTCGTCAATAAAGTCGTTCAGATTTTACGAAATCGAATCGTAGGAATCAGCGAAAAAACTGCTCTGATGATCATGC
Organism: Trichopria drosophilae; assembly: GCA_030407085.1. Taxonomy (NCBI): domain Eukaryota; kingdom Metazoa; phylum Arthropoda; class Insecta; order Hymenoptera; family Diapriidae; genus Trichopria; species Trichopria drosophilae. The sequence continues at coordinate 11,612,700 of CM059582.1, read as the reverse complement.
GACAAAAAATTGCACTGGTGAACAATATCATTCAAACTAATCTGGATTATGCCATTACTGTTTATTACAGGACCAAAAAACTGATGCCACTTTTGTTCACCATTTTGAAAATGGTGCTGAAAAACAATTTAATGAGAAAATCTTAAATTAATTTCATCCTGAGATAAAGAGAAATAAAAACAATCTGAAATGAAAAATTGTTGGTTTATAATAATTAATGAACTTAATTTTAGTTAATTCCAAAGATTTTTCGTCTCAAGTCATAAAGTCGTGTGCACAATTCAGTGCGAAAATATTGGAAAAATTGTTCATCCTAAAAATTCTTATGGCCAGATTTACTACATTTTTTAATCTTGTTCGCGCTAGAAGTGAACATAAAATGCATTTGTAGACGTAAAAAAGAAATAATTTTTAAATCTATTATAATTTATTTATTCATCACTTTGGAAATATTATTCTGCTTGCAGAAAATAACATTTAATTTAAATTGACATTTCGATTGATCTGGGCTATTCTAGACTAATTAAGTGTAATCTAGTGTACAACTGTCCTTTCTAATTTTATCTGGTTTTGTCTAGTTTTGTCTAGTTTTGTCTAGTTTTTTCAAGGGTTTGTCTAGTTTTTTCAAGGGTTTGTCTAGGTTTTGTCTAGTTTTTGTCTACTTTTGTCTACTTTTGTCTGCTTTTGTCTGCTTTTATCTGCTTTTGTCTAGTTTTGTGTTGTTTTGAATAGTTTTATCTACTTTTCTCCAGTTATGTCTAGTTTCATCTGATTTTGTCTAGTTTGTCTAATTTATTGACATTTTTATTGATTTGGATTTTTCTAGACTAATCAAGTATAATCTTGTTTACAGCAGTCCTATCTAGTTTTATCTACTTTTGTCTGCTCTTTTGTCCGGTTTATTTGATTTTGTCTGTTAATGTGTAGTTTTCTCTAGTTTTCTCGGGTTTGTCTAATTTATTTACATTTTGATCGTTCTGGACTATTCTAGACTAATCAAGTATCATCTAGTGCACAGTAGTATTGTCTAGTTTTGCCTAGTTTTGTCTTGTGTCGTCTGCTGTTGTCTAGTTTTGTGTTGTTTTATATAGCTTTATCTACTTTTCTCCAGTTTTGTCTAGTTTGTCTAATTTATTGACATTTTTATTGATTTGGATTTTTCTAGACTAATCAAGTATAATCTAGTTTACATCAGTCCTCTCTAGTTTTATCCATTTTTTTCTACCTTTGTCTGCTTTTGTCCGGTTTATTTGCTTTTGTCCGTTATGTGAAGTTTTCTCTAGTTTGTCTAATTTATTGATATTTTGATCGATCTGGACTATTCTAGGCTAATCAAGTATCATCTAGTGCACAGAAGTATTGTCTAGTTTTGCCTAGTTTTGACTAGTTTCGTCTGCTGTTGTCTACTTTTGACTGCTTTTGACTGCTTTTGTCTGGTTTTGTATAGTTTTGTCTACTTTGGACTAGTGCCGACTAGCTTTATCTACTTTGGTCTAGTACCGTCTAGTTTTGTCAAGTCTTGTCTGTTATTTGTGTCAGGACAACTACCAAAAACTGAAACCGACAATTTCATCTAAAGTCATACATGTTTTTCCTTAAGTCTTATGTAATCTAGTAGAGTTTAATCTAGTGTCAACTAGTTTTGGTCAGACCATTATTGTCTTGGCCAGTCTTGATCGTATTGTCTAATCCTTCACAGTTTTCAGCCAGTTTCGACTAGTATCATTAATAAAACATATTCATTTAAATGCTGTTTTTGTGTTAAAGGGTGGGGATGGTCATATATTAAGTGTCTAGACACCTACTTTTGGAACAGAAAGAAAAACGATGAAAAAGGGATCACTCCAATTACTTCGTAAATAGAGACTTTTACCTTGTGTGATTTTATGACAATATATAGCAATGTGCGATTCTTATAAAGCAGGACAATCTTAACACAATGAGTAAAAGACGTAAATAAAAGAACTGTAAATGTGTTTGGGCACCACTCTCTTTTAAGATTTTGTTATTGTCCTAAAATGGTTTTTGGACATCAGTTAATCTTTTGTCACTCATAATACGACCTAGTTAAAAGAGTATCAGAGACTAGTAAATGATAGTGATCTACTATGAAATGTCGTCGTAAGAATTTCATCATTTCTCAATTATCGGATTTTATCAACTCGTATGAGTAAATTATCATTCCGATCTCTTTTCGCCAAAATCGATTTTGATTAATCATCATTGCTAACCATCCCCTGATACAGTTCCAATTCATCAGAATTTGTTTGTTTTCATGCTTAATTTCCGTTTTGAAACAAAACATTCCATATGACGTTGAATTATTTATTTTGAAAACTTCATTTACGATGTGAACATTGAATGTTTGTTCAATGTTTCCGTGTTGATCTGATAAATTTTGAATAGCTACTGAATAAATACTAAAGTGATTTACCCTTTTCTACGATATTATCATGTAATTCATTTTTATTTTTATTTTTCATTCAGTACAATCAAATATCTTTAGTAATATGAATTCCCCCACAGCCATTTTTGTGCTTTGTACACCAAAGATAGTATAAGGGTAAATAAGTAAGTAAGTAAATATAGGTATATTTCTTGACCGCTTTAATTAAATATACAATTAAGTTTTTCACGGTAATACGGTCCTTTTACTAATTCTGAAAAGTAAACAAAGAAAAATATGACGTAACTGGGATATCAGTTCACGTCTCGCGCAATAAATCATTCGGTACTTATATGTAAAAATTTTGAATCGCCTACTATTGGATTTAATATTAAAAACCATCCCTCTAGCGCTTAAAATTAGAACTATTGTCAAAATGCGTTTCGCACCAGGATGCCATGTTGTGCTCTTCAGCAGGGCTTATGGCATCCTTGCCCTGGACGCGATATTTTTAATTTTAAGTTTGTAAATCTAATTTTCATTTTATACTGCATTAAATGCCGGGATATAGCATTTAAGCAGTGATAAAATGTAATATATTCTAGACTTTGATATTAGTACTAGAACGTTGTGTAACCGATTATAGCAAATAAGTAAGTAAATATAGGTATATTTCTTGACCGCTTTAATTAAATATACAATTAAGTTTTTCACGGTAATACGGTTCTTTTACTAATTCTGAAAAGAAAACATAGTATAAGGGTCCAACCGTTTGTCATACCTCGTCATTTACGAAATAATATTTTGTATTTACTTTTTACTACATAAATAAAATGCTTTTTATTGTACAAATTATATGAAATTTTGAAACATTTTTATTTTAATTTTTCCAGCGGTCCCAACGACCGTGGACTCATTTTTTTGTGAACATGAACCAGATAGACGAGTTTCTGACTGCGGAAAACCACAAGGAAAATTCAGATTCAATTATACTTTCATGATATTAGAATTAGGGATGGCTTCTAACCTACAAAAATTTCTACCAATAGTAGACCTCCTCCTACACCTTACTGAAGAGGGAACTTAGATGGGTCCAAAATGTTGGAACAATATCAATTTTTTTGTTCGTCCTAGTCAATGGAAGCATATTAGTGGTAACAATTTTTGTAGGTTAAAGGCCCTCCCTAATTTTTATTATTTTAAATAAGCCTGCATAAAACACAATTTATTTTGTACTATACTATTTTAATTATATATTAGTTTGTTTATTTTTTAATATTTTAGTACATTTTTTAATTGGAAACAATGTTATTTATTTCGGCAATAGACTTTGCTGGGATATAAACAATGAAAAGATGTAACCAAATGATCGACGCACGTGTTTTCTGTACGCCAATTCAATCATCGCTGATTTATATTACAATCCCCCATACTCCCAGAAGGCGTATCGGATTAACGCTTATCTACTTCATTATTAGAGATAACAATGTTCTTAATCCATTTCCAGTAAATACACTGAGGTAATTAACATGCCAAAATTGTTGTACATGTCATTAATTTCATCTATACTCGTTGCAATCCAATGCAATTGAAGTAAGAAATTTCACTTATTAATCATCTGTTATCGACGTCATTATACCTTTCAATCAAAGGTTTTACGATCAAAACGTCGTGTTTCTTTTATCTGATTGAATTTGTAAACACATCCAGAACTGGAACTGAAGATTCATTGTAATCTCCGATAAACGATTGTCGCGAATGAAAGGCAAGATATTAATTTCTTCGGTATTGTGTCACACATATCTAAAATATTTTGCGCCTCCGTTTATTCCGTATATTTTTAATTATGCACTTCACCTAATTAAGAGTTCGAAATCAAGATGTCCTTTATTATACAATGAAACTCATCAATATGAAGAATGCAGCCGCAGATTATTAAAATTTGCAAACTTCGATTCTTATCAAGCGATTTATTATTGTAGGCGATTATAGAGTTTCACCATGTTTCCATTGTCTTGCTGTATTACGTAAAAATAGTCAAAAATTTCGAAAATAAACATCTTTCTTTCTTTTATTTTAACGTCTAGATAGTAGAATCTAGTCTATGTTTGTCCTGTTATGTAGACAGAAAATTTAAACATAACATTAAAAATGACGACTACAAATCATGTATCATAAAATGGGATAATAACGGAGGGATGACAACACTTTGTTGCATATAATAAATCTGCATATTGACAATTGCCTTATTCGATTTCATTGAGGGATGAGGAGTTTGAAAGCTGGCAGCCCTGGGTATTAATAGTGGCGTATTTTAGTGTGATTCGACAACACTTTAGATATTTGGCACTAATATTTGCGTGTGTGTATTGTTAGTGACCATTACTGTGTTAATTCATTAAACTTTCGTTGGAAAGCAAGCAAATTCATTGCAAAAAATGGTTGTAGAAAACTCATAAAATTGTCGAAAATTTTCCTAGGAATTGAATGTGTTTACAAAGATCGCATTGTTGGTTTGATGTTATGTTCGAACTCGTCAAAGACGAGCCATGATGGCAATGCGTGGTGTAGACAAATTTTGTTCTTGTTTTGCCTACAAATTCGAATGTTAGTTAGGGAAAAATGCCAATTACTGTACACCGTAAATCTCGTACTGTGTTTTACCACCAGCGTAGGTAATTTTATACCATTGATGCGATTTAACCTGCTGTTGTAACTTTACCATGCGCATCACAGGGAGAAAAAGTATTTTTATACAAACTCTGCTTTGTTACCCTCAAATGGTAAAATTACGTTTCATAAAATAATCAACGTTGAACCCGGTAATTTCAACGTAACAAAATTTACAACACGTTGTAAAATTCTTAACCTCAAACGGTAAAAATTTCACATTACATCGGCATACATCGGCATATTACCAGACATCCGAGAGATTAAAGGGATATGTCAAAGGTTGTTCGAATGAAAAACACAAACGTAAAATTCATTCCAAGTTTATCCAGTGTACGCAGTATTATATATAAGTTAAATCACCCGCAGTAATTGGTATATTTTGTAATCAGAAACCAGAACCAATAAAAACGTTTCGTGTAATTTTACCCCGAAATCTGACGCAAATAATAAAAACAATCAAAAAATACGGAAAGTAACTTGTTCCAAATACTTTCGGGTAAGAAATTGAACATTCGAATTCCGATTCAAAGCCGGATCAACAATGGTCATTGTTTTTCGTTCATTGTTTGTTTATAAATAAACGTATCTATATTCGTACACAAAAAAATATTTGTTTCTGCATTATAATACCTGTGTCACTGAAATTCCCTATTTTTCGAAATCGGAAAAAATGGAACTTTTCGCAGGTAACTAAAAAACGTAACAAATAGAATGAAATCTCATCAATGTGAAACTACCATGCAGCACTGCCAAGGTTTTTTTATTTATGATGACTAATTCTATAGAACAATTTGCGTAATTTTACTTTAAAATGATGTTGTCATTTAAGGTCCCATTTTATGGTACAGTAGAAGCATCGCTTACACCTCTACGCCATAATCACGTGACGTTCATGACCAATCACAGACAATCGCTCTGCTTCCTATTGCGTATGTCTAACTAGACACGCCCCTGTGGCGACGAGCGGCGTGGTGGCGGTAAAGGGATTCCGAGAAATGCCAATCCAGCGGGGCTGAATTCCGACAATCCAGCGGGGTTCTACTGTACTTCTTTGTTTAAGTACTTTATTAAGGTCGCATTTTTTGTCCGATAATAAAGTTAATTAAAGTTCCATTACTTAAACAGAGATAATTATATATTTATGTTACACTAAGAATCCTTGAAACGTAATTTACCCTGACATTACTATTTAATGTAAAAAAAAAATTAAGTAAGACTGCATTATTTTATTTGTCTCATTTGCAGACATATTCCAATCAGAATGTTATTACCTGGTCAGAATTCAATGAGGCACGCTTTATCGAGAGTTCATCGTTTAATGACTAACAAGAAGCTCAGAATCGACATCGGGCTTTCCCTTCCTTCCGATTTAACATCGCATAATAACATAGTAGATCAATTATTTAAACAATTTAACGAATATTAGGAGCAGTCCCGAACATGGGGATTATAACAGTCATCATTACGAATATTAGAACCTTTAAAACCAATGTTGACTTCCTTGGGAATCAATATTGAAAAATGACACAGTGGGTCAATTATTTAAAAAGTTTAACCCGTTTCGTCCCAAAACGATAACAATTGTCGCTGGTTTTCATCCTCCGTAAATTTATGAATATCTTTGAGAAATGCAGGTTTTTTATAGCTTTTTGGTATGCTCTTTTCGAATCTGAAGTTCGTTTTACGATATCAATTTCCATTTTTAAATATGACCACTTAAACGGAAGAAAACGTGAAAATTTTTTGTTATTTGGGTTTTATTAAAATATTTCTGGTATCTTGAAGTGAACTTTGATGAATATGTAGATTACTTTTGAGGTGACTGAATACTAATTCGTTATTAACCCTTTGCGGCGCAGTGGTAACCCAGATTACCACCTTTTTAATTCACATCTTTTCTGTCTAGTTTCCATGTTTTCGAAGCAATATTCAAAAAATCTTTTTACAGTGGTAGAGGGGGCTTTTTAGTACGTAACGAAAAGGATAATAAATGCAATTGCGCAAAATTTTTAACAAGTCTAAATAAATAAATTTAAAAAATCGTCGATTTTTTAGAAAGAAATCGTTTTTTGAACGAACCAAAAGGTAAATTAGAACCAAATTTGGTGCTCGGAGGTTTTTGGGGTCGCTGATTACGAATTTGAAGTCGGTTTTGAAAAATACAAAATGGCGGATGAATTTTCAAAAATTCATCTGATTTACTTGAAACTCGTTACTCGGGGGTTTCTGGGGTCGCCGATTACGAATCTGGCCTCGGATTTTGAATATTCAAAATGGAGGATCCAAGATGTCCGATCGAAATACGAAAATGTACCCGATATTGATGAAGCTGTGTACTCGGGGGTCTTTGGGGTCGCTTATTACGAATTTCATCTCTGACTTTTATATTTAAAATTCCGAGTACATAGAGTATCAAGTTTTATCTCTATCAAGTGAATTTTTACATTTATGTAGGCCATCTTGGATCCACCATTTTGAATTGACAAAATTTGACTTCAGATTCGTAATCAGCGACTCCGAAAACCCCCCGTGTAACAATTTTCAGCTGTTTTCCGTATAAAGAAAAATGTGCGCCGCAAAGGGTTAAATTATACTAATTCAAAATGGGGGATCAAATGTGACATCGGAACCTTCTATATACCAAATACCAGACAATTTTTTTTTAATTTCGGTGAGCCATATTGGATCCCCGATTTTGAATTTCCAAAATTTAATAGCGGATTTGTATTCATCAACCTCAAAAATAATACACTAGAACATATTCATCAGAATACACGACAAAATACCAGAAATGTTTTAATAAAACTCAAATAAAAAAAAAATCCGAATCAATAGCGCCATTGTGAGGACGCCATTTTGTAACTTAAATCTTAATATTGACCAACTTTTAGCAAAACTCATTATGCCACAGGATTCTGAGGCCTGACACGATTCCGGAACTCTTTCGCTAGAAAAATTGCAGTTTTCTGAAAAAGTTTTTTTACACGTTTTCTTCCGTTTAAGTGGTCATATTTAAAAAATGGAAAGTGATATCGTAAAACGGACTTCAGATTCGAAAAGTGCATACCCATAAACTGTAGAAAACCTGTATTTCATAAAAATATCTCTAAGATATGCATAAACTTACGGAGAATGAAAACCGGCGACAAATTTTGTCGTTTTGGGACGAAACGGGTGAATGAATGTTAGGTACAGTTTCCAATGTGCTTAAATCCCCCTTTACTATGACCAATAAAAAGCTCAAAATCGACTTCGTGATTTCCTTCCGATCCAAAGTATTGGACCCTGGTTTTTGTCGCGAGAATCATTTAGATCAAAATTCATAGAGTAAAACTATTAATTTCTCACGAAACTAACCAAACCTAAACAGTCAGAACTCTGTTTATGGACAACCCTGTAGCGACTTAAAAAAAACTAATGGCGTCAAAATGTCTGCCGCCAAAATGTCTGACGCCAAAACGGTCACGCAAAAACTGTTGCGCTAAAACGTTCTGTTCCGTGTTTTAGTGAGGTTGTTATGCAATATTAATAATATTACAACAAATGGTAAACAAAATAATAAATTTTTATGCAATATGATTATTTATTAAGCAACTTTCAAATTTTTGTCTGCTATTTTGAATAATTCATATCGAATTTCGTAACTCTAAATGTAAACCAACAAACCCAAAAACCTTCAAATAATAATTTTCGCCGCAGTATATCGAATTAAGAATAGTCTCTACATTTTACACCTTTGAAATAGAATTTGACCAAAACAGTTTTCCCGCATTATATTTCATATTATAACGCCGTATTAATCGTTTCATCTGCATTCCATAAGAGAACGATTATAATAGCTGATTTTTAGGGAAAAATCAAATATGAAGAATGTATAATAAAATAAATCAAAATCTTACTGTTAATATTGCAAAATGCAGCAAATTAGAAACAATGTTCCTTTAAAATAGATAAATAAGGAAATGCAATAAATCATTAATACCTAATCATCTTGGAATCATTCTCGTCTCAATTATGTATCTGAATGTCAGTGTACGCAATCTTAATCTATATGAACAGTGATAAATCGGATTGAGAGTCGAACGACTGATACGGATTTATTAATTCCTATAAATATACGGACGTCCGGAATTTATTCAGTCTAGAATAATGGCACCCTTAAGATGTTCCTACGTTTTACTCGTGGTGGTCGGACTTCTTCAGTTCAGCAGAGGTGATGAATTTATATCGATCGAAGAGTTCATTCCAAACTTGGACGATGACAAGTAAGTCTGGTGAAGTGTTAAGCGTACCCTACAACAATAATTTACATTTTTTTAAATTTATGCATCTTTAAAATGTATTCATAGATTTAATTTCAACTGTATGCACCTATTTGTATGATTTAAAACATTTCACTCCGTTTGAAAACATTTAACATGACATCATTCGTTTATAAAAACGAAAATATTTAGTCAATAGTGTAAGTAATTGTGAGCAAAGGTAGTATCTCTCCATTTGAATATTAAAATGGTGCATTCACGATTTCTTCTTTCTAATGTCAAAGACTTTCTTTTATGTAAACAAATGTTAAAAATACCATAATAAAAGGTGTAAAATTGTTGCTTTTAAAAGCTGTCCAAATTATTAATTTTGCGCATGTGTAATATAATAGTTCAGCGATAATAAAAACGCATGGGAAATACTTTGTACGTTATCGCTGAACTTGACTTTCAAGACAGTTTATCACATTAAGATCTTGCCGATATTTAGGAAATACTTGTGAAATACCGGCAATAAATTCCGTAGGAGTGTAGTAAACAATATTCGCCTTTTTCTTCAGATTTTGTAATAATTATCATGAAATAACTGAAAACAAAATTTGTTTGCAAAAACAATACAGAATAAATATTTACAAACAGTTTATTTAAATTTTATAATATTTTTCAAAATTCATTCTAAAATACTGACAGTTATTGTATTCTTTTCAGCCATGTGGATCAAACAATGCTCAGGCTTAATATCGACAAATTATTTGACAGGAACTTACCAAAAATTCAAAAGCTGATTGTCGAAAAGGGACTAGACCCTACAACCGCAAAAGATTTGGACATAGATCTGACGAAAAAAGTAAATGAATAAAACATTTGCAAAAAAAATACATCTATTATTAATAAACTATCTAATCGTTTAATTTTAACGAGTTCGCATTGTTTTGAAAATGTTTTAGATCGGTATGAAGCTTCGAGAGGGATTGATGGAAAACATGTCTCATATAAATCGTACCGGAAGCTCATCGATGCAATATGCCAAAAGAATTATAAACCTTGATTTAAACTTAGGATGGGACAGTCTACATGTAAGTTTTAATAAAACTATTTTAAACATATGTAAGATACGCTATTTATTTATATTTGGATTTTGTAAATCCTAGAATCAAAATTGACCATCGAACCTATCGTATCTCCAACTCTGGAGTATCTGGTTTTAAGTTTGAACCTAGACTGCGCTAAAACTGATAAATTCTTATGATGGTTACTTTTGATTTCAGATTTAGTTCTGATCTAAAACACTAGGTGGCGCCTGATATCACATATGAAGTGATTCAAATGCCATTTCGAGAGTCAATTAACCCCCACTACAATAAGAATACGTATCGTTTGTACACATGGCACTTGAACTTCATGCTTCGCGATTTTATTTATAGGTTACAGCGCCACGTAGTGATTCTCTAATAAACTAATCTATCTAAACAATCTTATTTACTTCTGGTATAATATCCAGAGAAATTGGATTCTCATCTAATAAATGTTTTTTAATACAATTAGCTCAATTACCAATACAACCTGAACATGCTGATATTCAAACGAGCTGGAAAGTTTCATGCTAGGTTAATCGAACCGAAAATAAGAATCGTCTTAGAATTGGATTTGGGAGAACGTGAACTACGACTTATAACTATGCAACTCATTGACACAAAGTAAGTTCTTTATCACACATATATATTTCGCTAATTTTTCAAATGAAAAATTATTCAACAATTTTTTTTGTAGGAAAACAATTTTCCAACTGGAAGGACGTTACGGAGACAAGTTTCTCAACTGGGTCTTAGAAATAGTATCAAGGCTTTGCAAAAAAGAATTGAACAGAATGATACAAAACATGTCGATTGAACTCATCAAGTTCAAGCTCAAGGACATCAAAGATATTTTACCGTTTTACGACAACGGGGCTGATTTCAAATTCGTCAATCTGGCGACCTTGGAGTAATTGTAATGAATATACTAGGTGTCCTAAAACTGGTATTCGATATTGGAACGGATAATTCTCTTTTCAATTTCAAACAAATAACTACAGTATTAAAATTTAAACCGTTGCTCTCTAATCTGTGCAAAACGGGAAATTTCGTTAATAGCATTTTTCTTGGAAATTGAATTCAGAATATCTTTTCCAATGCGTTAAGACAGGATTGACACCAGGTGAATTATAAGGATGATGATGTATGTGTGCGAATTCTGTTCATTTTGTTAATTTTATACGTGAGGGTGCTCTTCTCATTGTTAAGTTTTAACTTTACGCTAAATGATTGTCCGACTATTTTTTACTTATTGCCAGTAAAAAATTGTTAATAATTATTATTTCTCTAAATTAAGCGTGCGGTACGGAACATTTCTTTTAGAATTAATTTTGTTTTTGAAATCTTGTAAATATATAAAAAATAAAATAAAATGAGAAAACATATACAACTAAATTTAATTGTTAACTAAACAAACTAGAATGCAATAAGTTTCTTATGCGTTTTTCTTTCCTATTAAAATACCAGGAGTCGGTAAAGATTCTACATGGGAATGCATTAGTTGGAATTGCTACGAACGCCATCTGTTGAACAAAATAATTCGGACCCATTGTTATAATGAAAAAGACATTGTACCTTTCAATTTATTTTGGGAAATAAAACATATTAGCTACTAAGATTTTTTAATTCCTTGTAATTCGGTCTCGCTTGCTGGGAAACTTGAGAAAAAAGAAACTTCTCATTTTAATATTTCGGGAAATATGTTTGGAATTTTATTTGTAAACACAAAACGTATTGTGATTCAAACAATATCCTTTATCAACATCTCGGTGTGGTATTCCGTCAGCGTGCGAGCGTAAAGATACCGAGATTGAACAAACATATACGCGAAATCGAGTCTTTGAAATGGATGAATCCGATAACATTGTCAATTGTAGGGAACAGAGCATCTTGTTTGCGCCAGTTTCAGCCTACGGAGAGTTGCTTATTTTACCGTGTTGCATTTCTCGAACATTATACAGGATCCCTTAACTCCAACTTAATTGAAACGCTGTTTAATCAAAACAAACAATACGGAAGCAGCGTCCGCACACGCCGACTAAATATCGTGCCGATAACATATTGAAGAAGTTCGGAATATACTTTTTTACGAAAAAAACTGAGCACAAGTCATTTATGAAGACATTAAATAAGAATGGACCTAGATGAGAACCTTGAGGAACATCCGAAAGTACCTGAATAAGATCAGATTTATAATTTTTTATGCGAAAGATTTGTGTTGTATCTACCAAATAACACTCAATCCATTTCAATAATCGACCACGAATACCAATGTTATAAAGTTATTGCAGAAAGATGTTGTGATTAATAGAGTCAAGTGCTTTGGAGAAATCTAAGTAGAGACAACCTAGAGACCTGATTCAAAAGCATCATTTACGAAAGATGTAAAATTAATCAAGTTTAATACAGTAGATCTTCGCCCTTCATGAACCCATATAGCGAGGGTGAAATAATACTGAAAAATTGAGCAGTAATGAGTGCATCAATGAATTTAGTAACGGACTGGTCCATAATTTCCAATTTCCTGCCTACTTCCATTTTTGTAAATCGGGGTTATATATGTATATAAGGTGTATTCCAGAAATCGGGAATAATCCTGGATGATAATGAACTATTAAATAAAAACAATATAGGTTCAAATCAAGAAGGCAAGAAATACATCTCTTAATCACACATGGAGTAAGTTAATCAGGACCACAAGCAAAACTATCTGTTCGTCCATGCACAGCTTTGATTTGATTTGATACCATTTATTAATGCCCTGGACAACATTGTCCGTGGGAACAGCGAACTTAGAACTTTACAACAGTTTGTTTGTACAAAATAAATTTAGGAACTAGGCTTAATAACTAGATGACTAATAGGTACATATAGTCCAGTCAAATCGTCGTAAAAGGGGCACTAACCTTCCAAAAAATCACCATGTCCATTTTTTTTTTCATTTTTCTGTAGAAGGTCTATAACTGAATCTAAGTTTAAGTTTGCGGGATAGGTGGAGCCACCGTCGCCCCGCCATGTTGAAAATGTCTGTTTATGATTTTTTTAAATATCTCGCTTTAGATGAGTCGTACAATAAAAATATATCCTATAAATTTGGTTCAGAATCAAATTCTCTACAAATTTTGTTTGAAACTTTTTTTCGTAAAATTAATATTTAAAAAATTAGGAGATAAAAGATAAAAAATGCGTGTTTCTGCATTGGTTTTCGCGAATTATCTCGCTCCGGCGTCATTTTCTGGTAAAAATAGTTAGTTTCAAAGTTGTAGAACACAAAATTCTGTATAATTTAAAAAAAAAAAATTTATTGAAATCGGACAATATTTGACTGAGAAAAGCCACGCAAAAGATGTCTAGTCCAGTAAAAAAACCTTTTACAGGAAAATAAAAAAAAACGGACAGGATGATTTTTTTGAAGGTCAATGTACGATTTGACTGGACTATCCGTCTTTTGAAAATATAGAATGCCTTATAGAAGCTAGTTCAACCGTAATTAGTAATGACCATCGTAAATTTCACACTCTATTATATAACCATTATCCGATTTTCTTGTAAATACTAAATTGTCGGGTTTACGTTGGTCAACTTTCACACATGTTACTATTCAGTGTCGCCATATTTTAAAAACGAAAGTAGTTCACCATCAGTATATTAAACAAAGTTCCGGAACAGAATTTAAAAACACCTGTTACAAAAGCAAATAAGGTTTGTCATTATACCGTGCAAATAGAAGCAGGAAAGCTGTCGGGAATTTCCTACCTGCCTAACAGACGGGATGAAATGATACGGGTCAACTTCCAAGCCCAGGTGTCGAGTAAAACAATCTTTAAAAACTCCTTCTTTTGAAAATATAGAATGCCGTATAGAAGCTAGTTCGACCGTAATTAGTAATGACCATCGTAAATTTCACACTCTATTATATAACCATTATCCGATTTTCTTGTAAATACTAAATTGTCGGGTTTACGTTGGTCAACTTTCACACATGTTACTATTCAGTGTCGCCATATTTTAAAAACGAAAGTAGTTCACCATCAGTATATTAAACAAAGTTCCGGAACAGAATTTAAAAACACCTGTTACAAAAGCAAATAAGGTTTGTCATTATACCGTGCAAATAGAAGCAGGAAAGCTGTCGGGAATTTCCTACCTGCCTAACAGACGGGATGAAATGATACGGGTCAACTTCCAAGCCCAGGTGTCGAGTAAAACAATCTTTAAAAACTCCTTCTTTTGAAAATATAGAATGCCGTATAGAAGCTAGTTCGACCGTAATTAGTAATGACCATCGTAAATTTCACACTCTATTATATAACCATTATCCGATTTTCTTGTAAATACTAAATTGTCGGGTTTACGTTGGTCAACTTTCACACATGTTACTATTCAGTGTCGCCATATTTTAAAAACGAAAGTAGTTCACCATCAGTATATTAAACAAAGTTCCGGAACAGAATTTAAAAACACCTGTTACAAAAGCAAATAAGGTTTGTCATTATACCGTGCAAATAGAAGCAGGAAAGCTGTCGGGAATTTCCTACCTGCCTAACAGACGGGATGAAATGATACGGGTCAACTTCCAAGCCCAGGTGTCGAGTAAAACAATCTTTAAAAACTCCTTCTTTTGAAAATATAGAATGCCGTATAGAAGCTAGTTCAACCGTAATTAGTAATGACCATCGTAAATTTCACACTCTATTATATAACCATTATCCGATTTTCTTGTAAATACTAAATTGTCGGGTTTACGTTGGTCAACTTTCACACATGTTACTATTCAGTGTCGCCATATTTTAAAAACGAAAGTAGTTCACCATCAGTATATTAAACAAAGTTCCGGAACAGAATTTAAAAACACCTGTTACAAAAGCAAATAAGGTTTGTCATTATACCGTGCAAATAGAAGCAGGAAAGCTGTCGGGAATTTCCTACCTGCCTAACAGACGGGATGAAATGATACGGGTCAACTTCCAAGCCCAGGTGTCGAGTAAAACAATCTTTAAAAACTCCTTCTTTTGAAAATATAGAATGCCGTATAGAAGCTAGTTCAACCGTAATTAGTAATGACCATCGTAAATTTCACACTCTATTATATAACCATTATCCGATTTTCTTGTAAATACTAAATTGTCGGGTTTACGTTGGTCAACTTTCACACATGTTACTATTCAGTGTCGCCATATTTTAAAAACGAAAGTAGTTCACCATCAGTATATTAAACAAAGTTCCGGAACAGAATTTAAAAACACCTGTTACAAAAGCAAATAAGGTTTGTCATTATACCGTGCAAATAGAAGCAGGAAAGCTGTCGGGAATTTCCTACCTGCCTAACAGACGGGATGAAATGATACGGGTCAACTTCCAAGCCCAGGTGTCGAGTAAAACAATCTTTAAAAACTCCTTCTTTTGAAAATATAGAATGCCGTATAGAAGCTAGTTCGACCGTAATTAGTAATGACCATCGTAAATTTCACACTCTATTATATAACCATTATCCGATTTTCTTGTAAATACTAAATTGTCGGGTTTACGTTGGTCAACTTTCACACATGTTACTATTCAGTGTCGCCATATTTTAAAAACGAAAGTAGTTCACCATCAGTATATTAAACAAAGTTCCGGAACAGAATTTAAAAACACCTGTTACAAAAGCAAATAAGGTTTGTCATTATACCGTGCAAATAGAAGCAGGAAAGCTGTCGGGAATTTCCTACCTGCCTAACAGACGGGATGAAATGATACGGGTCAACTTCCAAGCCCAGGTGTTGAGTAAAACAATCTTTAAAAACTCCTTTTGAAAATATAGAATGCCGTATAGAAGCTAGTTCAACCGTAATTAGTAATGACCATCGTAAATTTCACACTCTATTATATAACCATTATCCGATTTTCTTGTAAATACTAAATTGTCGGGTTTACGTTGGTCAACTTTCACACTTGTTACTATTCAGTGTCGCCATATTTTAAAAACGAAAGTAGGCCACCATAAGTATATTAAACAAATTTCCGGAACAAAATTTAAAAACACCTGTTACAAAAGCAAATAAAGTTTGTCATTATACCGTGTAAAGTGTTGTAATTGTAGTCCAGGAACCGTAATATTAATTAAATAAATAAAAAAATGGCCAACACGGTTCAAACCTATTGGTTGACAGAAGGACCAAACAGGTCTTTTTATTTCACGCCCAACGTTTCGACCACTCTTGGAGGTCCTCCTCAGGGGCATCTATGAATAGATGCATAGAAAAAAAAAACCAACAAAATATAACACACGAAAAAAATATGAACAAAAATATAAATTAAGGACATGTTCACTCATTACAATAAAATAATGATAAAACAAACTACACGCACCTGACTATTAATTTATTTCTTTTTAATTCCTTTCTTACTATGTATCCCGGCGCCGTCCTATCCAGTGCTAAACCCACTTCCACTGTAAATTTATCAATATTCTTACTGAAAATTGGCAAAAACTGCGTTTTTTTCAGTTTTAGGTTAAGATATTTCAACATTGTAACGTACGGCGATGGGTTAAGGTCCTGCGAATCAAGGCAAACAACTCTTCTTGTTCCTCTACCACCCTGTCTACTCCTCTACCATCCACCATGGTATTTTCCTCGCGATGCAGCCCGGTAGACCTTCGGACGGAATACTGACTGATGGTGGCCCTGCAGCCGTATTTATACGGTTTGTGACTACGTTCCCCACTCGCTAAGTGCCCATTGTCCCATCAGTTCCGTTTTCCTTTCCCATTATAATTTAGGCGATTTCCTAGATTCCTGAAGATAATACAATTTGTGATATATCATTTATGTACTATTGAATATACGGTCTATCGTAAGTCGGCGAAGGTAACGAACATCCTCGCATAGTCTCGTCTACCGCAAGTTGGCGAAGGTAACGAACATCCTCGCATGGTCTCGTCTATCTTACCTTGGCGAAGGTAACGAACATCCTCGCATGTATCGTCTATCTTACCTTGGCGAAGGTATCGAACATCCTCGCCAGGTATCGTCTATCTTATCAATGTTTACGCTATGACATGCCATGCCCATTCTGTTACATTAGACTGAAATCTTACTATACTCTAATGCGTACTTAATATCATTTGCATCACCACATGCCGTATAATAATCGCACATAATTTGGCAAACCGTAATTGGAGCCTGTCGGCGACAAACATCTTGACGTAATACAGTAGGCCTTGCCCTAAGTTATACCGTCCAAAGTTACATGTCTATCCAAAGTTATACATTTGGCTTGTCCAAATTTTTACCACACTCTTCCTCTCCTTCCCCTACCACATTGCTTCGCTGAGCCATACTCGCGCCGCGACAGTCACACGCAGATGCTCTCATTGCGCGGATATAAACAGAGTTAGGGACGTGGGGATAGTAAGGGGCTATAACTTCCACCATTTTGAAAGAACCGACGGTATAACATAGGATGGGGACTACTGTAGAACTATTTTTAGCAAGAAAGTCGGTCTCAGTTTGTTAGTTATTTTCATGAAATACACATTTACTTAAATGTATGAAAATCATAATTGTTCCCTGACAAAAATTTCGATAACTAAATAAAAACAACGGAGTGACGGCAGCCCTCCAGAAGACACCCCGAAATCGAGGCAAAACAAATTTACGCGATTTGACTGCACAATCCAAGCTTATGTGAAATTAATTCATATGTGAATTAAGACACAGCCTAAAAAACGTATCGGAATTACTAGAAATGCATTTTCAAGCTGACCAATAGCACCTTAATATTGTTTGTGCCAACTTGCAAATAATGATTTTGTTCCGACACAAAACTTACTGAATATGAGTAAAAACATTATTTTTTTTGCAGTTTTAGGTTAGGATAACTCAAATTCTTGATTGTGATAAACGAAACCTGCGGCCTTCAGCGCATCGAAAACCATCGGAAAAGTATAGTCCGCATTCTGGGTATAAATTTTGTTGGACTGTGTTATGGTACACATTGTGGTTTACCTTGTTTTATAAAAAAATACTGTGATTTTACATTAATCTATTCTGTATCCGAGACACGGAGCGCAGTGTAAAACAGTGAAAAACATGTCTGTAAATCGTATATCTCAGGGTTGAGTACACGCAACGTAATGAAACCAAATGGAGATGAAAGCTCATTTCCTATAGATTACAGGAAAAATATAACGCAAACGCTAAAAAATGTTATTTCATATAAAAAAAGCCAACAAAATCCAAATATTAGTGAAAAATATATCTTTTAACCGTAAAACTCAGAATTAAGTCAACGTAACGTAATAAAACTGCATGCAAATGAAAGCTCATCTCCTATAGATTACAGGAAAAATATGGCGCAAGCGTTAAAACATATTATTCCACATAAAAAATGTCCAAAAAATCAGAATTTTAGGGAAAAATATATCTTTTAATCGTAAATGTCAGGATTGAGTTATATTACTAACCAAAGATATATTTTTCACTAAAATTCTGAATTTTTTGCCAATTTTTATGTGGAATACAGTGGTCCCCCTCTTATCCGATCTTCGGCATATCCAATAGTCCTCAGTTATCCGATACTCGCTTCCTTCACTTAGCCGATATTTTTCTTAGTCGTAACAGTCGTATCCCCAAGTAAGACTCGTATCGGATAAGTGAAGGAGCCGCCATCTTGTCGGTCCCAAGTTGTATCGGATAAGAGGGGGACCACTGTAATATGTTTCAGCTTGCGCTACAGTACTGCTCCCCTTAAGTCATACAGTCGGGGCAAGCAAAATGGCGACATCTCCCCTTAAGTCATATTTCATAACATTCAATTTCAATGGTTTTGCAATGTAATTTTCTGGTACTTTTGTTAGTTACATATTTATACATAAAGTTACGCAAGCTACCGTCAAACAGAACGCATGATTGGGGAACGCATTAGGATTTATAACCTATAAAATTATAACTTAGGGGGAGCAAAAGATACAACTTACGGGGAGTATATGACTTAAGAGGAGGACTACTGTATATATTTCCTATATTCTATAGGAAACGAACTTTCATTTCCATTTGGTTTCATTACGTTACGTTGACTCAATCCTGATATTTACGACTTAAAGATACATTTTTCAGTAAAATTCTTTTTTCTTTGGAATTTTTCATATGAAATAACATTTTTTAATGCTTCCGCTATATTTTTTCTGTAATCTATAGGAAATAAGCTTTCATTTCCATTTGGTTTCATTACATTACGTTGACTGAATCCTGAGATTTACGACTAAAAGGTACATTTTCACTAAAATTCTGATTTTGTTGACTTTTTTAATATGAAATAACATTTTTTAACACTTGCACTATATTTTTCCTGTAATCTATAGGAAATGGGCTTTCATTTCCATTTGGTTTCATTACGTTACGTTGACTCAATCCTGAGATTTACGACTTAAAGATACATTTTTCAGTAAAATTCTTTTTTCTTTGGAATTTGTCATATGAAATAACATTTTTTAACGCTTGCGCTATATATTCCCTGTAATCTATAGGAAATGGGCTTTCATTTCCATTTGGTTTCATTACGCTACGTTGACTCAACCCTGAGATATACGATTCCGAGACATATTTTTCATTGTTTCCCACTGTGCGGCGTTTTTTCACTAGAATTCCCCTAGACATTTTTCGGCAATCTCGACCCTCTTGATTCGATTATCTCGTTTACTCTCGATTCTCTGCGTATGTATGTGTACATATGTAGTGTGTACATATATGGCGGTAATTCCCACCATTAAATCGAAATCGAATCTCTGTTCGAGGGTGCTTCGAAAATGTTGACCGTTTTGCCAATTCAATCACGCCGATCAGCCGTGAAACAAATGTCCACATTTATCATTCGTCAATCATATGCTTAGTTTAAACTAAGCTTAGACATCAATTACTAATTGGTATTAATCGAATCTATTCAAAATCCGAATGGAGATTTTTTTATCGAAATCTCTCAGACGAACTTGCCGGCACTTGTGCATCAATAAAAAGAAACAAGTTCGAAAAATCGCGGTTCGGCAGCACGGAACTCGATCGCGGAGTATGCAGCCAATAATATCTCAGCGGAGCGGCAAGTTGTCATTGTTGACCGCTCCGTAACAATGGAGTCGTCTCGATAAGTCCGGCCAAAAATCACGAATGGCTACGGACGAAGAATCGGCACTTTTTAAATCTGGCGTGAGGTCCAGTAAACGCCAAAAAGAACAGCAAGAAGCGAAACTTCTTCAAATGGAAACTACGTTAATGACCAACGGTATCCTCGACGATGTCGAAACTAAGCACAGCCCAGCACAAATCGTCGAGTCCCAAGAGTCCCTCGTCGAGTTCCTGCAGATGTATCATAGCTTTCCCTGCTTATGGAAATATAGTTGTAAAGATTACAAAAATCGCTTCGTTAAAGAATGCGCGTACAGTGCACTTGTCGAGAAACTCAGAGAAACAGATCCAGGTGCCGACAAAGCAGCGGTTATGCGAAAAATCAATGCACTGAGGACTGCTTTCCGAAGAGAGTACAAAAAGGTACGAAGGTCTTCATGGGGTGCGAAGAGTGGTAAATACCCACGGAGGAAATACAAACCTTCATTGTGGTATTATGACCTACTTCGATTCGTTGTGGAACAGCAGGAAGGTCCACCTTTGCCGTTTAACAACAATGTAACGCCTCAGGTGTACGATCAGGAAGATGGGAAAGATTGTCACACTGCGGAAGGACTGATGGAATATTTAGAAGATACGGTAGGTTATTATAATGCTACTTTCTTAGATAGATTTGTCAAATAGTTTTAAAGCGCTATTTAAAATCCTTCACAATCTTATAGTAATGTTCCTTACTGATTAGAAAATTTTGTTTCATTTCTTTACTAAGATTGATGTGAATGGTTTTATATTATTTTACGTCGACTTTTCTGAACCCAAATGGGACTAAATCGCAACTGGACCTACATTTTATGAAGGTGGAATCCGAATCACCTGAGCTTTGGCTTTATTAGACACTTATAAACAAATACAGAGGTACAGTAGGACCTCTCTTATTCAAATTGTTCCCCCACCAGTCTTCTCCCACTATCACACGAAAAGTCAACAAAAAATATTGTCCACAAATCACAAGCTCGCAAGCAAAGTAAGTGGGGGTAAGGGGAAAATTAGAATAAGAGAGGTCGGCGCCATCTTCGAAAACTTTACTAAATAGAATAAGAGAGGTCCTACTGTATATGAATGGTTCTTCCTGACCGTTCATTTTAATATCTGATTCAGACATAGTTTACCTCATACCTTTCTGTAATATTACATATTTATTACATTATACCTTATTTTGAGTTCAAGACGATATTTATATTTTGATGTAACTTTGCAGAAAGTTATTAAATTAAAAAAAGTCAATATTACTCGTAAATTACAGACTCGAAAGGTATAGAACGAGTAATAAACAATTCCAAATTGTTTCATTTCAGATGTAAAATATAAGGAAATGATCATCGATATATTTTTCATAAAATTTATTTATTTCGACGTATTTATGGGTGATTTTCAAAAAACTGTGATACTTTGAATCTTGTATGAAAAATGGTATAAATTGTACTTGAAAGAAATGTATTCTCATGTAACTAATTATCAGGCAATCGTTTTTATTGGTAAATATGAAAACGATAAATATAAAAATTATTTTTAACCCTTAAAGCGACACCCTATATAAAAATAACACAAAGCGCCATGTGGGGTCGTGGGAGACCCCAATCCGAAGATATCATCCTGCACGGACAGTTTTCGTTATTAAAATAATATCCAAAATTACTGGATACTCTCCAAGTATCACTTTACCACGTAGATAAGTTATCTTGATAAAAAAATTATTGCTGGTCGTTATAAAAAATGAAGTACAAAAGTGACGTTTTTCACACAAACAATCGTAAATAACTCAGCCAATTTTTAATATTTTGTCCTAAAAATTTAACTTGTGCCTCTTGAAATGTAGCTCTTTAAGATAAAAAATGCTGTAAAAGTGCAGCTTTAGAAGGGAAAAAAATATAATATTTATGTGTGGGGTCTCCCAGTACCCCTAGGGTGCTTTAAGGGTTAAGGGTTCCGAGTACTGAAATATAAGTAAAATGTCAGTACCGTCAGTTTTTTTCTAATTTTTAAAATCAATTACTTATTCAGCATAGAATCTAGTTTCTACATGAATAGAAATTTCTAATGTTTATACCATGGGTCATCTGCGCCTGAAAAGAATCAGGCTCTCACTTAAGAGATTCGTTTGTTTTCATACTCTTTTGCCGCAGCTGCAGAGATTGACAGCATATTCTACCATGGACGCATACTGTATTTCCTCAAGTCCCACCAGATGTTACGGTGGGTACCGGCCTGGGATGCGTTGATAAGATTTCCGTACTATAATTGTTAAAAATTGCTCTCCATGTAGAGAAACGATATTGGTCAGAAAATAACAATGTATAGGAAAGCAAGTGATTATCGTCTGCTGTTTTCTGCCGTACCCCGGAAGAAAAGTCGTATCTCCATTTTCGGTGAAATTGGGATAAAATTATATTTATATTCCTTATAATGCATTGCATTATTTCCTGAAAGAAAATGTCTGAAATATTTGTTATTAGCTACAAAAAAAAAGAAAAATACTTTTATTAGAAATACAGTATTTCTGGTATAATTTGGCTTAAAGAGCCGCAAATTCAAAAATGAATGTAGTTTATTATAAAATCATATCCCAAGATTCCTTGTATAATGTAATATCCTGCATATTTTCTAAAATTAATCGTTAAATTAAGTAATTTAGTTTTTGGTTAGAATCGATTTATTGGCGTTACGTCAAAATCGAGAAAATGGAGATACGACTTTTCTTCCGGGGTACGGCAGTTTTGCTCTCATCCTTTAACTCTTTCAGTCACACAATTAGGATAATTCACAAAACATTATAATTGCTATTGAAAATAGGGTTTCTGGGGTCAGATTTGCAAAATATTAAAAATTCAAAATGGCGGATCCAATATGGCGGACGACTTTTTAAAAAAATGATTCAAATCACTTGAAACTTGTTACTCGGGGGTTTTTGGGGTCGCTGGTTACATCAAATTCGTAATCAGCGATCCCGAATACCTCCGAGTAACAAATTTTGTTAAAAAAAGAGGCATTTTTGAAATTTTTGCTCGCCATATTGGATCCGTCATTTTGAATTTTTGAAAACTAACAGTAGAATCGTAATCAGCAACCCCAAAAACCCCCGAGTAACAAGTTTCAAGTGATTTGAATCATTTTTTGAAAAAGTCGTCCGCCATATTGGATCCGCCATTTTGAATTTATGAAGACTAACAGCAGAATCGTAATCAGCGACCCCAAAAACCCCCGAGTAACAAGTTTCAAGTGATTTGAATCATTTTTAGAAAAAGTCGTCCGCCATCAATATGACAATAAAAATGTCGGATCAAAATGGCGGATTTAATAATTTCAAATTTTTGAAAACCAATATCGGATTTGACATCAGCGCCCCCAAAAACCCCTGATTATCAGTTCCCAAGCAAATCTGATGGGTGTTTATACGTTTTTCATCCACCTCAAAAGGTGGTCGATATATCGACCACTGTGACTGAAAGGGTTAATTACGCTGTACAGAACAGAATTTTCTCTAAGGTTTTAAGCATAATTCTCTTTCTTATCAACGACTTGCCTAAAGTGGTCTCTCATTCTAAGATACTTATCTTTGCCGATGATGCGAAGCTGTTTTATAAAATTACTAACTCAATGGATGCTTCAAAACTGCAAATTGATCTGGATAATATTGTTAATTTGTCAACAGATAATGGATTAAGCCTCAGTTCCTTAAAAAGTAATGTAATTTCCTTTACAAAATCTAAACATAAGTTTGAATTTAACTACTTCATTGACAATACTGTCTTAAATCGCGTTGGTAAAGTTTAAGATCTCGGTATCGTCTTTGAATCTGGGCAATCATTTAATGAGCATATTAACCTTAGGACTTCTAAGGCGTTGAGATTGCTGACCTTTGTCAATAGATCAACTTCTAATTTTACTAATCCATCAACATACATTTATTTATATAAAACGATTATTATTCCAATTTTAATGTCTGCTTCGTAAATATGGTCACCGTATTCTTCAAACTCTCATAATGCCTTGGAGGCTGTAAACCACAGGTTTTTGCGACAACTAGCATTTAGATCTAAAATGCCTATGTACCACTTTCATCAGAATTATTATTTAGAAAAATTTAAACTTTGGACTATTCTAACGTTTCTAACAGTGCCTTAACTGATTCTCTTAAGTCAATTAATGAAATAAATTTATTCAAATCTCGCCTTCGAGTAAATATTAGGAATTTAAACCTGCACTGATTTTTCTGTTTTTTTTTTCTCTAAGTAATGTTACACTCTCTAATTATGTTATTTTGCTTAACTGAAATTTTCTATCTCGTAGAAATTGTTATTGTAAGGGTCTAGACGGCATGTGTAATGAAATAAATAAATAAATAATTATATGAATCTATAAGTTTTTCAATATTTATTTATTTATTTATTTATTAACCAAAACGGGCATTACTGCCCAAGAAATACATCAATTGTAAAGAAAAATAAACTTACAGAAATTAACAATTTATAATATGTAAAGTATTAACCTAAGGTTCTGGTGCGCATTGATGTATAAAGATAACAAGAATCTGCTTACAATATTATTATAAAAGGCTTAACGTTAACAATAATCTTGTAAAAATGTAATTCTCGCCTGGCTTTTGAAGCAACCAAAAGAAAGCTGTTTAAGTGCAGGGCAGTTAGGGCTGTTACCAAGTTTAATAAGTCGATTTACAGGAGAGTTAAGACCATATTCAGTTCTGTGGACCTGTGGCAAAAAGTGTCTATTGTTTCGAAAAGAATACAGACTTTCCCAGTGTATAAGGCAAGAATTTAGTTCTGGACAAAAAATTAAACCATTTACAATTTTATACAGTAGACTTAAGATACAAATTTTACCATTTTGGGACTTAATGGGTTAAAAAATATTTATTTCTGATATAATTCTATAAATAATTCACTTGTAGTTGTTTTACTTTATGTACACATGACACATACTATGTGTCACAAGAAAATGGAAGAATATACATTTTTTACTTAATCTGGGAATTCGCCAAAGTATCATTAAAAATATCACAGTTTCTTGAAAATTACCCATATAAAAAACCAGTGAAATTGTTTTTAAATAATTGAGAACACTTAAAAAAAAATGGTTTTAGTTGCTTGTGAAACACATAGTCAGAATGATCCAATAAATAAGTTCACTTTAGGCTATTTGGAAGGTTCCCGCTGCTGCGGATTAACCGGACGATTCACTGATCGCACAATAAAAGCATCAAAATCGATCAAAACTAATAGAAAGTCTAGGCAATAATCACTAGAAATTTCTTAGAAAAAATAAAAATAGTAAACCAATAAAAGCCCAGTAAACGAAAACGAATAGAAAGTTAAAAATACGAATTGAAATTAATTCAAGTAACTTAAAATGAATTGAAATGAATTCAAGTAAATTAAAATGAATTGAAATGAATTCAAGTAAATTAAAATGAATTAAAACGCATGAAAATGATTAATTGAATCCACTTTTAAATTCATTTTAATTCACTTGAATTCATTTCAATTCGTATTTTTAACTTTCTATTCGTTTTTGTTTACTGGGATTAGTTCACAAGCATATGATAGTTCGCTCCTCGCAGAACAATAAACCAACTTGAAATAAAAAGATACCATGAAATTATTTTTATAAACTGTACATTAATATTTACAATTATAATAATAAGTTTCCGTTTATGTTTTATGGTCGTATGTAAACAAGATGAATATCGCAATTATCATGTATAATTTATGTACGTAATTAGCAATTTCGTACACATTTTAGCCCATTCAATCAAACATGGTAAAAGTGGAAGTAATATCACCAACAACATCGAGGGCAGCTTCCCCGAACCTTATGAATCTCGAGATAAATGCCGTTTATTCGGAAAGAAACCCTGTTCGTGACAATTACCAGACACACACCGACATGTTGTCGATGAGGGGACGAAGAATACACGAGGATATAATTCCAGAATCAACAAAACGTCCCAATCCATTTGTCGAACCATCGTCACGGTTACCGCACGTTCTAGGTCAAAACCTCGACGAGTTCGATAGGTTCGGTGTGTACGTTGCATCGAAATTGAGAAAGTCTGTAGATAAACAAAGCGTCATTGCAGAGAAAGTAATTGCGGAAGTTTTAATGAGGGCAAATCTTGGAACTCTGGAGGAGACTACGTTTCTTGTCGATAGTAAACCAGCTTCTGCATCGAACAGTTTCTTGTCGACAGGAGAACGTTAAAGTCTTTTTTTTATCTCTTCCGCAAGATTTCATTATGAATGAACCCTTAGGTTCGAATTACGTTCTCGTATGCAGTCATAAGTATTTTTATACTTTTCTATAAAATCAATTTCTATACATATATTTTATTTCGTAAATGTGTATATTATCAAATGCAGAGTCTGTTTGGTTTAGCCTGTGACGAGACTGTGATTCTTGCAATGCGTTCCTGTCTTGCTGATCAAGTTAATACAAAGCAAGTACTGATATTGTGATGCTCTAAATTTTTGCTTATAGCAAAATCCAACGAATAATTTGTTGTATTATTATCATCGATAATCAAAGTTATGATTTATTAATTATTGTCAGTGACTGTGGTGACTATAATAAAAAACTACATTTGTAAGTAAAAGCACAATTTATGTCTTTTTAAAATATATCAGACTCAAATTTTGGGAGCATGGTGCCATTGTACATATTTCATTTTAAATTTCAATAAATGTTCATTTTATTTTAATTTAAAGTAAGCAAATAAATACAAATTTGTCAAACAAATCTGGTTTTATTTTTAAAGGATAACTGTATGTATTTTTTAATAAACATATTGTCTACATTTTGCAAACTTTGGTGAATATTTCTAAGAAGATCCTTGGAGTATTCTTATAAAACTGAGATTTTTATCAATGCAAGAAATGTAAAGTACATCTGCACCTCATCGTTATATTAAGTGGTTATTTATAAATAATAACAATTGACTCATGAGCAACACTGAAATTTGAAATAAATATAATTGTCATGTGATAACAGGGATCGTTAACTTGTAATAAGAAATATTAAAATATTTTAAATTTTGTTTGACTCTACCTGCCTTTCCTGAGAAAACTGGATATTCTACCAAACATGTTCAGCACATTTATGTATTTTGGAGGGTTTGTTAATATGTAGAATATAAGAAGTATCAGAATACAGAGTTCTGATATCAATTTCTTCTATTTTATTAGGTATATTTTATTGAGAAATAGAATAGATAAATTATATTTCGTATCTAGACAGTCTGTGCCTCCTTGTGTACTACATGAAATTCCATTTCTTTAGCGAGAACGCGAAAGAGGCGCGTGGGGCGCAACCACCCCTGGTGGCGTAGCGACGAAGCTCAACCCATCGCTTACAATAGTAGTTCAATTATAGAAAATATTTGAAAATATTATATAAGTTTAATAGAGTATTTATCGTCGGATATTTGTTATTTGTTTATTTGTTATTAAATCAACACATCTAGTTTTTAAAGACTGCCGCCGCACAGTGGTTGGAAAAGAAACCTGTTAGGTAAGTTGATAAATGTGTTTAATGCATCGTTTCTCCGTGACAATTTATTTTAGAGTAAAACCTCTCTTACTTGAACACTCGCTTTCTTGAACACCCCGTCTATTTGAACAAAATAACCTCGTTTATTTGAACGATTTCTACTTTCCCTTACCCCCACTACTCGCTCTTACGCGGATACAAATTCCAATGCGCCTGCGCTATACTCACGACGGACGGGTATATTGCGCGAGGAGTGGGGACAACTGTTAGCGTTCAAATAAACGGGGTCGGACGGGAAATGCTGGCTCAACCCTGTTCAAGTAAGAGGGGTTTTACTGTATAAAACATAATTTAGGAAAATAATAGCTACTCATATTTGCACCAAAAAAATGGCGGACATATTCAAAATCAATTTCTCACAATTTAATATGGCGTATTCAACATGCCGCGTCAGAGAGGCCATGTCTTACACCAGAAATTAAAAAGACCACCGATTTTAATGGAAATTTAGGATAGTTGTATTTTCGACATGCCAAATCCCAATAAAACATAAAATTTGAACTTAGTTGACTGCTAAAGCAACTAATTTTCCGTAAAAAATGAGAAATTCTGGCCAAAAATGGCATTTATTTGGTTTTGAGATCATGAATTTTATGCTAATTTTAACTTTGATAATTGACAGAATCACTGTCATTTTCTCCAAAAATGATAAATTAACTGTCATTTTCTCCAAAAATGATAAATTCTCAACAATAGTGACACCTACTTAGGTTTCGAGACTCGGTGATCACGAATTTGAAATCAAATTTTAACTTTGACCAGTAAACATTTGTGTCACGTTTTTCTTAAGAAAACTTTATTGTTTAAAACACATTCTAAATAAAGTATTCAAGGTTATTGATTACGAATTTGAAGTCAGATTTCGAAAATTCAAAATAAAGGATCCAATATGGCGGCATCAAAATTAAAAATCCATTGGATTGTTATGAAAGTTGTTACTCGGGGGGATTCGGGGTCGCTGACTACGAGTATGAAGACAGATTTCGAAAATTCAAAATGGCCGATCCAATGTAGCGGATGCAAAATTTAAAAGCCATCGGCTTGTTATGAAACTGGTTACTAGGGGGTTTTCGGGGTCGCTAATTACAAATTTTAAGTCCGCCATATTGGTTCTGCCATGTTGAATTTTTCAAATCTGACTTCATATTCAAAATGCCAAGATGAAGATGTCGGACAATATTTGGAAAAATCGAATGAAACTTGTGAATATCATTATTCGTAGATTTTTCGGGTTTTCCGCTTACATACTATAGGAAACCCCATTTCTATAACGCGAGCAAACATTGTCTCGAAATTTGAAAACGTACTTATTGACAAGAAAGCGAGCTTTGTAGATATTTTTCACTAAGCTTTATGTGTGATTTTTCTACAGATGTTCATAACATGTTATATATACTTATATAGTTACACGTAAGTATAAATAGTCATATATAATTCAGTAAATAATAATAAATCATATAGACTACTTCCCTCAATTTATTTTATCAACATATATGTATAGAGTAACCATTTTTAGTTTACTATACAATAATTCTGGATATAATTGAATTTCGGGAAACTGACATCGGATTCGTAATCGGCGACCCCGAAAACCCCCAGTATGGATTTTCACGAAATTGCCTCAAATTGTCAAAATTTTGTCCGCCATATTGGATCTGCCATTTTAAATTTCGAAAAACTGACATCGGATTCGGAATCAGTGACCCCGAAAACATAAGCAACGATAATTAAAACTACTTGTTTACTGCCGAATTTCTTCGGAATTGAATGAATCATACAAAAAGTGACATTTTTAAGCGTAAATTTGTTTATAACAACAATAAAAAAAAATAAAATTACTAAAAGTACTGCACTATTGACAAATATAAACCCTTATTACATTAAAAATGCAAAAAAAATTGGAATATTATATATAAATAGGAAAATATGACTATAGTGGCGTCTGGGACTTAAAACCTCTTTACTGTTAAAATATTGCTACCAACAATTTTTTATTACAAAACTAGAAGCTTAACGCGCGAGAGATTCTTTGCTCCCTATGCCTTTGTTTTATGTCGTGAAAATGAAATAAATTTATGTTACATTGGGCGTAAAATAGTATTTTATATATTTTTTAAGTTTTTCGTTCGTATTTTACACACACAATATAATATGCTTTTCGATGCATGTGCAAATATATATTTTATGTGAATATAAATGCCATAATTGCCTTTGAATCAAATTAAATTTCGCCTATGTTTACGCTGTAATCATGTCACGGGAGGAGTTTCATTGTAATACGAGGTATCTAATGATGGGTAAATTTTTCGGATATTTCAGTAGAAGTGTCATCTTCACTTGTCTTTATGTCTTCTTTACACACTTACAGTGGCCCCCGTCCTAAGTTATGCATATCCTAAGTTATAGACTTGACATATCCAAAGTTATACCACTCTGCATCTCTTTCCCCCACCCCATTGTTTCGCTGAGCCTCACGATACACACACACACACACACACAGAAGCAGTCATTGCACGGATTTAAACAGAGTTACGGAAGTGGGGGTAGTGAGGGGCTATAACTTTGGATAAATTTCCGCCATTTTGAAAGAACCGATGGTATAACTTAGGATGGGGACTACTGTACTCGTTATCGAAGTAACGAAGTGCCAACAAAAAAGGTGGTTTATATAATGGCACCAGAGTATTGGTCTTATATGTAGGCAACAATCTTTTAAAATGCGAAATTTTAACCGGAAATAAAGTTAGAGAAATTCTTTTTTTGATTTGAATTACACTGTACTGTGAATATGATTACCCATTTTAATTTAATGGAAGGCAGTTTCCAGCGAGACTTGCTTTTGCTATGACAATTAATAAAGCTCAAAGACCGACTTTTGAAAAAATTGGTATGGATCTTCGGAAAGACGTTTTTAATCACGGGCAACTTTATGTTGTATTTTCCCAGTACGATCATGGAATGGTCTAAAAGTATACTTTTGTAATCAACAACATAAAAGATTGGCTAAAAATGATGTATAAAGAATTACTTATCTAAAAACTATTTTATTATTTATTATTAATTATTAAAGGTAACAGTTAAGTACATTTATTCTTAATAACTATTAATTGCTTTTATACAATAAATTTAAACAATTGTTTTTAATAGTGTCATTGTCAGGATTGGTTAGTATTTGTCTCCTATCTTCTGGATATCAAGCGGATCATATTAGATTAAAATTATTTACCAAAGCTGTTAAATTTTTGCATATGGTTGGAAATCGTTTTTTCTTATTTTATTCAAAAGGAAAATTACCTCAAATGTACTAATCTCGATGAAATTTTTTCAATAAAAATCCATTTTGATTTTTGCATTTTAATTTTTTAATCAATAAAGGCATTATAAAAGTCAGAACATTTTTTAACACATCTCGTCGTAAAAAATCGCATTGTTATATTTTACAAGAGTTAATTAAATTAATTGAAAAATATCTACATTGCATGTTAACACGCGTTATAAAATAATGTTGCAACTTTAATCTATTATTATTTTGAAGAATTGAAACTAAGTATTCGTAGCTACGATAATGCAGCTAGAATAATAGACAGCTATAACAGACCACTTCCCGATCCTAATAAAACTATATCATAAATTTGTTATATCATATCTATTGAAGCCACTTGGACCTAAATATGACTGGACCCCCAAATATCAATATAATTATATAATATACAGTGGCCCTCCCTTTATTTTAACTTTTCGAGTCAAGGAAGATGGCGGCTTCTTCCCTTATTTTACCGCTTCCCCTCATCCTCACCACTGGCAGTATGAGAGAATAAAAACAGAGAGAGCAGATGTAGTGGCGTCTTTCTTCACCTGTATGCGCAAGCGCAAACAGCAATCCGCACTCTTTTGAACACTTTCAAATGGCGAATGGTGGGGGAACTCACGAGAGGAAGAAGTTAACATAAGAGATGAAAGAAAGTTAAAATAAAGGACGCAGTTAAAATAATAGGAGTTAAAATAAGGGGAGGGCCACTGTAATTGAAAGCTGTTAGTAAACGAACGAGTATTAAGGAATAGCCGACTCTCTACTGGGTCAAAGTTTCTGAGCGAGCGAGGCACCATGCCAACACTCGTTATTATTACAATTCATCCCCCCGTTAACGAATATGGTCCGTACAACATGAGTCATTTAAATTTCCGATAACATGCTTGTGAGTAAATATCGACTCCTCACCTTTAACTTTCTCTCCTCAAAACGCCTAAAGAGGTTTGAGGTGGGGAAATTATACGTTAACGGAAACGTCTGCATATTCGAAATATTCGTTAAAGGGGACTCGACTATAAAGTAAAACCCCTCTTATTTTCACCCTTTTCGTCCCAAACGACAAAATTTGTCGCCGACTTTCATCCTCCGTAAGTTTATGGATATCTTTGTAATATTGTTATGAAATGCAGGTTTTCTATAGTTTTTCGATATCACCCTCCATTTTTAAATATGACACTTAAGGGGTCTGTCTAGTAGCTCGCGCCGAAAAAAACGCGATTTTCGTGATTATTTCTTGGGATACTGAATAAAGGTAATGATATAAAAGTTATTAGGCTTAGTAAATGCACTCTTGAAATACATAAAAAAATTTTGTTCTTTTATTTTATACGTGTATTATGACCAAAAACGTGAACCAAACGCAACACCTCGAAAAGTAGGTAGGTCCGCCTTGTTGATAAAATCTCGGAGCTGTGTTGTCTGAAACAAAAAAATCAAAGTGCTTTAGGTTTGGTATGACAATGGCAATGTCCCCTGTGAATTTTGTTCAATTATTTTAAAAAATAAAAAAATGGTGAAGAAAAAACAAAAAATTTTCAAAAAACCGGTTTTTTCGCCGACTTTTGGAAAAATAATATAGTTAAATTCAAAATTTTTGAAAAAAAATTATAGGGGACATAGCGATAGGTTTAAAGAATATGTGGTTCAAATTTCATAAGGATCGGTCGAGTAGTTTCGAAAATTTCATCAACAAGGCGAGTAATCGCGTTGTTTCGAGAAAAACGCGTTTAAAGTTTTTTTTACATGAAATTCTTAAAAAAAAATTACTTACACCTAGTCAGCGATGCCTGGACCGTACAAAATTCCTTATCACACAATATTTCTTAATATATTTACTTTCGAAAAAAGTAAAAAACAAAAAACCGATTTTTCAAAAGTGAGTTACTAGACAGACCCCTTAAACGGAAGAAAACGTGGAAAAAAACAAAAACTTTTTCAGAAAACTCCAATTTTTATTGCGAAGGAGTTCCGGGATCGGGTCCGGCCTCAAAATCCAGTGGCATAATGAGTTTTACTTAAAGTTAGTCAGTATTACGATTTAAATTACAACATGGCGTCCTCATAATGGCGCTATTCATTCGGATTTTTTTTTAGTTATTTGAGTTTATTAAAATATTTCTGATATTTTGTCGTGTATTTTAATGAATATGTTCTGGTGGATTATTTTTTGGTTGGTGAATACAAATCCGTTATTAAATTTTGGAAATTCAAAATGGCGAATCCAATATGGCTATCCGAAATTTAAAAAAAATTGTCTGGTATTTGGTATATAATAGAAAGTTTGGCAGTCACATTGAATCCGCCGTTTTGAATTTGCAAAATTTAATAATGAAGTGGTATTCAGTCACCTCAAAAACAATCTACATATTCATCAAAGTACACTTCTAGATACCAGAAATATTTTAATAAAATGCAAATAACAACAAAAATCCGAATCGATAGCGCCCTTATGAGGACTCCATTTTGTAATTTGAATCTTAATATCGACCAACTTTTAGTAAAACATGCCACAGGACTGTATGAGGCCTGACACGATTCCAGAACTCCTTCGCAATAAAAATTGCAATTTACTGAAAAAGTTTTCGCTTTTTTCCACGTTTTCTTTCATTTATGTGGCCATAATGAAACACTGGAAAGTGATATCAAAAAACGGACTTCAGATTCGAAAAAAGCATACCCAAAAACTGTCGGAAACCTTCATTTCATAACAATATCTCAAAGATATCCATAAACTTACAGAGGATGAAAACCGGCGAGAATTTTTTTCGTTTTGGGACGAAACGGGTTAATTGCCCCTCTGATTTCAATTGTCCAACCCCTCTTATTTTAATCGTTTCCCCTCACGTCTTCCCCCACCATTGCACGAACTGAACGTAAAATATCTCGATGTGAATATCAATATTTCAGAATATCGGTGATTTCGTCTATCTCGATATTCAGTTAATCCAACGACAAAATTTATGTGTGAGTGGGGTAAGGGGAAGAGGGGTAGTCTTGAAAAACTTTAGCAGTTAAAATAAGAGGGGTCTTACTGTACTTGTTAAGTACAGTGGAACCTGTCTTATTTCAACTGGTCATGGTTTTCAAGATTGCGCCGACCCGTCTTATTTGAAATTTCCCCTTACCCCCTTACTCTACTTAACGCTTTAATAGTGGATGATAATATCTGATATCTTTTTATTTTTGTTAGACATCGTATATATTTTAGAGTTGAATTATGTAAAATAAATATATATATAATTTATCTGAAAAATGTGTAGAGAATTTTAAATTTGGATAAAACTGTAACGAGATCACAACTCCTGCCTTTATGTGATAAATAAAGACTGCAACATTTCGCATTTATTTATGGTCATTTATATCTGCATTCGAGTGTAGAAATAAACATTTTAAATTTACATTATGCACTTTATTACATATAATTATGTATGAATAATTTTTTTCAAATACACTGTGATTAAAACCGAAATTAATAAAGGAAACAATATTTAACCCAAATTTGCAAATATGATTAATGAAAGCTTCAAATCACTTCAAATTCAGTACTAAGCTGCTGATATTGGATTTGTTTGTTATTTTGCAAATGTAAGGCTTTTCAATTTTTGTGGAGATATTGAAATACACATCATTAAAAATTGACAACATCCTAACCTTCAAATGTGCACTTTTATTTTACGAAATTAGCAGCTTCTCGAATAATTTGTATGATGTAAATCATGAGTTTGATGCAAAATTTTAAATTAATTTAAAATTTCATTATATATCAGTCTACCGACTATACATTTAGGTTAAACGGTATTTACGCTGTACAACTTTGATGGTGTAAACTGTATCGAGATGTTCGAGCGGTGGTGGGGGAAGGCCTGAGGGGAAACGATTCAAATAAGAGGGGTTCTACTGTACATTGTTAACCCTTTTCGTCCCAAAAGTCCGGAATTTGGACACAACTTTCAACGATGTAACTTTTGTTCCAAACAACGTTAACAAAAATTGAAATAAGTCAAAATCGATAGATTTGGACCTCTTCTTTCAAATGCCGTGGTCAGAATCAGCCGGAAATTACAGAGAAAAAAGTTATGATCATTTTTTCGAAAAAATACTGATTTTTTCGACGTTTTTTCCCAATAATTGCGTTTTTTGACATTGAAAAGGGCAGTGCTGATCGTTGCAAAACGTACTAATCGCGTCTTTTTGCTCAGACCATTCTTCTCCCGTCGGATTTTTTCAAAAAACAAGATGGCGGCTTCAAGATAGCCGATATTGTAATTTTACATTTTCTCCCACAAATATTGATTACTTGACCGCGTAACGGTTCAAATCACGGAGAACTGGGATGAAAAAGTAATTACTATCATTTGTGAATACTTAGTCCTATCATGATTCATTCATAACCTCGAATTAGTCGTGTACAATGGGTTACTACCGATATTTTGTCTGATTTTCACTCAATTTGCAGGTCGCAGGTCAATCCACATCTTATAGTGCAACATAACTTTCAATATCTGCAATATTGATTTACAAAATACAAAACAAAACACAAAAATAAAAAACAAATATTTCCTCATTGCCTCCACGTGTTTTGAATAAAAAAAATGAAAGTAATAAAATTAAAATTAAAAAAAATGAAGAAAAGTATTTTAAAAATAAAAAAAAGTCGAACTGTACTAAATTTTTAGGTTATAACCCGATAATTAATAGGTCATAAGGGTATATGGTCATTTTTAATTTCACACAGAAGTAATGTTACGGAAACGTCGAAAATTGTGTTAAAATTAGACAAATAATCGGTATAAACCCATTGTGTCTAATTAATTTGAGGTTATGAAGTTATGAATAAATCAGGATGAGACTAGGTATTCACAAATGATAATAATTACTTTTTCATTGCAATTCTCCATGATTTGAGCCGTTACACGTTCAAATAATTGATATTTGTGCGAGAAAATTCAAACTTACAACTTCCAGACGCCATTTTGTTTTTTGAAAAAAATCCGACGGGAGAAGAATGGTCTGAGCAAAAAGACGCGATTAGTATGTTTTGCAACGATCAGCTCTGCCCTTTTCAATGTCAAAAAACGCAATTATTGGGAAAAAATGTCGAAAAAACCAGTATTTTTTTCGAAAAAATGATCATAACTTTTTTCTCTGTAATTTCCGGCTGTTTCTGACCACGGCATTTGAAAGAGGAGATCCAAATCTATCGATTTTGTCTTATTTCAATTTTTGATAACGCTGTTTGGAACAAAAGTTACCTCGTTGAAAGTTGTGTCCAAATTCTGGACTTTTGGGACGAAAAGGGTTAAGATGAACGTTATTTCGCCATTATTTCAGAATCCTAGTTCTTGGCCTCGACGTATTAAAAATGAGAAGGCTACGAATGCTTCAAAAATTATTCAGAATGATTCAGAAAATACCATTTTTTGGAAATATGAATTCAAAACGCCATAAAACTGAATAAATTCGTCAATTTTAATGAAAATATGGCGTTGAGATAAAACAGCGAGTCGGTATTTAGCGGCCCCTTAATCCCGGTCGGTAAATTGTGTTAACTTTTCCTTACGCGAGATGGCGCATCAGTAAAGATTTCTCGATTTTAGTGTTTCTCATCCTCTCTATAGAGAGAAACTGTCAGACTCAGAATTTAGATTTAATGTTGCATATATATATGTATGCAACTGCATTATGTGTCTTCGCGGAAATATCATATCGGATCGGAATTATTTATCATTCACCAGTTGTTGTCACGATCGTTGAGAACATGTCACTCAACGTTTGACGTTAGAGTGCCTGCGATATCCGTACTGCATGCATCATGATGCATTTTCGCAGAAACCTACCGTTCTCATTTCTTGTGGGTTAGAATAAATAATGGCATTGCGTGACTTTTTACGTCTGGAAGTCGACGGAAGTAAGTTTTGTTAATAATCATTAGTGTTTTCGGCATTCGTCTGTTTCCTGTGATAATTATGAAGTTTATTTTAAATTTTCGATGCAAGTTATCGATGGTACAGTATGAACAATTTTCTAAAACTTAAATAATCATTTTTTGCACTATACTTTGAAAAAATAATACTCTCCGTAAATATTATCACATCTGGAAGATTATTGATAGTAGGTTATGCAACATTTGACAAATATCAGCATTCGCTGTATCAATTAGAAATTATTTTCACAATTACGTCTGTAGGTTTCGAAATAACAGTATTAGTAACATCACTACCTTTAAGCATTTAAATTTTCAATACAATGTTGAAAACTATGTTGCAAATTAACTGTATACAGAGGAAAATTGCTAATTTAGTATAACAGCTGTGTGTTATACTTTGATCCTAATTGTAACAATTGATCAAACAGATCTGATTTAATAAAGGAAAATTACAATTTTTAGTGTTATATTTAGAATACTGGATTTTCCTACAATTTGCAGCAATTACCAATCTGTTAAAAGGATAAAAATAATATTGAAGTTAATTTTTAGTCTTATCATGAATTTGGTTCTCTTTTATGAGCAATAAGTCTTTTTATACAAGTGATTTAGATGCAGAATAATTGTATACAGTAGGACCTCTCTTATTCTAATTAATAAAGTTTTTCAAGATGGCGCTGACCTCTCTTATTCTAATTTTCCCCTTACCCCCCACTTACTTTGCTTGCGAGCTTGTGATTCGTGGACAATATTTTTCGTTGACTTTTCGTGTGATAGTGGGAGAAGACTTGTGGGGGAACAATTAGAATAAGGGAGGCTGGACAATTAGAATAAGAGAGGTCCTATTGTATAAGTATCGTATTTCTGAAAGACATTCTTTTACAACTTCAAGAGCAAAGGATGAAATATTTGGCGGCAGTAAAGTGACATTTTTATATTTTTATTCATGATATAATCGATCATATTTCTATGTAAACATTAGATATATTATCTTCATTTTACACCTTTTAATTACCCAGTAAACAAAAACGAATAGAAAGTTACAAATACGAATTGAAACAAATTCAAGTGAATTAAAATGAATTAAAACGCATGAAAATGATGAATTGAATCCACATTTTAATTCATTTTAATTCACTTGAATTCATTTCAATTCGTATTTTTAACTTTCTATACGTTTTCGTTTTCTGGGTATAAATTAATCATCTTTTTGATGCTTAAATAAGTGTTAACTTAAGTTATGTTTAAATATATAATTAATGATATAATCGATCATATTTCTATGTAAACATTAGATATATTATCTTCATTTTACACCTTTTAATTACCCAGTAAACGAAAACGAATAGAAAGTTAAAAATACGAATTGAAATAAATTCAAGTGAATTAAAATGAATTAAAATGCATGAAAATTCATTTTAATTCACTTGAATTCATTTTAATTCACTTGAATTCATTTTAATCCACTTGAATTCATTTCAATTCGTATTTTTAACTTTCTATACGTTTTCGTTTTCTGGGTATAAATTAATCATCTTTTTGATGCTTAAATAAGTATTAACTTAAGTTATGTTTAAATATATAATTATTTGTTCAACTATTAACTAAAATATCTTCGTTCAATAAAATTTTTATTGAAATTGTTTGCACATTCACAGTTTATTCTGTTATGTAATGTTTATTGCAGCAAAACTGAAAGATTAATCAGAAATCTGT
Organism: Trichopria drosophilae; assembly: GCA_030407085.1. Taxonomy (NCBI): domain Eukaryota; kingdom Metazoa; phylum Arthropoda; class Insecta; order Hymenoptera; family Diapriidae; genus Trichopria; species Trichopria drosophilae. The sequence continues at coordinate 11,573,631 of CM059582.1, read as the reverse complement.
ATACCATGCAGATTTTATGATTTAAAACCTCTCTATTTTCATGAATATTGATAAAATCAACACATCAAGCTAATGACTTCAGCCTTTTTTATATGAATCATTAACACATTAAATCGTTTGACACATTAATCACTAAATTGTCTGTAAATGCTTCTCTTAATTAATATTGCTTTCCGAATTATAGTAATTAAAGAGAAGTATTATTTCTATTCTTTACAAAATGGTTGAACATTTAATTAAATTGTAAAATTATTTCTTCGTTGTGTCGGTCATATGAAAATAAGAATAAAAAATGCATCTATTTGGTTTTCGATAGAAAATATGTGCGATGGAAATAACTTATATACAGATAGTCAGGATTTGTAATGTTATTCTTGATTAATTTTTTGTTAAGTGACACTTAACGTTGTTGTAAAAGTTAAACTGTTATACAATAATATAAGTAAAAAATAAACTTGAATAAAGCATTTATGAATACAAGTCCATTTTATGCATTCATTTTTATTATGTTGCAAACTATTTTGAGGTTATTTATAACCGGAGTAACACAAAAAGGAAATTTTCACTTATTAAAGTAACGGAGAAGAATTAAAGAATTTTTATTCATTGATTATTTTGAGGTTATGATTTTATTCATTATATTCTTTTCCGATTTCATATTTGTTGGAGAATTACACTCTGTTAACTTTTAAATTTCAATTATTTAATAATTTAATGACTGAAAAAAGACTTTCTTTTAGGTTATGGGTTTATGCATATCGAATATAAAAACATAATCAATTGCGTTTATACGCAAAACAAAAATAACATACAAATTTCTAGGTTACTTTATGGTTTATAAGAAAAATAAAAATATTTGATGATGAACAATCTAATTTATTTCGATTACTTACGATTCAAGAATTAAGAGTTGTAGTTGCCCAAATGAAAACATTTTTTGTACAATTCTTGTATAACATTCTTATTTACCGTGTTAAAGGTATAGGGGAAATGGACAGTGTAACAAAAATTGAACAAATTTCTACAAGGGTTAAAGGATTCCAATTTTCAATTTATTATACATACCGCAGTCCTCTCCTTAAGTTTTAGATTTTAGCTATAAAGATGGCGGCTTCTTCCCTAAAGATTTTCCCCTAACCCCCACTACTAGTTTTCTGCACGCTGCGCGCATGCGTGGTTAGTAGGCGTTAACAAAATAGTGGTGGGAGAGACTGTGAGGGGCAAATAAAACATCTTAACCCGTTTCGTCCTGAAATGCCGTTAATTTTGACTTCTTTTCATCAGGTGCTTTCTTAGAGAAAAAAAATCACTCAACCGTTTTGATATAACATACCTATTGTATTTTTTCTCGAACTTTCTAAATCCGGTTCCAGATTGACCATATCTGCCGCCATTTTTTTACTATGGCGGTTTAAACATACAAAAATTGTGTATTTTGAAAAAATTTCTTCAAATAATCGTATTTTTGAACAGGAAACCGTGTTCGGAACATGCTTAGTCTCTGTATCCGGTGGAGTAATTAGTTACACTAAAAGATAGGATGGTTATTAATTCTCCATTCAAAATGACGGCTTTAAAATGGCGGTTCTCTGTCAAAATTTTCTTGAAAAATTTCTGGAAGATCTAACTCAAAAGCTACGAGCTGTTTAAAAAAAATGTTGAGAATGAAAAGTTCTTAGAATTCATTGAGAAATATAGTGGAATTTTTTGAGATTTTTTAAATGAAGTTTTAAGAAATTTTTTTCAAAATTTTTTTCAAAATTGTAATTTATTTACGAAAAATTCTGAACAAAATTTTGTGCATTCTCTGATGAATTCTAAGAGAATTCTAAAAGTTTTCGAGGAAATGAATTTCAAATATTATAGTTTAAGATTTTTCTTTCTCGAAAACTATCAACTTTTGGGAAAAAATGCATACAATAAAAAACTATTAGAATTCATCAGAGAATGCACTAAATTTTGTTCAGAATTTTTCTAAAAAAAAATTACAATTTTGACAAGAATTTTGAAAAAATTTGTTCAAAAATTAATTTAAAAAATCTTAAAAAAATCCACTATATTTCTCGGCAAATTCTAAGAATTTTTGTTCTTAGCATTTTTTAAAACAAGCTCATAATTGTTCAGTTAGAGCGTCCAGACATTTTTCAACAAAATTTTGACTGAGAACCGCCATTTTGAATGGTGAATTAATAACCATCCTATCTTTTAGTATAACTATTTACTCCACCAGATACAGAGATTCAGCTTGATTCGAACACGGTTTCCTGTTAAAAATACGATTATTTGAACAAATTTTTTCAAAATTCACGATTTTTTTATGTTTAAACCGCCATAGTACAAACATGGCGGCAGATATGGTCAATCTGAAACTGGATTTAGAAAGTTCGAGAAAAAATACAATAGGTGTGGTTATATCAAAACGATCGAGTGACTTTCTCCATGAGAAAGCACTTGATGAAAAGAAGTCAAAATTTACGGCATTTCAGGACGAAACGGGTTAAAGGGGTTCTAAGATGCTCCGCCGATAACATAGGATTCACTAAAATTCGTAAATAAAAAATAACTGAATTTTCTAAAATTCAGACTGTGTAAAGGTGGACCTTGGTTTAAAGTATATGAGAAAAAATATTTTTCTATCGCAGTTGTGTCTAAAATGATACAGATGTTTTCCTTGTATGGCTAATTAGCATTTTTGCTTTGTCTTCTATTATATAATAACTCAAACAATTTCGAATGTATTTTTTTTTATTCCTGTGGCGGAAATTATATAAGATAATCCACTGAACTGTAATATTGTTTACATACATTGAAAACTACGATGGTAGTTCAAAGGTAATTATTTAAACGGAAACAATTATTCTTTTATCTCTTCAAATCGTGGATTCAGTCAAAGAATGTATGCTCTATCTCATACTCTGAAAGAAATATTGTATAGGAAATTATCTAACAAGGAAAAATTACTATTTTCTCTACGAATTTGAGGATAGACTTGATTTTCATCATTTTTACGAATAAATACCCTTTTTAAATGTTTTGATATACATTTGCAATAAAATGTCCTAAATCAGAATAGTAAAATATATAAAACGCTCTTGTCAAAAATGTTACTAGTCAGAATAGTAAACATGTTAGAGATAACTAATAATGAGAAGAGTGAACATTACTAATGCTAAATACATATTACTTTTACGCGAGTCTACACCAAACGATTTCTCGAATGTAGTTACGCTTGTCGCCGTTAGGCGCGTACGGGATATTTCGCAAGTCTAATGTGTCTCCATAGTAAATACAATTACTAGATTATAAATATAATTGTAATCGCTGACAATTTACACGTAAAATAAACCGTACCAATTGGACAACATTTTGTCAGTTCAACTAATATGGAATTACTGAATATTTGGCTGCTCACAGGCCTTTTAAAAGAGTATTGTGATATATGTAGGATGTTTATCTATGTGTGAATAAGATACACTGCGGCACTATTAAAACCCAATTTATATCGATTATTAATTTAATTAGTTTTAATTTCCTTAATATGAAAAAGCCCATTAGTAAATGTAAATAATATAAACACATTATCGTAATTTCAATTATCTAAATATTATGTAAGTTATTTAATTATCATATTAAATTAATAACTTAATTGCCGTTAATAAGAAATTAACAAAGAATACGGAATGAAATTTAGGAAGTGACTAATATGTATATCATAAACACTCTTAAATGTTGTATACGGGGCATTCCAAGGCAGATTTACAATCAAAATTTCATATTTTAATCAAAAAAGTAAAATACACGTGTTTTCACTTTTATTTTAATATGATATCTAAAATTTTCGAGTTATGATTTTTCAAAGTTTACGTTGTTATATAAACGTACCATTTTCAAACTCCTCAAATTTATTTGAATATAGAACATATATTTGTTGTGATAAAAGATTCGTATTTACTGACGCTTTGCGATGAAATATAAAAAACTTGAAAAAAAAACATTTATTTGGTAAATGTTATAAACAAAGTACCAAATAAATATGCCAACAAAATTTATTTTCAATTTTTTTATATTTCAAGTGTCTACGTTACGGACACGTGTATTAAAAATATTTTTTCTATATTTAAACGAATTTGAGTTAAGGTAAACGTACCAATGACGAGACATGTACCCATAGCTAGACAGATTAAGCGATATTCGTTTGTTCTGTAGACAAGCATTAGGTTGTCCAAATATAGAGTCGTTTTACTAAGCGTCCAGCTATTGGTACGTTTACTTTACAGGAGTTTATAAATGGTACGTTTTTAGAACATCGTAAACTTTGAAAAATCATAACTCGAAAATTTTAAATATCATATCAAAATAAAAAACACGTGTATTTTATTTTCTCTAGATTACGAAAAAAAATATGGTGCAGAATTTAAAATTTTTTGATTGTAAATCTGACGTGAAATGACCCATACTGATCAGAAACTTGTCTTACACGGCATTGAATTTCGAAATCTCGCGAATTTTCTACTGATAGAAGAAGACGGAAAGTGTCACGTTCATGGAGACAAACTGAAGATTTTGGCTTGAAATAAACTTTGCGTGAATTGGAGAAATCCTATATTCTATCTCAGTATTGGTAAAACAAGACAAGCCTATATATTTGTATGTATATTACGTTCTACATGTTACTCCAGAGATGTTAAAAATGACCACGATTTAGATCGCCGATTGGGTCTAATCTCTTATCGTTAGTTATCAATTCTTTAAAAGTAGATTATAAGCTTAGATAACTGACAAATTTAACAATTTATCAATACAAGGCTTTAGTCCAGTTTGGGTTTTTTTACTCAAGAGATTCAATTTTTATTGTACCTCTTCACAAAATTTGTTTGTACCAGAAGTATGGAAACTTATACAATTACGTTAATTTTATTTATTTGTTACGAGTAACAACCCTAATCTTAAACACTTTTACGAAATATTTGATACAGAGACTAAATAAATTTATTCATTTTAGAACAGACGTACAAAAAAGGCGCAGTGGAGTGATAAAGGCAGATATGAATCACGGAATCAAAAACATTGTCTAGTGTAATAAAATTCACAAACTCTACAAATGGTACATCATTATGAAAATCCGACCTTACTTACAAATAAGAGGTTAGTAAATGTGTATCTTATATTTTAAAATTTAGTAGTGCAATTACCAAGAAACGAGATAAATATCATTTCAAATGAACAGTCTTTTGTTTACACATTTTTGGAAAATCAATTTTGTTCAAAATCATCCTTGAAAGACACACGACAAATGCAAATTGAAACATTAGATTATACATAATTGATGCAGCATTTACAAAAAAAATAATCGAAAAAAGTTGGTCAAGGCGGATTCGAACCCGGGACGGCAACGTACAAATCCAATGACAACCACTGAGCCACATTACATTTTAGGATATAAAATATTGAATATGATCTCGGGCGACTATGTCAAAAGATTCGAGTTTTTCAGACACTGTTATTAAAGCAAAATTATACAACTATTTTTCCTATACCGGCATTTTCAGTCGTTCATGTTAAATTTACAACGAAGTAAAATTTCTAACCTCAAATATGGATCTTTCGTCACATATGGAAGCGTTTTTAAAATTGTACACTCCGCAAATTTTTCGGTTGCTTTTACTGGAAAAAAATGACAATTAAAATAATTGTACACCATTATTCTAAAATGATCAAACTTAATCGTGATCATTACTGCCTAAAATTTGGATATATACATTCAAAATTCTACATTATAGTGTAGAAACATACAAAGATAGGATTTTTTGCATAATTATTAATGAATCTTGTAAGAAATCTTGCTAATAAATTACTTATAATTATGAATCATGCATGTCAATGCCCAACACTTTTTTCCCAGATTAGGGTTCGTAATCTATTCGACAAACGGTATTTTGCGAGAATATTTGTGATAAGAGACGAAAAAGAACGTTGGATGTTTAAAAATAAAAAGTATCTGAATTTGCAATTGAAGATTTAGAAAATTTCACCACTCGTTTAATTTTTTAAGAGCGAAGTTACTATAATAAATATGTAAATGTTTCTTTGGTTCCTTGAAATTCATTTATTGATCTGGAAGGTTACGGTATCGTGCGACAATGGCACGTTAGAATAGCCTTGGTAAACAGCTGTTTTCTGCGTTAGTTAAGGCAATTTTCGCAGCGTCAGAGTTTTATTGTTTAAGGTGGTGTCTTCACGGTCAAACGGACGAGCAATTCCATTTATCGAAAAATATATTTATACGCCGTAAAGAAATCTCGAATATATATATGTGTGAAATATAAGTTATAAATATTTAAGATTTGAATGAAATAATTACCAAATTAAGAAAATTTATTTATGATCTTTCTTATTTTTTTCCACAACAGTGAACCGAATTTTGATTATTGTAGATCAAACATTTTATTATATCTAATGTATTGGTCAAAGTATGTCTTTTTATTATTATTTGTATTTAAACTTGTTGGTTGAATTGAACATAAGTAAATTCAAATTTATAGTAGAAAGATTCATCATCTACATATCCAGACATTTTTCTAAGGTTATCAAAAACCAAGATGAACACAGTATTAGAAATATTTCCGGCTGGAAAGAGTGGACGCGGTGGGCGTCGTTTTGTGCTGACACTTGCCGTTGGCATGATTGTGGGATTTTTGTCTGCCTTTTTACTTATCAACCTACAACAACCATTAGTTCACAAGTTGACAAGTTCAACCTACTCTATCCACTCATTTCGAGATCCACACAATTCGGCTGATTTGGAAAACGAAGTAAACTATTTTATCCTTATGTTTGCCAAAAATGACTAGTGAAAAAAAAAATGATAATTTTGTTGTATATTCAGTTAGGACCTGAAATAGATGTAAATTTGCATAGCCATAATGAAGAATTCCACAAAAACGAAGACCGACTTGCTATGGAAATGTCTGAAAGGATTCGAGTGTTGTGTTGGGTCATGACAAATCCGAAAAATCACCAGGCCAAAGCTCGACACGTAAAAGCTACTTGGGGGAAGCGTTGTAACATCCTCCTGTTTATGAGTTCTGAAGAAGGTTCGAATTTATATCTATTTTTCAGAGCTCACAGTTTGATCTCGTATAATGTAAGGTTTATTGCAGATCCTAATTTACCCTCCATTGCACTGCCGGTGAAAGAAGGCAGGGACAATCTCTGGGCGAAAACCAAAGAGGCATTTAAATATGTATACAAACATTATAAAGATAAAGCGGATTGGTTCCTGAAGGCCGATGACGATACGTAAGTTTATTTATGAGCATGTTATGCATATTACAAAAATAATATTCGTTTTTCGGGAATTTGGCGATATTCACGTTTTCCAAAAAGAAATTATTGATCGTATCTTCCATAACAGCTGTATGACATACACTCACAATGATTTACTGTCTTATTCATCGAATTGATTACTTTATCTCGTCAGGCTTAAGCGTATTTGAGTACAAATATTTGAAAACGATAAAATTATTTATTCAAATTATTTCTTAATTTTGTACTCACATTTTGTAGTGTGTTCAGAAAGTTTAGTACGTTCCATACTTCCTTCAAATCGTTCTTAACTTTTTCGATATACTATGCGTAAAATTTGATTTTACGCACCGTTTTTAGTGCGCCGCGGTCATCACGCGTGCGTAACATCATATTTGACCCACAAAAAATGGCGCACAAATTTTACGCATAGTATATTGAAAAATATCGTTCGACACGCGTGCGTAAGAATTCGATTTTACGCATCGGCCTATCTAATCGCATGTTAAAAACGATGCGTAAAATCGTATTTTACGCACTAGTATCGAAAAATACTATTATGGTTCTAATCGACACTACATTTTCTATCTGGTTTGTCTAATAACAAACTTTTTCTTATAGAAAAATAACAGTATTCTTTGTAGTTCGAGCAAACATTTTTGTTTTAAGGAATGTTACGTTTAAACACTTGGTATTCCAGACGCTACAACAAAAATTTTCTGACTTAATAAACTTATTCATTCTTAGTTCAGACCTCAAGGTCTCGATGTAATAGCTTTTAGGCACATTAAGATACTTTAAGAGAACGAAATAGCAGAAAACTCCGCTAAAAATATTTACAATAATGTCCGAATAGTTTTGTAATTGCGTCATGTAAACGTAAATGGGTTATCTGCAATTTGGGATGAGTTCTAAAACACACCAGAGATAAAAACAAAGGTTGTAACAGGATACCGACGTAATCTAACGTCTATGTGTCACCACTTCTGTGGATCTATTTCTTTATTAGATTAAAAAAAAGTCGTTGAAGAAAATGTCTTTGAATATACTAGTTCTCCTTTCATAACAATTGACAGTGTTTTCAGTTCAAGTGCATTTGAATGCTTGTGTAATTTTTCCTACCTGTTCTTTGCAAAAATTAATGTTTTACTTTTAATTTTTTAGTCATCATAAATTAGTTTAATTTCGAATTTTCATTTTACTATAGTAGATTTCACACATTTCTTTATTTCTTTATCGGTAAAATAAATATAAAGAAAGATTTATATCCGGTAAATGTGACTTTTCAAATCTATATTTACTGTTTTTCTTTTTTTTTTAATAAAATAATTTTCTATATTGCACCTTTTATTCCAATTGTTTTCTCTAGCAAGGATCTTAGTTTTGTTGTAATCGAACTCGTTTCCGTTTCATTTTTATGGTAAGTGAAACCTGCGTGCTGATATTTGGTATTCGACATTTCTTTATTCTGTGGCTTGTAACTTATCTTTTCCCGGTTGGAATTACGCGAGATTAGCGTTAAAATGTGACGAGACTATTCTGATATTACTTCTTTTGAAAATTTTAGCAATTTTGTCAGTTAAGCCTTCAAAATACACTTTCATATTGGCAAGCTATTTTGAATGTTATAATTGCTTTTTATACATTATAATCAAGACCCTAATTTTATTACATCTGATGCCGAAAAAATATGGAACCCAATGATATTATAAACATAATAAAAAGCAGATAGAGATGCAACGCCAGCGGTGAAGTTTCCTCATTTTTTCAATGAGATTCTGCTTCGTTCGTCTGATGATAAAAAATAACCTTTTCAATTAAAATTAAAAATCGATCAAATTTCATAGTGATTGAGATATGTTCCTCCTCGGGATTGCACGCGAGTCGGCCAAGAGGGGGGAAACTATAGATTTTTCATTGGTGGGACATAAGCCGAATTTCAGTTGTTAAAATCCGATCCACATCTATTTATTATTATAATAAAATTGTATAAAATATTAATTGATGTTATAGCAACCCAGCAAACCAAGAATGATTGAGAAGCATTGAATTTTTCAATACTTCTGAATTCTATTTCTGTATCCTTCAGTAAGAATTAAGAAGCATAGCAAATTTTAATTTTTTGTTTTTAAATTTTTTCCTCTTTATGTACAAAAAATTTTGTTTCATTTTCTTTTTAATTTTATTATTATTTTTTTATTTAATTCAAAATCTGACAAAATTTTGGGTGGTGCGTCGATAGGGGGGATGACCTCGAGTCGATTAATGCGTACATGTAAACAGATTCTGAAAATTTGCCAAACTGAACATTTTCAAAATTCTCGAATATTTCGAAAACGGCCAGAGCTGAGCGAATTTTTGTTTGGTATGTTCATACTTCAGGAAGGACAAAAAAAGCACTCGCATCACATGACTCGATCACAAAGCATTAAGAAAATTTTGAAATTAGTCCCACAAATGCTTCCAGAAGTATTCAAAAAGAAGTATCCAGGTGCATTGAAAATATTCGCATATATGCTTTTAAAAGAATTACGAAGCATTCGCAAACGATTCGATGACAAAGCATAGACAAGGTTTGAAAGCTCCTTCCACAAATACTGCTAGAAGTATTAACAATCATTTACTTTATGACTTAATATTACAAGTATTAAGAAGCATTCAAAATTAAAGATTTAGTCCTAATTGAAGTATTCAAAACGATTAAGTTTAAAGAAGGATTCACAAGAAGCCAGAAATAGAATTCACGCTCAGATTCCACGTACTTTAAATTTAGAAACGTTGTTTACAAACAAGCCTACGGCCTGCCGATGGGTTCACCTCTTTCTCCGGTTCTAGCAAATCGCGTAAGAAATGTACAGAAAGTAAATATTAAACCCCCTTTCTTCTATACACGGAAAGAAAGAGTTAAGGAAAATTTCTACAATTAGCTGACCACTTTTGGACGGGCCATGAATTCTATAGAATTTATTTCATTTTTATAGAACGAATGACGGACTGAAGAAAAAAAGTAGATACAGATGAAGAATTAGCCGTTAATTAGTGAAGTTCCGTGAATCCGTAAGGTAGTTATTAATTTCTGAACTCGAGATCGGTACCCAGTTAACACCGAGACGTCTCAAAGTTGGACGCAAAGCGGTCCTGACAATTTTCAGACAGTCCTGATTTTAAGTCTCAAAGCCTATTCAAAGACTCCTTAAAGGCGTCCAATGCACACTCGAAAGACCGGTAGTAAAGGCGACAAAAAAGTCGCCTCACTTAAGACGTCTAAAAAAGAACAATTATGCCGTCTCTCGCAGTGACGCGACTAATATTATTATCCAGCGCTGGTGACCTATTTTTTCATATACAGTAATATGGTAATGTTTATATTTAATATTCATTAATAATTGGTACATATGCATATTTATTTATTTATAGTGTTCACTTTTATAAGTGTAAAGCGTGTCATAACATAAAGGAGATATGTGATTATAATCATTCGGCTGCATATATACTGGTCTACATAAAACTTTGCCACTTGCGAGAAAGGCAGAATAATGCATCATTTTATAGACGCCTCTAAGACGTCATAAATAGAGACGGTGCTTAGACGACCTTTTCAAGACGGTCTTCCAAGGCCGGCTTTTTGTGAGCTTTTAGACACGACTTTAAGTCGTCTCGAAAACGACGCCTGTATGACGTCTTTCCGCAGCTTGTGTTAACTGGGTAGTCTACGGAAGGTGCATTAGTATGGCGATTCAAACAGCTACAGTGGCGCACGTGGACTGATATGTACACGTGGAGTTTAAAAGTTTATAAAGTTTATTTTTACGTTTCCTTGTGAAATTTAAAATGCCCCCTCTAATAGACTTGGAGCATTTAGTTGACGCACTTAGAGGGTTTGTTATACCTCTTCGTGAAATAGAGAGGTTGAGAAAAATATAGTTTTTGTGGATATTCGAGAAGAGAAAAATTGAGGCTCTTTTTGTCAGGACCACAAAAATTCACGAAGATCCTTCCCAAAGTACCACGAAGTACAAATCCAGATTAATAAAAAAAAAAATTAAAAAGTGGAAGAAAAAATAAAATCAATTTCATATTCGTTTCCAGCAGGTGCTTCAAAGGAACACTGCTGTAAACATGCAATGGCTACGCTTATTTATCTTGAAAAGGAATGATAAAAATATAATATTCTGTTAATTTTACTAAAATATAATAAAAGATGTAATGAAGTATATATTTTTAAAAAATAATAATATTAATTCTCTTAATATTAAATAAAATGAACATAACCTAAAATTAATTTGACTTATTACTTAGTTATTTTTATTATTGTTAAAAATTTACTTACTCAATTAGTAACTGACTTTTTACTATTATTCTTGGAGTTATTAACTAATTTAGATTATAGAGTATGCAAATCATTTTATTTAATATATGATTCTTCAGGCACGATGAAGAATGGGGAACGTTGACATGTACTTTTTTTCGACTGGAATCTCGCAGTTATTTCGTTCCCATTTTTTTCCCCTCCGTCTGAAAATACATATTTTCTTCCATGATTATTAGTTGATATTTAAATAATATGGAAAGTATTATTAACCTCGATTTAATAGTAATCTAAACTTGAAAACCTCTCAAAACATATATATTTACATTGAGCACCATACAGTGAGTCGTATACATATTAGTTCAAACTCGAACACCAGGTGCGCCACTGTTCGAATCGCCAAAAGCGAGAATGAACGGAAAGCTATACGCGTGCATCTGTCGCGTCTCTGTCCTCCTATTGGCCAGCAGAGGTACTACATCCCTTCCAAGTTTCTTGAGCGCTGGCGGCTGATCGAGATCGCAATCCGTTGGAATTATACCGACAATAATGTTACCGACGGCGCTTCTTACGCCCTCGAACTTTTGACTATTCCGTGAGATGGCGTTTGTTGTTCTTTCTCGCAAGTACCAGGAATTTGTGTTGATCCCTATGAAAGAAAGATATATCATGTAATTCGGTGCAATGAACTGAATAGATTTAATAACAGATTTCTTTAACTCTAATCCAATTTTTCTTTACAATCGCCTGATCCTTCAAAAAGTTGTTAACTAGTTGTACAAATTTTCCTTGATTTTCTTTACGTGTAAGTACGTAGATTATATTCTTACATACACCCCAGTGGTTTGGAAAATAACGTCTTAAAAGAATTTAACAACTTCGATACAGTAAACTACAGATTAAAATTTACCTTTGAATTAAACAAAAATAAAGAAAAGTTTCATAAAAAAACATGGTCTGGTAGATATAATCATTATATTTCCAAACGTCCTCAAGCATATGAAATAGGTATGGTTTAAAACTTTCCAATGCCAGTAGTTAAGCAGTGTATTAAAAAACGAATGAATTTGAATTTCAATAAACAGGAGCCACGACATTAGCAACTATGAATAAATAATTCAAACAGCTAGTTGTCCTTATATCAAAGGCCTACCTGAATAGTCTCGACACTTTTTAATGCTAATATCGCGCAAATCAAACCAGGAAAAGATAAGTTACCACCCATAGAATAAAGAAATGTCGTTCACCATATAACATGCATGCATTGTGATAAATCGTACTATTTCCGCGATACTTTTAACATTTGATCTATAAAAGGTTGTTGTTTATTTCCCCCGAAATGGAGAGTTGTTTTCGTTGATTTAAGAGATGCAAATAGTAATATTTAAGTACAAGTCATGTAACAACTTAACGGGTGCTACTAGTATAAAGGAATGAATAACGTAATATAAAATAATACATTTTCTTCTTTTTTTCTATTTTTCTAACTTGTTTTTCAGCCGTAGTGACCTTTTGCAACTTGAGAAAAATCAATAACAAAAATATAAACAATTATAAACAATTGTTAAAAACTAACTATCTGCTTGAAATATAAGGTCAGAAGAAGAGTTTAAGCCTAGGTAAATAAAAAAAAAATTACATGTGTCGATGTGGCAGTGTGCTGCATACTGCAAAAATCGAATTTTTTTTTATTTCGGGAATTTTTATCTCGGAATTGCGCCATCGTGCGCAAAAGTTACATAGAATCTTTTTTGGTCAGAATTGCCCGAAGAATAGAAAAAAATTTTTTAGGAAGCGAAAAGTAAAAAAATTAAATTTAATTGTTTAAACAAATTGTTATAAACAATGACGGACCATCCGGAGAGCTTTCCACCCTAAAAATTCGGATTCAGTGACCCAAAATACGTAAAAAATAACGAGGTGGATCCGGCGACTTGAAACATGTCGTGCGTGCCAATACTAGATGTGCGTATATTTACAGACAAAAAACAGCGTTAGTAAAACTTCAATAAATGGCGAAGGTTTAAAATGAATGATTAAAACTAACTTTCTGCTTGAAATATAAGGTCAGAAGAAGAGTTTAAGCCTAGGTAAATAAAAAAAAAATAACATGTGTCGATGTGGCAGTGTGCTGAATACTGCAAAAATCGCATTTTTTTTTATTTCGGGAATTTTTATCTCGGAATTGCGCCATCGTACGCAAAAGTTACTAAAGACCTTTTTTGTTTAAAATGGCCCAAAAAATAAGAAAAAATTAAAAATTGCTTAATTGTTTAAAAAAATTGTTATAAACAATTTCGGCCCACTCGGAGAGCAATCCACCCTCGAAATTCGGATTCAGCGGCCCAAAATACGTCGGAAACACCTTATTGCATAAGGGGACCTATAAAAGGCTACGAAACGGTCCCTGCTTCTAGACTACACCCAAAAACCCAGCTCTATAAAATACAACTTTAAAAAATTTGAAAACATTATTTCTTTAGTAATTTTTGACGTGGAATTCAATAGTGCTAGAATAAAAAGTGTAAACAATTATTTTGGTCCATAAAAACTTAATTTTTTTCGAAATTTTTTAAAATCCATCCATAATTATTTAGAAAATATATTTTTACGTTCACCATATTTTTAAATTAATTTAGAAAAATGTATAAGCAGTTTTTCGAAAAAATAATTTTTTTTTCGCGTTAATATATAAGTGTCGGAAAAATTATTTCTAGAGCAGTTTCTAACGTGGAATTTAGTGATACTAGAATAAAAAATGTAAACATTGTTTTTACCATTAAAAAAATTGTTTTTTTCCATAACAAAATTATTTTGTCGAAAAAAAAATGGAATTTTTTAAAATCCATCCGTGATTATTTAGAAAATGTGTTTTTATGTTCACTCTATTTTTTTTATAATTTTTAAATTAATTTAGAAAAATGTGTAAGCATTTTTTTGAAAACGCAACTCTTTTTTTGCCCTAAAATTTTCGGGACAAGCATAACTTTTCCACTTTATTTTTACACTACTGTATTTCTCGTCAAAAATTACTACAGAAATAATTTTTTAAAGTTATATGTCATAGAGCTGAGTTTTTGGGTGTGCCCTCCCCTTAATAAATTTTAACATCTTTTCTTAATCACGTATAAAGGTATATGCCATCGTTTTTCCTTACTGATGATTTCTGACTTTGGCATAAAGAATGAAACGTGAATAAAAATTCTTATTATTACGGTGACTTAATTAAACCTCTACTATTTATTGAAAATTTTAAAACATACAGTCGAGAAATTTACTAATCGATAGTATCGCTATTTTCTAGAATAAAATACATGTTTACAGATATATCAACAGCCTTCTTATATCACGTTGATTATGTAGGATGACTACTTTTTCATTTCAGGTATGTGATAGTAGAAAATTTGAGGTACATGTTATCAGCGTACACTCCAAATTTGCCATTGTACTTCGGATGCAGATTCAAGCCCTTCGTGAAACAAGGCTACATGAGCGGTGGCGCAGGTTACGTACTTAGCCGTGAGAGTGTTCGTAAATTTGTCGAAGAAGGTTTACCCAACAAGACGAACTGTCGACAAGACAATGCCGGGGCAGAGGACGTGGAGATGGGAATATGCTTAGAAAATATTGGGGTCCAGGCCGAAGATACTCGCGACCAATATGGTAGGGGAAGATTCTTCCCCTTTGTGCCAGAGCACCATTTGATACCAAATCACGTCGACGACGGATTTTGGTATTGGAAGTACATTTACTACAAAACCAAAGAGGGTTTGGAGTGTTGTTCGGACAGTGCAATATCGTTCCATTATGTGTCTCCGAATATGATGTACGTACTAGAATATCTCATTTATCACTTAAGGCCTTACGGTATAGTGCATAGTGTAGAAGAAACGCCAACCAAATCGCCATCTTCAAATGTAAACACTCTAGTCCATTGAAACAAAAGTTTTTCACGAGTAAATAAGTTGCCAGTAAGTAAACTTCATCGTATGGGATAATTTGTTACGATGCATAAGAAAATTTATAATATGTCTAAAAAGTTGAATGTTTTTGGAGTTCACATCTCTGAGAGTCTCGATTGAAAATTAAACTATAGATAGTTTATGAAACGTTTAAAACGTTTTTTCCACGACTGTCGAACAGAATTGTTGTTTTTAAAAATTACTGATTTTTCCTATTTATCCCGACTAGTCACTTAAGATTTTAATTATATTAAGTCAATATTTTTCATAGAAGTACTTGATAGGTTCTAATGTTTTCGTTTACAGAATATTCTTCTGTTTTTACGTGAACTTCGGCGTGAGAGGTACTGTACAATAAAGATCTATATCTAGTTTATAAATAGACGCATTATTTTTCTGCATATTAATCGAATTTTACTACAAATTTCGTTCGCAGATTGTAATGTGTAATTGTATCCTTTACGTTTATCCAGTTTGGATTTTCGTATACTGTCACATATATTTTTTTACGAGAATATGCTTGTATAGTTCTATACCAACTAAAAATACTCTTAGCCTTTAATGAATTTTAGTACTTTGAAGTGAACAAAATTTTTTGTTTGTATTTATATTTTATTTAGATCAATTTCTTGTGTTTTCAATGTATTAGTTACACACAAATATTAGTAGCATGAATATTATTTTTATGTGTTACTACCACATATCGTTGCCATTGAATGATGTACAGTAATTTTAATAAAACAGCCGATTGCTGTTTAGATTTTTAATATTTTCTCTTTCATGCTATTTTACGCGATTGTATGAGAGAAAATCTAAACTGATCTGGTTATTCTCTTTATAACGGATGAATTAATGTAAGTCATGTTTGATACCTGTTAGGTGCCACCTCATACGCGACATGGATTGTAATCGCATTAGTTTCTTACTAAAGATTATGTGCAGAAAAATAACATCTAATATTAAGCTTACACGGAAAAAATTAAAAATTACATTGGCACAAATGTATGCTTCTCTTTCTGACTCATGGATAGTAAGCTGTTTTGGCTTAGCAATGACAAGTAGTCATTAGTAAGGAACATCCCTGTGATACCTACCGACAAGGTACGATTGCCTTGAAAGAACTCAAGCCGTTTTTACTTGGCAATGTTCCGCAACCACGGTATTTTATTTTGTTCCGTGTACAGTATGTTTTAAAATATGGCCAGAGTGTTAGCGTGTCGATATGTCACATTTTGGATATTAAGAATTGAAGGAAACATGATGTAAACCTATTTGTTATGTGAACAATTATTTTATAATATTTATTTATTACTCATCGAATGTATTATAAAATAACGACATGTCTTCGTTGAAAACATTTCAATTCTGTGAACAATTAGTGTTAAATTTCGATATTCTTCGATTGTAAGAAATAAATATAAATTTGTATACAAATGTTTTAATAATTAATTGAGAGACGAATTTTACCTTTTGTACTCCTACAACCATATTTTTTCGACTTTAACCCTTTAAGTCCCAAATATGCACAATTTGCACATGGATTTCAGCATTGTTTTATGTATAAAATGAAAATTTAAAAAAAATGGAAACATCTATATCCAACTAGTTTTGAGGTCGTTCTTTCGATTGGCGCTACTGAAATTTTCGAAAAATGACGTTTAACGCAGTTTTTTTACAAAAATACTGAAAAAAACGCGATTTTTTAGCTATAATTTTTTTTTAAAAGCATTTTTAACTATGATATCGGTTTCAGATCACCTTCTAATCTGTCAGAAACGTGTTCCCGATTGTTTTACTTCAAAATTATACATTCACAAATTTTAATTTACTTTGTGTTTCGTTTCAAAATGGCGTCTGAACGTTGAACATTTTTGAGAGTGAAGAAAATGCTATTATATCGGATCTGCTAGGTTCTTTGTAGTAAAATCGTACAAATAAGTTATTACGAGTTTTGTATGACCTATTTTGATTTACGGAAGCAGTAATATCCCATAAAATCCAATTTCAAGATGGCGACTGTCACAAAAACCATTTATATAATCAAAAAAATCTTAAGAATAATGTTGACGTGAAAATCTGAGTGGAATACGATAGTATTTTTCCTATTCCAGAAATGTGAAATTTTACAGAACGGGTCCGCCATATTGGATCCGCCATTTTGAATTTCGGTAAACTGACTCAAGATTTGAGTTTAGCGATGACTGAAACCTATGAGATGGTAATTAGCAAATTTCACACCAATTTTGGTTGTCTCGAAATACACGTATTTCTACTGAGCACATGACAGTCGCCATCCTGAAATTGGATTTTATGGGATATTACTGTTTCCGTAAATCAAAATAGGTCATACAAAATTCGTAATAACTTATTTCTACGATTTTACTACAAAGAAAATCTAGCAGATCCGAAATAATAGCATTTTCTTCACTTTCAAAAATTTTCAACGTTCAGACGCTATTTTGAAACGAAAAACAAAATAAATCAAAATATGTAAATGTATAATTTTGAAGTAAAACAATCGGGAACACGTTTCTGACAGATTAGAAGGTGATCTGAAAAAGGTATCATAGTTGAAAATGCAGTTAAAAAAAAAATTTCAGCTAAAAAATCGTGTTTTTTTCAATATTTTCGTAAAAAGCTGTGTTAAACGTCATTTTTCGAAAATTTTAGTAGCGCCAATCGAAAGAGCGACCTCAAAACTAGTCGGATATAGATGTTTCCATTTTTTAAAAATTTTTATTTTATACATAAAACGATGCTGAAATCCATGTCCAAATTGTGCACATTTGGGACTTAAAGGGTTAAGAAGAAACTTAGCCATTAAGTCCAAAAATAAATTCTTGTCTTGAAACTTAAAAGAAGACGTTATCATTTCTCATTTTAAGACTGGAAGGCTTATAACAAACAATGTTTTATTAAAAGCTTAAAATGAGACGATCATGATGATTGTTTTAAGGTTTCTGGGTCAATTTTTCTTCCAGCTGTAAGAAAGACGCAAATTAAATGGCGATTCAGATCTTGTTTGGGACAAACACCCAATAAGAGTAAACAACATAAACAATAACGACATTGCAAGAAGAAACAGGCTAAGTAACAACTCGACGATTGTTCTGAGCAGATTTTTTTATCACATCCAACCACATGAAAAGTTTTACGAATTTTTTCACGAAGTTGTGCCTCGTGCGACAGTATTATAGAAATTAAGAAGTTAGTCATAAGTGTACCAATGCACTGGGGCACTCACCATTTTTACTCGGAGTGCGGAAAGGAGTTTTAAATACCTTTAGTGACACAGTGAATCGATTTATGATTTTGAAAATGACAAGTGTATTTGTGTTAAACATGTTCCCTTGAGTCCATTAATTACACAGCCCAACAAAAATTTTAGAATTTCACTTTGCCCTATAAGTAAGAGTCGATTCTGGTAGGATTTTTGCTCCAGAATCCAAATATGACCGTAAAATATCCAATTGGCTCTAGTTTTTGAGATATTGAAAGTCAAACGTGTCAAAAAATCCGATTTCAGGCATTTTGAGCATTTATTCACAGCTCTAAAAAATTCTGTTGTTCCAATAGTAAGAGTCAATTCTGATAGGAGTTTTTAAACAGAATCCAAATATGTAAGCCAAAATATTGATTTGGACCTACTTTTTGCCCAAAATTGAAGGTCGAAAAAGTAAAAAATCGTGTTTTAGGACATTTTCACATCTATACCACAGAACTCGCGGCAAAATATCAAGAAATGCAAATTGGCGGATCCAATATATCCGACGAACTTTTAGAAATTTGAATCACTTCAAACTCATTATCATTTTGGAAACTTTACTCTGTTTTTTACCACATTGAAGGTCAAAGGGGTAAAAAATCGTATTTTCAGACATTCTTTTCTGTTTTTCTAGAAAACTAGTTAAGACGATAACGAGTTTGAAGTGGTTCGAATTTTAATAGGTTTGTCGGACATGTTGGATCCACCATTTTGTGTTTTTTTATTATTTGCGTCGCGTTCTATAGTATAGACGTAAAGAATATCCTAAAGCAAGCTTTTTTACAATTTTGACCTGGAATTTGGACAAAAAATAAATCCAATTCAATATTTCCGAATACATATTTCGATTACGTGAGAAAAATTATATGAAAATTGACTTTTACTAGTGGAGCAACATCATTTTTTGGTATCTGTGAACAGATATTGAAAAATGCCGAAAATCACATTTTTAACCCCTTTGACCTTCAATATCTCAAAAACTGGAGCCAATTGGATATTTTGGTGGTCATATTTGGATTCTGGAATAAAAATCCTATCAGAATCGACTCTTACTTGTAGGGCAACAAAATTTTGTTGGGCTCTGTTATTGTTATAAAATTAAATTGAAACTAAATCCCCCTAAATTCAGAAAAGTCTACGTAAAATAATATAAAAAAGAAAAAAAATCCCCGTATTTTGGGTATTTCATTTACTTCGTTCCAATGATCGATTTAGCTAATATGAGTTTTCTTTTCATGTAGGAATAGAACGCATATTAATTTATTACAATGAGAAAAGATTCGTCGAATTCTTTCAACGGATGAAATATATTATTAGTGCTATGCAAATTTCATTATATTGCTAAAAGATTCTTTCTATTCAACAAACTCTTACTAAGACAAATAATTTTTCGTAGTAAAAATAAAATATTTTATCCATTGAAATAACATATTTTATTGTGCTATCAGTTGTACGTTTTATGTACGATTTTAGTCTAAGTTTTTTTTAACATTAAAATAAATTTCATTATGAATCCACCCTCAAATATGTGCTTTTCCATGAAAATATGGCGACAGTAGAATTGCATTTGATTAAAAAAGCGAGACAATAAACAGTGGCTCCTTAACCCTTTATTTCATACCAAATTTTCATGTTTTCGTTAAATGGTCGAATTAAAAAAATCGATAATTCTGTCGGAAATTAAAAATTGCAGGTTGCGGACGTCATCTTGAAATCGACATTTTTTTAAACAAAACCGACGGCTATATTCTTGAATTTCAAAAATCTAATCATGAATTCGGAATCATCGACTCAAAAACATAAAGATACTAAAAGCCATCAAAATCGATGAATGTTTAATACTTTTGGTCCTCAATTTTGGATCCGCCATTTTGAATTTAACAAAACCAATAACAGATTCGTAATCAGCACCCCTAAAAACCCTCGAGTAATGAGTTTTGTTTGACTAGAATTACTTTCGTGTACGATGATGGGTGATTTAAAAAAATGCACAATTATTTCGTCGTATCAACCGCCATTTTGTTAACCTCTTCACTGGTAGGCGTTTTCAAATAAAAAGTGCCAAAACTGGTACGAGCCAGTTTTCGTCTAATTTCGATGACAATGTTAATTAGGGGGTTTTGATGGTCGCTGATTACGAATCTGGCAGATCCAAGATAGCGGACCAAATACAAAAAGTTACACTGTAAAAAATGGTTTCGTAAAATCACAACACAAGTGTGAAATTACACACCCGAGTTACCACTCTGAATGGTGTAAAAGTATAAAATCACTAGTATTTTTACACCAAAACTGTAGTACAAATATTGTGAAATTGTCACTCTGAGAGTAGGTTATATAAATTACCACTTCTGAGAGCAGTAATTTTACACTTTTTGAAATTACTGTTTGAATGTGAAATTACATCTGACAATGTTAAATATACAATTTCTCTAGTAATATTTTCCATTCCGCTCGTGACCCGGGCAGCCATCATTGATGATATACTTGTTTGAATTTCTCGTAAAGATTTCGGTTATTTGTTATGTGAAGATATTTTTGATCTCATCAAACATGTGCAGAGGTATATATATCATATGCTACATATTTATTTGACCAAATAAAATGAAGTTTCTTTACAAGTATTTTGAGGTTAAGTTTGTTGGATTTATTTGTAAAAGTGTACACGTTAATTCGTAAACTACAAACTGTTAAAGCGGGTGAAGTTTTATGAACCAAATTTATTGTAAAGTGACTATTTACATGTATTGTTTATTGTCGTTAAATGCAAAACTATATACGATTCGTTGTTTGTCAGGTTGAATTTTATATTACAAATGCTATTGTATGATAAATAATAAATATTAAAACATTCCTAAAAACTATTTGATTAATTCTTAAACAAATTGCAATATTTTTAAATTCGCAAAAAAAAAACATTGCAATGCATATATTATAATATATAATACAATTCAGTATTTAATACATATATACTGCACGCACAAAATGTGTATTTAACCTAAAAAATGTGAAAAATTCACCGTTATTGTAATTTTATTGCAGCACTGTAATTTCACTATAATGGTGTGATTTTGCTATAAACACAGTAATTTTACTACATTAATTGTAAATTCTAACCTGCAATTTCAAGTCTGTTGACAATCGCTGTAAATTTACATCTTTGTTGTAATATTTACAACTTTCTAGGGATTTTATTACTCTCAGACTAGGTTATACAGATTACCTACTCTCAGAGTAATAATTTCATACAATCTTTTTTTACAGTGTACTTGATGTAACAGAAATTTGTTACCCGGGAGTTTTTGGCGTCTAAAATACTCTTCGTCCTCTTCTTTTCGTTGAGCAGAAGAAATATGCGCACTTGTCGGCTCCTCTCGTAAAAAAAAAATACTAGTGCGCACAAATGATCGGCACTAGTAGTGTTCACTAATAGTAATTTCGGGCACTATTAGATTACTAGTGCAATTCTGCAGTCTCGCAAAACTATGGCAAAAGTATTTTATGAAATACATGAAATTTAGGTCGGCTAATATAAGGTCAAAATTTTGAATTTTGAGCAACCGATGACGGATTCGTAATCAACGACCCCAAAAAACCCCTAGACCAATTCCATATCAAATCATGCAACGAAAATAAGTTCGAAATTCCAAATCATGTTTTATATGACTTTTATTGTTCTTTTGGACAAATAAAAAAGATACGTATTTTTTGTTTTGTTACGAGCACTACAAGAATTACGCTACTTCCATCATTTTCTTCCAAACCAGATGGAAAATTATTTTCAAATCTCTTTATTTTCGTTAAAAATCAATATTTTACTGTTATGTTTTTCAGTTTAGTAGTGTTTGGTATTTTCTTTCTTTGCCATTTTTTAATTTTACAAAATTTTGAAAATTAACAAAATGGCGGCTGTTTTTTCAAAAATCAGAAAACATGATTTTCTCAGAAACACCATTTTTTAAACATTCAATTTTGTTTTTATGAATAGACAAAACAGAAACGAAACTTTTCCAGTATGTTTGGTTGGCGCTAAAACGCTCTGAGAGCAGCAAGAATTTTGTTTCTAAAAAAATTACAGATATTTGCCATTGCATCAACGTCTTCTTTTCAGTTACAAAAATAAAAGGGAAATTTCGAATATGCATATTAAGAGTCTAAACTTTCAAATATTAACAATAAGAAACAATTTTTTTTTGTATTTTAAGTGGAGTGACAGTTTTTCAAATAAACATTCGAACGCGAACGCGCCATTAAGTTCGATTCCTCGCCACTAGTCGTCATCAGCGATTTTGAGATTTTTCTTTTTTATTGGAAAGCTGATGAAAACGACGCTTATATGGCGAGAACTGCAAAACACCCGTCGAGAAAAGTTTGCTAAATTATAAGTTTATTTCTGAGAGTTTGGAAAAGTCAATGTATGTAAAGCGATTATTTTTTACCACTCAAATTCCAAAAGCACCCTGATTCGTGAGAGGCAAGGGGACTCACTCCAAAAAGCACCCCAATGGGATGAGAACCCTATCACGTCCACATGGTTCATCCTGGGTATCGCTAAGTAGGGTAGTGGATTTTGGTTTTTAGGTGCATTGCAGCTAGACGTCTTTTTTTATTTTGATCTGTTATAGATTGTCAATATGCATATTCAAAATTTGCCTTTTTGTTTTTGTAACTGAAAAGAAGACGTTGGTACAACCAAATACTCATAATTTTTTAGAAAAAAAATTCTTGCTGCTCTCAGGGCCTTTGAGCGCCAACCAAACAAACTAGAAAGGTTTCGTTTCTGTTTTGTCTATTCCTAAAAAAAAAATTGAATTTTTAAAAAATGATGTTTCTGAGAAAATCAAGTTTTCTGATTTTTGAAAAAGCAGCCGCATTTTGTAAATTTTCAAAATTTTGTAAAACTAAAAAATGGCAAAGAAAGAAGATACCAAACACTACTTAACTGAAAAACATAACAATAAAATATTGATTTTTAACGAAAATAAAGAGATTTGAAAATAATTTTCCATCTGGTTTTCCATCGTACTTCTTGTAGTGCTCGTAACTATACGGAATTTTCTTTTTTTACAAAACAAAAAAATACGTTTTTGTCCAAAAGAATAATAAAAGTCATATAAAACATGATTTGGAATTTCGAACTTATTTTCCTTGCATGATTTGATATGGAATTGGTCCCCAGTAACAAATTTTAGCAGAATCAACATTTTGCATTTCGGTTCGCCATATTGGACCGGCCGTTTTGATTTTTGAAATATTGACCTCAACTTTGAATTCAGCGACCCCAAAAACCTACGAGTCGTAAACATTGCGAAAAATGAAAAACTTTTATGCTTTTTCGAACATCATATTGGATCGGCTATTTTGAATTTCGAAATGTTGACCTCAAATTTGAATTCAGCGACCCCAAAAACCTTTCAGTTACAAATTTTAAGACGATTGGTTGAGTCGTTTCAAAAATATTGATATGACGTCTATAGACGACATCACCAGTTATGTCACGATTTATTTTGACGTCTATAGACGTCATCACCAGTTAAGGGGTTAATAAGACAATACAAAAAAATCCAGTATGGATTCCTATCGTGGACACATCGGGTGCCCGTTTATGAATTATTTTAAGTCGATACAAATGCGTTTTGACAAAAAATTTGAGGAGAAACGAAAAAAATGATTCTAAAAATCATGATTTTTTACATATTTTTGCATCACCATTCGAAAGAGTGACCTTGAAACAGTAGAGTTCATGTACTTTCGATTTTTTCCTTATATGTTTCATGCGGGAAATAAATGCTGAATTCGAGGTAAAATTCCAGTACATTCGGTGTTTAATGGGTTAATGACAATTTAAAAATTAAATCGAAATGATTATTCTACCATTTATTTCAATTTCCTTAGTTTTACCATTTGCTATGCAGGAAAAAAGTGTGCAGTTATTATTTATATTTATAATTATTAATAATTTCAGTTCATATTTTTATGTCTGTTTACTTTTCTGCTTACACTTTATGAGTAACCTATTTTAACATGTCGGAGAAACCTGCGTACCGGTAGTTTCAGTAACCTATTTTGATTACGTCTGCATTATTTGCTTAATATTTTAATATTAAAAAAAAATAAAGGTTTAAATATAGAAGGGATTTCGTGTTCATAAAAAGAAAAGGAATTTCACTAATTTCATTAGCGAAATAACTGCACTGTGCTAAAAATAGTACGCAAGCTTTTATATAAATTAAAATAATCCGTAGATAAAATCGTCTCTGCACTTTTATTGTAATCGTGGTTTGAATATCTACAGCGGGAGTGACATAAAAACCCCACGCTTTAAACTATCGATGATATGCCCACGCTGTGGTCAACATTTTATTACTTTTCAGAAAAAGTGTTAACTTTAAAGATAAAAAGAACATTTCTAAATTTTTAAAACAATGAACAATTATAAAAGTACACTGTTTTCAATCTGCAGTATAAAATAAATGACTAAGTTAATATCATTAAATCTAAACTGGTAACATTAAACCTGAAATAGGTAAGCACAAACGATATACAAAGCTTTAAAAATACCTATTCGAAAAGTTGAATAGTTTTATTAGAAATAAAATCGAGTCTAGTCTTCTTTAATATCAGTATTGAATTTTGAAATATAAATTGTGAGGGAAAGCCTGTAAATTAATTATTATTTTGTATGGCGCTAAGTGGCGTATATATCCAAAAGCGAAGTCGCACGCGAATTCGTTCAATTGTCTTTCCGCTTACATCTCGATCATTTTTAAAAATGTTGGCTTATTGGGATCTAAAATGGGGGCCGCAACTTAATTAATATTGTGTAACCCATTAAGTCCCAAAAAGGTAAAATTTGTATCTTACGTTTCAGCTCATGAAATTTTTTGTAAAATACCCAACCCTACTATTTTCGGGTACGCCCTACATGATAGAATGGTTTAAAAATTTCAAAAAATTGATTTTTAATTGTTGTTTAACAATTTAAAAAAAAATATGTTTTTTTTACGAAAAATAATGTTTTTGCAGTTTAAAAAAAATAAAAAAAAAAGACACTTGAATTCATCGATTTCTACGCGGTAAGTGTCGGGCAATGTTGTTCAAGAAAAAAAAATAACGGCTACGAGATGAAAATTGAAAAATGATTAGATTTACTTGATTCACTAAGATTTGTTTTAAAAATATCAAAATGCAAACCAATATTTCGAAAATCAACGATATTCAGATTATTGCATTAGAAACCTTAAAGAACGACTTGTTAAATCCTTAAAAACATTATTTTTCATATTTACCCCTTTTTATAGTTATTTTAAAAAAATATATTATATTTAAGTACATTTTTACTGATATAATTGAATAATTTACAAGATTCCAATGAAAAAAACGTCAAAAACAGTAGTGCAATTAAAGTTGGATGTTTTAGCTTAGATTTTTTTATGAAAAATTGTTATTTAATCAAAAATATTAGTGGGAAGGAAATTTTTTTTATGTTGCAAATATGCGCAAAATTCCACAAAACATCTAAACTTTTCAACCAGCATTGGTTTTTTATCATACGATTTTATTAATAAAATGGCGGCCAAAAAACGAAAGCTAAAAAAC
The DNA here is from genome assembly GCA_030407085.1 of Trichopria drosophilae. Taxonomy (NCBI): domain Eukaryota; kingdom Metazoa; phylum Arthropoda; class Insecta; order Hymenoptera; family Diapriidae; genus Trichopria; species Trichopria drosophilae. Next base: position 11,547,191 of record CM059582.1, on the reverse strand, counting down.
AAATTTTAATTTCACTACTGTTTTCGACATTTTTTTCATTGGAATCGTGTAAATTATTCAATTATTTCAGTAAAAATGTACTTAAATATAATATTTTTTTCTATTTTAAGATACAAACTATGCCTTTTTGGTATTAATGGGTTAATATGACGATGATAGCCTTAAATTCGTTAGAAACAATATGCAGTACAATTTTATTAATTATGTTAATTAGGTCGTAATGGCCTTTTTAGGAGGAATGGGTTTCAAGTTCCGAGCTGAATAAACTCGAAAAAAATGTGAAATAGACATTCATAGCCTGTAATATAAAAATAGATTTCCGTCGGTTTTAACCGATGTCAAATTTATAATCAGAGATCTCGAAAAAGTACATTGTGCGACTAGGGAGCAAAATAGGTGTTTCCCGACGAGGGCGAGTTTGACGCTCGAACGAAGCGAGGTCGGCAATTCGACCGAGTCTGCAAACACCTGTTCTCCCTTGTTGCACACATATTATTTTTTCATACGAGAGCGTGCTATTTTGCTCCCGCGATATAGGGAGCAAAATAGTATTTTGGGAATAGAGTGCGAGACAAAAATCGTATGCTTCCCTCGGGAGGTAAAAAATAATGTCTCAGACTACATGTTTCTCACCGTCGGCATCGCCTCGGATAAAAATTACACGCAGTCTGAGACATTCTTTATTTTACCCTCCCTCGTTGAGTAATGTACTATTGCTCCCGGCTAAATTCATTTTGCTCCCTAGAGAGAGAATGCGCTATTTTGCTCCCGCGATATAGGGAGCAAAATAGTATTTTGGGAATAGAGCGACAGAAACTTGTTTCGCTTCCGGATAAATTAATTTTGCTCTCTAGGGAGAGAATGCGTTATTTTACTCACGCAATCTAGGGAGCAAAATAGCATTTTGCGCTCAGAGTGTGAGACATCCCTATTCTCTCTTGTTGCGCATATTGTGTTCTCGTATTAGACGGTACAGTTTTGCTCCCGAAATATAGGGAACAAAATAGTAATTTACGTGTAGAATGTGAAAAACATGTTTTACTCCCTAGGAAGAGAAAGTGTAATTTTGCTTCCGCGATATTGGGAGCAAAATAGCATTTTTGCGCTCAGAATGAGACTAACGTTTTTTCAAGACACTTTTGGAATAAACACAAGTGGAAATCCTGTTGATACCCAAAGGGTTAAAAAAGTCAAGGGATTTAAAAACTTTTTTCTTCCGATTTACATTGGAAGAAAAAAAATCGCAACCCTTTCGAGTTTCTTTAATCCTATTTTTGTCTCTATTAAAAAGTTTAGCCTATAAATAGGAGACTTTTATCATAAAATGGCGTTTTTAACGTACGATGCCAAGTTTAAACTCATAACGAAGATGATAAATAAATCTCAATGTAACTTACACGGAGGGAAATATGTTAAGAAAATAAACAACCAGGTACTCGGCATAGCATTTTTAATGTACCAGCGCGTTTTTTGAACGAAATTGAGAAATAATAACGGGAGGCGAGCGAAAGCACAATAACGATTCGTCATAAGTCAACAATCCCTTGAGACCGCTTGCGACAAATATGGAGTTGAAAGGTCGTCTAGAGAGCAGCATGGATTTCCATGGACCTGAGAGCATAAACCGTCAATCAGTCGACGGTTAGGTTGTTTCCCGTTTCCAGTGGTGTTGTTGGACCCTTGCCAGCACGTTGCGAGCACGCTCTAGGCACTGGCATCGTTGGTTTAAAAAATCGATAGGCAGTAATAGAAGTCGTTCGCATTCGATTCTACTCCTCTGAATGCCATTTCAAACTTTATGCATTATTCAGAATCGTGAAGGAAATACATTTTTTAGCAAACTTTTAATATCATGAATATATTCGCGACGATTTCACGAATGATTACTTTGAGAACAACTATTCGTCCATCGTGGAAATATACATTTTTTAAAGATTGCGTAATCCCTTTTGCAAACCAGGAGAAATTTATTTCAGAGGTCAATCCGAATTCGAATTCATAAATAAGAATTTATTTCGATTCGTGCCATTGCTTAGGAATAGGAATGAATACGGACGAATTCAAGTGAATTCAGGCAACAACAATGAATTCCTAATAATTTCAGCTTTTAGGAATAGAAATTAATTCGCATTTATGATCCTGAATTCGGATCAAAACAAATGAATTCAGACAACAACAATTAATTTCCATTAATTCCATTGCTCAGGAATAGAAATGAAATCGCATTTGTGAATCCGAATTTGGGAGAATTGAAATTAATTCAGACCTCTAGAATTAATGTCGATTCATTTCAGTAAGGAATAAACATGATTTCGCATTTGGGATCCCTAATTTGGGTGAATTCAAAAAATTCAGGTAACAAGAATCCGAATTCCAAATTGTAAATATAAATTCGGGTGAATATAAATGAAGTTACACCTCCAAAAATAATGTCTATTCGTTCGATTAAGGGATAAAGATGCATTTGATTTATGTTTCCTAATTTTTTTAGATGAATTCAAATGAATTCAGACCTCAAGAATTAATTTCTATTCATTCGATTAAGAAATAAACATGAATTCGCATTTATAATCTTGAATCCGGATGAATTCAAATGAATCCAAACGTCAAGAATTAGTGTCTATGCATTCCGTTAAGGAATAAACATGAAGTTGTATTTATGATCCTGAATGTGGACGAATTCAACTGAATTCAGACCTCAAGAGTTAATTTCTATTCATTCGATTAAACAATAAACATGAATTCGCATTTATGATCTTGAATTTGGATGAATTCAAATCAATTTAGACCTCAAGAATTAATTTATATTCATGCCATTAAAGAATAAACATAAATTCATATTTCGGACTCCGAATTCGACTGAATTCAAACGCCAAGAATCCGATTTCAAAACCATAAATACCTCGTCAGGTGAATTCGAATGAATTCAGACTACAAAAATTCATTTCTATTAATTCCTTTCTTCAGGAATAGAAATTAGTTCTACTTTATGATTTCGTATTTGGGCGAATTCAACCGAATTCAGATGCCAAAAATCCGACTTGAAAACCATAAAAACGAATTCGGTTGAATTTAAATGAATTCAGACAACAAGAATTAATTTCTACTGATTCCATCCTTTAGGAATAGAAATGAATTCGCATTTATGATCCTCAATTCGGATGAATTCAAATGAATCTAAATCTTAAGAATTAATGGCTATTCATTCCATTAAGTAATATAAACACGAATTCGCATTTATGATCCTGATATAGGGAGAATTCAAATAACTTCAGATACAAAGAATCCGACTTTAAAATCATAAATACGAATTCGTATAAAATCAAATGAATTCGGACAACAAACATTAATTTATATTAATTCCATTGTACAAGGAATAGAAATTAATTTACATTTATAATCCTGAATACAGATTGTAAAGTATTAAATTGGATTCAAATTTTGCACTCGAAATTTGTTTTGTTAACATATCCCAGCAAAGTAAAATCAATTGACAGTATCCATTGCTTAACATTCTAAAATCTTTCTGAATTCCAAATTATTTTAAATTAATGTTAATGCATTAATAATTTCTTCTTTTAATATATCTTAATATTTAAAAATTTAATTTAAAGTTAATTTAATTGAATTTCTGACAATTCTTGTGTAATTCAAAATTATTCTCGAATTAATTATGAAGATTTATAAATTGAATTCATATACTCAAAAGAATTCAAATTTTTTATTTTTCATTCGATCTTCGTTTGCTATGATTGTAATTCGTTTTTATTACTTATTCATATCAGGGCAATCGTCGTAATGAAAAGATTATGATCTAAATTTTTTTAAATAATGGAAAAATAATGGGAAAATTTGTTTTGGAGAATGGAGATTTGAATAGAAATAAATTTAAATTCTTCATTTCATTACTCTTTTGAATTTTTTTGCTGGGAAAGTTCAAATTTGTATAAAGTATTCTCGGTTAACAACAAAATATTTAAATGTATTATAAAGTAGATTCATTTAATAGTATGATCCCCATTTGTCAACTATACATTATTTGTGGTACAGATAGCATTACAAAACAATGATCAACTATTTGAGTTAACTACGCGTCTTATTTTTTATATTTAATGCATGTGTAATATGCATTGTTACAACTAATTGACTTACATTCAATTATCGCAAAAAAACGAACAAAATTATAAAGATGAAATACATAGAGCACAAAATATTCCCAGCAAATAAAAATGGATTGGAGGGAATGGAAGCCTGAATCCACTGAGCAAATGAATCACAAAATGACAAGAAACTTGATTCAGGCTCTTGAAGTTTTGAATTGAGTTCTTTGGTGTTTGCTATTTTGTTTGATAACAATATTCAGAAATGACAAATCATGACGTCAATGGGAATCAACAAACGCATTTCGGAAAATAAAATAGTACATTGTGCAACTAGGGAGAAGAATATCTATTTTCCTTTGTTGCACATATTATTTTCTTATACGGGAGAGTGCTATTTTGCTACCGCGACACAGGAAGGATATAGTAGATTGTGCAAGTATTTTGCGCTCAGAATGCGAAAAGCTTATTTCACTCCCGGATATATTTATTTTGCTCCCTAGGGAGAGAATGTGCTATTTTGTTCCCGCAATATAGGGAGCAAAATAGCATTTTGCGCAGAGTGTGAGAAATAGCATTTTGCACTCAGTGCGTGACAAACTTCTTTTGACCCGGATCAAATTAATTTGTTACCTTGGAAGAGAAAATGCTATTTTGCACTCAGATTTTTAGAAAATAATAAGAGCAATACAAACTTTCAATTCCTCCCCTATTTCAGACATAAGTATTGATAAGAATTGACAATATAAGTTTATGACTTATATTTTTTCTGTTCTCCAATCGATGTGTACAGAAAAGGGATAACTATATGTTTTCATAGGAATCCGATATAAATATTCCTTTCCTTATAGTAAACAGAGAAGCATACATAACCTACAAAAACGACTCACACTTTTTGGATTTGAAGAAAACATGATGAAAATATCACAAGTTTAATGGACAGTAAAAAATAGAAACTTAAGTGAATTCAAACATTACCAAATAATTTTCTTTTTTTTTTTACTTCCTAAGGAAGAAAAATAAACAATATAACGTATTAACACGATTGGGTTCGAACTCAAGAATTTAGTAAATAGGAATTCCTATTTTAAAATTTAGAATTAAATTAGTACAATTAAATAAAAAATGATTTTTCAATTCCTTCTAATTTTCTTTCGGCAAAATAAAAAAGAGTTTAACATGATTTCGAAATGTACTCTAAAAGAAGTCAGATGTCCCACTTTGTTAGGGTTTTCTGAACATGATGTCATTTTGAGATCTTTAGGAACTCCTGATCAGAAAACCCCCAGAAAGTGGGATATCGGATTTCTTTTAGAGCACACTTCGAAATCATTCTGAACTCTTTTCTATTTTGCCGTCTTGGTGAGATCATGTTCATATATAGTTTTATAAAAAATGACACGTACAAAATATAAACGAATCGCTCTGGTAAACGTATCAGACAGAAATTTAATCCGACGTAAACCGAGATAATCCGCAATTTATCGCCGATCTAAGCCATTCCAGGCTTATTTTTCGATCCGGTACAATCTGTTTCATTCCATTTATTCAATCCGAATGAAATCCAAATCAATAAAAAAATGGCAATCCGTTTTATTCCGCGATTTCTATCCAAACGAATCTTACTTTATTCCTATGAATATTTTCAATCCGTTTTAATCTTCACGAATTCAATTCCGAGAAAAATTTTGAATGGCATTTCCGTTTACCATTTATAACCATATCATGATTCTATTATCATGACTTTCTCTCGTACAATTTCTTACAAAATGAAAAGAATTTTCTTAATTCCTCTGCTATTAGTTGATTAATCCAGAGCAATGAAAATTCATGGTATTTTTACCTCCGCTACTTCGGTACGTCACAAATATAAAAAATCTCAATAAACAAAAATTCATTTAAAAATCGTTTGAAATTCCAGTTTCAATTTAATGAAATAATTAATTTCAATAAATGTATTTTTTCATTGAAATTAATCAACACGTAACATTCTGTAGATTATTAGCCATTAAAAATCATGAAAATACCTATTTTCTCACTGCACTATTCATTACAGAAGTTATTACGATATATTTACCAACATCCCAGCAAACGAAAAATTATTCAGAATGATTGAAAGGTATTCATTTTTAATCTATGAATTCCATTTGTTGACTCGTCCAAGAGTTGAATAACGTGTTCTTGAATGGTTCTCCGTAATTTCGGACAAAACTTACAGAACCAATACTTCACTATCCGGAATGAAGCATTGACATGCAAATTTTGAAGCCTTCTGGATGCTTTCTATGCTTACCACTACTTATTCAAAGAGTGGGAAAAAGGATTCAGAAGTATTCAAGTTTCAATGCTTCTCAATCATTCTTCATTTACTGGGATAACCTAGAAACCAAAACAGCGAATATGAGTAGAATAACAAAATTTTTCACTAACAAATTTTCAGATATTATTGAAACGAATAAATGTAAATTAATTTGTCTAATTGATTCTAAGTGCCATGTGTAGATGAGATACAATTTATTCTCCGTCAAAGTAGGCGAAAAGTACGTCTTTACGCCTCCTTTTCCGGGCGTAAAGTTACCCTCGACGGCGATCGGGACGACTCTCGGGGTCATCGATCGCTACCGGGCGTAAAGGCGCACTTTACGCCCTTCGTACGAAAATATCTATTTCATAAATACAATACTTATTATTGTATAATAATCTGGATTAATTATTAAAAAATTGCGGGACAACTATGGGATAAGAAGGTTTCAATTGAAATTAATGAAATTATTATGTCATTAGAGATAAAATCTCTGGATCCCTAAGGAATCCACCAGGAATTAAATCAACAAAAACCCTCTTTCATTTGAAGTTTCAAATTAATTTTCAATATTTTGGTTGATCAACTCTTTAAGTATCCTAAAATTAAATTACCATGAAGTAATGATTGAATATTAAAAATTGATTTTAACAATCAGTCGACACACTTGAACAATAAGACATCAATGGAATCTAGAGTGAGCAATTTCGAAGGAATGTAGCAATCGCATGGTCCGTCGCTCATTTGGAAACTTCCCTAGTAGGTCATTTCTTATCACTTTCTTGTTCACTAATAGTACGGTCGAACAAAAGTGAGGAAACGTAGGATCGCGGTTTTTGCAAATACATCAAATACATTTTCTTATGTCGTAAATATTCGCTTGAGAGCTGTTGGGATGATTCCAAACCCATTTAAAAGAGTGTTTTTAAGATAACATATCAAACTTAACACCCAGAAACACACATTTTGATAATTCTGTTCTAGGCTCATTTTCTTAACTCTTTAAGTACTAAATGTACAAAAATTTAACATGAAGTTTGACAGTACTCATTAATTTTAAAATGCAACGAACAAAAATTTCGGGGTAAATTTTTTTACGGCTCAAATCCCGCACGTTGAAATCGTTTATCGGAAAATTCTGTAAATATAAAAAAATACACGTGATTAATGAATAATAGATACGATTTTCAAGGTTTCTTTTTTTCATTTATCGGCTTTTTTTATCATTCTTGCACAAGAATCTCGTAGACGGGTTAAAAATATCTAGGCTGCAATATGGTGAAGTTTATTTTAAAAAAAGTCAATATGGCGTGTCCCAAAATGGCCTCTGAAATGCCAATTTTAAAAAATATCCCAATAATGTTGAAAAAATTAGTTTAATTTATTGTTCTTGACAATTTTGCATGAAAGTTACTAGTTTTCGAGGAAAAAATAAAAATATACATTAGTACAACAATAAATATAAATATACAATCGCGAGATTTTTCAGAATTCTTCGGATTTTTTTTTAATATTTTCAAGAATTTTAGAGAATAAATTTTCAATATTTCACAAAAATAATCTGAAAATGGTTTGTGTATTCCTCATTGAATTAAATGAACTTGATTCGTAGTATTTATTTGCGGGAAAGTTGAAAATTTTACAGTTAGGGAACACTGGCATTATAACAAAAATTGTCATTTCAGAAGCCATTTTGGGGACCGCCATATTGAATATAAAAAAATCGGCCCAGAGATTTATGACGCGTTATTTAGACCCCTCTAAGATATTCTAGAGCAGGAACTGATAAAAAAGCGATAAACCTTGAAAAATCGTTTCATTTATTCATTAACCACGTGTAATTTTTTTATCTTTGAATGTATTTTGTTTTTTGACTGTATTTTTAGGTACGCCAATCGAAAGAGCTATGGGCTACCATCTATCACAAAACGTTTTAATACTACACAATATTGTCAAACTTTAAGTTAAAATTATGTACATTAGGTCGTTAAAAGGTTAGCGTAGATCAGAGAATAATCAAGCAAAAAGTACGTTTCTTCATGTTTTTAATGGCTTTCTTTCCAAATCTATGACATTTTTTTATAGATAAAAATTGAATAGATTCAACAAATTAATTAAGTATATTTAGAAAAATAATTATAGAGTACGAAAAAAGCAATAAAATGATAGAAAAGGGAAATACGAGCCTTGAATGATACTTTTTTCTAATTCAAAATGCCGAATCACAATTTAGAAAATTTAGCAAATCGTTACAAAATTAGTTACTGGACAGTTTCGAGAGGCGTTGAGTATAAAGGTTTGATAAAATTTTCAAAATTCGGATTGTCGAATACAATATGGTGGCTAAAAACTTTGAAAGGAGAATCATTTCAAATTTTATTAGTTGAGGAGGGAGGGTGTTGGGTGCCACTCTATAACGAATCTGATTTTTAGATTTAAACATTTTAAATGTATATTTGGAACAAAGTTGGTTTCAGATTTACAGAATTCAAAATGTGGATTTATCCATAAAAAGTCCATATGAAGCTTTCGCCTTGTATATTTTCGAGGCTGCTAAGTACGAATCTTGCCTTCAATTGACACTAAATTCTTATTTAATCCAAACTAAAGAAGCAACAAATAAATAAAAACAACACTAGGATGTATAGCTTTTAATTATTCGACAATTGGATGAATACCGTGAGATTCAATGGGATTAAGCTAATTTTACGTCTTACATGTCCGCCATATTCGATCACCATTCTAAACTTTGAATCACTAACACTATTAGGATATAAATAATCAATTTCGAACGAATTTAACAAATAATTTTATAAATAACCCTCATGTTGAACCCGTCATTATAAATTAGGAAAATCCAACGTTAGATTTCTATTCAGACACTTTAAAGCCCACGAATAGTAAATTTCTTCAAAATTAAACTCTTTTAAAAAATTTGTCCTCCATATTAGATAAGCCATTTAAAATTTTGAAAATTTGATATCAGATTTGTATTCACCGACAGTGAAAAGGTTCTACACATCTTTGAAATGGTTCAACCCATCAGAAACACTCCTGAGGAAGTGTTCTTCAAAATCAACTGTAATTGATGAAAGAATAAGATTACAGTAGAGTCCGGGTATATTTGCGTCTCGATATATTCACATCCCAGCATATTTGCCCAGTTCAGTCTCGTTATATTTGTCTGTCGCCGCTCTCTTTTTCCCCCACCTTGCGCGCTGGGGCCTCAGGAAGGGCCTGTTGTAACGTCACGAACGTAACGTGACTGAGGAGAGTGGGAGAAGCGGCCCTCTCCTTCTTTTGACAAATATAAGGAGACGGGCGGGGAAGGCTGTATATCGGTACTTCAATATAAAACAAAATATTTTTCAGTTTGTCATATTTTTTATTCTAAAATTCGCCATATTTAACGTAATATATAAAAAATTCTTTTCTCATACCAGATTATAAAAGAATACTCATTAACATAAAGAATCATGGTTTTTACATTTGATTCAATGATTAACCCATTAGCTCATATGCGTCCTAGTTTGATCCATTTTGGACACCGTTTTCAATCACTAAAGATTTTTTAGGTACATAACCTCAAAAGTCTAAAAATCCTGATGAGAGGGATCAATTCTAACCTCAGTTTAGGATTCTACGCAAAAAATTACTTAGAAAATTACCTCCAATTTCTAACATCTGACATAATCCCATAATTTGCTGGCCTGTGTTATGAATCCGATATCACAATGTAAAAATTAAGATAGCATAAAGCATATCTCTTGGTAATCCATGATAATCATGAGGAAAATTTGATTGGAATGATAAACATTATTTGAAATTGATTCGCTATATTGGGTCTACCATTGTTTATTTTATAAAGATATTTTGGATTTGAAATCATCCACCTCGAAAACAAATAGATACTGATTGTGGCGAGAATTAGATTGCCTTATAGATCACCGTGTTATGTCAGCCATTTTTACTTCAAATTCATTCTCAGCGATCCCAAAAGCATGAAAATACCTGTTCTTATTGGTACAGAGCACTTGGCTGATAGATTGGTCCAAATGGATTTTTTTTAAACAGATATTTCTAAGTTTTACTCGCCTCATTAAATTGCAGGTTAGGAATTTCGAAATTTTACATTCCTATAAATATATACGCTGTCATAACCTAAATTGGTGAACTGAATTAACAAAAAAATTTCTATCAGTTTTGTAGTGGGTTTAAAGTTACCAGTTTTGATTTATAAAAATCCGAAATTTACAAACAAAAAAACATGTTCGTTTATCTTACGACTAAAAATGCATATGCGTCATAATAAAAAATCACGGGCATTTAATATTTTTAACTCGTAGCCTACTACACATTATGATTTATAAATAACTAGTGAGCGTGGGTCTGTGATAAACTTGGGTTAACGATGCACGGCACGTAATGAACTTAATTTGGCAATTATGAAGCTCTATGAATCAGAATACGAAATCTGAACGTCGAAGAACAGAAGACCAATTTTGCATTGTTCCTTAATTTACTGAGAAACTTGGTGCCTAAGCGCAACTTAGAGCTTGAATATATTCAAAGAAATTTTCTTTACAAAATTTATTAATCAATCCATTTATTATTTTCGTAGGTTCAAAAGGAACAGTTAAAAAAAGAATCTCGTGATTTATAAAGAGATTTTTCTTCATTATAAACTATCGACTGCTTAAGAACGACTACGATTGGAAAAGTTTTTATTCCGTTTATTTCATTACGATTTTCTTCGTTGAACTTTTCGAAGACAAAGTATCGAGTTTGAGAAGTTTAACGTAGACTTCAATTGTATTACCGTCAAGAATAAAGTTTTTATTATATCTCACGCTCCAGGTGTTGCATGTTTGTGCATTGGCCATTAATTACACCAGGAAAAATAATAGTTAAACAAATAAAAAAATATGTATAGATTCGATTAATAAGTCATTACTGGTACGTTTTTAACTGCTTGAAAGTTAGCTTTAAATAATAGGATTAGAAAATTTAATAATATTTTAGTTTATATAATATTTCATCAATAAGATCTTAATCCTGGAGAATTCTAAGGTGACGGTCGAGTAAATAAAAATAAAATAAAATAAATTGTCCGTAACTTCCTGAAGTTTTATAAAGTTTTCATTAAGCAGTGCTATTGCAGCACTGGGATTCTTGGTTGCATTCTGCAACTGTTGGATATTTTGACCAATTTTTCAAAACGTACACTTTTCTTATTTTGCTTCTTAAAGATGTTTCCTAGTTGAATTATTTTTTGTTTGTTCATCTCTTTAGCCAAGACTTCGATCTTCTTATATTTAAATTCACGTGATACTTCCATTCGTTGTTGTGTAAATCTTGTATATTCATCAGGACCCAGATAGCAGACTAAAAAATAGTTCAGAATGATCACATAATGTGCTCTACAAGAGGTCATATGCGTCAAATTATGAGGTTTTTCTGAGCTTGAGGTCGTATTGTTCTCATAAGAAAAACCTCATAATTTGACGCACCTGACCTCTCGTAGAACACATTATGAATTCATTCTGAACTATTTTTTTATTCTGTTGTTTGTCCAATATAAACCTTCACAATGATTGGACAGGATTTGGTACAGAACATTGCTTTTATTAGCGATTTCTAACCAATCTGTGTAAAGTTTAAGTCTACTTAGGTTCGTGCTTCCATCACCTTAGAGTTCTCAAAGGACCGTAATTATCAAGATCTTATTGACGAAGTTTTAAAATTATTCTAAAAGCGGTCAAGAAGTTTCATGAATAAATTTTTATGAACAGTAATTAAAATTTATTTATTTCACCGTAAGTTTGTCTGTCCCTTGGACTATCTACTGACCTAAATTATTAAAAATACTTTGATCCAATAACTTTGAATAAATCAATATTTTAATTAAAGCATACTGCCCTATAAAATCTTGAACAAATTGTAATTTAATATGTTTTTAAATATCTTTTTCAATATACTAATTTTTCTCTGTTAATATTAAAAAATTCCTGAATAATTAAAACAGGATTTGTGAGAATATTATTAATGAGTACTAAAAGTAATACGTATTAAGCAGATATCGAGTGTTCGGCATAATCGTTGGGGTTCGAATCACGAAGAAGCAGTTTTTTTTAGTTATTTGGTAGCGTTAAAAAACAGTAGCCCACACTAAATATTAGCATCCCTTTCAGTTTGCTGGGTTATTAAGAATTTACTTAGCGTAAATTATACTAAGCTGACCGTAATTATTTATTTATTAAATTTATGGATACATATTACATTAGTAGATTAGTAGAAAATCACTAATCGAAAGAGTATAATTTTCAGTGACTCGTTAAATTACTTATTTTTTTACTAACTCTAATATTTCAATTAGTAGTTATAGACTACCGATTGAACCAGTAGAATCAAATTATTTTCACCTACTGTTTCAATTACTAATTTAATGATTTACCATCTTAATTATTAAAAATAGGTGATGTAAAAGAAGTTGGGCATTTAATATAACTAATACGTTTTTTATTTATATTTAACGATGTACTAACATATGTAACGAAAAAACATTTAAAAACAATATTTAAATTGTTGGTATCGTAAATCATTGGATTAAATAAAAGTAATGAATTAAGGCGATAATTTTACCTTTTTATCTGTGAATCAAATAAATTTTGGCCCCAAGCAATTTGAATACAAGATTGAGTACAGAAATAATAAGAGGCCATCCATAAACTATGTTACCATTATAGGGGTTGGGAGGGAGGGGGGGGGGGGGTCGACCAAGTACTACGGTCTATATAAAATATATGTATAAAACACGTAAAACTGTCTATGGAGGGGGTGCCAAAAAAAAGGTCTACGCAGTTTATGGATGGCCCCTAAGATGTACGTAATTCTAAAAGGCGTTTACTGAATCTGCTGATCTTACAAGAAATAAAATGTAGCGGGAAAGGCACATTTGATCTTCGTTAACTTACACCTGGTGGCCAATGATCGAAACTACACAGTAAATATCCTGAATGGATCTTACCGTGTGCTAGTAAGAAAATTGGCGTCGTTTTTGGGAATTTGGCATCGATTTTTTCTCGTTTCACATGTTTAATCTAGTATTCCTATTCAATAATTGTTGAGCACTCAAATAAACCCCTTAAAACTTGTTACCTTTACATAAAAATGTGTCTCACTTCTGCTCTTACAGCTTTCGTTCAACACAAACTGCTGCACACCACCAACAAATTTTATAATTCAATTTACACTGATATTTCTGGGTTTCTAGCATCTAAACCAAGCATCATGGTTTATCTATTCTTTACGCTTTTAAAATATTTCACAGTACTCCGTAATTAGTACACGGCCAGTAATTGGTACTAGAACTTTATTTTATTTAATTTTCTGGAGCTTCAAGTAAGCAATAAATTCCAACGTAATTAATTACATATTTCTACATATCTATACCACTTGATTAAAAGCCTTTGGTCGCTTTAAAGCTGTTTAAAAAATAGAGTGACAAAATCGCCTCTAAGGGGATGCTACAATAAAAAAAGCAGCTAATTTTGACCTAATTTGATTTGGATTTGACGACCTGAGCTTTGCCCTTATCAAGAAATGAGGGCAAATTCTAATTTGTTACACTCATCGATGTACGTACAGCGATCTTGACTGCGAGATATCTCGTGAGTTACATATATAGAAGAAGTTAATATGACCAAAATAGATGGCGCATTAAAAGATTCCGTTCACTATCGAATTGTTAATCAGAAACCATCGGTGTGGCACATCTCTCCACAATACGCTATACAATTAATTGAACATTTTTTAAGATTTACAGAGATTTATAAAGATACCTTTCTTAGTTAGTTAGTCCTTTTATTCAGTTGCTCGTGTTATTAATGCTCTTAGTCAACGAAACTAATACATTGAATTAGATACTTATAATTATAATTACAAAAATAAGGTTGCAAAATAATGGTCTTTTTCACTATATAATATGTAACACACAAATTTAGCACGGATCATGAAATATACAAAATAATACAAAACTGTTGTACAGACCATGGTACTTTATATCATTACATTAATAATGGTAAGACAAATTCTGATCAATTGTAACCCCAAGACTTTTAACTGTTTTGGACCACGATATCGTTTGTATCTTAACAGTAATATTAAGAATGGTATCATGGTCTAAGGTACCAAAACTATGTTTAGTAGTTGAAACTGAAGGGGTCGAAATATACGATGGATATGTTCAGCAAATGTTATGTACTTTGCATAAAAAGAGCCGTCATCAGATGTTTGGACATCTTTTAACATCTCTCCAAATTTAAATTCACAGATCATTCTTTTTAACAAAGATTTTTAAATTTAACAGTTCCTTTTTGAGTATTCAGCTATCTTGATGTCCCGTAAAACATAATTAACATAATTTAAAAAGAAATGTTAGCCTTAAGGTCACATTTTTTTCTCTAGAGAGGTGCATAATTTGCAAATACAGATATTTGTAACGATCTTCTTAGCAAATCTAAAAAAAAATTAACGAAAATACAGATCAAGAATGTTTTTTAACCATTTGAGTCCCAGTCACCACTATAACGTCGTAATTTTCAGCCTTCTTATTTTGGTCAGATTTTCCTATTTATAAGTAATATTCCATTTTTTTTGCATTTGTAACGTGTTAAGGGTTTATATTTGTCAATATTACCGAACTCTCTTACTTTGAAACAGTGAAAATTCACTGATTGCCATAGTGTTTAAAAAGGAGCCACTGAGAAACAGTGTAATTTTACTGTATTAGTCAGTGGAATTAAGTTGCTTTATGAGACAATAAAATTGATTCACTGCTTGAATCAGTAAAACTTTAACAAGAAACGGTGACATTCGTTTGTTGTTAAAACTTTTTTCAATGAACACACGATGAAAGTCACTGACCCGGCAGTGAGTATCCATTCACTAATTCAAAAAGTGAGTTGTCACTGCTTCGAATTAATGGAGTACACTTAGTAATTTTATTGTTTATTATTGTTATATACAAATAGACTCTTAAAAACATCACTTTTTTATGATTAATGTAATTCCAAAGAAATTCGGCAATTAACATGTACTTTTAATTTTTGTTTCTTATGTTTTCGAGGTTGCTGATTCCGAATCCGATATTCAATTTTCGACATTCAAAATTGCGGATCCACCATGGCGGACAATATTTTTTCGGCCATATTGGTTCCACCATTTGCAATTTCAAAAAACTAACATCGGATTCAGAATCAACGATTCGGAAAACAATGTGTACCTTACACTGAAATTATTAGTATATCTCCTGAAATGTGGTTCTCAAAGAGATGAATCAAGAATACATGACAAACAGAAATATGTACACACAGAAGAAAGTTTATGATTATAAAGTTCATGTTTCAAAATATCGTTTAGGTTTATTCAGTCATAACTCGTGGAATTGTAATAGTAGAATGACATATAGGCAAATCTGAAAAACCTTTAAAGTCAGGTAACAGTCTTCATTGTCGATTTCAGAAAATTGTATAGGAGAAATATGTAAATAAGTAATAGACAGTGCTGCATGCTTCATGTTTCAAGTAATGCTAAAGTGCTATTTAAATTATTTTTTATAACTGATTCAAAAACCTACCATCTATTAAACAAATTGTGTTTAACTTCGGTGTTGTTATAGTTGCTGCTGCACATCGACACTAAAACGTATTTCCATTTCAGTCTAAATAATCGGGTTCTTTCATTACAAATTTTAATTTATATAAAATGTATTTATGTATGTGTGAATTTGAGGATTGATTGAAAGATATATTTTTTTTATTAGTATGTATTCAGATAGCTGCTAATTTGCGAAAAATATTAGTTGAATCAAATGCAATAAATATTGTGTTTTTCGAAAGAAATGTATTTTTCAACCACTTGTTGTAATATTTTAGGCTAGTTTTAAAGATCGTTTTAGTCTTCGCCTGTTCTAAAAATGATTCAAAATTGAATTTAACCCGTTGATGCCTAAGAGGGCAAAAAATGTTTTCATGTAACTTGTTTTTATATAAGTGCCAATCAATTTTTGTAAGCGACCATAACCTACTATTCCCGGATGTTAGTTAATTAGTTTATTTATTCCATAGGTTGAAAAACTCGGACAATAGAACGTACGTACACGATTGTCACAATTTCTCACGCAATTGTGTAAGTCAAGTACATCAAGTTTCATGTTAAAATTACAATAAGTTGTATAGTAAACGACAATAAAGTGATACAATGTTTATAAAAAGGTGAATAGTACATAACTTTTGCTGATAACCAAATTATATAATGGCACGTTACATAATTTCAGTAGAATGAAATAGATGAATCTGGTACCAAATGTAAAGTGGCCAAAGTAATGTTAGTATTTGATCAATGTTATTTTTGAAAATATAAAGCGTTAATTTACCGTTTTGATTTGCATGTAGTATATTATATATTATCTTGCTGAAGTAGTCATTCTTTTATCGATGTGGAAATATTTTCGATTATAATCTGCCATTTTTCCAATATAGTGGCCGAAGAATAATTCGATTTTTACCAAATTTGCCTGCCATTTCAGATCAGAATTTTTAATATTTCAAATCTGAATCGTAATTTGCTAATCCGAAAATATGCGGTTTCTGGGTCTCAATGGATTTAAGACGAAGATTTTGAAAAAAAAACAATCATTTTTAATAACGTGTTTCTTTTTTGATAACATAACTTTGAAAAAGATCAGTGAAACCTTGTTTAGTATACCTTAGAATGTCCAAAAAAATGTATTGTTTTTTAATTTGTGACAGTTATTTATTTAGCCTATTTACTAACTAACTAAAAATAACATAAAAATGTCAAAAAATAAAGGGGCATGAAATTTAGTTTCTGAGAATAGCCTCTAGATTAACAAGTGAATGAGCATTATAATAATAATAGTAATAATAATAATAATGGTCTTTATTGCACTGGGGAACTTTGTACAAATAGCGAGATACGGCAAATGCTGTTTTACACCCTAACCCATTAAATGAAACCCATTTTGAATGACTTATAACATCGTCTCTCCAAATGTTCATTATAAGAAATATGTAAATATTGAATTTAAATAAATTTTTTCAGTGGATAAACTATATTCCGATGCGTCAACACACTAGCTGACAGAATTCCCAGTCCGATTTGACTTATCGTTCGGTCAATAATTTTCACAAGCTGCATACAAGCAAATTATAAAAACGTCGAGCATAAAACTAATAAAACATGCACCCTTATATTTATTCGTCCATGGAATTTTTATAAATGGCCTTCTACATCACATATTATGCCTCTCGCACCCTCTCCACGTAATGACACTAATTTTTCTTCAATATTTTTCACGTGGAGCGCGGCAGCTCGCAATATCGAAGAAGGAAAAATGTGAAAAGGGGTCACCTGCAGTAACACTGATTGGAAATTGTACGTTATGGCAGTATAAAAAAAGACGATAATATACCGTAACGAATGATAACAAGCGTACCCTGTCATTGACCTACACAGTTCTGAAATGGTCAAATTTGTTCAAATCAAAAGGGATGCAGAAGTAACCTATATTTTTCTAGTTAGTACCCAAACCTAATTAAAATTACACCCTGAAAATGTCTGGAAAAATCTTGTTCGTTTTGAATAATTTTCCCAAGGATCCTGCGCAAGAATTAATCGAATTAAGAGGTCTAAAGCGGCTCTGAAATTAGATTCGTGAGTCGAACAAAACGTCGAGCCATTTTCTTTTAACGAAGAATCAAGTCTTTATTGGGTCAGTGCATTACGGAAAATCGTCGGGCGTGACAGACCGACCACGATATGGTTCTAGGCGCGTCGATCCAAAACGTAGAAAAAGCCTGCGATTTGCTGCGTCATCGTGATAATCGTACGACCGTCAATTACATTAAGAAAGCAGAGAATGAGACAAAGTTCACCTCCCCCAATTTATGATTTGAAGCCAGTGCCAGGTTTCCCCAAGACGAGCAACATTCCTAAAATAAGTCATCGCTTTCTGACAAGTCCGCCCCTTCTAGTCTGGATGATATTTACAAAGTGCGGATAGGATTGCGCGCGGCCGGTCTGGTGCATGCGCAGTTCCTTTTGGTTGTGTACATGAACCCAATACGACGATTCCCAAAAATAGCAAATTTTGGGATAAAAATGTGAAATTTTGCAATTTTAGAGGAAATTTTTTGACTCGATTGTGAAATTTTGCTACTCGGATGTCAAAATTTTGTGATGTTGGGAACCGACGTATGGTATTGACGAGGGAGAGCCACAGGAAAAGGAATAAGGAGTCGAAGGGTTCGGCTGCACCCTCACCCTCTAGGTGGAGGTGCACCGTGCGTCGGTGCGCCTCCACGCGTGCGCATCGGTGCCGGAGGATGGCATCAACGTCAACAACACCGACTTCGCGTCAGTCTCTCTCGGGATTCCGATGCAGAAGCGGTGCGAGGTCGACGACCGTCTGACAATGTCACGCGAATATGGAACCAACGGTTCGGTTCCATAATTGTTCCAAAGGTTTACAAATAGATGTCATTTTGAAAAATCGGGTCGATGGAGCCTTTAAACCCGTACGAACCATTGGTTCGGGTCTCATCCACTCTTAGAGGCAGTTGGTGTTTATGATGCTGGACCACCTCTAGATTAATCCGACTCATTGGTTCATCTCCAAGGTGCTCAGTTGTGGTTCAGAGTTTTTGGAAAAGGTTACTCTGACCATTCCGGATCAATGCCTTTCGGCAAAAGAACCTGAAAGAAAAAACGACAGTTTAATGTGCATAAAGCTTCCAGGCCATTAGGGGTCATCTTCCGCTCAATTGGAGACTTAAGTGTCGAAGCAGTGCTGACGGTTCTGAACAAAATGTTTCTGATCTAAATTTTGGAACCATCCCAATGGCTGGAAAAACGTGACCAACCTTCAGATTTTCGTCATTTGATAAGGTTGGACATTACCCAACGGACAATTCCAAACCGGTGGTACACGAGTGTGCTCCGAGCGGAGAAAAATGTGGATGCAATGCGTCCTCAACAATGGTCTGCACGTGTTCAACGATTTTAAGCTGAAGCACATAACGGGACGACGACGACGCCAAAAAGTGTGCGAATGTCAAGTGTATGTAACTACATCGTAGGCACGCGTAGAAATCTCCCAACCGGCACCTCACTTGGGGATAGTCGGGAAAAGCGAAGAGGATGACACCGACGAAATCTCTACTTACTAAAACTTGCCTTTCCTTAGGTAAGATCATTTTCTCCCACATATATATGCATGTAACGAGACGTGGATGTAACGAGATCACACCCAAGCTCTAAATCGATTCTGGCTTCAATCTTCGTTCCTTCTAATTATGACAATTACTAGAGATTAACTGCGTCTAGGATGGAAATCCGAGCTATAAATTATTTATAATTTAATGTATTTCTTATGAATTTCGTGAATTTGTGGGAGCTAATGAAATTCTTAATCAACTGTCGGGTCTGGCAGGTCATCATATTTCCTTAGAAATTCATCCTTCTAAAATATTGATGAAAAGTAATTAGTTTAATTTCCAATTATTCCAGTATTATCAGTCTCTTTTCATATTTTTTAGTGCTTTCTCAATAATAGGATTTTGATAATGTATTAGTTTAAATTTAATCAATTTCATTAAATTTACTTATTAATATCAATCAAAATCTTACTCCTGGTTAATATCGGGAATTATCTACGGTAGAGGGCTCTGTTCGCTGTCTTCATTTGCGCAAGCGGACGATGTACATCGTTGAAATATACTGTTTGATATATAAATATATTTGAAAATTCTGTGTTGAACTGTTATATTGAATACTTATAATATATTATATAAATGAATGTGTATATGTTGTATAGAAATAACCCCCTCCCCACTTTACGAATTTCTCGTATATAAAATGTACGTATCTCCCTCATTAAATTAAAAAATTCCCAAAAAACAAACTAATACTTCTGGATTTCTAATAAATAATTGATTAAAATCACAATTTTGTTCTCAATAAAATATATTTTTGTATGACGTTAACCATAAATAAAACGATTACGTGTTTATTGAAATAATCGTTTAAAACGCGTATAAAAATGGTATATCAAATGTTTTTTAGGCGCGACATGCTATTTCCACCTGTCTTATAAAAGTTAAATGCACACTACGTTTATCCTATGGGTTTTACCCATAATTAAACGTTTATTAAACGGTCTAGTCTTCATTAGATTTTTAGTTTTATGATGAAATTATCAGGTGATGCAATTTTTGTGTTGAACTGGGTTTTGTTAAATTCTCTTGTTCTTGTATTCATTTTTTGAACATGAAAGTAAAATGAAATCTATTTTCCATTTTCAAAGATACGAATAGAAATGTTATGGAGTGTCCCATCAAAAATATCTGACTTGACAATATTGTAATACGATACGTTTTACGAATCACTGATTTAAACCATATTCTCGCATTTATCAAAACGTATCTGCACGAGAAAAATTGTTAAACAGACTAAAAATATTGTAAATTCAACTGAAAATATTCGTTATAATATGAATCTGAATTTTTATTTAGTTAATGTTATTTTAGTTTCTGAGTTAAAAGAAATATTTTATATAACACGTCACTGATAAATCAATTATTTAAATTAGTTAAGAGGCAACAATTTATTCCTTTTTTAAGGAACTGAATTAGTCACAACGGTTTTGAATAATTATGAAAATAGTCAGGTTTACTAATAAAAAGTTAAATATTTAAATTAATCAGGAGCTTTGTTAATTTATAACTAACGTCTGACTATTGGCAAAACAAAAAGTGGGGGCGGGTCGAAAAACCGACAAAATCAAAAGCCGACAGTCAAAAAACCGATACTTAAAAAAAATGGGTGAGGGTCAAAAAACCGACAAATCAAAAAGCCGACAGAGCGAAAAACCGACAGTCATAAAGCCGACAGTTAAAATACCGACAGTCGAAAAGCCGACACATAAAAAAATAGACACATCGTCAGGAGGACAGTCATTCTTTGAACTGTCGTTTTTTTTACTGTCGGCTTTTCGATTGTCGGTTTTTTGACTGTCGGGTTTTCGACCCGCACCCAAAAAAATGACTGTCCGCTTGGGTGCGGGTCGAAAAACCGACAAATCAAAAAGCCGAAACGTCAAGAAGCCGGCCGGCAAAAACCGGCACGTCAAAAAGTCCTCGCAGGACTTTTCAATACATCAACAATCTTTTGTCTGTACTTTTCTATACTCAATTTTCTATACAACTTTTCCGTGTACATCAATGTTGGGTCGTGTATTTAATAAAATGCATTCCATGAAATTCAATTTATATTAGGGAAACAAGTAGATTTCTCTAAAATGGAATATCAAAATATAAACGAATATAAGTAATGCTAAACAATATTCAATACCTTTGATGAAAGAACGTGGAATGGGTGCTATATCGAAAAGCCGACAGTCGAAAAGCCGACAATCAAAAAGCCGACACAAAAATATAGACACATTGACAAGCGGACTGCCGTTTTTTGAAGTGTCGGTTTATTGACTGTCGGCTTTTCGATGGTTAGTTTTTTTACCTGTCGGCTTTTTGATTTGTCGGTTTTTCGACCCACACCCCTTGGAATTACTATTTTTAATTTTTTTTTGCCAACAACCATCCCAGGGCATCAAATCTCTAAATAGTTCGGCCTTCATTTTTTCATAAATGAGAAATGACAGTCCTGCGAGGACTTTTAGTCACAGTCATAATACCGACAGTAAGTTTTTTAATGTGTCGGACTTTTTGACTTCGGCTTTTTCACTATCGACTTTATGACTGTGGTTTTTTAACTTTTCGTTTTTTTGACCCACATCCCAAAAAGTGAAAGTATGACTGTTTTTATCACTTAACAGTTATAATACAATCATTTGTAAGAAATCTCTTAAGTTATCTTGTATATTATTTGTTTATTCCAAATATCATAATTAAATTGTTATTATAGCTAAAATTATGCTGATATCTAGTTAGTAATTCGAACTATTTCATTTTTTTAGTGTAGGATCAAGTTATCGGACTAGTTAGTAGAATTATTAGTGAAGGTGGTTAATTGAATGTGGCTAATCCAACTGTTTTCAATGATTTAAACTGATAGTTAACTAATTTACGTCTATAAAAAATGACTATTTATTTATCATTACTTTTTCTTTCCTTTCTTTTTCTTTTTCTAAAATTATATTATCAAAATCACCTCCACAACTAAGAAAGAGATTACATTTATGTAAATAGAATGTTTGCTAATCTAATGAGTAATTGTTGAACTAATTTTTGCTACTTAAAACTATTTTCAGTGAAAAATATACAAGGAATTAAATGCAGACGACCTTGTCTGGCAGTAACCCGATATGATTATCAGTGGTTGTGTGGTTTTCGTATGTAATAACAGGTTCACGAAGACAACACTAATTTGCCGTTCGAGTTTGCGATTTTGACGAAACTATTCCGTTTTACCAGCCTTAATAAAAAGAACAATACGTAATACTAGAAAATCCATAAGAAAAACAATAATCTGAGCCAAAAATTCATAAAAATAGAATATTTTCCTTTTGTGTTTTTCTATGAGAATATTTTTATTCTATGATATATTGTGAATTAAATAAATTTAAATTTCTTGATTATGGATTTATGGATTTAAATGTCCAAAATGAGCATCTTACATATTAAACGTGACTATACACAGAAAAAAATAAGTCTTAAAATTGTTACAAATTAAAGTGGCTTAGAATTAGTCCATGTATAGTGCATAAGTTTGTTCTATCTTAAATGTAGCCCAAAAATAGTCTTAAATTAAGATCTATTTTTTCAGTGTATAAAGAATACTAATAATGATAATCTTACTACAACTAAAATATTATGATTAAAATTTCTTGTCTTTTTTCTTCTATTTTGGACTGCGGGTCGAAAAACCAACCAATCAACACCTAAAAAATAAATATGTCGACAAGCGGATAGTAATTTTTGTAGTGTCGGTTTTTTATTATTAAGATAAGATATGTAATACATGGACAATTCTTAATAAGAATTTTGCAAAGTATTCTAGAATTTTTTAAAATTTATTTCACGTATTATTACTCAAACAGGAGCTCCCCAGGACATCCCGGAACGGATTGTGCTGTTTGGGTAGAAAATAAGTAATGCAAGTGTATAATAAAAGCGACGAACTAGCGAGTAATGACCTGGTAAATTCTGTAACTACACCATTTCACTGTCACATGGTAATTATAACTTTAGCGTATTCTAATAACCAACTAGTAATAATAGTACGGGCATTTAAAAATGGCCGACTGCACATTTTAGGAAAACATCAATTTTTTTTGTACTGTATTTTGGGTTAGTTATCACTCTGAAATGTATTAGATACACGTTTACAACGAGTCATGCCATATTTTTTTGTATAAAACTTTTTATAGTCCAATCACCTTCTCTGTAACATGTGCTAACAAAATTTTCGTCTGAAATTAAATATAAAAAACTTTGACATTGACAAAATCTTTTTGTCGAAAAAAAATTTTTTATTGAACTATTTGTAACAACAAATTTTGATGCAGGGAATTTATTACTTCTGTTTTTTTAAATGTACTTAATTTACATTCACAAGGCGACCATTATTTTTAATTGTGGATTCATATTCTGCTGATCAAAGTATATGGGATTAATGGGTTAAAATGAGGAAAGTCATAGTCTTTCTTTTTTGTACACAATTTCCCTATAAAAACTTATTTTTTTTAATATAGATTAATATTCGACAGATAAAAAAAAAGCGATTAGCGTCTAATGAGATTAGTTGAAAAAAGTCATATTCTTTCAATTTTAATCCAATATCTTTATAAAACACGTTTTTTAAATCTTATTGCTAAAATTCGCCAAGCGGAAAAAATTCTTGACTGTCATATTGCAGCTTTTAAAAACTTTATCGTAAATTTGTTAAAGAATTGAATAATCTAATAATTACTATGCGTAATGTAAAAAATTGTATAGTAACTTTTAGGGCCAATAATATGATCGATAACTGGCGAATAGTCAATAGTGGCCATCGTAAAAATAAAAATGATGATCTATAATATATAACTTCATACTTATTTTCAAAATGTTGACTGGAGTTCTGCATACCCATCATCTAAACGTTAAATGTACTACGTTTACCCCATAGGTTTAACCCAAATTTAAACGTTTTTAAACGATCGGGTCTTTATTGGGCTGCTTTTAGAAAGTAAAGTGCAAAGAAAGGTCTTCTAAAATATATGTTGTTATTGACTCTAACATAAAGGATTAAATTAAACAATTTGACAACCATTAGAAAGCTTTATGTTCTTTGTCAAACAGTCAATAATTAATACCAATATTGACAGAATTATTCTTTTCAGAGGCCACGTATACTCGAAAAAGCTCAAATTCCTTCCGATTTTTAATTTAAATAACATAAAAGAAGTATTTGTCGAAAACAAATTAATTATACGGCTCTTTGTTAACACCGGAGAGAGACCAGATATGATTTTAATTATTCAAGTGTTAACATTTTAGTCTCTGGAATTACATGAATTTATTGAAATGCATTACGCTATGATGAACGTGATAGAACAGATATGCAATTATAACTAACGCAACATACATACCGCTATTACATTTGCTCTTGATTACATTTTCTATTACACGTCATAGTAAAATGTTTGATTTACATGGATTTTCTGTTCAAAATATTCAATTCCTAGAAATTCAGGTAATTTTATATAAAACAATGACAGTGGTTAATATCGAAGGATATTATATCATTTCTAATCGCACAGTTTGTAGGACGTGAGTCTCATTTTGAGATCTCATTTATGAGTGCTTATGTGAATGCATATGCGAGTTCAGGAATGAGTAAAATATAGGTGATTGGACTCAAATTGGACGCATGCGCACAAAATATCCGCTTCTACGCACATATGAACCTTATATGATACTTGCAATGATTGGCTAATAGTCTTGGTGGGCAACCAATCGGCGTCTGGTGGAATGCCTGTGCACCAAGCAGTTAGTGGTTTGCGCATGCGCAAATTGTCCAATAAATCATATGTGAGTGATAATCATCATCTGATTGGAGGACACAAATAGCCGGCGCGTGCGCGTTAATCTCATTTGTGAGTTCCATTATGCACCTTATGTAAACTCACGTTGCTTTTTAGGCGAGTTTTTGAGCATTTTTTGGTCTAATTTATGGTTGCAGACTAGATATATGTGATACGCGTTTCTTAAAACATGACCATGGCAAGTAATGAATGAGGTAACAAAACTACATTTCGAAAAAAAAACATTATGAACTTTTTATCCTGCGAGTTCAATTTAAATAAATCTAAACTAAAATGTAAGTGCAATAACTTTTCATTAAAGTACATCTGTTCCTTGATATTATTAAATTTCATTGGACATTTTCTAAGAATATATGTTAACACGTAGAAAAAAATGAATATTCGACGCTCTATGCTAGAAAAATTATTACTCGCGAAAGTCAAACTCTGACTACTAGAATATGCTCATAACCTGAAGAAATTTGCCTATGTTTTGAAATAAAAATACTCATTTAACTAATCAAAATTATTGTTTCAAGTATTCTGTTTATTTCACTAAATCGAAAACAATTTCGTTATATTAATACTACTTAATGTATTATATCAAGGTAGTACCGTAATGACAAAAAACATTTGTTTCGATACATCCTTGACTAATGTGACTCCCTCGAGTTACACAAATGGGTTAACATGTATATTAACTGTAACATAATCGATCGTATCGAAAAATAGACACAATAGTAATTCGAGAGCCACTTAGATACTGTAAACAGTTTATGAAAAACTACGGTGGACGTGGGAATGACATATGAATCAGTGAAATAAAAGAAAGGTTATTGTGGGAAAACAGGTAGTTGAAACGTCGGAAGGAATAAACAGCAAGTCATGAAATGTAACATTTCTAAAATCTAAAAGAGGCCGAAAATATACTTTCATGATCGATTAGTTACGTTTTCCGAATAGGTAATGTTAACAAAAGACATTTTGAAATTTGTTATGCATATAAAGTACACTGTACTATTTTGATTTTGGAAAGTAAAAAGGTACGAGAAGAATGATTTTAAGGTATTTATTCAAAATGAGCATTTTTTACAAACCAGAAAATGGTTGCTATTCACATCATCTAAAATAAAAATTACTTTATATAATAAATAATATTTTGTATACGTCAAATATTAAAAGTATCGTGGAATTATTCAGAATTAAACACTAGTTTAACATACACAAATTATGCGGATTACTTTTACAAACTAATTAAAACAAAAGCTTATATAATAATAAGAGTCTATCACTTGCGAGAATGTGCTACGCTAGCGCATCTGTTGAGCAGTTAGAGAAGTTCCATCGCGTAACGACAGCCTTGTTTTATTGACATCGTTTGATATCTAACGTACAATAATTAGAACAATATATTATTGTAGCGAAAAGATAAGATCGCTTTTAGTAATTTTCGAACCAGGATTATTCTCGTGTAAGTAGCAAAGTTTACGAAAGAACCGAGTAAGATGAAAATAGGAAGTGCGGTGCAGTACTTGATTCTACCGTTAACCATTTTGCCTTAATACGGTATGGCGTTATATCTCAGTCTCATGCCATGTCAAACACTCATTGTCGACAACTCAAGGAGCTCATGGTAATTAAATTATTTATTACATATATAACATTCAATAACAAAATAATTTGGCTGCATGGTATCATTGAAACTTGAAGCTCGTTCTAGACTTTGCTTCCTGAATGCTACGTTCATTCGATTACAACGCATTTGTAATTAGTAACTGTAATTTCTCCATGCGATACCCTTAACATCTACCATAAAGTGCATGTTTTTATGAGCACCAGGACAGGAACTGCAGATGCAACGTGCACCTTTCCTGCGGTTTCTTAAGATCAGGTGGGAGAACCACGCATCGTGTTTAAGGCCCAGAACGAAGGTCAAGACCGGAGAATGAGTACTAATTATAGCGTAACTATTTCTTACTAAAAAATATTACTGCATTAGTAATCATAAACATCTAGCATGCAAGTATTGGTTGTGATTACGTCTTAATTAATTTTGTATTTTTAAGGGACAGTTTATATCGTTATCTTTAAAAATAATGAAAATATTACATTTTAAAAGTATGGTTTTGTTTAGATTTATATTTTACTATGTCGACACTGTTTTTTCTGTCATTCCAGAATACAAGCGAAATCTTCACAATATTTCCAAAACGTCAGACATTCTAGCGCATGAGTAGGTTACGCGCGCGGGTTCGATTCCTGCCAGAGAGTTTTTTTTAAATTTTTCCACAAACGTAAAAAAAAATGAAAATATACATATATTATTCTATAAAGTAAATAAGAAGTTTCGATGATTTTGTGTTTTAAACACATAGGTTTGAACTATTGACAGTATATTTTTGTTTACTCCTGTCATGCATTTCTAATTTTGAAGTTATGTCGTTGCTATCATGACATAATGTTTACTTACGCTGGAGGGGAAGAGGATTCGGGTTCATAAAACTTGAATCAGCCGCCAAAATGACAAAATTTAATATACATGGTATAAAAAATTGAAACGCCATTTTGTACTTCGCTATTTAGACATTTCCGTTGACTTCCCCTACTAAAACCTCATGCGCCTTAAATATTAACAATTCTTTTCTGAAATTGCGTAGAAAATTTAATAAGTACACTCCTCCCTCCGTAATTGATTCCCTCCATAAATGTTGTCTTCATAATTCCATCCGTAATTGTAATCCAAAAATATTCCGTAATTGTTGTCGAGGTTCCCCTCTTCCAGGTTTACCGTAAGAAGAAAGGCACACTCGTGCATGCGCACATACGCATGTGAAGGAGGGGAAGTAGAAGCGGGAACGGCAGACAAGCAATTACGGAGGGAGGACTTTAGTAGGAAATTATCTCATTTTTTTTAGTAACGACGTAATTTACAAATTGTTAATGAACAGCTGGTGGTTAAAACGTTGCCACCCACTTTGGTTCTTGACGTCTGATTTTTTATTATTCATCAATCGGAACTCAATAATCGGATAAAAGTGTTATTCCCAGTTCTGTAAATGAAAATCAGTGGAATTTTACCTAACTATTTTTTATATTCTACTGATTGAAAAGGGAAAAGATACAGTAGTCTAATTTAGAAGTAATCTGCTGGAAACAAAAAAAAATGACGTATTTCAGTAAGAATATGAGTGGAACCCAACTGAGTTAAAATACTGAAAGAAAAATACACATCTTATTCAAACCTCCAAGCAAATAAGAATTGTCAGAAATTGTGCCTCATACGTGGACTTTTCTAGAGCAGTAACAGCACATTCTTTAACAGTTGCGAAATGCACGCCGCGTGCATAATAAGAAACGTGCCTAGCGGTAGACTGAGCAACTATACTTACCGAACATCACGTATAGGACTCTCTTTGTAAGTGGACAATCATGAAAAATTTCAATTTATGTCAGTGGATTTTTTAAAAAGCACGGAAAAAACTGTAATTTACTATAGGAGCGATAGGTGGCGTTGAAAAATAAAGCGAGTAAAATTTCGATGTGATAATTGGTAAGGATAAGAAATGTCACCATTGTCTTGTTTCTTTAATAACGATAGAGGCGCGCATCGATACTTGAAAGCTTGCGCAACTTTACTTGTGGATTTGAGCGCCATCTAGCGTTACAGAGTCGATATAGATATAAATATTTTATATTTTTCACATATGTTTTGGAAAATTACTCATGGACACTTTTCCTTACATGGTGTCCAACAAAACTTTCTTTTTAAAAAAGATGTTAAAGGGCAGATGTGCATAAAGCAAAGATGCTATGAGGAATTATAAAGAAAATTTTAGCAACAAACGTTAAGAACGCTGCGGGAAATTTTCCCATAAATTTCAAAGTTGCAATTTTCCGTAACGGAAGTAAATATGAATGAATAAAAGATTCCTTCGCGGTATAAGAGCGTCCGCAGTTACGGCCGAACGCAAACGAGGTGCAAAAGGGGAAAGAGGATTCCGGAAATGTTGTGCAAGCAGTAAGGTACATATACGTCGTATATACACGTGTATTCACCTGCACGTGATGCGCATGCAGAAAATCCAGACGCTACCTTCTTTCCAGCCTCTGCCAGACATTCGCGAAAAAAAAAATTCCCACCAAAATGGTTATCTGACCTTTCAATCGACCGTTCTTATCATTTTCAGGTTTTTTCATAAAAAATGTTATTCAAACGCAGTACATTGAGTTTTTATTTTTACGCTGAAATTTACTGGAAACTTAAATTTTAAAAGAACCGTATTTTCAAATCCTTAGTGTGTAGTTTATGTGGTGTGATGATATTGTATAAAAAGTTATGCGGGCAACTTTCTGTTCTGAAAATCATAACATGTGGGTGGTGAAAAGCGAGATAACCGTGAAAGCCGTCATAGAACTAGAGTTTTATAGATATTTCTGCTAGTAAACTTGAGGACAACATGGGGAATTGGTACTAAACATCAAACGATAGCGCTTTCACCCACTGAAAAGTATATGAAAATTTCGTCTTACGAGGTCATTGTTACATGATTCTAAAGAGGGGAATCGTACCGTTTTTTGTACGAATCGTTTAAAAATTGTTGTTTTTTTTTGTTATGATTTTAATGGAATAAGTTCACGAATACGTAAATATGTAGCACAATATATACATGTCCTTTATGTGGTATGTTTTGAAATATACTAATGGAAAGAAACTCCTACCACTTGTGAGAAAATGCTACTGTAGCGCATCTATTGAGCGTTTACGGAAGCTGCATACTCAAATCGTTCACTGGACGTCTAATTTTGGGACGCCCAGTAAACGTATTTTATACGGAAAGAAAAGTTTGTATTCGAATTTCTTCTGTTGTAGTACGTTTTACTTAAACGTAATGTATTTTCTTCATCTCTCTCAACGAAATGTGTTTTTTGATGTGTTTAAATCTGAATAACTAAAAAATTACTAATCTAAGGCAAATAGTGGGATACTATGATTTACAAAATATCTGATAAAGAAAAAACTACTATCTCATAGGTAAAATTGTTATTAGTAAAGATTACTAATAAAACTTTTCATTTTTTTAACAATTGTTTTCAAATAAAATTTCCTTTAAATTAAAAAACAAAATTATATTAAGCAATTTCATTTTTGCGCTCATCTTTTCTATGTGATTGTTTTTTCAAAATGTTATTTGAAAACATTGCGGTTACTTGATTCATCGTCTCCTCCATTTATTATCTGTATTGTGGACAGATTTATGCTTTAAAATTTTGGAAGCTTTCCAATTGACGGAATAGGCGCAATTTATAGCAGAGCAGTTCACTTTTGGAATTGATAATGTTTCCACGACAATATACACGTTTTGACGCATGTTGTAGATCCAAAAACCAACCTTACCTGAGCTAACCTAACCTTATCTAATCTAACTTTACCAAACTATTTTTATACCAACAAATGAATTTGCAATTCATATTAGAAAATTTGTTTATGGAATCTGAAGGTGTTAATTTCAGAGCTGATTTGGTAGATGATAAAACCATTACAATAAATTTTTATTGATAATGTAAGCTGCTCGAGATTACACGATGCTTCCGGAACGAAACGGAAACTTGACTTATATCAGACTACCGAAACTGCTGGAAGAACGGCACATGCTGCCAAATTAGTTTGGAAATGGTTGCAGAACGTGCAGATGGCGCAAGATAGGAAAGATTCTCTTTACTGAAACTCGTGGTGACTATGCAGATGGCGTTAACTGCTCCGTGTTGACGAGATTCAAAATTTAACGCTGATGTTTTTGATAACATTCTATATCTGTTCATTTCAATTCTTAGTTAGAAACAAATTTCATTTTTTATTCTTTTATTAACAATTTAATTTTACTAATTCGTTTCGGTGCATTTTAATACTTTTGATCTAGTAACCCGATCAAGAGGTTGCAAGGCAATCAATCGATGTGGTAACAATCTATGTTGAAAAAAGAAAATAAAAAATGTTTGAAGCTATTTTTTCAAATGTCTGTTCTGTAACTGCAATTCTAACCATTATACATATATATAGTATCATATAAATTATCAGAGAAACTCTTCAAGAATTGATTAAGAGTTTTTGGAAATAAGCAAAAATCATATATTTCCGACAATTCTTCGTCAATTCTCGATAAAGTTCGTTGGAATTTCGTAGGCGGTCCTTTCCAGTGGTCGACATTTTAGTTACAAGGTCCAAATTTTTAGAAACCGAAAATTTATTATATTTTTAAAAATAGTTTATAATAAATTTTAATTTATATTTTTACATATAAATTACTGTCTCATCGACGAGGACTTTAGAATCCCCTTAAGGAGGCGCTAAACCAATCCCGTTGATAATGTCACTTCTTAACCTAAAAAAAATATACATTAAATAGAATACATTTTTTGTAATAGTCGAACAGTTCGCATTGTTACCAACACATTTTATTCTTACAAATTCTCGTTTGTTCTTTATGTAAACAATGTACAGTAGTCCTCCCCTTAAGTTTACTTCCCTTAAGTTTTATACTTCCCGTAAGTTTTACGAGTTTCTTCCCATATGTTTTGCCGCGCATGCGCACGGCGCGCAGAAGGGTTCAATATATCTATACTCCATGAGTTAAACTTAAGGGAAGAAGCCGCCATCTTGAAAGCCCAAATGTAAAACTTAAGGGGAGCACTACTGTAGTTCGTAAATGTTACAGTTTCTAAAATAGTAATTCGTAGTAAATTTACTTTTGTATATGTATGCTTTTTCCAAAATTCAGTATAGCGTTCGAATATGACGAGAGAAAACATACAATGTCATTTCACACATAAAGAAGTCATTGATCACCGAGTTGGAATGGTTGTTTTGTTTTGTTGTCTGGAATTTTTGAGTGTCCAATTTTTTATTTGAATATAATTGAAAAATGCAAACATAAAAAACAGTTCAGAATGATCTCATGATGCGCTCTTCAAGTGGTCAGATGGGTCACATTACCAGGTTTTCTGAACTATCAGCATGAGACGTTATGTTCTGAAGCTCAGAAAAATCTTAGAAAGTGTGCATTGAATGTCTTTTAGAATCATCAGAAGAGTATATTTAGAGGTCATCCTGAACTAATTTTTATTTTTCCGGCTGGGGAACTGGTACTGATAACACAAAACTAAAATTAATGATAATTCACAGTTGTGCAGGTTATGTATATAATTCCAGTTGGTCAAAACTGAGTAAATACTTATGCAAACAGAAAAAGACCCCTTTAAGAGTTCTTAATTTTATTGCAAGTATTACGACATCATCAACGACCAGACAGCAAAATAGAAAAGAGTTGAGAATAATTTCGAAATGTGCTCTAAAAGAAGTCAGATATCCCACTTTCTCAGGGTTTTTGAAACACGAGTTCATAAAGATCTCATAATGACATCATGTTCGAAACCCTCAGAAAGTTGGACATCTGATTACTATCAGAGCACATTTCGAAATCATTTTGAACTCTTTTTTATTTTGCTGTCTGGGTACCTCTAAGAAATAGTTCTTAAGGTGTTCTTTAGGAAGAATTATTTGTTGATTATAAGATTTCTAAAAGTCCCTTAAAATATGTGTTCTCGGAAAAGAGTTCTTATTGAATATGTATCTCATTATAATATAATTTAAATGAAAATTAAATTCCTTAATATCAATTTCAATAATATTAGAAGATATGTCTAAATTCCAAATTAACACATACTTCCTAAAGAGGTCTTCAGGACCTCTTTGGGAAGACATCTCGAAAAAGAACTCTTGAAAAAAATATGATACCTCTAAATGCTGTAAAATGATTAATTCTGTAATTGTAAATATCGCTCATGATATTATGATTAAATTTCATGCGAACTGAACGCCACCTACAGTGACCTAAAAGAAATTAAAATCTGCATTAAGACTAGATTTATGTACGTAAAGAAAAGTTGGTCGTAAGTCAGATGAATGCAACGTTCATTTTTATATTGTCGCAACTGAGACCTCATTAAAAAGTATTTTTAGAGATATTTTAGGAAAGAGCTCTTGAAGACTTCTTTTAGAGGAATGTGCTGTTTGGGGAACTATTCGTTATGTTCAAATTCGGTATCGTCCACGAGTGGCCAAATGAGTGAATTTCATGCGAGTTCATTTGTGGATTTGAATGCCACCTAGTGTCTCTAGAAAGAACTAAGGTAAAACTATCGATTTTTAATGAAATAAAAGTTGATTCAGAATGAGATGAACTTAAAACCTCATTAAGAGTAATATTTTAAAAAGTCATATGAGTCAAGACTTCTTTAAAAGCTCCAAAAATTATTCAAAGACCTGTTCAAGAGTATATTTTCGATGACCTCTTCAAGAAGTACGTGTTAGTTTGTTATCTTCGTCATATTTAAATTCAGTCCTGAAAGATTGACGTGCTGCATATCCGACACTAAATTCGAAATTCGAATTTCTCTAATCGAAACGTTTTAATATCGTAAATATTCAGCAACTTCGAATGCGTATTTTACACGCATGTCTATGAAATATATACGGAACAAGTTTCGGCAATGCGGTCAAAAGTGCACCGAGAGTCGTAATGAGAATTCTCGGTGGTTGCAATCGCCCTGAGACTTTCGAACGACCCTCGAGCAAAATTTCGCTTGTAGCTGGGTCTAATTAGAGGTGGACCGCTTGAATATTCATCGTATTTGTTAACCCTTTGAAGCTCGCGTAAAAAAGTGCATGCGCTGCTCGAAAATTTCGAAAAAGCCCGCAGACAACGAGCTTGCGAAGCTTCACATTCTATTATTCTTTTTATACGATTAGTAGAAAAAAGTTCCAGTGGAATTTTATATTTATTTCCGCTTTATAACAAAAAAATATCTGCGTGATTATAATTTGCAAAATTTTTAAATTTAAAGTTATTTTGTTATATAAATTTTAGCAACAGCTAGCAAAAGCTTTAGCTAAATTGAAAAATTTTATTCTTTTTTATTACAGCCAATTGTTCTTGTAATTTGAAACTGACTTCATTTAAGATATTTTGTAATAACTGAACTAATTAATGACTGGAATGTATATAAACGCTTTTGAATGTAATGAAATACGAAATGTGGTATAGAGTTCAATGAAATTGAACATTCCTGTAAAAATCGCTATATCTCATGGAACGTTAATAGGAGTAGAATTGTTGGCAGGATATTAAAAAAACAATTTTTTGGTTTAGATGTTAAAATAATTAGTTATTCCAAATACTTTACATCTTGTGTTCGACGATAAGTTTGACAGGTCAGGTATTTGGAGTCAGTTGTATGGGATTAGTTTGAGAAGACTGTACTTCTGTTTAAATTTTTGCACGTTTTGTTATTATGGGTTGTAAAATTGCCTATGCTCGATTCTTAATTTTACAAACCTAAATAGCAAAAAGTACTACAGAAAAAGTATAAACTTCCGGTTATCCCTAAATTTGAAAAAGCTCTTGTAATTTTCGTAACTAAAAATCTGTCAGTGTACCAAAAATGAATTTGTAACCGGATGAAGCTAATTTTAATATTTTAGTCGAGCACATTGTGTTCGCTATTTTGATTTCTGAATCACAAACCCAAAAACATGAATATACTACTGTACTATTTCATAAATATTTAATAAACCTGCCACAAGTTAGTAAACAAGATTAAGATCCTAGGTGTACACAGCGAAAAAATTAATTTTGGAAACACTATTTAAAAAGTTTGCAAAAATTACTGAAATGCAGGTTAAGTGTATCAGAAAATTTGAAGAACCCAACGGGCACGAAGGACCCAAATGTTGCTAAAACGTTTTTAGAATGTTCCAGAAACGTTCCTAAAACGTTAAATGTCTGCAACATGGATGAAACGTTTATAAAACGTTCCGTAAAAGTTGCAGACATTTAACGTTTTAGAAACGTTTCTGCAACGTTCTAAAAACGTTTTCGAAACATTCAGGACTTTCGTGCCCGTTGGGAAGAGCCTCTTTATGTCATGTCATAAATTCTAATTAAGATATTAATGATCAAACCATTTCTTTTCTCTTATCAAACTCTTAGGCAATTTTTGATTCTGGACTAAATTTCAATACTTCAAATGGTAAATCTAATGTCAAAAAATTACTAATAATTGATGACAAGGAAACTTTATTAAATATTTTTTCTGAACTAAATTACAGTAAATTATTTTTGTTTTGGGGAAAGCAGGTTCATATTTATTTCGCCATTTTGAGTCTAAAAAATCCAAAGACTCGAAAGACGTAAATGTCGTGTTAATTTTGAGAAATATTTGTTAAAAATTATAATATTTAATTCATTAACAAAAAAACTACTGTAATATATTACTTTAATATCCTATTGTTCTGGTAACATCCGTGCAATACAATATTGTGACCTCAACAGATGCAGCAATATTAATTATCCAATTTTATATGCATCTAATTTTTGAAAGTAGTAAATTTATTCTTAACAATGCTGCATCGATCATTAATACAATGCATTGAACCCAAACTATTGTACAGAAAATGAGCTCCGCAATTGATTCTATAGATGTGACTGGATTCCAAAGTGAGTCGACACTTTAGAACCGGATTTTCCATCCCACTAATCGATTGCATTAGAGAATAGTAATCAGTATAATTATCGCTGTTAGTAATGAACAAGATAATTAATGGTTTAATATTATTCGATTTCGGTGGCAAATTGAAGTTTCATTTAATATAAACGAGTCATATTTTCAATTTGCACGCACGAACTAATCACGAACATATTAAGTACGTGTTTGAATGCTCAGTGCTAATAGTTGTGTCAAAGCAGATTGCGTAATTTTCTAATAATGATTGTAACCTAATTAAAAGTAATTTTTCTTTTTTTCATTTTTATAATTATTATAATTTTCTTTTTGCGTCTGTAAAAAACATTACTTAAAGATACTAATGGAACAAACAATTTAGTAAAAGTAGCAAAACGACGGTGGCTGTACCAACTATTATTAGTTTGAACTATTAACTATAAAATGAATTAATTATATAATTGGTTTAACAAACTTCTTAGTAATTGAGAAATCGTAGTAATTTAATAAAGACAGATTAACCATTACACGATGCAATTAACCTTAAAGATCCGGAAAATACTCAAAAGTGTAAACACATTTTTGTACTCAATTTTTTAAAATTTAAATTGCTTGTAAATTTATATGTAAAGGCGATCGATCTCTCCTAGTATGATTCTACAAACAAAAACTATTTTTGAAATAGCGGATGTAATTATGTAAATCAATGAGTTACTTTAAATGTGGATATGAAGTTCGGGGTTCTCACCACCTAACGGTGATTTTTGATACTATTGGATGCGTTGATAAATGCTCAGCCAAACGGAACAAATTTTTGGAAAAAAGAAACTCAAATGTCGGTTGATGGCGCCCTCTATAATGTTTTCCAAGCAATAATTATCCGATAAAACATAAATAATGCTAAAAATGAAAAAAAATGCATTTGAATTTTTTTGTTTAAATGGCTAAAAAAGTGTTATTAAGCCTCGTACTTGATACGAGATAAGGATAATCGATGTAATTTTTTCACTAAAAAGTATTTTTAATAATAACAAATAAAACGTTAATTCCAGTAATAAATTTGTTAGAAAAGTGACTTATAAATTGTAGTTAATCAACCATTTACAACGATACAGTGCAGTAAACTGTTGCTCTGTACTAAGTTAATATGATTATTTAAATATTACTAATTAAAAATGTAGAATGTTGTTCGTGTTTTCCAAATTTTCTATTAAAATTAACGACGTAATATTTGAGATTACTTGATAGTTTTAATTTCTTACCCTTCTAATGGGGGAAAAGGGCTATAAAAAACGATTAATACCGAAACCATATATTACAAGTGGAAGTTGATATATACAGGTAAATATGTCAAGAAAAGTCAGACATATACGTAACGTTCTAACGCTGTTAAATTGCGCTAAAATGATTCTAATAGCCGCCGAGTACACGACGTCGCAAGTACAATCCAATATGCACTAGTGCGGAATGACCTGACAGGCTCTTAACCCTCTGTATTTTCGCTAGTCCTATACTCGTCTCAAACAGATCAGTTTAGTCAAGCATGAAACTGTTTTTATTTTCTTAGTATCTTCATTAAGTAAATTATATGGACAAATTTTATACATTTTTATTAAATATTGATAGGAATAATATTTTAAAACTTTATTTACACTTTGAAAAATCTAACTAAATAATGAGTTATTTGATGGAAACTAAATATTTAGAACTAACATCCATAGTTATAATATCGGCTAAAAATTTCTGAACCTTCTGAATTTTCAAAGTCTTATGATGTGTCGTGTATAGTATTTCAAAATTGTACACTACCGGCCAAAAGTTCGTGAACGCTATGAATTTTCCAGCTCGTCAAAAAATGTGTCGGATCTCCGAATCCTTTAACGATATTGAAAAAACTCACAGGACATCTTTTGAAGTACACAAATAAAGCATCTAAGTGGTTCATTCGGTTTTACTTTAGACATTATTGTTTCTTAGCTGTCAAACATGGAAAATGATGAATTTTTTAACTTTTTTCTTCCGAATTGTAACTCTGACAGCAAGTGTAACAAATTTCTCTGGCAATTGACAACTTTTTTATAAATTCTACATTTCAAGGCCTTTAAAATTCATTTTGGAAAAAGTCGCTACGATTTTTTGAAATTTTTTTATTTTACTCATTGAGACAGAAATCATTGAAAAAAGGCCAAAAGTTCGTGAACATGCAGTTTATTCAAGTTTCGCGGATCGCAGTGATTCGTACCTTTTAAAGATGATACAAAATACTAAAATTAATCGAAAAATACACTTTTTCAATGTTAACTATAATTCAAAACTCCAAGCTAAGATGGTATAAATAACAGAAGTAAATATTAACCCTTTATTGCTACAATTATAGTTTTCCAGTATTCTAAGTTCAGTATGGGTTCAATTAACTAAAACTGGGGAAAAACTTACATTAAGTCCATATTCAACGATTGTAGGTATTCTCTTTTGATTGGCGCATGTTAAAATATCGTAAAACCACAAAAATATGATAATTTTTTTCGATTAAGTTTAAAAAACACGTTTTTTTCGGTGATGAATAAACTGCATGTTCACGAACTTTTGGCCTTTTTTCAATGATTTCTGTCTCAATGAGTAAAATAAAAAAATTTCAAAAAATCATAACTCTGGAACAAAAAATCGTAGCGACTTTTTCCAAAATGGATTTTAAAGGTCTTGAAATGTAGAATTTATAAAAAAATTGTCAATTGCCAGAGAAATTTGTTACACTTGCTGTCAGAGTTACAATTCGGAAGAAAAAAGTTAAAAAATTCATCATTTTCCGTGTTTGACAGCTAAGAAACAATAATGTCTAAAGTAAAACCGAATGCACCACTTAGATGCTTTATTTATGTACTTCAAAAGATGTCCTATGAGTTTTTTCAATATCGTTAAAGGATTCGGAGATCCGACACATTTTTTGACGAGCTGGAAAATTCATAGCGTTCACGAACTTTTGGCCGGTAGTGTATTTACTATTATTTCAGGCATTATTGCTTCATTTTTTGCCTAATTATCTGGCGAAGAACATGCTAGAAGATAAAACTATGTTTTTATCTTTATATAGTATATTGTTATAATACTATAGAAATCTTATATCATCCAATGAAGATCCAACTTCTACAACGGGAATTACGGACGACACTTGGAATGCCAACATCGCGACTACGCCTGGCGACGACCAACCAAACTAACTTCGCCCTTTCTCGCTGATTCATATTCATATTTCCACACTGAAATTATGGATACTGTTCCATAATTTGTCTATCACAGGATTTAAGTAAAATTCAATTACTCTTGTACAATAAAAGTATCAGGATATTCCGAACATTTTTAAGTGTGTATGTTTAGTTATGTATACTAACTTAGCTCTTAACTCTTATTGTCGTGTTTTATTTCATCATGTGATTTAATATGAAATAAAAACGTGGAGTCATTAATCTTTCATGTTAGAAACAAATGCGGGTAGATAAAGAACAATTTCTAAAATACACACTTTCATTTCTTTAGTGTAACGGAAAATAACGTAATTTTCTGTTACAAAAGTATCGCAACTTTCCCGATGACCGCTACAAAAATGGCAATTACGCCTATTTTATAAGAAATATAAGATATCATATCTAAAATTTACCATAAACAATTGACATTTACGAAGTTTAAGTAAAGTTTTCCGTAACGAAATAAAAATGTAAGTACATATAACCTCAAATTACAAAACCGTAACTTAATTTTCAGACATTATCTGTCAAAGAGAGTTGCGCACGCAGCATCTTCCGTTGCGCGCGCATCACGCTTCAGTTGCGTGCGCACGACATGGCGGTACAAATAACAGCTGATTCGGGATATCTCCAAAATTTCAACAACAGTTCACGTATGTGATTCACGGTAAAATAAGAAATCAAAATTAACAGTTTGTAATTCTTAAACCTATGATAAGTCACATTCCGAAGAAAATAAAATAAAGGACGTGTAGTGAAGGTGTGTTCCCAGTAAACAAAAAAGGATTAAAAGGGATTCAATTGCCAAAAAAGACATTAAAAGGGATACAGAGGAAACTAAATTGAATTCCTTTAAATTCCTTTTTGGCAATTTTAGAATTGGCGAATCCCTTTCAATTCCTTTTCGTTCACTGGGTTAGTAACCAAACTAATATGTGAGGTTAACCTGTCAAATGAAGAATCCACTGAACAAAAGTCACGGAGATTTTAGTTTCTAAAAGACATTTATTTCAGTCGGTCAGAAAATAAATGATGAAATCGTAAAAAAATTGAATTTAAGAGGGTTTAAGTGAATTTCAACAGAGAAAAGGCTCTCAATGAACGGTCATTTACTGGGAACCTACAGTAGGACCTCTCTTATTCTAATTAGTAAAGTTTTTCAAGATGGCGCCGACCTCTCTTATTCTAATTTTCCTCTTACCCTCACTTACGTCGCTTGCGAGCTTGTGATTCGTGGACAATATTTTTCATTGACTTTTCGTGTGATAGTGGGAGAAGACTTGTGGGGGAATGATTAAAATAAGAGAGGCTGGACAATTAGAATAAGAGAGGTTCGAATAAGAGAGGTCCTACTGTACTTTCCACACATTTAAATCCCGACAAAAACTATTTCGGATACATATTGATGTTTGACTGACCTTTTCTACGATGAGTTAAGGTTACCGATTATAATATGTACTTCTTATCTTAGTTCTGAAAATTGCGAACCATTTTTTGAAAATTGCTAAACGTATCAAATTTTCAGTAATGGCAACTGCATGAAACTTCAGTTACATGTTTCGAAAATTTTGTATAGTGTTATTTTTCTAAATATCTGCGTCTTTTTATGTAAATATTAAATTCCCTGATAAAAAGTTAAGGATAATCTCATGATTTCAATCAAACCGGAATCTAATTTCTTTCAATGCTATAATAATTGAATTTAGTAATTCTTGTTCGTATTCTACGATTACAGGCTTTAATTATTCCTTTTTAGAACGAAATGTAAATTTTTTTTAAACGACTTTCGAATGAAAAACCTGGGTAACAATGCGGGAATAAAATAACGGATTAAATCCAGCATATGTGGAGTAAAATTAGTGCAAGGCAGATTATCGACTTCCTTTAATTTGCGAAATATCAAACTCGTATCTACAATCATGTATAATTCCAATAATATACTAGTATATTTTAAAAACTGATTACCTTTAGCTTAAAATGCATACAAAAATTCAGACGGTATACAAAATGTTTCACGGAATGCTAAAATGTATTTTAAATTGAGTATTATATTCATTCCTTAAGAGAATTTCGGAATGTTCACTTATTGATCGCATTCGCATTCAATAGCAACGCCACTTCACCTTCAATTGAAATTCATCTGTAGTTATCTAATTTAGTTATGGCATGATTTACGATCCCATTGACACGAATTCTTTTCGTTTCCGAATTATTCGCAATATAAACAATTGGAAATATATAAAACATTACTAGCATAACTAATTAAAATAACTAATTGAAAGCTAAAAGAAAATTTTGTTAACCTACGTTATTCATACGATATTCCTAAAAATAACTTGACCGCGTATATTGTTATTTTAGACTAGTACAATTTTAGCTCCATTGAAGATGGAAATAATTTGCCAGAAATTATAGAAATAACTATTTTTACACGCA
This sequence comes from Trichopria drosophilae, assembly GCA_030407085.1. Classification (NCBI taxonomy): domain Eukaryota; kingdom Metazoa; phylum Arthropoda; class Insecta; order Hymenoptera; family Diapriidae; genus Trichopria; species Trichopria drosophilae. Next base: position 11,505,449 of record CM059582.1, on the reverse strand, counting down.
ACGCAGATACAGTAAATTGTTAATAATCTTATTTTAAAATAACCAGTATGTTTTGAGACATTACTAAATTATGTATACTTTAATTTTAAGCAATTTTCAAAATGTAGAAACTGTTTTAAACAATACCTCTAAATAACTTTAGTTTGAAACAGATTTTTGGATGTTTTTATTTTAATTACTTTCAGGTTTTAGGAACTTACATTCAGCAATTCTTATCGATACTTGGGCATTTCCGGATGTTTTATAAATATTTACCAGAGAGCATCGCACTTATATGATCTCGATCGTGCAAGACCGCTGAAATTTTAAACGAGATTTTCTTAAAATAACTTTTTTTACATTTGCGGTCGATGTCCGTAAGTAAAACGTTCAACATTTATGATTGCGGTTTATAAATAAAAGTAATGTTTGTAAATAACAAATATTTTAGTTACATTTTTGTCTGAACTATATGCAATTCTAACTAGTTTAATAAAAAAGTTATAAGTACACTTACTAAGATAAAAATAATCAAGATAAATAATTTGAATTTACAATAATCTTCAAACGAAAAAAGTTATTACGTCTAAAAGTAATTTAAGACTTGACGAAAATTTTGGGCAATGGAATTTTCTGTTTGCGTAATATTTTAACAATTAAGGTGTTTGAAGAGTTAAACAAACATCACATTTTCCAAATTGTCTGAGCAAATCTGATGAAATCTTAAGAAAGCTTTTGAAGTAAGTCGAATTAGAAAGTTTCGAATACTTTCAAGAAGTCTGAGAGCTTGGAATAATTAATGAAGCGACGAAAACTTGCAAGTTGACTAAAATACTTGAAAATCACGAAGAAAAATTTCGTATCGGTATTCCGTCGTATTGATTAAATAATTTAAATTCCAACGTGTCCATTTTTAATACGGGGTTAAAAATAGTTTTTTATTAAATGTAGAGTACTGTAGGAATGAGGGTAATTTTGAGCACAGTCTGAAGAAACATTAAACTTTTATTACTTCGTTTACTACGTAGACTAAAATAATCTCGAATAGTTACAAGACATTAATTTTAATAGGTGCAGAAATCTTATAAGATTCATGAAGTAATCAAGTTAGAAATTGTGTGCAATTTGTTTTTCACAAATGTTGCTTACTATGAAAATTTTGTTTTTAAACTTTAAGTAAGATAAGTTTGAATAATTGCTACAATCCTCGAATGTTACTAATAAACTGTAACATTATTCATTACCTGATATTCAAAGATATTTTCTTCGTCTAAATTAACATTCGAAAGCTGAATACATTTTCTATCAGCTTGTCACAAGTACTAAATCAAAATAAAGAATTATACACTTTCTAAGTCTGAGTGAGTTCTTATATATAGAATCAGATATTAGTCACTAATTTAATCATTTTTGCTAAAATATAATGAAAAACTACTACTTTATTGCTAATTCTAAAAGCTACTAAACTAAAATATTCAATGTCTACTTTTAGGTTATTAATAAATTAGTAGCTTGTAGAATCTTCTACTAAAAGACTGACTAAGTAATAATAACCCAGATTAATAGTTTAGTCACAAATGAGACAAAATCTTTAAAATTTTTGCAAAAGTAGAATCTGCGTCATCGGAGAAAACTCTCCATAATTGTTTCCCTCCTTAATTTTTGTCTTCCTAATTCCATCCGTACTTGTAGTCACAAAATATTCCGTAATTGTCCATGTCCCCACTTCCAGCTGTTAAGAGGAGAGGCACACTAGCGCGTGTGCACACATGCTCTATTAACTGTTTCATACATGGAGAAGGGGAAGTAGGGTTGGGAACGACAGGTAAGCGATTATGGGGAGATGAGGGGAAATTCGGCAATTACGGAGGGAGGACTGTATGGACATTTTTTATTTATTTTCTTGAAAAGTTGAGGTTAGGATACTGTAGGGTGGCCTAAAAAATATCAGTAATGACAGTTCGATAATTAAAATATGTATTTTTGGAAATGGACTAAAAAAGCATATTTAAGGCAACAATTTATTCATTTTCTACGTTAATACACAAACAAGTGTATGTAATTTAATGTACATTAGAAAATTCACAAATTCGATTAAAAAGTTAGATAAGGTTAGAAAACACTTCACGAAATCGTAAAAATATAACAAAATTAACAGAAAGTGAAATACAATAAATAATTCCAGCTCTAGACAAAAATAACTTGTCCTATTAAATTTCTCTGCTTCGCTCAGTGTGAAGCAATAAAATACAAAGATTGAATTAAGTGACCCGAGCATTTATTTCAAATCCACCTATACTTATCAGTTGATTTATTACAAGAAATAAAATAATCGATTTGCTGTCCCCCACGTAAAACTTTTAACTCTGTGTATTGTTCGTCATATTGGTTGGAAAAAAATTAATAAAAATTAGACGAAGATAAACGACGGATATTCAACGAGGTGAAAAGTTTTATGACAGAAACTGAATTTCCAGCTTACAGGAAAGTTTCATCCAGTGAACCGCCGTGAACAGAAGTTTTCCATACAGGGCGGGAAAGTTTCCTATATTGCCCGATGCACCTACTCGAAAATTCCTTCCCTGCGGTGGTAGAACGGAAATCGGTATATTCTAGATGGGGTTTTCGCAAAGCCCAGATAGCAGAATTCAATTTCGTTTCTTGCATTATTCTCTGCTCGCTATATATTTCTGTACGTTTCAATTTTATAATCCATATGCATGTGACATTCAATCTGTAGAACGGGTAAATATCACTCAAATAATGTCTGAAAATTTTGAAAAAATGAGTATAAAGCTTTTTTATATTTTCCATCAATAACCAGAAATATTTAACGGAGTATGGGAAAAACTTTATATTTTATAATCATATTGAATTTAAAATGTGACGTAATATAGAGCGACTAAAATATTTATAGTGAAACTTAGGATGTGAGACTTAAATAATTCGTTTATATCACATCTTGAATTCCGGGCTTGACATATAAAGTGCCTTACGAATTATGAATTTCTCTTCCACAAATCAAATAAGGAACGATCTCTTTTCGTTAAGTGACGGGGACTCCTTCTTGAACTTCTTCACACTATATTTTTTTTTATTTATTCATTCTTATTAAAATTAAATATAATTTTTTAAATGAATATTATAGTGTTTTATGTATATTCCGTTTATTCATGAGAAATAGGAAAATTCGCGAAAAATTATTTTAATACTTGAGTCTACGAAACCCTGAGAATAATTGATCGTCTGGTTACTAAAATATGATTTTCTACTATGTTAGCATATATTTTTCTTGAACACTTTTAGCACCTCACATTTGAGAGGTCTTGTAGAGCTCTTAAAATCGACGTATAAGTCTTCTTAAAGGTCACTTTAAGAGCTCTTTCTGATAAGTATTTAAGACATCTTTCAATTGTTAAGACTTCTTAAAGAACTCTTCAAGATGTCTTTTCGCTGTTTGGGTAACAAGAATATCGTGACTTTGAGGAAAACTGATTCTTACTACCTCCAGTGAGATAACAAATGTGAATATGTAGTAAAAACTTGAAATTTCAATGAAAATATTTGTAAAACAACTAAGAAGAAATTCAGTATGGCGGATGAAATAGTAACAATTTCGCACAAAATTAAACAAAAGTCATAATTAAGGATTTTGACATTCGCTGAATATGATTTGGTGGTTGGTCTCTCGAAATTCAGAATCACTATTAAAATATTATTGGAAAACCTCGAGAAAGTTATTATTAGGTTTTTGAAGATTGTGTCAACAGTCGAAAAAAATGATACTAAATCGATATTACCAACCTTGAAATTAGTGACCTCCCAATAACCTCCCAATAACAAAATTCAACCATTTCTTTTAAGTTAATTATAAATAAAAATAATGATTTTCAAAAAGCTTTTTCATCCATTGTCCGAAAATCTACGTATGAATTTGTAATCTGCAAACCCAAAAAATTCGGAATACAAAATTTGAAATCAATTGGACAAAAAGAAAAATTCGTTAAAATTGTCAAAATTGTAACGAATAATTATTCATCAAACGATTTTGTTATCCCAAAGGTTTGAATCGTCCTTTTTTGAGAAATTCAATATTCATTTAAAGAAAAAAATATAAAAGAGAACAGCGTTGACACGAGATTGGATGACATATTGTGTTACAGTTCATTTTACTGATTTCATTATAATATAAATTGCTGATGATAAAATAATGCAGGCTTAATCTACCCTTTTGTATCTTTCATTGTTAGAAGAAAGCGAATAAAATATCAGTATTTTATGCATATAAAACAGCAAATATGATGTTATGGGCATAATAACATTGTCCCGTTTCCTTACACTATTCATTAAAGTAGTGCAACAAGCGATTATGCAAATTCATGTATAACACATAAAGGAACATCGAATTACTAATTCATTAAAAAACATGAGTTTTTTAACGAAGCATTACAAAATCATTCGTCAAGATGTATATTTCATTATTCAAAAATATCATATACAAAATTACCGGACAAATTTAATACAAATATTTTTACTGTACAAGTTTTAACAAAATGAAGAATATATCAGTTATATTGTTGACTAGACATTTTAATAAATAGGGTAACATTTTTCGAAAAAAAATGTTAGAATTCCGTTGACTTTTTTCTTTCTTAAAACTAGACATTTAAAGTTTCAAGGTCATTTTTGAGGAAAATATCAATTTTGTATTTTAGCGATGTCATTTTTCTATTATTTCGTTCCGAATATATGTTCTCTACAATAACCCGATGAGTTCTTCAAAAACTGACCATGTACGAACCCTAATAATTTTCAAAATCCTCAAAGAAGGGTTATAATTCTTCGTTTATTGCATAAATCATAATTCATTAAGGTTAGTGTACAAAATGAAAAAAATAAGTCACTCCAATTGAATAAGTAGATTTTTCTCGAAAATCGACCTTGAACAACCTCTAATAGATTTTCGAAAACATGTAGAAAGGATCATAATTCTTCGTTTTATAGTAGAAACCATAACTCGTTAATATTAAGATTAGTGGGAAACATTGCAAAAAAGAATTCACTACAGTTAAAAAAGTAGATTTTCCTTCGAAAATTGACCTTGAACGAATCCTAATCATTTTCAAAAACATCTAAAAAGTATCAGAATTCTTGGGGTTATTGTAGAAACCATAACTTATTAAGTTCAGTGCAAAATAATGAAAAAAAAAGAAGTTACTATAATTGAAAAACATAGATTTTTTCTTCGAAAATTGCCCTTCGAAAATTGCCCTAACTCATGAAGTTCAGTCCACACTAACGAAAAAAGGTCACCACAATTGAAAAAGTATATTTTTCTCGGAAATTGACCTTGAACGACCTTAAACATTTTCAAAAAAAATGGAAAATGTATGAATTCTTCACTTCATTATAAAAAACATAATTCGTCAGATTCGGAACGAAATAATAAAAAAATAACATCGCTACAACGAAAAACTGATTTTTGCCTCAAAAATGACCTTGAGTCACCCCTAAATATTTTTTTTCAAATTCTGAAACAAGTTTGTAGGATCATTTTCATTTAAAAAATAAAGCGAAAACAAAAATCACTCCAGTAAATATTTTCATACTCGCGGATAGATTTATTTGCATTTCTTTGTAAAAAAAAGTAAAAAATATTATTCACTAGTAAATTCTTGGTTAAAATCAATTTTGTAAAAATAATACCTTTTAGAAACAGGAGAAAAAAGAATCGAATAATTTATCATCGCAATTATTTTGTATTCGCTGTAATCAATTGCGTTACCTTAAATCAAATTCTCTTCAGACTTTGTATCCGTTCATATTGCGCCACTTTTTAACTTGTTATCGTAAAAAATTACCTATCAGAACACATATTACTCAAGCTTTTTTTTAAAAGCTATCTGGTCCTGCATTCACCCTCTCTTGTCTGCTGTTGTGGAGTATCATAAAGAACACGAATATAACGTGTCTACCAGCACCTGAAACACGTTTTCATTAAAACTTGAGCAAATATTTCTCAAAATTTATATTCGACCATGAATAAACACGTTTCATTAACATTGTAAAACTTTAAAATTTTAAGCGAAATGATTTAATTAATGCAAAGGGCATAAAGTGCATAATATGAGAATTGCAAACATTTACATTAATTCTGTAAACGAAAATTTTAATTAAGTAACATTTTTTTTAACTTTCATTTTTCTATTCAAATTTCGACAAAAAAATTTCTTTACTTCTAAAGAAGAATGTTTATTCCATTCAACACACATTAAAAAATCTTTAAAACATACAATTCAGTGTAACAGTTAGTCTAAATTTAAAAGCGTTCGTGTACATGAATTTTCAAAGAAATAAAAAAAAAAATGTTTGTAAATGCAAACTGGACGAAAAACACTTACATGAAGAGTAAAAAGTTTTAAATGAGTTTTTGCAATGAAATGTGCAGGTTTTCTTTTTATCAAAAAGTTTTTATAATAAGAGCACAATAACGTCTGGAACTTCGAAATATATTCAGTGCAGGAATTCTCTATTATTTCATGAAACTTGAATAAAACCGTAAATGTAGGAAGGGTAAGATATAAGCGCAAGAAGGAAATTGCATTTGGAAACGAGATTTAATTTAGGCATTCTGGAGGATGAGAATATCTAATGAATTCTTTTCTAACAAATATGTATTTGGTTTCATTTTTTTATACGTATCCTGTGTGTATTTTAAATGTAATAAGTGTTCTCATTCGCAGTGGCGTCACGTTTCTGCTGCACAAATGTTTTTAATATGTTTTCCTACTTTCTTCATTGAAAAACACACTTTGATTGATTGAGAACTTTTGTTTAAAAAAATAGTTTCGAGAAAAATGGGTTTAGCAAAATTTATTTCGGATATAAAATGATAATTTTTAATTTTACAGATATATCTCTGAAATTTTGTTTTTGCTCCCTGGAGAGAATGTACTATTCTCCTCCCGCAATACAGGGAGCAAATTAGCAATTTACGTTCAGAGAGTGAAAAAGAACATTTTCCTCACTGAACAAGGTAAGCGGATAACAAATTTCTTGGAAATTTTATCTTGGATAATTTTCTTTTTTTTTAAGAAAATTTTTCTCGGTATTCGAAAAAATGAGCTTTTAACGCATCAGAAGCACAAAATTTGGGAATAAACTCGGTGCGATTTATTGTTGACAAAGAATGTCTAGAAAATAATATTAGAAATCAAATAATATTGTAAAATTACAATCAGTATTGATTGCCTTTTGATGAACGGAGATGAAATATGCACATTAATGTTTCAATTTTGTCCAATGTTTCTATTCAAATGTGAAAAACTTGTGTGCCCATTTATTTATATCAAATATTAAAATTAGTTATTACGGATGATTGAACAAAATAAAAATCGTAATATGTATATTATTATCGTTTTTTATTCGTTTTTTATCCATTACATGAGATTTTGTGGGTATATGAGTAAATGGACCATTATTCCTAGTTTTTCATTATAGGTTCAACTGCGCTGCATTATTTCCGAGTATATTTGAAAACAATATACATTCTTCGAAAGTAGTAAATTCGTGGAAGTTATTTTTCACATTTTTTTGTAATTGCTTCTCTTCGATTTTCCATCGATTCTACTGCAGTTATTAAAAAGACCATTTTGCAAAAAGATTGCACTTGATACAGAGCCAATTTTCGCAAGAATTTGTCTTTTCAAAATTTGAATGAAATATATAACGATTATATTTTATTTTGAATTTCTCTAATACTTTGTAATGAAATATGCATATAAAAATGACAATTTCTATTGTTGGGTAGTCCTAAAAATGTTCCGTAAATAATTTTTTCAACTGTATCACTGGTGGTAACTACATACATTTTTTACCATTTATTTTTATTTTTTTATTTTTGAAAAAATGAAAGCAGAACTCGAGACGCCTTGGGACTTGAACTCCTGACCTTTCCGATTTGCTGGTTGAATGCTCTCATAGCCTAAGTACATAAAATATCCTTTATTTAAAGATTGGAATATTATAAAATTGTTATTATAAATGACAAAATTAATCTGTTCTTTTTTGTTGAGGTAAAGATATGAAAGATTTATATTTCACCAAATAAAAACGAATTTCTAAATAGTTACGTCAGACTCAGCTCAATTTCTCCACTAAAAATTATTTTTATAAATAGTTTAGAATTACCTTTCCTACTCTTTCTGAGCAGGCTCTTTCGATTTCCGCCGAGAAAATTGCAAAAAACCGATTACCTATTTACAAAAAAAAATTTGAAAAATAATATAAAAAAATGGAATTTTGAGGTATTCTTTTTTTAATTTGAACAAGTTTTTCGTAAATAATCATTTTTTTGCAATTTACTCGACGGAATCGATAGAGCACACATCAAATTAGTAAGCAACGTATATTTCAAAAATTAAAAAGAATTCTTTTTAATAGAGAAACTGCTGAAGTTTACGTACCTGCTTTTCTCGCGTCGGGAGGAAAAGGGCTAACACTACAAAAATACGCAAGTAAATTTCAATTCACAAGAAATCGGTTTTGAAATTGCAGCGCTGATGAAAACTCACATAAAATATTAAGTAGTGGCATAAAACTGGCATAAATTTATTCGTTTTGCATATAGAGCCCATTTCATCTGCATCTTATAGGAAGTCTTTAGCTACAGTTGCAGTCCCCAAGATACTTTTCAGATATCGACTTTTCAACGTTTACGACGGGCCATAACCGTTAAGGTGCCCATACGCGGGTATCATACCAAAGTATCTTTGGTACGACAAACAGTTTGAAAGATTTTTATAACCACATAAACATCGTCCGCCAATCATCATTTTTGACTTTAGAATGATGAAAATGACAAGAGCCACTCAGAATAAAAATCATTTATCGTTCATACGGTTCAATACCACCAGACAGGATGGGGGACCAAATGAAAACAATTTCAGCAATTTTTGCTCGTCCACATGGCTGCCCTGATGAAATTCTGTAATTGTTCGCAGGCCTCAAAAACTCGATCAATTTCAATTTAGAGTCCTTTTTATGTATCCGATACGCCGACTGGATATCCATAAAGGAATAAACGATTTTTTTTTATTTGGCATCCATCTTTCTGACTTGTACGTGGGTACGTACCGTCGGGTATTATCCTGTACACCCGTGCATTACAACATCCGCCACGAGTGCCTGTCCGTTCCAGTTGGTTGCCGCATGAGATTCAGGTGCGCTCACATGCCTATATATATATAATGTGAGACCGCTATTCGCGGATTCGTTCCCAAAGAGCACTCTTCGTATATGAATGAGAAATTCAATAATAGCGTTATATCAGCTGCGACCGACGGAAGCGAAATCCAATATATTCGAAATGGAAGATCCGGACATCTTACGCGTGTGTGCATCCTACTGATAAGGACCTGCTTCGATAGAATACCAATAGTCTAGAACCCTCGTCATTCTTTCCGCGTTTGTGGCAACTGAAGGCATTATTTTTTACCTCCAATTCTATCACAAGATTTTTTATTCCATTGTCGTGTTGGGAAATTTTAATTGAGAGGTATTCTGCAATTGTTTGGGTATTGTCCGGGTCTTCTTCCGAAAAGGACGTCCGGATATCCTTAGCAGGCACATGTTTTCTGACGTATTTTTAAGTGCAGAATTCGAATATTATGATGAAAATTGGCGCAAATTCGATTATCATGGTGAAAACCATGAAAACCCAAGTCAACAAGGCTGGGTGCTGGTTGAAAAGATAGCAAACAAAAAACCATCAAAAAGCCGACATCTTTTCATCTTTATTGCCCCCCTATAACTTCATATAAAAAACAAAACGATGATGAGGGTGGAGAGGGAGGGAGGGAGGAAGGATTCGAGTTTGCTTTTTGATTGTCGGGTTTATTATTTCAGATTTTTTCGGATTACAATGAATTTATGTCTGGTTCAATTTGTCCCTCTCATTTCACGGATATTTTTCTCCACAGTTATTATTTTCCTGTATGAGGGAGCGAAGTAAAAAATACATGAAAGAATAGTGTCTATAACAATAGTTTTTCTATTGGTTTATTAAACAGACATTTGCTGAACATAGTCGGCCATTTTTAATTTTACTTAATCAGAATTATATAAGCCCAAAAGCAGAATTTTGTTCGGTTTTCAAAGCAATTCAATTTGCATCGTTTGAATATTATCACATTTTATTATGTAAACATAATTTCTTTTTTCATTTCGATTTTCTACATATTTTATGAATTTCCTAATTTATTACTGCAATCCCCTTGGGGTGCACCGAAACACGTCACACGTCGCGCCTATACTGACAACATATTTCAAACCACCCTAACTTATTCCATCTCAGAATACGTGATGTAATTCCTCCTGACCTAATTTATAGAAACTAATGCAAGCAAACACAACGAGATGAATTTTATAAGATTATATTTTTCAACGACTTTATGTATAACACAAATGCTCTACCGCGTCAATTCCATGCAACGTTGAGCACGAACGTTTTCTACAGGCTTGTAGAAATGAAATTCTGATAGTTTCGAAAATGTAATACCCTAATTCGAAACATATCGTCGTTGAAATAATACCGCGCAAATTTCTCCATAAGATAATTAGTGGCTGCCATTAATTACGCTACGTATTTGTTCGCGAAAAACTGCTCGTTTTCTATTTTTGCGCGACCGGCAAAAGTCGCAAGGCTACTCTTTCCCCGTATTATTGGGCGTAAAATTAGTAACCAAGGATTTTCGGGATCAGTGGTTCTAATTCCGACTATAAAATTCACGGCTTTTCAGAGCCTACTGTTCTTCATCCGGCGAGACGTTTAATTAAAAATATCGATTCGATGCAGCCGCGTGCACCCGAACCGCGTTTGCAGTCTCGAAACTTCAGGAAAGTTCGACAATAATGATTTTTACGAGGGATCGTGTTCGATTTTCCATTTTTGACCTAGAATTTATTGGGTGCAATTTGTCGTCTACGAAATATAGGGAGTTCACGTCGTATTAAAAGGCCGTTAACTCGATACTTAGTACGACTAATCTTTTTTCCTTTTTGATCAATATTGGAATACGTGTGGTTGTGTTGAATAGTGTCCGGAAGGTATTTTTCATATTATCTAGATAAAAATGTCCAGAAATTTGTAATCTATAGTTTTATTTTACTGGACTGAGTATGTCACGAATATGCAGAAATAAAAAAAAGTGTTAACCATTTTTTCACCACTTTTTCAACAACTTCAATGTTTTATTGGCTAATATTATGGCTAAGAAAAAAAGAAAAATCAAAACAATTGGTCCAAAACTTGTTCCAAAACAGATACGACTATTTTTTCTTAAATCTTCAATTTACAACCGGATATAATAACGTAGACGTAAATGTAAAATATTTCGTCCAAAATGATTCGGCTTCAAATTTGTACCTACCACTTTTCGAAATTTCAAAATGGAGACTAGTAGATGGTACCCAAAGTGCCTATTTTGTATATTATTTCTTTGTTGGTCAACCTTTAGAAGTTTTTAAATCGACAATTGCTCCATAACTCTAAATTTATATTTTAGAAGCCCCTAATTACAAATATGAATTCCATTTATTTTTACATATTTCAATTTTCGAATTCTGCAAGTAATTATTTCAAATAAAAAGATATATCTCGAAATTATTCAAAATCAATAGATGCATAATACGAAATTGCAAACCGATTCGCTTATTACTGTAGAAATTCAATTATAACCGAAAATTAATAAACCAAGTGACGTTTTCTCTATAATTCATATGGTCAAAGCAGAAATAAATTAAACAGACCAATTTGTATTTCAATTCGTCAACATCAATAACCGTTTTAATACATTTTAATGCTTTCTGGGTTAATCACGTCAGTCGAGCCGATTGTACATAAATTCAATGTAATTCGATTTTTATTGTCAATTTCATCAAAAGCCGTTTCGGACGTATAAATATTTAAATATTAGAAAAAAACTTATTTTTGGGGGTTTGAATTGTTGTTTCGAATTTAAAGAAAATACTGCTTTTCATCATTTATTTTTTATTTTGATTTGAATTTGGCCGCTGGGGAACTTATCGCTCCATCAGCACCGAAGGGGAGCCGGCGTCTGACTTATAAATCACCCCTTCCGTTCAATCTTATTCCCAGATAATAGCGGAAACGGGGTTACAAGACGGATCTTTCATCCCCGGTTTACCTGAAATGCAATGTTATCCTGTGAAAGAAGCAAAGATAGTATTAATTGTTATTGTTGATTTCTCTTTTATTAAAAATAACAATAAGTGATTATGAATTTACAACAAAACCGAGTGAAATGTATGATAAGCTTTACTATACATAATGTAATATTTACACATTGTATATATATTACAATCGCAGACAGCAGAATAAAAAAAGCTCATAATGAACTCTAAATGTTATTTAAAAGAGGTCAGATGACCCACTTTCTGAGCTTTTTCTGAACATGAGCTCATAAAGATGTCATAATGACAACGAAAAACCTCAGAAAGTGGGTCAATTGACCTCTTTTAGATAACATTTAGAGTTCATTGTGAGCTTTTTTATATTCTGCTGTCTGGGATACTCATTATAAATTTTACAATACATATTTTGGTAAACCTTCGGATGAAGCAGGTGTTTAAAACAGAATAACCAACAAGGTACAATTTATTTTTCATTCGCCCTTTGAGACCGTAGAATTCATGTCGATTAGTTAGATATTTCGCCGCTAGATGTGAACTCGAAGTTCCCTCCTCTGCGCCTTACGCCAATGGCCCCTCGACAAAAGTAAATTTTTATTTGAATACAATACGAATGCTGAAAAGTTTGATTGAAATTGGTAAACAAAGTCATTGATCATGATTTTTTAAATCTAAAAATGGCGGATCCAATACGTAGAACAAAATTTTTCGTCAGCTTCCTGACAAGCCTTCAGTTTCTTCTCGAACAAGCACATCGTCCCAGTCGGGATTTTGCATTCTTTTTCATTACATTAACGTACTTGTTTTCAGAATTCCCAACGGGCACGAAGAACCCAAATGTTTCTAAAACGTTTTTAGAATGTTCCAGAAACGTTCCTAAAACGTTATATGTCTGCAACATGGATGAAACGTTTATAAAACGTTCCGTAAAAGTTGCGGAGACATATAACGTTTTAGGGAACGTTTCTGGAACATTCTAAAAACGTTTTAGAAACATTTGGGTTCTTCGTGCCCGTTGGGTTTGTTATACAGTAGTCTCCGCCCTAAGTTATACCGCTCCTTCCCCCACCACATTGTCTCGCTAAGCCACACTCCCCAACAATGAAAAAGAATTAAAACGAATTAAATACGTTTTATTTCGGTTTCTTAACCATTTTCATTGAAATTCTTTCGTTCTAATCCGATATAATACGTTAATAAAACATAAACGTAACCTAAAAAACATTGACTAGCAGTATTTTTACATGAAAACACGAACTAATATGTAATCAATTTCACCGAAACTATATATGTGAAGGTAAACAATTCCTGGCATGGTAACATTTGTTTTTCTTTTTTTTTTAAGAATAAAAAATATATATATAATAAAGCCGACGCATTAAAACGAAGTTTCCCGAATTCAAATATTCCGAAATCCACGTGAAAGTATTAAATCATTGAACTTCGAATTAGATTGTGACGTTTCTCCATTGGAAATCTCGAGATCCTTATTCGAATTCATACTATTTTATACAACCTGTAATTCCAGAATTGAATTCATTTGATTTTATAGGATACCGTATTTAACACATTCTAAAAATGGATTTGTTGCGGCTTAGAATAGCTTTAAATTCTATTAATTTAATCGAAGAAGTGATTATATCGTAGTCCTCCCCTTATTTTAACTCCTCTTATTTTAACTGCGTCCATTATTTTAACTTTTTTTCCGTCCCTTATTTTAACTCTTTCCCTTCATGAGTTCCCCGGACTACTGCTGTTTGCGCTTGCGCGTACAGGTAGAGACGGAGATCACTACATGTATTCTCTATTTATATTCTCTCATACTGCCAGTCGTGGGGATGAGGGGAAGCATTAAATTAAGGGAAGAAGTTGCCATCTTCCTTGACTCGAAAGGTTAAAATATGGGGAGGTCCACTGTACAGTAGGACCTCTCTTATTCTAATTAGTAAAGTTTTTCAAGATGGCGCCGACCTCCCTTATTCTAATTTTCCCCTTACCCCCACTTACTTTGCTTGTGAGCTTGTGATTCGTGGACAATATTTTTCGTTGACTTTTCGTATGATAGTAGGAGAAGATTTGTGGGGGAACGATCAGAATAAGAGAGGCTGGACAATTAGAATAAGAAAGGCAATTAGAATAAGAGAGGTTCGAATAAGAGAGGTCCTACTGTAACGTTTTCCGTATTTCATAATTTTCGAAGAAATGTTCTGTTTTCTAGTTTTGAGTTTAAATCATTCGATAATCCAAAGTACAGGGGCCCTCCCCTTATTTGGACTCCTATTATTTTAACTGTGTCCTTTATTTTAACTTTCTTTCGTCCCTTATGTTAACTTCTTCCCCTCGTGAGTTCCCCCACCATTCGCCACTTGAAAGCGTTAAAGAGTGCGGATTGCTGTTTGCGCTTGCGCATACAGGTGAAGAAAAACGCCACTAAATCTCCTCTCTCTGTTTTTATTCTCTCATACTGCCAGCGGTGAGGATGAGGGGAAGCCGTAAAATAAGGGAAGAAGCCGCCATCTTCCTTGACTCGAAAAGTTAAAATAAGGGGAGGGCCACTGTAATCGTTTCTTTGAGGTTATGTGCATTTATGTATCTCGTATAATATCGTATACAATCGCATTGTAACTAAAAGAGCGGGAAAGAAACAGAACGTCGTAGTTCGTACTAAATCGTACACAAATTTTTCGTATAATTTTTAGTTTTTTGGAAAGTTACTTAAGAGTGACTGCAAGAGTTCCAAAAGGTTTTGAAAAACGTTAAATTCGCTTCAAGAAGCGTGCCAAAAGAGTTAACAAAGAGTGAATTTACACAAAAAACGTTTAACATTTTCTTCGATTTTTACCAAGGAACATAAAGAGTTTGTTAAGCGTACCATAAGCGTGAATTTGTACATTTTGTACCCTCGCTTATTGTAGGTTATGTACGTTTACATTTTAAATTTTGAAAATTTGAGGTTAGATTCATGTTTTAAAGGATTAAAAAGAAGTTTTTGTTTCTTTAATATATCAACTTTGAAAAAATCCATTAGAAAATAGTCCAATTTTTCAGAAAGAGTCAAGAAAATTTAATTATGCTTACATTTAAAACAAAAATATGATAAAATGTCACATATACGATATCGTAAACATAATTTAAGAACTGTATTTCGTACCAAACATTGTAATTCAAAAACATTTTTAGTCTATTCTTTACAATAAATATTTAGTGTCGAGTTAAATTCCATTGAATTCAACTGATTCCAAAATGAAGAATTTAATCGTATTACAAAAATTTGTTATTTCCTTACTTTCTGACGTTTGGCATTCTTAATTGATAATTGTTTCAAAATTGGTAGGAAAGAAAAAATGACTGGACTAGAAATCATAACAGAAAATTACATACAAATTGAGAGTCGAGAAAATTATAAGATATGAAATCCGCAATTTCCGAATGAGTCAATAAGACGAAACTGAGATTTATCACCAATTTCAATCCTATTTCTCGTACCGTTTTGAAACGGAGTTGAAAAATATTCGAAAAGTAAAACAAAATATGATATTCGGAGAACGTTTATAGTAAATAAAACAGACTTACATGGTATAATAAATAGCAAATATTTAATCGTTTTAATTTAGAAATGAAAAATTACAAAGTCAAATATAATTGTATCAAAATTATTCGTTTTGAAAGATATCGCTACAGCTGATTGCATATGGTCTACAATATTTGTTAACAAAATTGCTATAATATAAAATTATATATTTCACCTTCGAAGTACATGGTCCGTAACTTTAAATTAAATGAAGTATTTTACATCAATAACATAAATAATAATTATTATTATTCTCAATACAATAAAATATCGTTATCCTACGCAGCGCATTTACTATGAAAATTTAAGACGCATTTCTTCATAATTATAGTTTGCACAAATGTCGATGTTATTGCTTGTACCTGCGATACTAACAACTCTATGAGGAGTGTCTTGAAATACGATACTATGTACAGTATTGCATGCCACTGGTACTTTCGCTAAAATTTTCCCTTGATAATCGAGATGAAACACGAAAGGCGCTACACCACCAGCAATTATACGCTCATTAGTCATGTGCGCTGCATGAATACCTTCGTCTGCAACATTAAAAATAGTTGCCGGTTCCATAGTCCTCATATGCCACACAGAAAGTTTTGGTCCACCACCGCACAACAACCATTCTTGAGTAGTATCGACACTTCCTATCCATTTACCAAGATTAGGTCGAGCAATTTTCTCATTCAAATAAGGTTTTAAAATGTTCGTTTCTTGCTTCTGTCGTAAATCCCACAATCGAACTGTTCCATCTTCTCCCCCGGATACTAATTGATTATCCATTAACGAAATGCTGTGTATAAAATCTTCGTGTCCAGATAATTTGCGCAACAGCTGACCGTCTTCTAAATTAAAGACATATATGTTCGAATCTCCGCATCCTGCGTATAGAACATTGTCAGTTTTAGAATGTACCATACAATCTACAAAAGGATTTGCAAAATCATTGTTTCTGTAAGGCATCTGTATCGTCCAATCTGACTTTGTTTTGCTCGGGTGTGAAACTAACGATTGCCAGTCCCATGCTGTGATGTATCCTGCCGTTCCAATAAGAAGAAAGTTGTCTGCGAATATCATACTTTCTATACTTTCTTCTCCGTTAGGGGAAAATTTGTCATTTGGACCCAATAATTCATCGCTATCGGTTGAACGTGGACTGAAAACATCGGATAAGTTGTAAATTGCAACTTCTCCAAAAATGTTGCCAGCAAGCAGATGTTGTCCATCAGGTGAAAACGATTGACATAAAATCGTATTGTAATATGATTTTAGATCCATTTTAACTATTTTTTGTTTTTCCAACTTGATTCCACTTAACTATAAAGTTCTGGATACTAATTGTTTACTAAACACATCATTCGACTATGTACGGCAGCGTCCGCCATTTGCCGGCAATCCAATACGAATAGAGGTCGACAGGTGGCGCGACCGATCAACGGGGGAGACCGAAGATTCGAGGATTATCGAGCGCCGGCACCGAACTCTTGATAATTACGAATGAAATATAAAATCGTGTTTTATTTATACTTCCCAATAAAAAAAATTCCACAATGACTATAAAGTTACCTAAAAGTTGACTTATATACTGTAAAAAATGGTTTCGTAAAATCACAACACAAGTATGAAATTAGACACCCGAGTTACCACTCTGAATGGTGTAAAGGTACAAAATCACTAGTATTTTTACACCAAAACTGTAATAGCACTAGAAATATTGTGAAATTGTCACTCTGAGAGTAGGTTATATAAATTACCACTTCTGAGAGCAGTAATTTTACACTTTTTGAAATTACTGTTTGAATGTGAAATTACATCTGACAATGTTAAAAATACAATTTTTCTAGTAATATTTTCCATTCCGCGCGTGACCCAGGCAGCCATCATTGATGTTTATATACTTGTTTGAATTTCTCGTAAAGATTTCGGTTATTTGTTATGTGAAGATATTTTTTATCTCATCAAACGTGTGCAGAGGTATATATATCATATGCTACATATTTATTTGACCAAATAAAATAAAGTTTCTTTACAAGTATATTGAGGTTAAGTTTGATGGATTTATTTTCATTATAATTGTAATACAGTGTAGGCGTTTAATGTCCAACTAATAGGCAACTATAAGTAACAGTTAACTTAAAGTCGTCTTCAAGTTATTAGTCAACTTTTAGGTGATTTTACAGTCTGTGGAATTTTGTTTATTGGGTTAATAAAGGATATCCCAACATACGAAAAAGTATACGAAAAATCTGTGTACGATTTAATACAAAATAAGTCTGTTTCTTTCCCACTCTTTCAGTTACGAAAGCGAGTGTATACGATATTATACGCGTTACATAAACGCACATAACCTCAAAGAAACGATTACTTTGGATTATGGAATGATTTAAACTTAAAACTAGAAAACGGAACATTTCTTCGGAAATTGTTATGTCCCGTATTTTTCCTTTTCATTTTTCATATTCTATACAATATTTTTATATTTTAAACTGTATTCTGTTTAAATTGTAAATTTGTGAGTATGACTGTTCTTAGAAATATTGGTTTATAGCCCGTCATACAAGTGGCATTCGTATTTAACGTAAAACTAATATAATTTTATATGAAACAATAGTGAATGTACTATTTTGAATGTACAGGCGCAACGATCTTCTTTCCGAAGATACTTATAGCCATCACTTTTAAATAGACCTTCAAAATGAAGGCACCTAAAGTCCATAACAAAATTTTATTATAGCCGTTAGGCATAATTGTGTGACCAATTAATAATTAAATAAAGTAAAAAAAATATAAATTTAAGTTTATTATTTTTAAAGCTCTGTTCATTGGAAAAATAGTGTGAGTACAATTAATTTAGTATAATTTTCTTTGAAACTTAAATATATAAAGAAAATAAAGAATATAAACAATAAAAATTCCTGTACGGGAATGAACCAAAAGAATCCATATATTTGATTATTTATTTTATTGTTAAATTAATTAAACATTAAACCTGTTAATCCTGACGTAACAAAAATATGAAATACGGAAAACGATACCCTGCAAACACAAAAGTAACAGTTATGTAACAACTATGTAACATTTATATAACAATGTAACCATTACATAAATATTACATAACTGTTACTTTCCGTGTTTGCAGGGTATAATCAATTCTTCGATTAAATTAACAAAATTTAAAGCTATTCTAAGCCGCAACAAATCAATTTTTGTAATGCGTTAAATACGGTATCGTATAAGATCGAATGAATTCAATTCTGGCATTACAGGTCGTATAAAATAGTATAAATTCGAATAAAAATCTCGAATAATCAGTACGCCACTAAAAAGAAATAGAATGCAAAATATCGATTCCGTATACTCTTTCGTTTATTGGGATTTCATTTGATTCGTTTGTTTCAGTCTAGTGGTTAGTATTTATTTAATACTGATTACTACTCATTTCTTTAGTCATGTGATTTAAAATATTTAGTTTACCTTCGCAGGCTATTGATTATTGGCATGATAAACAAAGTATTATTAGGAATAATGTAAAACTATGTATTCAGTTTTAGAGCTTTGAATTTATATTTGCCGACCTCCCAGGAAACGAGAATCGATTGAAACTATTATTGATAATAATCGAGTGGTCCATGTCTGGACCTATTTCTCGCCTGAAATTTTCCTTTGCATTCCGAAGTTGTAAGAAACCCAGACAGCAAGTTGAACTCGCAAAGAGCTCAAAAAGATATCAGAAAAAATTTCTGACCTTGTTAAGAAAACCCAAAATGATATCAGAATTATGTCATAATGTGGTCAGATGGCCGATAAAGGTGTCATTTTGATAATGGCAAGACCTCTTAAAGAGATCATATTTTTAAGACATTAATCGAAATGATATCATAATTGTTTCATAAAGTTTTCAGATGACCAACTTATAGATATAACCCAGACAAATGATTTGTCAGAAAATCCTCAAAATGAGGTTCTAATTTTGATGTCTTTATGGTTTGCTAATATGATATCATAATGTTGTCAAAATGCGATAAATTTATGATTATGACCTTAAAAGGAATATCGGTAGATCATAAAAGCTGTCTTAAATATATCATATAATTAAATAAAATTCGTGAATTTAACACTCGGTGAAGTTTTCAAATTAGAAAAATTGGCTAGATTGATTATCCGAGTCAAAGGAATGATAAAAAATGAACACTTGGTCTTGTTTTGTTCAAGTAGTCGACGTTTCGACAGCGTCACTGTCATTTTCAAGACTATCTATATATAATTTGTAAAAATTAATATTTTACATTGTCGCAGTTTTATAATTATACGTTTTGAAAAAATAATACGTAGTTGCATTCATGTTGATTACTGGGTAATACATCATATAATTTATATTCTTTTTATTAATATTGTGCTTTTGGATTCATATGCATTCATAAATCATGTTGTTATTCAAGTTTGCATTCTAATGGATGCAAGATCTACTTACTATTACGTTACAAAAAATGTGTTTTAAATTTCTTCTCGGAATCATCATAACTTAACAAATATTACACTATTAATAATAATTTCGAAACTTAATCGAATTATCCAATAACGAATATATTTATCAAATATTGAAACGACCCTTGGACATCGAAATATCGTTGGAATACGAGATTTATTGAATAAATGTTGTAAAATACCGGTGTGCGAATTACTTTCTAATTATCTTTAGCGAAAAAACATTTTAAAAAAGTCGCAAATGTGACTGATAGGTGGTGATGTTTGATTTAAAATGCATTAGATTTTTTTGCCTGTAATTGGGCTCCATCTATCAATCAAATCTGACGGGTTTTACGCGCATTTCTACCGATGGCGCGCCCTTTACTGTCGATGTAACTTTTTTTTGTGAATTCTCATAATAAATTCGTAACATTTTATCAGTAAAACGATTGCATTGAATAGTATTTCCATGCAGATTTTTGCAAAATTTCTAGAATAGGGTATTTAAAGAAATTTTGTAGGAAATTTTACTATACTGCGGACAGGCTATTTCTATTTAGATACAATATTATATTAGTAAATTTTCCTATTCTGATAGTGCCCTTTTCTGTATAACAATATTTGACAAGATAATAGTAAAGAAGAATATTTTAAAAATTACAGTAATTTTTTAGAGAAAAATGTATCATATACCTCCCTCCATATGTTCATAATTTAGAAAAGCAAATTTTAATTTGGCCTTTGCTTTCCAAATAAAGCAATGTAGACCGTAATATAACCCCTTAAATCTGAGTTCCAAAATTACTGGACTGTTTACGGAACACAATCCAGTAAGTTACATTAATGGTAAATGCCAACAATTGTAAAAACATCAACGGTAATATGAATATCAGCAGCGAGTAATCCAGTTCAAGTATCGAATTACAGCGGGAAACTAGGATCACACCGATTAAAGCCATAGAAACTCGACCAAGTTTATTTAGACTTCGGCGTTTACAAAATCGTTCAGTAATGGACAACTAAAATTCAACTTTTGTTATTTAATGCATTTGACTGTGGTGCAATATTGCATTTATCAAAATTAATTTTAAAATGTTGACTAATTTAGTAATACATAAAAATTTGCGCTATTTTAACGTTCGAAATATTAACGAAGTTTTTTATTCCGAAATCTCAATAACAATAATTGTTACCTTTTTTATTATTACCCTTTTGTGCTGAAGACACAACAGAATTAAAAATATACGCTCTTCTGGGGGCCATCAGAATGGACAATGGTCCATTATATAGTTACTGCATATAGGTACTGTGCGTAATATGCTGTACATATTATTTCTTTCTGATCATATGAAAATTCATGTACACAATGGGCACAGCGAAGAGGTAGTCTGCGCATGTGTGAACGGCGCGGCACTTGGCGGTTACGCAGAAAGGGAGCGATCTGTTTGTAAACAACACCAGCGTGTATATTTGGCTATTCTAATAAGAAGCATTGGTTAGTTTGTGGATTCAGAATGATTGATAATTTCTCACAAAATACATCTATAAGATACAGAAACCAATCATCCTCTTTGTGTCAGGAGTCAACTCTTGCATTAAGATTTATAATTATTGATAATAGGGAATTACTGGGTGCACCTCAAAACCCCGATATATCACAAAACAGATATTCAAAAACCAGACATTTACTAATTTGGCCTCCAAGTGACCTAAAAAATGAATCCCTTGGTCAATCATTTTTAAATAACCTTCCAGTGAGACCACAAGGATGGCGACCTGAGATCATTTTTTGTATGTGGTGTAGTTTTTGAATGTCTGTATTTTGAAATGTCTCGTTTTTGATGAGCCTCTTTTGTGATTTGTCGGGTTTTTGTGGTGCACCCGAATTATTCACAATGTTCAACAAAGCTCAAAAACGAATATGTAATTGTCATTAACTCTGAACATTTTTTCGGTTGGTGGGATTGATGAGAACCACTCCTTAAGATGATATCATCGTACCAATTCCAAAATGCAATCTATTAAATTGTTACGAAAATAAATAAAAATTTGGAAAGAAATTGAGTCAAGACAAGCGTACATTGGAATCAATGAGAAGCGGAGTGTACCCACTAGAGTTTCCTCGTAATTTACATGGTATGGATGTTTGCACTCAGCTTCACGTAAAACCGTATTTTTTTTATTCAAGTAGATGTACATGAAAATACCGTACTAGAAGGTGCCATGTGTTCCAACAACATGAAAATAACAGCGTACGTTAATAACATCCAATTCGCTGATTCTACTCAAAATTGAGCAACACATTTGTTTTTGTTATCAAATCCCACAATGGCGGCAACGAGTTCTCTGGTACATCTGAAACAATACAAGCCGTAAAATTTTAGCCGAGAATGTTGACGGGTGACAAAAGCTGTTAATCACGCATATTTTACCATTTATTAGTCGGGACAGACGTACAATCGTAACGCGGATAATTCACTGTGAAACAGCGCCACACAGCGTCGTGACAATATTTATGTTAATCATCGTCGCGTTCCACGTCCGCAAAAAGTGGATTTTCTCATAAATTCATGCGGGCTCGGGTATCCTGATTTGGTCCAACTGAGCGGATTACGGATTATGAATTGCCGGGAATCTCTGGGCTGCAGCCACTAATAAAAAGGCAATTCTGGTTCGATCGTCATTATTATTTCGACAATGCAGGATACAAATGCAGGGAATCCGTCGGCTGTATCCGACGATGTTACGACGAGCAAATGTACGAAGCGGTGCAGTTTCCGCGACTCTTACGAGTGGTTCGAAACGTATTGTGGAGGATTAGGTGGGATTAGCCTAGGTGGCATTGTTGCTACTTTTTTATTATCGACCGAGTCGGTCTAGATCCGCGACGGGTGACATCAGCGATAGAAGCGTCGGCGGCAGCAGCAATAGCAGCCTGATATCAGAGAGGGCTGCCTGGGGCGAGCTCTTCCGTTACCATGACGACCACTACCGCCCCGTCACGCCAGAGATTCTCATTTCCCCAACCACTCTCGATAAATAAATTACTATTAACAAGCTGTGGTAAAATGCTTTGAATATCCCAACTCCACCTAAGGGACAGAACTATTGGGAACTATGTCCACAAGCTTGTGTATAGTTGTTATCTAATTTCTGGAGTCGAGTTGGGTGCAGTAACTATCTACTATATATCAACCACAGTTCGAAACAGTAATTAGCCGTAGAACTTCGAAAAGACTTCGCATGATTTCAGAGATGTTTATTGCAAGAGATTGGATGGTACCATTTTGACTATATTGATTTGAAAAGTCTAAGTAGTTGGTGCAGAATTTCACTTTTAATATTCACGATGCTGTTAATTACTTGTTTCTCGCAAGTATGGTCAGCAATGACGTCAACTCCAGTTGAACACTATCACTTAATAAGACAGCGCCAATTCCATCAATAGGTTTCGTTAATTCATAGTTTAATCAAAGTCGATAATAGGTACTGGTAAACGGACCTAAAGTTATCTCAGCAAACGAAAACTAATTAGAGCAAATTTTAAAAATGTATGTATGACATATTCTTTGCTAGATGGTGTCCGTAGCAACTTGCAATTATTATACAGGTCTACAAAAAAGAGGGTCTTGGATGTTGTTGGGAAGATGTGGGTCATTTCCGATGTAATTGTAGGCGTAGAATCCAAACTCGAAGTCAGAATTGCTCCATGGCAGGTTTCATGACATTGAATTTGACCTTGAGCTTGTTCTCCAAAAGCAAATTTCAAATTGGCATATCTTGGTGAAGAAAAAGTCGTAATGGAATTCTGCGCTTCAAATATTAAAAAAAAAGAGTAGTATCACATGATCCAATGAAAGGAAAAACTCCTAAAAATGTTGTGTCTTCTGTACATGACCTCAAAAATAGCATTACTATTTATATACATACATTAATAATTAAGGTACCAAAATAGAATCTATACTTCTCAGAAATTTGCTTTTCATTATATTATTCATTTTATATATCAAAGGTCTCAAAGAAGAGTTCCCTTCTGCGACCTCATATTTAGGAGGTCTTATAGAGCTCTAATCGACGCACTAATCTTCTTAAAGATCACATTAAGAGCTCTTTCTGATAAATATTTAAGATATCTTATAGTTTTTAAGACTTCTTAAAGAGTTCTTTAAAGGATTCAACTCCCGGGGCATCAGAGTTCACAAGTTCTTTTCTTTCTCCATTTTGTTCTGTTCAAAAATAAAAATTCCATCATCAACATCATCGTGACATTTAAAATTTTATCCATTCCGAAAATAATTATTCTGCCTAATAAACCTCATTTTTCCTTACATGCCAATACCGGAATGTAAAATAACCAGAAATTTAAACCCCTAATTCTTAATTTCAGCGTTATTTGCCTTAAATATTAAGATAGAAACATTAAAAGCGAATACATCCGTTTTAACAAAGATCACATCAATTTGAAATTTAAGCTTGAGAAAACAGATTGTGCATACACATTTGAAAAATATTCATTAAGAAGGTGTCAGAACTTGGATTAGAGGGAAATATATGAATTTGATTAGAGCGGATGCAATCTCTGCCCGACTTTCGAAGGGATGCTAGCCGAAGACTATGTAGGAGTTATGCCCTGAATTAATATTGATCACAATCAGTTTCCCTACGAAAACTGGATAATACAGATTAGAACAGATGAAGTAAATATCCCACGTATTTAAACATTCAGAAATTAACACGATAAATCTTGAAAATACTGAAATACCTTGGGGTATTTTATCTTAAATAGAACTATTTTTTTAAATGAATCACACCAATTTCATCGATAATTCATCTAACCTTTAATTATAGATCAAGATCACACCTCTACAATGACCCAGAATATCTAAATTCTACGAAAAACTATGGTTATTGAACTATATAAAGCTAAAAGTTAAAAAGTGACTGGATAATAGGGATATTCCCTACACAAATAAGATGTAATTAAAGCGATAGCTTTCAAGTCGGTATTATCAGTATTTATGGGATTTATATGTATACATAGGAATATCATCAAAATCGATCGACTTTTCAAGCATCCTGTACGGCGATATTCGGTGATAGCCCATTGGGAAACTCCTGCTTATATTAATTACGCTCTTACACCCCTTAGTCGATGAGGGCTATTTATTACGATCCCGGTAATATTATTCGAGATCCTGTTCGCTTCTTATCTTTCAGGGCATTATACACATTGTTAGCCTTTCTAACAATTTTGCTAAAGCTGGATAAACCCGCATTGTTATTATTTCACTTCGATAAATTTTTGGTTGTGTTTATTAAACCAGTATTTTTTAAATACAGCTGTTCTAAGTTTACACTTATTAAAAATGAAGACCATTAAAATATGGATGCAAAAGAAGAACTCGAACATTTCAGATGAAACTGGAAATGTCCAAGAAATATCATAAAAATTAGGATGGACTTGGATTTTAGTGTCACTCCTGTCAAAGTCCTTTTCCAACGCATGGAAAAGATGTCAACTTCAATAAGCCAATAGAAATCAACATAACCATTGGATACGATTTTACTCCAGAACATTTTTGATATAGTGATCGTAATAAAGAAATTTAATCATAATCATTAAATAAATTAAATTAATGCTAAGTTTGATTATTCCACGTAAATTTTCAACGAAATATCCTTTATTCTTTATTCATTTGCATAACTTTCTTTGAAATTCACCGCGAGCGATTATCCAATATGAATATAAAATCCACGATGCATTCAAAACCATTTTCGAAAACGATTTCCTATAATGTGTCCGGAGCACATCGACCGTATACGTTCTCGGAAGTTTTCTGCCATCGCTTTCACGGAAGAAGCGAATGTGTTTTCTCTGCAAGTACTTCTGTGCGAAATAAAAACAGCAAGGTCGTATACTTCCCTCGAAAATTGTTTTCTTACTAATTTTCCGAATTCATTTGCTCTACTTTTTCTTAAAAATACTCTGAGCCCCGACAATTCCTTTCTTCATAATATATGTCTGCCACTTACTTTGTTTCAGCATTTGTTAGAGAGAAAATAACCACAATATGCATGTTGAGAATAAACACTGCTATATAAATATCCGAATATCATTCGAGAGTTCCGAACGTGACAAGAATATTTCCCGCAAAGTTTTATTCCGAAATTTATTTTTGTCATTTGTTGATCTTGGTGATGTGGACTATTTTATAAACAAAGTAAATAAATATTTACAAATTTGAATTCCCTAATCAACAGTATTTTTTAAATTGGTTGTCGGAAAAACATAATACATGAAGTAGTTTTCAATATTTTTAATCAATGTGTTGTCGAACAAACAAGTCCACGCAAGTTTTATTTTAAGGAACGACGTGTAACAACTGTAACATAAATAAGTCTACACTCTTACAATTTTCAAGTCCATGTGAAGGGAAATAATTGAATTGTATTTGATGTCCCATTTTCTTGTAGTAATTGTTACTCGGAATCACACTTGACCGAATGATGCGTACAAACGCGAGTGCCACCTAGCGCCGCTGTAAGTAATAATTTATATTTATGTAACGTAATTTTTCGACATATTAATTCGTACGCATGTTCAGAATAAATGATAACAATGTATAAATCGTTTTTCACTATTTACTTTGGACAATGACTACCGTATAAAACAAACAATCTTAACTTGTGTTTCTATTCTATAAGATATCGGACCTTATCAAAGGACGCATTCGTCACTTCCAAAAGAATATTTCCAATTGATTTTCTTATAATGTAAAAGTATTGTTGAGAACGAGATTACAACTCCATGATAAAATGGCATATAATAAAATTATTTTTTCTCGTTTTCTTAATTTCGCACTTCAAGTTAATGGCTCGTCTACAGCCAATGTCAAAAATTAAACGGATGCAATCAGTTTCAAGAACCCAACTCATTTCACGCGAACCGAAACTGTGCAATTTATATTATTTCATATTTTGCCCAAGTATTCCCGTGGGAGTTGTAGAATTCGCGGCCCCATAGGCATCAGACTCACGTGTTCAACAGATTGCTCACTTTTATTCTCTAACCTAACGATACTCAACAACGGTCTTGAGCATTTTAACGAGTGGGGTATGTTTTGCGTATAACGGGTTATACGAGTAAGTATAGGGGAAGCATGGACAAACTGAGCAAGTCGGGAAGTGTGGTGGAGAAACCCTCAAACTCGTTTGTGATTCTTCAGTCTTTCCTCAATTTCGGCGTTTTATGCTGTCGTATACTTTGTTCGTTATATACTCTTCGTTTTGTCCTTCTAGCATTCATAATTGAATTTCAAAACCAGATTTCTTTTTCAATTAAAATAATAACATTTACTGTAATCAACATAAACTCATTTTTTGTAGTATCACTAAAAAGTTATAAATAAATGATGAATATAATAGATAAAATAAGATCAATGTTTACGATTGCTAGTATGGTACATAATCAACGCTCGATAATATTGACGGTGAGTGATTATCCTACGCTACAACAGCAACGAACAGTGTTGCTTTCATAGCATAGGCATCCTGCGTTTATCAATATTAATATTCGCCAGTTAGGTGTAACATCAAATTGCTACAAGCTCGTATCAAAGTGAGTAATGAATGCAATACACCATACAAAATACTAAAATACTAAATCATATTTGGTATAGCATTTAGTATTTATTCTTTCAAAACCACAATGAGCAGTATCCCTTTATAACAATAGGGACAATTGTCATCTGAATGATGACGATTCTTCATGATCTTGTTAGAAGTACCTCGAATGCAATAACGTGAATCACAATTGCAGTGATGTTTCCTTCTACTCTAACCTCATTTAGAGCAAGAATTATATCAATCTTCATAATGCATCATCACCGGACTAGACTTATTGCAACATCGTAACCTGGGATGGCTTGATGCAATTTTATTCATGGAGTGTATTTAATAGATATTTGCTCTTACTGTTTTTAATTTCAACAATTGATTACCACGCTGAAGATATCTCATTATGGAATATCTAATTTGTTTCTAATTTCTAAATATACTGAGATCTTCGAACGCAAACTTCAATCGCGATAAAACCTCTACTTTCCCGGCGTGGTTCACATTTCATATGGGCGGATGTGTGCTTTTAATGCTAGGTTTCAATCGTGTTTAATATAGCAAAAACTATGTGTATTGATTCTGGCAATCCGAAATGTATGGCCCTATTGCCTGAACAAATTGACCAAGAACTTTTAAAGCTTTTTTCCATAGGCAATAGTACAGACTGTTGACTTCCCGTTGTTACGTGATTCAGTAAAATCGATATCGACAATTTCACGGTTCGATGGCGCATCGATGTCAAACATCACCCTACATCATCGGATTTTACAAAGCTGCTTCCGCAATTTCCTTCCTATAACCACAACACGTCGCACTTTGAGTTTATCATCTATACTTGCATATCAATCCCCTCCAGAGAACAAACATACTTAGCATTGACCGTATTTGCACAATTTAAACACCCCGTCCCGAAGTATTTCCGTATTTCATGCGAGGAATTACTCGCGCAGTCGTAGTTCACACAACTAATTCATCTTTTCTCGTCGCCCCCCAGAACTTCTTTCACTTGCTGCACAGAATGCCGAACAATGCATCTTCGGAACGTTTCTCGTTGTGTTTTCAACGACGGACCATTTAAGCGAGCGCCTAGGGAATCTTTACTCTCCCTCTTTGTCATGCTGTAGTAGGGAATGTCGATAAATCATGGGCTTTCCTTCTTGTCCGCCTTAACTTTATGGGTTAAAGTTTCTGAATGTGAGCATATATATGATGAATGCGAGCAGTCAGCTACATAGAATATGCCCTTTTAACGTGTTAAGTATGAATCTTAACTGAGGTGACGATTGATGCATTCCATATCAAGTGACCGATGGTCGTGTAATATTTGTATGCGACGGTTCCGGACATATTCTTCTGCATGTATATGGATGATAAGAATTAAATTTATGAACCACCTGAAATCTTTTAGACCCGACATAAACATAAATTATCAATTAAATCAGTTAAACGCCAGTTTTCTGCTGCAAAAATAAAAGAGGCGAAGAGTTGTTGCTCAAAAAAGGTTTTTCACATCACCGAGGAAATAGAAGAGGTTCCTTATATGTGTATCCAAAGACTACTTTCCCCATTATGTTGTAGAATTAAAGATCCCCATTGTTCTGAGGAAACGTATCTTAATATTTACAGACTTCGATATAAAAAATGAATTCATCTCTGAGCGACTTTAGCTGTTTGGTATCCATTAGAGTCGTTCACCGTCAGTAACAATGATAATAGGCATACTTATGTTTGACTAGATGCAATGATATAATTTCTTGCTTTACTTACCTGAAGTAAACAACCAGTGCATTAGTTGCAAAAGAAACCTCTCTAAATTTATCGGACGTGTACGAATCGGACATCTTAATGTCGAATCCACCTAATTCAAGACGATGCGCGGCACGACTGACAAAAAGCACGTAATACCCGACCTGGTCTATCTTCGAACAAATCGCGATCAATGCAGAGTAATCTAGTGAATTACTGGAGGTAATCATGGCATTAGTAGGAAAGCTAACGAACTTCTTTAACCTCTCGCGGATGAAAGTTCTTATTGGCGAAAATCGATAGAAAGAGCAAGAAACGAAGAAGGCACAATGCAATGACAAATAGCTTACATGCGGGTTTTTGCGGATGAAGCAAAAGTTGAGCTGCAAGTAAAGGCTTTGGTAAAATGAAGGGGATTAATTAAATAGCTTTATCTAAATTGTAATTTTATGTTGTTTAAAGGTTTCGAGTTTTTTGTCTCAATTTC
Organism: Trichopria drosophilae; assembly: GCA_030407085.1. Lineage (NCBI taxonomy): Eukaryota > Metazoa > Arthropoda > Insecta > Hymenoptera > Diapriidae > Trichopria > Trichopria drosophilae. The sequence goes on along the minus strand of CM059582.1, from coordinate 11,475,375 downwards.
TAGATTGCCTGAAGGCACAAAATCAATTTCGGAAAAATTGCGTGTGCTGAATTTCTAATTCCAAGAACGTCGCATCTCTCGAACGATATAAAACAAGGTATCACTAAGAGCCAATGATGTAGGTGTGTCTCCCGGAATATAAAACGCTGGAAGTGAATAGGTGGTAAAAGGAGTAGAATGGTGAAACGAGATAAGTCCGATAGGAAAGCCCGATGCGCTTAACGGCATCGTTCCCTAGGGAAAAGAGTGTGTTTCTCTTTGAGCCCTCTGCCGGTCTCTTCCGCGTGCTGCAGCGTATATACGCAGACTGACAGAGTGTGATGAACGACAAAAGCTCTAGACAATGACAGACAGAGTAGCAAAAAGAGAGGGGAAAAATGCGAGGACCGAGATACCGAAAGGGAAGAAGGAAGAGTGACGAGAATGAAGCGACCTCTTGGAGCTTTCAGCCCTCTCTTGGAGGGTGTCTAACAAGTTAACGTTCGTTTCTGCTTCATGTAACGAATGCATAATATTTTACTGCTCGTTTCACCGTAAGGTAACGCTGAGTGCGCAGTTAATGCAGTCTATGCACTCTTGAGACATACCTAAATTACTCTACATAATTTGTTAAGTAATTACTCACAACCTTGTAAGCTGCTGTCGTCTATTTACATATTTGCAACAGAATGATCGTCAGCTAATGGCAATTTCCGTTCCGTCACTTCCAGCAACTTCTTTGCTGAAACCGAAGCCCAGTTTGCATTACCTGTCGAATACAGTGTTTGCTGATGAAAGCCTCGCATATGAGCGTGCAATGGCTTTCATGTCCATTTGCACAAAACGAATTAATTTCTCAGCTTCATAATATCTAAGTAATAAAATGAGTGTATAGTGAGTGAATTAAACACTCACCGAGTAAATTGGTCACTCCCTTAAGTTACCGTGCCTTATATTATACCTCCTCTTAAGTTATACAGTAGTCCTCCCCTCAAGTTATATTCCACATTCAGTATATGCCTTCCCCGTTCCCCTTCCAATTTCATTTGCTTCACATGCAACAGAGCACGTGCATAACTTATCTAAAAGCATCACTTGTTCTATAACTTAACTTATTATTGCTGTATACTGAAATCTATCTTTATCAAGAATACCACATGATCCATCTTCAATTAGCGTGAAAGTCCAAACTCCTATAACCCCGTTCACGGTTTGCTGCATTCGACTAATTCTGCAAACATAGGTGCGTAATATGGGCGTAAAGTTTATTCAAGATTTGCCTCCTGATTTACAGCAACGCAGGAGTTGAATGCTCGTGCACATGAAGTTCCCCGATATTCGTTAATTGCACATGCATATGCAACGCGTGGGGAAAACCGATCGTTGCTAATATAGCGGCTTTTCGTGGAGCAATTATCGATTTCCCACTTTAAGTGAAGCTCCTGATTAAATGCAGACCTGTGCTTAGTATTTAAGGTATTTGGAGTATTTTTAGATTAAGGTAGTTGGAAATATTTTTAACAATCATTTGTAGAAATTGCTCAAATGCATTTAGTATTCTCGTACTCACTAATAGTGTTATCTTTTTCTAAATCACGTTTTGTAGATATGTCATCTTACTTCATGAATGATATAAGAGTGAACAAATATATTCAGTATATAGTTGGAAAATCAAGTGACTGCAAATCATGAATAGATAGGGCTAAAACCTTCACGAGGGTTCTGATGGGCGATAACCATTATATTATGCGCCATATTCCCCAGTGTGACACGTCTATTTATAGGACGTTCAGGTGTTGACGAGGCTGAACTAGTTTCACAGCGCACATATAGAACGAATTCGCTATTGTTCTCCTGTTAACTTATAGCAAGTTGTATGAAATTATCCGGTGAATCGATAAATACTATAACAAACGAAAAAAAGCTGTAGAAACAGAACATTGTTGTTGCAATGTCATGAATACGAACGATTTACACATTACTCTCTGAAACTGCAAACAAATTATAGCGAAATATAAGGTCCTCGCTAATATATTATAAATTATAGTTAAATAAGCTTTTCAATTACTATATTTAAAAAGAATAACTATTTATAAAAAGCAATCGAATTTTCGTTTATGTTCATTTCTTTCTAGTAAAATAAAAATGGCGTTACTTAAAATCCAACATTTTTTATGTTGCAGGTTTATAAGTTTTGGCGGGACACATCCTAAGATGTAAATCACATGCAGAAAAAACTTTGGACATTTGAAGTTAGTGAGATTGGGCAGTAAAGCTTGCGGAGGAAACTCCTACTTCCAGGATATGGTGCTAGAAATATAAATAGGATAAAGACACTAGTGAAACTGTTTACATGAACAGATATTTAAGAATTGATTTGTTGAGATATATGGCATCGTTGGCCCGTTTTTAAATCGAATCGCGGAAACGGTACTACTAAGTAAGCATGTTTGGAAGTAAATTTCGAACCTGGATGGAAGCGCATATTGCTCGCGCTAAGCATAAGAAGAAGGACCGTAATAAGAAGGAAGATGATAATCTAGATTCGGCATGCAATTCACCACTAGTAACTCAAAGACAAAATGGAACTACATCATTATCGGCCAAACTACGGGTATGGTTTTAGTTTAGCTTAAATTATTGTAATATTTTTGCATTCTATTTAAAACTTTGAAAAACCAAGTGAAATTAAATTGTAATTTGAGGACTAAAGGAACTACGATTTTCTAAGAGAGTATATTCATGATGTATTGATATTCCAGGTTCATCCGACAGCACCTTTGACGCCGCAATCGGCGAATAAAGTCGAACAGGGAATTGGTTCCGGTACTCGCATCACTTCAAACGCTGGAGGTTGTGGCAATCTATCGTCGCCGGAAAGCGCTTACAGCACTGGATATTCTACTGACAGCACGTCACCGGGTGCCACGTTCCCTCCGGAGTACTATATCAATATTAGGACAGGAACACACTACTTCCAAAATGGAGGCAGTAGTCGCAGTAGCAGCAGCAGTTACAGTAACAGCAACAACAATAACAATAACAATGACAACCACCACACCAAAGCTAACAACCGCGATCGACATGGTGTTGGAAAAGCGAGGAATGTAGGCCAAGTTTTCGATACCAGGACAGGAATTGAATGCGCGGCAAGCAATGGTCTCTCACCGTATTTGGTAAGACGTTTATTTTATGCACGTTAGACTGCTTCCGCATTTAATAGATTAAGTTTTTGAAAATATATTTTTTATATTTGTATTCTTTAATGTAAAGCATATCATTAATCAAACATATTCTTGTTTTGCATAGGGAAGGCAACAGCCATTCAGTCATCAGTACCATCATCATCAACAGCCGCAGCAGCAACAAAGGCGTAGTCACTCGGCCTATTCTGGTGATATGCCTTCGAGTAATCCTGCGGCAGGAGTATATTGTCATGCGGAGTTGTACTCTTCACCGGAAGTACCTGCGTTGATTCCTTCACGACCATTGATTTTGCCGTCACCACCCTGCACGCCATCGACCCAATCGCCTCGGCAGCGTTCACGTATTCGAACAAACCCGTGGCTTTCGGCCAACTCCTCGTGTTGCAATACTCCCCCGACATCAGCAACGTCGGTACCCACATCCTGTACCGTCGGTTCCAGTACGAAAATTCTTTGTAGAAATGAAATCAACCCTGTCGTCAATACGAACATTACGCATTCAGGTTGCGGCAGCGCAAATAACGTCAACGTGAACCTTTCTTGGCGGCCGGAGACTGGAATGGCGGACTTGGACCATAGACAAATTGGTCGCAGCTACCGCCAAGAAAGTCTGAGTGCTGGTCGTAGCCCGTAAGTGCATCCATACTTTCTTTTTCTTTTAACGAAATAAAAATACAGGCAGACACAAAATTGCTGAACACTGCGATTGTATAATTTGAAATTTTGTTTTAAATTAGAATTAACTCGAAATGGACGGTTTCATCAAGAATGGATCTCGGACGGAAGCCTCTATCCAGCACAAGCAGTAACAGCAGCACCAGTGGTCGTAGCATCAATAGTAACAGTCGACATTCCGCATTATCTACTTCATTGAGAAAGAGCGGTCAACATACCTCGGAGGACGACATTACGATGAACGAGATGATGGGAAAATACGACGAAAGCTACATCTACGATAAAGAAACAGACATATTATCTGACGATAGTGAACGTACGGACTGTGAGGATCGCATCGACGACTTGACCGATGGCGAGTATACTAATTCTGACGGTCTGGCTCTCGATGAATTACATGAGAATAACTTCGATTACATCGACAGTGACGAAGCTATTCTCGATGACGATAATAATACTAACTCAGCGACAAGTAATTTTCAAAATATAGGACGGTGCTCATACTCCGCTGACGTTTCTACGATGTCCACTAATTCACGGCGTTATACACCTGATAAGATGAGGGATGAGGATTTCTTCCTGAACAATCCTGGTCAACATAATATTACCAATCATTTAAATAACAATGGCGGTACTGTCATTATAAATCGAAGGAGAAGGAAATCGAAAAATCGTGATGATGAAGGGCGTCGGTAAGCAACCAACATTTTCCTATCTGGAATGGATTGTACCCTACTTCTTCAGCGTCGTTGGGAAACAATGTTTTTCATCTTTTAGGAATTCTCAATTTGTATACTAAAATCTTTTGATTTTTGCAGATTGATAGGTAAACGCGTGGATGGTCCAACGTATACTAAACGACAAACAAATATTAGGAACCATTACAAAGGTAAATTTAAAGATAAAGAAAATGAATTGTTCGGAACAGAAGAAGAAGATGACGAAGAAGAAGCCAATCAGAAACTTCTAAAGAGCATTGCACTAGGACAAGTTACAAATACAAACTTTACTACACGTAACAGGGCAATATCAGCCAATATGAATCACATATTAGTCGAAAGATTACTTTTAAAAAACAATGGATTCAATCAGGCGTCAATAGCGCCGGGTAGTCGCAGCGCCGGAGGAACTCCAACGTTTCTAAGGAGAAAGAAATTACAGGGTATTAATGATGCAAAGAATCGATCGTCTTTGACCAAATTGACCAATGTTGATCGAGAACCATTACGAATTGGACATCCAGCATCTCCAACTCCTAATGACGAAAACTATAAAAGACGATCTAATTCGGTAACAAAATGCACTGTAATAATCGTAATTATTTTTAGAATGCTTCTATTCTTGATGTTCATTATTCGTGTTGTGAATTTCAGATTAGTTATGCAATGCATGCAGAAAATTTACGTCTGGGGCTTAATCGTCGAGAGCGCATATTCGCTTCGGATTTAGCTTTGATGGAAGCGGACAAGGAAGCAGATCGAAAGTATCGAGAACTTATTTTAGAGGCTGAAAGTATCTTAATTAATATGCAGCAAGAAGAGTTACTGGATCGTCAAAACTCATTGCCGGTTGCTCCATCGCCATCTCGTAGAGTTCAAAACTGTTTGACGAACAGGCGAGTAGAGCACATTAAGAACACGGAGTTACATATCGAGTTGGCTCTCTCTAAAAGTAGAAATCTACATCCGGAACTTGCTTCAGGCAGCATAAAAGATCTGGAACACGCAAGTCCAAAGAGACAACAATTGACCCGGTCTATCGCCAATCCAGCATCCCCTATCCGAGCTATCCAGAGAGAGAATGATACGAGCGCACCAAATCACCGAGATTACTTGCCGAGAGATATATCGATCAAACAAGAACTACAGGAAAAATTACATTCGCCAATTCTAGCAAACAGAAATCAACAAAGAAGAGACCAAAGTTTGGATAGAAAAGTAGGAAACGGTTTACGCGAAGAAAACGATAATAATGAAAGAATTCGCGATTCGACCGAATTGGCCAAAAAGCCCTATGAAAAATTAAAACGCGAAACTCATTTTCCAACATTTCGGTAAGTAAACTGAAAATCATTTCTGAGATACTTTGAAGAATTTCATATTACTTTTCTGGTTTCTTTCTTGATTAACAAATATGATTTTTTCTAGATCTATCAATATGGGGCCAAGTCGAAGGACCGCAACCGAGAAGCGTGAAGGTGTCGCGATGAATGGTATTGGTAGTCCTAATTGTTATTGTCCGCAGAGCGAACCAGTAAAAAGAAAAGTTTACGCGGGAAGCGTAACTTACGGAAGGATTCAGCAAACATTAGCGGAACAGCGTTTATCGTGGCTCCGAAATTCTGACAGTGATTCAACAAATGATCAAGAATCCCGCTTCGGTGATGCAGATTCTCAGAGCAGACATTCGCTAGGCGACAGAAGTATTTACGACCGAAGATTTTCGCGAGAATCCAATGAAATCGCTGTGTTGAATCAAGCTTTATCGTCCTCACAGCTCAGAAGACAAATGTTGGTGCAAACACTTCAGGGGTTGAAACAAAGTCTGCGAGACCAATCCGATGTGCTAAAGCAAACTTGTTTGAAGCCCACGTTGTTACCTTAAACTTGAGTTAACGTCGGCTAAAAAAATATAGCTCGTATCAATGCATCTAGTCGTTGCGGACTTAGTATGATCACGGGTGTAGTTTTATTATTTATTAGTGTTAAGGTATACGAGTTTAAACATATGATAACGGAAATCAAGATAATTGAACACAGTCTTTGTATATTCTAGAAAAGACTGTAAAATCTCATTTCTGTAAGCAGACGTGATCGATTCAAAAAGATTGATCTGTAATGTTTAAAGGCTTCCGTTTACGATGGTAAATTTCGCAAAATCCATCCTAATTGATCATCCTTCCTATGATTTATTTTTATTTTACTATCGTTATGTACAGAAACTTAGAACCAATATCAGATATAGTTCCAATTCCAAAAGGATCACATTTTTGTAGCTGTCTAAATTGTGCCCTGGTATCATACCCTGGTAATAATGAAAAGTACATTTAAACGGCAATGATTTGTACATGACGTGTACGTGTACACTTGTACAAGTATATGCATAAAGCCAATTGTACACCCCCTCCCTTTAATTCATTTGTCTTTGTTTTTCACATAAACATAGGTAGATTAAAACAAAGATGGAAGGAATCGAGACGGGAAAGAATTAAAGACAATGGGTGTATGCTTCAGGTACATTTTTGTATGCTTTAAGCGCCTGAGCACACGAGGCGGATTTTCGCCGCTCGGCGCGGCGCGGCAGTTTTGCTTTGTGTCGTGGGTACTCCCGACTCTTGGCGCGCCGCGGCGCGCGGCGAAAAATCGGCTTGTACAGCATCTGTAAACGTGACATTTATTTCACTCCTCCGAAGACCGTACAGAAAATTGTTGTGCTCTTTTTGCACATTTCGTGCACGTCGCATGAACATTTGAATTCACGCTAAAAAGTTATTTGTTTTACATTTCTTACGCGTTTAATTTCACTTTTACATTACACGCTACAAGTACTCCCACATTTTTACCAGGGCTAAGGTTACGCTTTGTTAGGGACATCTTATTATGCAAATGTAAGTATTATTCTATCTTAAAAAACGGCTACAAATTATGAGATTTGTATATTTTTTGTAAATTATTTATTTTATCGTAATGCAATATCTTTAAAATTATGCAAAATATTAAATTATATATTTTCATTAATATGAAGTTTAGAAAACTATTGTTTAACCGATCGACCTTTTCTCGAAACGTAACACGTCTGGTATTAGTGAAAGGTCCCGTTAGTAAATTTGTCTGTATATTTTGAAGAACAAGTGCAATAACTTCTTGAATCTAATAGTTGGGAGAAGGCGTTCAACGTTCTCTCGAACAACTTGATTCAGAAAATCGTAGTGTACTTATGGTTACTGTAGACGTTTCAACTGTAGCCCTTTCTCATTTTATACCAAAGAGTGACGAAGACTAGATTTATTCCAATTTGAAATCTGCGTTCCACGATTAAAGTCGAATATAAAATTTGAACGTAGAAGTAGGACAATAATTATTCTTCGAAAATACTGGACTAGGCGAAGATTGAGTAGAAACCAATCTTCAATGCACGTAGTTGTCACTAGACTGATTGAATAGGTGATACTAGTTGATCCGCAAGCACGACGTTGCATAATAATTGAATTTATTTTCCTCTCTCGCGTTGATAAACAAAAGAATGTTGATTCAGCGAAGGGAGAGTTGAAAATACGCGTTTCCCCAAGTTCGAAACAATTGTAAATATATACCGACTGATCGTAATAAGTTAATACGTCGTAATTGTAAGTTTACATTGAAAACTATTATAAATACTAATTAAACAATGGCAACCTTGTTTGCCGCACTTTGTCACCTACATTCGTTACAAAGTTCGTTACTACCTTGGTAATACAGATTGATTTTGCACAAGCAAATTAACTGAGTATAATTTTTATTTCTCCCCTGACAAACCTGAAAAATATCGTTTCATATCTCGGATTACAAGTCTGACGGTAGATTTTCCAACAACAAATGTACAGTGTGATAAATAATTCTACTATGCACTCTTGGTTTAAACTCTGCAAATGCTCTTCGTGTATCGACGACACCTCTCCAAGAGTCCTCTTCAGGTCAGAGCAGAAAACATACGTAAGTATAACCCGATTCTAACGGTTACATTAAACAAAATAGTACTTTTCGCATCAAGGGCATAAGATAAGAGTTTTACGCCCCGGTTAATGATGACACGTCCGAGGGACGAGGAATTACCATATAAGGCGTAAATTCTACGCCCGTGTTGTGAACAATATTTTTCGATTCTATTGGTGTGAAAATGGTCGTTTTTAGATATGATGACTTAGCAAAATCCTTATCTAATTGAAGGGTCGTGAAATTTGCGCCCGCAAAAGGAGGCGTGAAATAGTTACTCTACGCCTTCTGAATCGAACATTTTTTATCACCTATATATATAGAACACTCAAAATTTAAAATGTAACATCTATAACAGTGTACATCAGAGGTATTATTATTTATCTTTGCTATCTAAATCGCAAAATAAACTGATGAGGAAAAGAAGTGTCTATAACTGCAGAAAATAAACATTTCATAGGATCGCTGTCAACATTCCAATAAAATCGGTTCAATGGTGAAGAAACTCAGAAAATAAACCCTTTAACCCATTAAGAAAAGAAATGAAACATAATGAAAGAAACTTCGAAACAGACGTTTTTTAAAAATAAACCTACTACCATAATTTGTTTAACAACAATCATGATTTTGTTAAGTTTTCTATTCACTTATCGTAATATTTTTTCATTTCCTGTATTACAATATCTTAGATATGGACAAATATCGCAGAAAAAACTTAAATTTAAAAATGGCCGATACAATATGGAGGGCGAATGTTAAAATCGATCAAAATCACTTCGAACTTAGTACTCGGGGGTTTTTGGAGTCACTAATTTCGAATTCAAAGTTAGCGTTTAAACTCAAAATGGCGAATCCAATATGACTGACGAATTTGTTGAAATCGATCGATATCACTTCAAACTTTGTACTCAATTTTTCTTTTAGGTAGCTAGATCCAAATTTCAGGTTATTTGATATTGAAAATTCATTTGTGTTTCAAAATAGTGCATAGTTTTTAATCATAAAAATAATTGAAAAATATGGATAAATTTGCCCGATACTCACCTGAAAACAAAACTAGATCGAAGTGGTTTCGCTCGATTTTAACAAATTCTTCCGCCATTTTGATTTAAAAAAAAATAACTTCATATTTGGACTGAGTGGCCACAATAACCACCGGGTACCAAATTTGGAGTCATTTAAAAATATTACACATTTTGGCGGTACAGTAACATCCTTCTGAAAAGTAGCACACGAATTCCTCAATAAAGAAAAGTTGCATAATTAAATAAAGAAGCTAATTCAATTGGATTTAGTTCGATAACTATTACAGCCAAAAAAACTGTAAAGAGCAGAAAATGTTAAGCAGTGTACACGTCAAATTTGTCTATTTACGTTCATTTGGTTTCTTAAAATCACTTCAAAATGGATGTATGATAAATGTTCGAACGAAAAAATGTTCGACCAATGTAATTTAGACTTTTGACTCGTGTAAAATATACGATCGAACATTTTTTCGTTCGAACGTTTGTCATACATCCTTCAAAATCTCAGCTATCGGAGAATACTTCATAGGAACCAATATTTACTAATATTTTACTTATTTTACATCGTATATTTATTCCAATATATAAAGAGCCTAGCCAGATAAGAATATCAAAATGACCCCAGCTCCTTTTAGATAAGAAAAATTGCAGTATGTTTATCATCCCAAATGTGTATTTTTCTGAAAGTTTCAAACCGTTATCTGTTTATCTAATCGTGTAACGTTAAAAATGGTCTTTTTCGGTTTTTATTTTTTTTCTAAAAAATCATATAACTTAAAAATTTGAAAAAAAAATCAGAAAAATAGTGTTTATTGAAACACACGAAACGATATTTTTTTTATTATTTAATAACGTGTACATAACGAGACAAAAAATATTTAAATTTTCAAAATTCATTTATACTGGCTAAATGTGGAGTTGGCTTCGCCATTTTTTTCTCAAAATTGCATCTTCACAATCTGCATTTAATCAAATTTTCTCGAATTTTTATATTTGGCGACAATAAGAAAAAGTATATATTTTTGGCGCTAATTGCTCGTAAACACAAATGTACATCTGCACGCTTCAATGACCTACGGAAAACTGAGCTATTGTTGATAAAGGAACAAAATATTCAGTTGGCGGTCAAGTCACTCGCGAAAACAAAAATTGCGGGTGGCCCTCTTCTCACGGTGGCCCACTTCTATCCATGCTACTCTACTATTTTTCTGATTTTTTGCAAATTTTTAAGTTATGTGGTTTTCGAGAAAAAAAATAAAAACCGAAAAAGACCATTTTTAACGTTACGCGATTAGTTAAATAGATAAAGGTTTGAAACTTTCAGGAATCTACACATTTGGGATGACAAACATACAGTAGAACCCCTCTTATTTCAACTGGTCATGGTTTTCAAGATGGTGCCGACCCCTCTTATTTGAAATTTCCCCTTACCCCCTTACTCTACTTAACACTTTAATATTGGATGATAATATCTGATATCTTTTTATTTTTGTTAGACATCGTATTTTAGAGTTGAATTATGTAAAATATATATATAATTTATCTGAAAAAGTGTACAGAATTTTAAATTTGTTTAAAAATGTAACGAGATCACAACTCGTGCCTTTATGTGATAAATAAAGACTGCAACATTTCGCATTTATTTATGGTAATTTATATCTGTATTCGAGTGTAGAAATAAACATTTTAAATTTACATTATGCACTTTATTACATATAATTATGTATCAATAATTTTTATCAAATACACTGTGATTAAGACCGAAATTAATATAAGGAGACACTATTTAACCCAAATTTGCAAATATGATTAATGAAAGCTTCAAATCACTTCAAATTCAGTATTAAGCTGCTGATATTGGATTTGTTTGTTATTTTGCAAATGAAAGACTTTTCAACTTTTGTGGAGGTTTTGAAATACATATCATTAAAAATTGACAACATCCTAACCTTCAAATGTGCACTTTTATTTTACGAAATTAGCAGCTTCTCGAATAATTTGTATGATGTAAATCATGAATTTGATGCAAAATTTTAAATTAATTTGAAATTTCATTACATACAGTAGTCCTTCCCTTATTCTAATTTGTCCAGTCAGGCAAGATGGCGGCCTTCTTCTCGTATTCTAATTTCCCCCTCTCCCCCACTACTTAAATTTGCAGTCACACTTTTGTCTCTTGTTCTTTTATTGCGCATGCGACGTATTTGTATTTTTAAAATCCACACTTTAACACACATCAGTGGTGAGAACGCGTGAGGAGAAATATTAGAATAGGAGAAGAGAAAAAATTAGAATAAGGGAAGGACTACTGTATCAGTCTACCGACTATACATGTTTGCAAATTTAGGTTAAATGGTATTTACACTGTACAACTTTGATGGTGTAAACACTAAACTGTGTTGAGATGTTCGAGCGGTGGTGGGGGAAGGCCTGAGGGAAAACGATTCAAATAAGAGGGGTTGGACAATTCAAATAAGAGGAGCAATTGAAATAAGAGGGGTTCTACTGTACATCTGAGTTTAAAAGTTCTGTGGATTTGCCCATATGTAATTCATTTCCGATTCTTTCCATATTACTTCACCCAAAGACTTTGCAACTCAATGCCACAAAATTAATTGTTATAAATTAGCGTTACTATTTGGTATTGGTATTGGTATATCTTCATCAGGTTCCGGGTGAACCCCAAAATTCAGCACATTTAGATGTTTGCCTTTGTATGCTATTCCTGATGCTATTCAGGGTTCCGTTGGATATCCAACTGCTTTGCAGAATCTCAAAAGTTGTCCAAGATTCCGCTCCTTGCTCAAAAATAGAGAATCCAGGTATCTCCTTCGAGCAGGGCACTCGCATAAGAAGTGAATGGATGATTATTATTGAGTGTTACTAAGTATGAATAAATAAATTGAAATACAAACTGATAAGATGATAGCTACACTCGTTTGTATAACTCGGAAAATTCTTTCTTTAATTCTTTAACACTTTCTTAGACCCTACAGTTTTAATAATAATTTAAATCATCATTTCAAAACATTTGTTTTATTTTTACACAGCATTTAATGCTATAATATACAATATTATAGAAAATCTTGAAATAAGAGAAGAAAATTAAGTTTTTCACTTAATCCTTTGAAAACGATGCTCAATCTCATAAACACCGACAGGATTATTAATTTTATCACAGTAATCCGCCCATTCTCCATCGCTTAAATCAATGTCTATAAATTCTTTCCCTCCGTCCACCGCTTTTGCAGACCATCCTTCCCTTGCTGAAAAATCACAAGGCTCCAACCCTCTACAGTCGAACATAGCAACAGTCTGAAATTCATTAGACGAATCCTGCACCACCAACGACTTGATAGAATCTTCAAAAATGCTGACAGTGTTTTCCCTCGAGCACAACTTACACTTTGTCACGAAATGATTGACTCCGTTACCTCGAGCTGCTGGTGTAGCCTCTGATAAAGATACATAATTCCATTTGTCAGATATTTCCCCACAATTACTGCAGGAAAATTTAAAATACCATCGAAAATCTGACACTGACGATGGTCCAAGTCGTTCAATATTTTCCAATGTTGCTTTCAATTGTAAAGCAATTTTTACCATTTTTGTGTATTCTTCACTTGGAATTTTTCGAAACAATTTTTAGAAAGTTTTGATTTGTAAAAAAAAAATATAACAGAGCGCTGTAATCGTATTTTTGTCAAAGTGAGGTTATGTTAGTAGCGTCACGAGATAAATTCCATTTTCCAAATTCCACGTTCCAAATATTCCGAAATTCCCATTTCCATCACTGCCAACGACGTGGAGGCGTTTGCAGTCATCAAAAAAGGACAAATTTGTGCCTTTTTACTAATTCAAAATATTCTTTATGTTCTAAAAAGTAGAAATACAAGTAAGTATATCTATAAACAATATTCTAATTCAATTAAATCTTTAATTCATAATTGAATTAACTTTTAATTCATAATTTCACTTTAGGTGCAGTCGACTGAAATGGCTTGCATTCTTTGGCTTTTACTAATCGCAACACCATTGGTTGTCAGTCAAGATAACGAAATTTTAGGATGCGGTGGATTTATCAAAAGTCACGCAGACATTGATTTCTCAAAAATTGCCATAAAATTGTACACAAAATCCGGAAGCTTCAAAGATCAAACAGAATGTGCTCCGAACACAGGTTACTACTTCTTACCTGTCTACGACAAAGGCGAATACGTTCTAAAGGTCGATCCTCCTCGAGGTTGGAGTTTCGAACCAATGCAAGTCGAACTGAACTTTGACGGTTCGTCGTCAGACCCATGCAGTCAAGGAATTGATATAAATTTTGTATTTCGAGGATTTGGAATCACTGGCAGAGTTGTGACGCACACCTCAAATGTTTCCTATTTACCAGGACCTAAAGGTGTAACCGTTTCTTTGTATAATCATCAAGATAAACAAAATGCGGTTAGAACGACAGTTACTGCCGAAGGAGGAACATTTTCGTTCACTCCAGTCCAACCAGGAAAATATTTACTCGTCACATCTCATCCTGTGTAAGTTACTTTAATTAAATCTTCAATTTCGTCAAAACTAACCTCACTTTTCTTAGTTGGATGATGGAAAAAGACTCGACAGAAGTGACAGTTTTGGAAGGGAACACTGAACTGAAAGACGGAGATTTGGTAGTGTTTGGTTTTGATATTAGCGGCAAGGTGTCAACTAAAACAGCAAGCGAAGAAGGGGAACCTGTCGCAGGTGTCAAATTTCTTCTATTTGGGGTAAGTACAAATTATAAAAGTCAACACTTGCGTCAACTTCATTAAAATATTTTATAGAAAGGTCCAGTAAAAAATTGTCTGACGACTCCAGCGGAAAGTTCAGAATTATGTCACGTCACTTCCGACGAAACTGGACGATTTACTTTTCCCGCCTTAGTTCCGGGCGATTACAAAATAATTCCGCATTATGCCGGTTCGCAAACAAAGTTCAATGTCCGACCTTCGGAATTGACTTTCTCCGTTGTCGACGATAGTTTAATCTTACCGCAGGAGTTCAAAGTAACTGGTTTTACGGTTAGCGGAAAGGTTTCGTCGAATTCAGGAGAAATCGACTCGTCGTTGGTGGGTGCAAAAGTGTTTCTATCGAAGAAACAGATTGCGACAACCGATGCGAAGGGGATGTACAGGTTGGATAATGCAAAGGCTGGTCAATATGTACTTCACATTCAAGCAGACGATGTACAATTCGACGAAAAGGTTGTGAAAATTTCTCCGAGTAATCCGGAACTTCCTCCGATGATTCCATCGTCTTACAAAATCATGGGAAAAGTTTCGTCTTCCACAAAGGCAAACTTGGTTAAACGGAAAGTAAACATTAAAGATGTCGCATCAACTTTGCAAAAGACACTAGACATAAACGAAGAAACTGGAACATGGGAAGTTTATCTAAAACCGAGTAAATATTCGATCACTGTCGAAGTTACGACAGAAGAAAAGTCGAAAGGATTACAATTCTTTCCGTTACAACACACGATTCAAGTGTCGAACAGACCGATACGAGATGTGAATTTTCTGCAGCTGAAAGCTACGCTTCATGGAACTCTCGAGTGTTTGAAAGAAAAAAAACAAGATTGCGGAAAATCTTTGGTTACTTTAAAAATGGTGGATGGAGGGATCGAAGCAAAGACGATCGAGGCCAAAGGTGGGGCGTACACCTTCAACGATGTTTTACCCGGCCTCTACGAAGTTTTAGTCGACACCGATATTTACTGCTGGGACAATTCGGTTCAGCGAGTATCGATAGCTTCGGAGAAACCACCGAATGTTCCGCCGTTTATCCAAACTGGATTTTCGATTACTTTTGTATCGTCTCACGCAACTGCGATTCAGTATAAAATACCTGAGGATCCTTCGAAGAAATCTTACACGCTACAACTTTCTCAAGGCAGTACGAGACATTGCGTGCCAAAGTCAGGGAAATACGAGTTTGAGCCCAAAGGTTGTCACAAATTTCCGATGGCGGTTTATACGACTTATACGACTAGTCAATCTCCGATTATTCTTTCGTCGATGGTACATCAACATAAAGCGGTTATAACAAGTCCGAATGCTGACGATGGAATAAAAGTTAAAATTTCTGGGGATTCGACTGAACAGCCTTTAGTGTAAGTTTTTTTACATACTTTTTGATTATGTATTTTATAATTTCTTAATAATAATACAGTAGGACCTATCTTATTCTAATTGTCCAGCCTCTCTTATTCTAATTTTTATATGATAAATAAATTGTTCCCCCACAAGTCTTCTCCCACTATCAAACGAAAAGTCATGAAAAATATTGTCCACGAATCACAAGCTCGCAAGCAAAGTAAGTGGGGGTAAGGGGAAAATTAGAATAAGAGAGGTCGGCGCCATCTTGAAAAACTTTACTAAATAGAATAAGAGAGGTCCTGAGATTCGGCTGAACAGTAGCCCTCCCCTCATTTTAACTTTTCGAGACAAGAAAGATGGCGGCTCCTTCCCTTATTTTAACGCTTCCCCTCATCCCCGCCACTAAGGATCTAAGAAAGAGAAAACAGTTATGGTGGCATCTTTCTTCGCGTCTATGCGCAATTGTAAAATTCATTTCGATTGTATGTATAATGTATATACATGTGTGAACTGATGTCACAACGAATAGTGGGGGAACGACTGAGGGGAAAAAGTTAAAATAGAGGAAGGAATAAAGTGGAAATAAGGGGAGGAGTTAAAATAGCGGGAGTTAAAATAAAAGGAGGGCTACTGTAATTAGAATAAGAGAGGTCCTACTGTAATTAAATTTGGTAGAAATCTAACGTGTTGAATTTTTAGGTTATCTCCGTCGAAGACTACTAAAGAACAAGATTACAAATACGAATTTGTATTTAGTGCTGCGACTGGTCTAGGTTATGTTGTCTCACCGATTTCTGATTCTTTGTTGTTCGATCCTCCGTCTTTGAAGATTGTGGGATCTAACGATTGTTGGGACGATTCAATCGTATTCCGAGCCGAATTAGGAAAGGTAATTTCAATCACTTTTTTTGCAGGATGATATTATACAATTAATAAATTTAAATTTATTAATTGTAATTTCAATCACTTTTTTTTTTTATCAAATATTAAAATGTTTGTTTTTTAGATCATAAAAGGATCGATTTCACCTCCGCTGGAAGGAGTTACAATTAAAATATTCGGCAAAGACAAAGACGCACCAGTTCACACGTTAGTTACTCGGCAGGGAGACAGTTTTCGAGTTGGACCACTGGACGCAAATGTTGATTACACGTAAGTCCCTTACTTTTTTTTAATTTGAATTTGAATTTATTTACTAGGTTACTAAATATTTACAGTAACATACAGTAGTAGTGAATTCGAATACATGATAAAAAAATTCAAAATTCAAAATGGCGGATTCAAGATGGCCGACATTAATTTTCAAAAGTTATTGAATTCGCTCAAAACCTAACCTATCCCCCGAGTAATAAGTTTTAAGCGAATTCAGTAACTTTTGAAAATTAATGTCCGCCATATTGGATCCGCCATTTTGAATTTTTCATTCTACTACAAGAGTTGGTGAAAACGGAGAAGTGTCTTGTATTGACAATACGCTCGTCAAAACCAAATACGCTAATATAAAATCTATTACACTTACAAGGGATAAAAAAAACTCAAAATTCAAAATGGCGGATCCCAGATGGCCGACATTAATTTTCAAAAGTTATTGAATTCGCTTAAAACCTAACCTATCCCCGAGTAATAAGTTTTGTCGTCAAAATGGGAAAATTCAAAATGGCGGATCCAATATGGCGGCTGGAAATTTGCTAAATTTATTAAAATGTGCGGCGCACATTTTTCTTTATAAGGAAAACAGCTGAAAATTGTTACTCGGGGGTTTTCGGGGTCGCCGATTACGAATCTGAAATTAGATTTTGAAAATGCAAAATGGCGGATCCAAGATGGCCGACCGAAATGCGAAAAATTACCCAAACTTTATGAAATTGGGTTGTCGGGGGTTTTCGGGGTCGCTGATTATAAATCTGACATCAGATTTTGAAAATTCAAAATGTCGGTTCCAAGATGGCCGACATAAATGTAAAAAATTACCTTGATTTTGATGAAAGTTGGTACTCATGAATTTTTTCGGTCGCTGATTACGAATTTGAAGTCAGATTTTGTAAATTCAAAATGGTGGATCCAAAAGATGGCCGACATAAATGTGAAATATTACTTGATTTTTTAAATGATTAATTAAATATTAAATGATATATTTTAAGAAAAAATGGAACCCGTGTTTCACCGTTTTTCGATATCTTAAGTACAGGGCTGTACCACTTTTTTTTTTAAACAGCTACCGCTGAAGTGGTTAAGAATGTTTATATTAAAATCGCCAATTATTATATGATTTGGTATATTAAAACTTTGTATAAACTTTTGTACTAAATTATTTATTAATATCGTATTAAAATTCAGCGTAACAGCGGAGAAAGAAGGTTTTGTGTTAATTCTGGAGTCTCGGGACACTGCGGAAGTGAAATTTTTGGCACACAAACTCGCTGAAATTAATGTACGAGTCAAAGATTCTGGATCAGCGCTACAAGGTGTTTTGATTTCCCTTTCTGGAGGTGGTCGCAGAGATAACTATCGCAAGAATAGTATGACCGGAGAAGACGGACTCTTAACCTTCAATTCGCTTTCGCCGGGAGAATATTACCTTCGACCAATGATGAAGGAATACCGATTCGAACCTCCGTCAAAAGTGTTAAGCGTCCAAGAAGGTGCAACAATCAGCGTCGAACTTTTTGGTCGGAGAGTAGCGTTTAGCGCTTATGGCGTAGTGTCATGCCTGAACGGAGAACCGGAATCTGGTTTGGTTGTCGAGGCTCAAGGACAGGGAAAGTGTGCGAACTTACAAGAGGAAGCAACGTCACAGGCTGACGGCACTTGGAGGATTCGTGGACTCGAACCAAACGTAAGTTTTTCCTAACCTCATTTAATGAATTTTTGAAAATAATTTTTATTTCAGTGTATGTACACGATCCGATTGAAACTGAAAGAGGATATCCATGTCGCACGAGCTGTTCCAAGTTCCATTGCGGTACAAATGGCGTCGCAGGATGTTCATAACCTCCGATTGATTACGATTCAACCCATCACTCGAACTGACATTTCGGTACATGTCGTTGCGGAGCAACCGGAACATTATCGAAGTCTCAAAGTGAAACTCTTCCGAGAAGAGGCCCCAGACTCTCCGATTCATGTTTTTAAACTCGACGGACAATCAGCTGCGACAGCGAAACTCAGTAGCAATCCAGGAATGATAATTCACTTCCCTCCATTACAAACCGATCACAAACGATACATGGTGCAATTGGAATCGTCATTGTCGAAAGCTACACACGATTATAAGACAATTCCGGTTTATTTGCAAACTAATTCATCTTTCCAAAATGTGAAATTAGTGTTCAGTGCCGAACGAAGACACGACAGTGCGGACGCGAATCAAATTTCGATTTTACCACTAATTATTATCGCGTTGGTGAGTCTTGCGTTTGTTCGGAGAGAAGAATTTTTCAGTTGGTTAAACTTTACGGTGGAGAACTGGTCAAGGAAAGGAAGGACTTCGGCAGCACCTGCGAGCGTTAGAACGCCAGCGGTGAGTGCAATCGACGAAAGAGCAGACGATATCATCGTAGAACAAATTAAAAATATCAACAAAAACAGAAAGTCAAAGCCACGCAAGGCGTAGAGTAAAGTTCTTAAAAGTGTAAATAAATGCGAACACTCGAAATGGATTTTCACTGCCGACTCTGTGCGAAAGTTAGGTTATGTGGTGATAAAGTTAGGTTATGTGCTGATAAAGTAAGGTTATGTGTAAAGTACGAACGTGTGAATTAAAGAATGTCCGTTAATTGTTTATTTTCCCTTCATTCTTCAGTCTCCTGCAATAAAATAGTAATTAAAAAGTAAGCAAGTCTTAAATCATATTTAACCTGTACTTTGTAAGTGTTTTCGAAACTGGCATTTGGGGATCGTAAATCGAAAGTTCTTTTTTCTGCAACGGAACTCCTTTAGCAATTGTTGATCGAAATCCACCGTACGAAGGAGGTAATTTGACATACGGTGATCGTAATTCATGTTTTCGGTGTAAAGTGCGAAGTTCTGGTTCGTCTCCAGAGGTTATGTAGTTACCCATCTTGTCGAAGGTTTTAAGACTAAAAATTGTTCGATTACTTTATGGATAAAATATAGTACAGTAGAAGCTCCGTTATCGAATATTCAGACGCCTCCGTTAACGAATAATTTCCCCTCAGTTAGTCTCCCCACTCTAGAACCTCGTTGCAGATGGCCGACATGGAATATCGATTCACATATCGATACAATATCGCCTATGTACAGTAGTCCTTCCCGTATTTTAACTCCCCTTATTATATCCGCGTCTCTTATTTTAACTTTTTTCCTTCCCCTATTTTAACGTTTTATCGTGCTCTCTCGCTCTCACTGCTGGTCGTAAGAAAGAGGGGAGATGTTAAAATAAGGGAAGAAGTCGCCATCTTCCTTGTCCCGAATAGTTCAAATAAGGGGAGGACTACTGTATGTATAATGCCCTGGAACTCCTAAAGATATAGGTGGGGGGGTCGATTTCTTCTCCTCAAATATTCGTTAACGGAAATTTAAATGCCTCGCGTCACGACCGTATTCGATAACGGAGGTTCTACTGTAAAGGGAAATCTTACTCTTTATCCATAAAAGAAAGTTCTCGAGGACATTCTTTTAGTAAGTAACGGTGTTGTTCAGCATCCCATTTTTTGGCGGAGAGACGAACTTCTTTCGGAAGTGCTTGTAAAGACGACGGATGAAAAGAAAATGGATTGGCACTTTCTTCGAAAACATTGACACATTTTCCTTTGTTTGTTTCTTCTGGATTATTCCATATCTCTTTATCGTCTCGACTTTTCGTTGTTGAATAGATATATTTTATAAGTTTTTCTCGTGTATTTTTATCTGTTATATTGTCCAAACTAATACCAGGAGTCATGTAAAGTCTCGGTCTTGTTCGAATCGCTGTAGATGGATCGTCAATTGTGACATGTTTACAAATTGGAGTCTTGGGATTTTTACCAATGATTTCTTTGACTTGCCAAAATTGGTTGAATTTTAATTTTGTTTCTGCATCTAAATGCTGTAATGTTTCGTTACTTTTCAATGTCGGTACTCCGTAAAGTGATTTATTCGACATTCTGTTACGAGAGCGATGTGATAAGAATGGTGTTTTTGTTTTCTGAAGAATTTGGTGGAACTAGTTTGTAATGGATAAAATAATTTGTCGAAATTGATGTAAAATTATAGGTATTGATGATTTTTAGCGACTATTGTCTCAGTTGACATGTCAAAAAATAGGGTTAAAAATATTCAAAATTTCAGTAAACATTTGTGTTCTTTTCCAAATAAAAGAGTTTAAATTCCTGAAATTTTCTATTCGCTGATTTTTACTATAGAGATAGTGATCCCAGCAAACGAAATGTGATTAAAATTGATTGCTGAAAGTCAATATTAATCAATTTGAATTCAAATTTAGAAACAACAAATTTGATTAGAATTGATCGATTTAATGCACAATCAATATTTTTATTTTTATTTTTATTTCAAGACCTAAAGCCCTACAGCAACAAGAATTCGAACAGGGACAAATAAACAAAATAAACTATACAACAAATGGAGACACAGATTATGTGCATCGGAATGAAGTGGAGTTTATAAAAATCTGGATGTAAATGAAGCGGTGCACAATTTTATAGAACTACTCAACATATCAATACAGGAAGTAACATATAAAGTTAAAAAGAAAACAAAAACAGATTGTATAACACCAGGTATCCTAAGAAAACAAGAGACAAAACTATATAAGAAGCACTTAAAAAATATAAAAGATGCAAAACTGCTGGAGGAATTTAAAAAATATCGAAATAAACTGACAACAGTGATAAAAAATGCAAAAACAATGTACTACCAAAGAAAATTTAACGACACATCAAATCCAAGACAATTATTCCTAAACCTTCACCAAATAATAACTAAACCAATGAAGAAAAAAACAGACATTTATAAAATACAACTGGAGAAAGGTAGGGTAACTGAAAATAAACAAAATATTGCAAATATACTAAATTTGCATTTTGCAACAATAGGAACAAAATTAGCGGCTCAAATACCAACAGAAATCCAAACATCTAGTAGAAGAATCAGTAACACCCTGTTTTTGCAAGGTGTAACACTACCCTATTGAAAAAATCCATGTAGATTCCATATGGATTCCACGTGGATTGATGTGGATTCCATGTGGATTCGTATGGATTCCAGATGGATTTTTGATATTGATTTTCATGTGGATTTTCCACACAACAACAACGATTTCTACAAAGCGTACAATGTATGTAGAGAAAATCCATATAGAATCCACATAGAATCCGTATGGAACTCCACATGAAAAATCCATATGGAATCCACACCTGAAATCCACAAGGAATTCATGTGGAAAACCCATATGGAAATACACATAAAGAATCCATATAGATTCCACATAAAATACACGTGGAAAATCCACATGAAAATACACGTGGAAAATCCACATGAAAATCCACATAGAATCCGTATGGAACTCCACATAAAAAATCCATATGGAATCCACACCTGAATTCCACAAGGAATTCATGTGGAAAACCCATATGGAAATACACATAAAGAATCCATATAGATTCCACATAAAATACACGTGGAAAATCCACATGAAAATCCATATAAAAAATCCGTATAGAATCCACATAGAATCCGTATGGAACTCCACATACAAAATCCATATGGAATCCACACCTGAAATCCACAAGGAATTCATGTGGAAAACCCATATGGAAATACACATAAAGAATCCATTATAGATTCCGCATAAAATGCACGTGGAAAATTCACATGAAAATCCATATAAAAAATCTATATAGAATCCACATAGAATCCGTATGGAACTCCACATAAAAAATCCATATGGAATCCACACCTGAAATCCACAAGGAATTCACGTGGAAAACCCATATGGAAATACATATAAAGAATCCATATAGATTCCACATAAAATACACGTGGAAACTCCATATAAAGCATCCATATAGATTCCACATAAAATACACGTGGAATATCCATATGGAATCCATATAAAAAAATCCATATGGAATCCACATCAATCCATATGGAATCCATATGGAAAGTCCATAATGAAAATCCATATAGAATCCACATGGATTTTTTCAATAGGGTAAACGAAGTTTTAAAATACATCCGAAAATTATAAACAAATAAAACACCCGAACAAGATAACATAACTGTTAAGATCATAAAGGAAACAGCAGAAATTCTTAAGTACCCTATCAACCTCCACTTTCCGCATGTGGGGAAGTACTAGAGTTTGATACAAATACAAGATTGTTTTAATATTCTTAAAACTCTTAGTACTTCTGATGAGGAATCCAAGCATCCGATATGCTTTGGAAAATAGCACCATGTAGATGGTCCTTAAAACTAAAAGAACTTCGAAAACCACTCCCAAATCCTTCAATGTAGACACCGATTTCAAATTATATCCATTAATCAAATATGATAATGCTAAGGGGTAACGAATTCTATGAAACGAAATAAATTTACATTTATCTAAATTTAGTAACATTTTATTGTCCACAGACCAAATAACTAAGGCATCCAAGTCCCTCTGTAAGTTAATATATAGCATCTTGTAGACTTTGGACAGCAGTACAAATTTTGTTATCAGCATAAATTAATATCGTTAATGAACAAAATAAAGAGGACTGGACCCAGGAGGGAACTTTTTTTAAAAATTAGTAAATTCAAATTAACAATTCCCGAATTCAATAAATTAAGATTGTTACTTAGATTTGCGAGATTCCACTCCAAATTTATATAATTATAAAACCGCAGTTCTACGTGTGAAATTTATCCTGTTTAATGATTTTAGTTGCATGTAAAATCAATATAAAATGTAAAAAGTTAAAAAAAAACATACATTTGTGTAATGTATAACAAGTGTTACAAGAGGACTATTTTAAGACTATTTAACCAATTATACTGTTTATTATTTTCATTTAAATTTTTTTCGCCATTTGCAAATGTTAACATGAACAATTTCTATCTGTTATAATATAATATAATTTGGAAATTGGCTTAATTGCGAAACCTCCGAAGTGGTCATGTACCTCTCAGCATTAAATCCCTTCACTCTGACAATATGTTCCTGATTAGTTATAAAAGATGCAATCCATCTTAGAATAGAGCCTCTTAAACCTATTGATAAATTCTCATGGATTAAAAAATTTGTATAAAATTGAATTAAGATTCATTAAATTTGACATCAACACATTTTTCATAATAAAAGATTATTTTATAATTAAAAATAATAAATTGATTTCGATAACTAACGCAAATATATAATTTAATTTCCACTGAAACGTTTCAATTAATGTTTTTTTTTCACTTGATTGATAGAACAACTTTTAATTTCTTTGAGAAATATAGATTGACACTCAGAAATTGGAGACAGCAACAATTTTTTCATCAGGTTTATTGAAACATAACATTATCATTAATTTATTATTAAGTCTTTGACAGAAATTAAATCTCCCAATAATGCAAAATAAAATAATGTCTTAGTCGGGTTTATTTAAATAGAGGGTAATGAAATGTAATGTAATCTTTATTCAGGTTTACATATTTTTGTGGGTGTATACCCACTGCAATATTCGCAAAAGTAGTATTTCTACTTGTCTGCGGCCCGAATATTATTTACGCAAAAAACAAGAAAAGAGGAAGGTGAAAGTGAATAATATAATAGAAAAATTTAACAAATATTTGTTAAGGGCAGATCCACATTAACTAACTTGTTGCTCTATACTAATTTTATTTCTAAGGCTTTAGAGCCCTATTGAAAAAATCCATGTAGATTCCATATGGATTTTCAATATGGATTCCATGTGGATTGATGTGGATTCCGTGTGGATTGATGTGGATTCCATGTGGATTCATATGGATTCCATATGGATTTTTTCATATGAATTGCAAATGGATTTTTGATATTGATTTTCATGTGGATTTTCCCCACAACAGCGATTTTTACAAAGCGTAGAATGTATGTAACGAAAATCCGTATAGAATCCACATAGAATCCATATGGAATTCATGTGGAACACCCATATGGAAATATACATCAAAAATCCATATCGATTCCACATTCTTCCACATAAAATGCATGTGGAAATTCCACTTGAAAATCCATATGGAATCCACATTAAAATCCATATGGAATCCAGATGAATTCACATGGAATCCACATCAATCCACGTGGAATCCACATGGAAAATCCATATTAAAAATCCATATGGAATCCACATGGATTTTTTCAATAGGGAGGAATTTGCTCAGGTGGACTCAGTCAACCTTGATTTTTCTAAGGCCTTTGATACAGTCGATCATAGCATTTTAGTGTCTAAATTAGCTTCCATGGGTATTCGGGGGAGTCTTCTAACGTGGATATCTTCTTTTATCAGCGATAGACAATCTTTTGTGAAAATTAATAATTCCACGTCTGATGGGTATATAATCACGTCCAGTGTGCCTCAAGGTTCCCACCTTGGTCCCATTCTGTTCACTTTATTTATAAACGACATCAAACATTTTATTCAACACTCGAATATTTTAATTTTTGCTGATGACGTCAAATTATATACACGGATTGGGTCTCCTTGTGATGTCTCGAGGTTACATCGTGATTTAGAAGCTTTAGATAGGTAGTCTCATAGAAATAAATTAAAATTGAATATATCGAAATGTAAATTTATGTCTTTTTTCAGAGGCTCAAAAACAATCGAATTTACGTATAAGCTGAACAACGAGTCATTAGAACCTTGTTCGATTATCAAGGATTTAGGTATTTTGTTCGATTGAACCCTTTCTTTTTCAGATCAATTGCAAGTATGTGTATCGAAGGCATATTCATCTCTTGGGTTCTTAAGACGTTCCACATCAGGTTTAAGGAATGTTGGAACTTTAATTTATATTTATAAAACTATTATCTTGCCTCACATCTTGTATGGGTCTTCAGTATGGACACCTTACACCCTGCAAGGCATTGAAGCCTTGGAGTCGGTTCAACATCGATTCATAAGGCTTTTATGTCTTAAAGAGGGTTCACCTACGAGTCTGTATAATCATGACTATTCTAGTCAAGCAGAACGCTTTAATTTAAGTACAGTTAAATCGATACATTTATGCTTAGATTTAAAATTAGCGTTTAGAATTATTAATAATATGTTAAGTTGTAGTGAATTAGATTCTGTTTTTTCTATGCGTTCAATACAGCATAATCTTCGGAGCGTGAGACCGGTTCAAGAGCGTAACATTAATACAAACTATACTTTTTTTTCATGTATTCCACGTATAATAAGATCTTGGAATTGTCTACCATCAAGTATTATGAACTCGCCTTCACATACGAGTTTCTCTTGTAGAGTGAAAGATTATTATAAAGATTACTAAAATTCCTTACGTGCCAAGGATTTACTTTGAAATTATTGTTTTTGTTATCTACATATATACCATATTTTATATAATATATAAATACAGACATTTAATCCATTTTTATTCATAATAATACCGGTTCTCTTTTGGTATCGCCAATAACCTACAGATGGATAGCAGAATATAATTTGACAAATATAACCCTTTCTGTATAATATTAATATGTAGGTCGATGTAAATAAAATTTAGTTGACTGTTTATGCCCTACGAATATTTTTGTTGGTAAAAAACTGTCATGTATAATTCGTTACTCCGAAGACTAAGATTACCACTGCCTAACAATCGAATACATTTTTAAAAAATGGTTACGATGACATCCAAACACACCAGAATTTTCAAATTAATCTAAACCCAATAAAAAACCTTTTTTTAAACATTTTTCAAAATACAGACGAAATGTCAGAGCGCGATGCCGTCAATGACATTTCTATCCCCCCAACAACACATGCGTGCGTGAACACACACGCATGTCACACGAATGAAAGTCGAACAAACGTCAAACGCATTTCGGAGCTGTTTCTTAGAGGTAAACACAATGATTTCTTCCATTTACACAAAATTTTAAAATATCGTTTCGAGAATTTTCATAATTTCTAAGAATTTTGGACGAAAAAAGTTTTAAGTTAATTCCATCTCCTCATAGGCTAACAAGGTAACCTATTTACTATTTCTGTAATTTAGTATTTTTTTTGTCAATTAAGTTTTATTTTTAGATTCAATTGATGTTCCCATGGGTGAGAGATCATTTGACAGACGTTTGGAATAAGAGGAAAAGTTCAAGGACGTTGCAGCGACCGTCCTTGAATCAATCGCCAGTTAATGCTGGCGGTTCGAAAGATACGCACATGACTACAAATGCTGCCGATGCTTTCTCCGTTAATGTTATAAGGTTTCGACTTAGTTAAATGCGTCAACTTTTTTTTTTCAAAGAAATTTATGTATCGTATTTTATAGTTTGGAAGGAACAAGTTTTTCAGTGACGGCGACACAAGACAATACTGTTGACAGAATAAAGTCTTTAGCGATAGAACATTTCTATGGCCATACCAAGTCACCTGCACAATTCCGTTTGGTCAATGCGTCAATTCCAAAGATTCTTAGTGACGATCAAAACTTGCAAGAAGAGGAAATCGACGCTGATGGTACTGTGTTATATGATGTACATCGATGATTAAACAAATCAACTTTGCTTATAGAATGTATTTGTTTAGATGAACTATTGTTAGTAGAAATTCGAATATCTCCCATGAAAGAAACATTGACGGAAGACGCATTAAAAGGACCATCGTTAGAAGATATTTTAGAAGCGACAAATGATTTACCAATTACGAATCCTTCAAAACCTCGCGCAACAACCGATTGTCCAGCCGATGTAAGTAAATTTAAACATTATTATAAACTTTAGACTAATTTCTTTTTTTTTTCAGTTCCAGAATGAAATGCGCAAAATTTTAGTTACACTTGTTCAGGCATCTGCTAAAATACTTATGCATAGTCCTGAGGCGGTAAAATTTTACGAAATCCTTCGGGAACGTTTGGACTCTAGACTTAAACCTCCAAACGATCCAAAATCTGTAAAATATTTGGTCGACATGGGATTTTCAGAGAAGAAAGTGCTTAAAGCACTGCGCCTTAGAAAGTTAGTACCGTTCGGTATTAAAGAAATGTTTATTAACGTTGATAATTTTAGGATGAATACGTCGGAAGCTTTGGAATGGTTATTGGAGCACGAAGACGACATAGACGAAGAAGACGATTTACAACTGCCGCCTTTGGATGCTGATGTCGATGCTGCAGGACCCAGTACAAAAGGTGCGTCTGGTGGTACAAGGAGGAAATCCGTTAAAGATACCGTTAAAGGTCTCTTTAAAGGAGGTAACTTTGTGCAATACACCAAAAATGACAATTTTGAAATACAGTAGGGTCTCCCTTATTCTCTAGACATCTCTTATTCTCTGGATTTAGGATCTCTTATTACATATATTCCCCTTCGGTCGGCTTCCCTCCTCCATTGCGTCCTAACCTAACCTTCGCGGCTGATCGAATCTGGAACTGTTGTCGCTTGTCGACCATCGACCACTAAGAGTGGGGGTAAAGGGGAAGTACAGTGGCCCTCCCCTTATTTTAACTTTTCGAGTCAATGAAGATGGCGGCTTCTTTCCTTATTTTACCGCTTCACCTCATCCTCACCACTGGCAGTATGAGAGAATAAAAACAGAGAAAGGAGATACAGTAGTCCATCTCTTATTCTAACTTCTTCTCTTATTCTAATTTTTTCACTTTCTCTAATCTAATTTCATGCAATATAACCTAAAAAAACTCTTTTTAAAAACAAAAACATTTAACAATAAGTCAGTTCGGTTATCTGTCTAATAAATAATATTGTGTAAATTAACATTGATGTAAAAACCCCTCACAAGATCCTAGAAAAGTGCAAACGTTTTTGGCGGCAAATTAGAATACGAGAAGGAGACGCCATCTTGCCTGTCTGGACAAATTAGAATAAAGGTACGTTTTCATGGAGCGGAAAATATCCAGATATTTTTCCCCCTCTTAGCGTAATTGCAGCTAGATATGCGCTTAAATAGTTGGACTGTGCCGAACTATTATATCTTCATATTTATTTTGTATAATTACTTAAATCTACTCAAATAATAAATATTTACATTTTTATCAAGGACATTATCGTTATTCTCGACATTTCTTTAAAATTCCATGCTTTGATCTTTCGCGCGATCATCATAACCTCAAAATTGCAAAAATCAAAATACAGTAGTCCCCATCCTAAGTTATGCGGTCGGGTTTTCCAATATGGCTGCCGACTGTCCAAAGTTATATCCCCTCACTACCCCCACTGCCGTATTTTCGTTTATGTTCGTTGCGACTTGCGAATGTGTGGGACTAACTTAACCAAACCCATAAAACAACCGTTTACCGAAGTGTCAAATCAAATTCTATCGACAGTTGACAGAATGAAATATTGAAAAAGTGAACATTTTTATTAGCCAGAAAAAAATGGATAATATCGAAAATGAGCAACCAGCAGCTACTGTGTGCTTGTGTTTGAGTGCCGCCGTAACATCGACACGTTATGGTGGGGGAAGAGGGGAAATGAATAGCATAACTTTGGATGGGGAAAATGTATAACTTTGGACGGCCGTCTAACTTTGGATGGGATAACTTAGGATAGGGACCACTGTAAAATTAAATTATTTCTATTTTTCTTTCTTTTTACCGATTCCAGGCAAGAAAGAGAAGCAAATATAAAACGATTTTTCATAAATTCAGAAAACAGGGCTTTTTATGCATTAATTTTTTTAAATAGAATTTCAAATTATATATCCAGATATTTCACGCTCCATGAAAACGAGGGAAAAGCGATTTTGGTCAGATATTATATCCCGGCGATTTTGTGCAGGTGGGGGTGAAAAGATGGTAGAGTGGGGGAAATATCCGGATATTTTTCGCTTCATGAATTCGGACCTTAAGAGAAGGACTACTGTATAGTGGCGTCATTCTTCACCTTTATGCGCAAGCGCAAACAGCAGTCCGCACTCTAAATACTTTCAAATGGCGAATGGTGGGGGAACTCAAGAGGGGAAGAAGTTAACATAAGGGACGAAAGAAAGTTAAAATAAAGGACGCAGTTAAAATACAGTAAAACCCTGCTTACTTGAACACTCGCTTTCTTGAACACCCCGTCTATTTGAACAAAATAACCTCGTTTATTTGAACGATTTCTACTTCCCCTTACCCCCACTACTCGCTCTTACGCGGATACAAATTCCAATGCACGTGCGCTACTCACGCCGGACGAGTATATTGCGCGAGAAGTGTGGACAACTGTAAGCTTTCAAATAAACGGGGTCGGAGGGGAAATGTCGGCTCGACCCTGTTCAAGTAAGAGGGGTTTTACTGTAATAGGAGTTAAAATAAGGGGAGGGCCACTGTAGAGAATAAGGGAGACCGGCGCCATTTTGAAAAATCTGCAGTATGCAATAAGGGAGACCCTACTGTACTTTTATACCACGTTCCGTTACTTATTTAAAAATGGGACTGTTTAGGGAATCATCAAAAAAAGGAACCAAATTTAGTACATGTCGTAGCCTTACTTCTCGAGAGTTTCCGTCAATTCCAAAAATTAGAATTTAAGCCGAGTCCGTCGTTAATAGCCGCACTAGAGGACATGGGTTTTAAAGAACAGCAAATTATCGAAACACTAAAGATCACCGGGAACAATCAATCAAATGCTGTAAGTTACGCAAAAAAAAATACTTTTTTATTATGTTAACTGTGGAATAATTTGTAGTGCGAGTGGCTAATTGGGGAACGAAGACCAAGTTTACAAAATTTGAACCTTAGCGGTTTGGATCCGGAAGGCGCAATTTATAAAGCAATTATGAGCAACCCTCACATACAATTAAGTCTCACTAATCCGAAACTTTTACTCGGTATGTACATCTAATTAATTAGTTTGTAGCAAATATTTATTATTGTATAAATTTCAGCATACTTGTCTATGTTGGAGACTCCGACATCGACGACCATTTGGGCGAAAGACCCGGAAGTGGCACCCGTATTGAGTCAAATATTTAAAACTTATCACTCGGAGAAACATGTAATACACATGAACCGTTTTGAAGCCAGCTAACACTTCCGATCCATAAAAGTCAATATTTTCTTAAAAATTTACAGCGGTCGCGTTTTAAATGTTATTCTAGTCACAAAGACTTTTAACATCTATTGAAATTATTGTTAACAATTGGTAGCGCTTATTTTTTAGCCGACGTTTGAGCAAGTAATCAAATTTTTGCTTATCGCCAGAGCATAACCTTAAATATTTTTACGAAAGGTTTCCTGATTATAAAATTTTATATTTTATTTCCAGCACTTTATAAATACAAAGCATATATTTATTGTTGGTACTGAGAAAAGATGTTATATTATTGAAATATATTTTTTCCAACTAGAACAGACAATTTCTTACAAAACCCTTCATTTAATATCTTTATTGGTTAATTAATTATTGTTTGCATCGAGAAACTTAATTTGGAGTCACGATTACTTCAAATTGTATGAATAAATAAAATTAATTCAAATAAATTTAACATCGATTAAATTCAGATCAAGAAGTTTCAGAAGTGGAATTTAAATATCGATCACTCAATTACATAATACCAAAATATGTTTCAACATTTTTCGTTTGATCTTTCATTTTTATCTCTATGCGAATCTCGAACTGGAGTTCCTGATATTTCATCCGTTTTTCGTCCTCTTTGCTGACTATATTTGTTTCTGCTGGTGCAGAAAACTCGATGACGAAGATGGATTTGTCATCAAAGTCAACAAGGACGATGTCAGGCTTGTTGGCTGATATTTGCCTGCTCGTCGGGAATGAGTAATTCCAGTATATTCGGCACGACTCATTCCCGACTACGGATTCAATATCAGTGGGGACGTACGGCAAAACTGGGGTTGCATCAATACCATAAGCGCTGCGAAGAGCCGCATTGTGACGTTCGATGTATGCTGAAACTGCATATATTGGGCATGCTGCCAAAAGATGCATTAGTGTCTCAGCATGACATCTACACAATCTACAAAGCGTACTCTGTACCGCCTGGTGTAAGACGTTCTGGCGATACGCTAAGGTATTGATGACGTCATCCTGGCATGCGAAGATAAAACCCTCGGTCTCGGACTTCAAGCCGGCTGATCTTAAGAACGAGACCATCTCTGCCGACAAGCCAAGTTCTTGGACATTTCAAAAGAATTGTCCATGCAATGGCTTGTCGATATGCCTTCCCTCCAACATACGGAGTTGTTCCTTCCGTATGTTAGCCCTGAGAAGCACTGGGCACAGATTGATGACGGATTCAGCTTCCTGTGCACCACTACGTCCCACGTTGAAAACCAGACCGAGGTTTCGCGCCGCTCGTTCCGCCGAATTGTACAAAAACGCTCCCTTCCCCTGAATTTCATGCTGATGAACTAGCATCATCAGGGGATCCTCCGTTCGATTAATCACGTCGCAAGCTGTCTCTAGGACCAATCGGTCATGCATACACTCCAGGCTTAAAAGGCCACGACCTCCCATATTTCGGGGCAAATACAGTCGTTCCACGGAAGATCTTGGATGCAAACTGCGTTGCATACAAATCATCTTCCGTATGCTTCGGTCAAGACCCATTAGCTCATCAACGTTCCACTTCAGTGCTCCAAATGAATAGATCACTGGTAATACGGCCAACATATTCGTGGCTGCAACCTTATTTCTCCCGGTCAATTCTGATGACCAGATCTGACGGAGAATGCGCCGGTATTTCTTAATGATGGTGGTTTTAGCAGCCTGTACATTCTGGACATGCCTTTGAGGTACGCCCAGGTATGTGTAGGCTTCTTCGGCGCTAAGGTGGCGGATGACATTTCCGTTGACGAGCTCCATATCGTTGTTATTGGAGCCTGACCTTCCTCTGTGCAAATGAACGACTGCACACTTGTCCAATCCGAATTCCATGCCGATATCTCTCGAGTATGTGAGGGCGATGTTCAGAGATCTATGTAATTGATCCTCGCCTGATGCATATAATTTAAGATCATCCATATAGAAAAGAGGGGTGATCTTATGTACACGTTCACCAGGCGTTCCACACATGTACCCTTGAGATTTCCGGAGAACAACGGATAGAGGCAATGTGAGATGCAGAAGAGCAGAGAATCTCCTTGATAGACACCTCTTTGGAATTGAACCAGTCTAGACATGGTTCGACGCTTGCCCGATGTTATGACAAAGCGTGTTTTCCAAAGAGGCATCAGGTCTTCTACAATTCTCACTATATGTTTGGGTGGACATGGAGGCGTTTGAGCAACAAGCTTAAAAGCTCGTGCGATGTTGAGTCATACGCCTTCATGTAATCCAGCCAGGCTATCGACAGGTTACGCTTGTACTGGACTGCGTCCTGACAAACACACCTGTCGATAAGCAAGTTGTCCTTGCAGCCGGATACACCCATTTTGCAGCCTTGTTGTTCTACTATTCGTTGCCACACCGGTTTCACGGTTTTCTCAATACGTTCGTTCAAGATGTTAGTGAACAATTTGTATAACGTATTGAGACACGTGATCGGTCTATGGTTTCTCGGATCGGACAAGTCTCCCGATTTTGGGATCAGTCTCGTTCGGCCCTCCACCAGCCAGTGCGGAATGGGTTGGTCTCCATTTATATAAGAGGTGAATATTCGGGCTAGGTGTTGATGGACAGAAGTGAACTTCTTCCACCAATAGTTGTTAATTCCAACCCTGCCCGGCGAGGAGAAATTCCTCGCTCCTGTGATGGCATTTTTCACCTCTAATGCACTGACGGGTGGGCAATCTTCACTTTGTTGTGTGACTTCATCGCACAACTTGGCGAAGATTTCAATACCTGGAGTGTCTGCATTAAGCCTAGATGTTTTCTCGTAGATGCTCCCCCAGAATTCCTCAACTGCGGCCATCAACGGTAACTCGCTTGAGGCTGCGATACGATGTTTGAAGAGGTTGGAAGGATTCGTCCAACATATTGTGTTTTGTCGAACTCCATCTTCCCGTCTTTGCAGCCTCTTTTTGGCATCGGCCAAAACCCGAATTTTATCCGCCAAATGTTGCTTGATGTTCAGCAACTTCAGCTTGTTCAGTGTGTGATAGTACGTCCACAGTTGTTGTGCGAACTTCTTGACTTTAGCCGTAAATGAACGGCCAGATGTTAAATACCCCCGTCCGTGGGCATTCGTGTGTCGTTGTCCCGGGACACCTGTTTCGGCTCCTCCACCTCGGGACGGGGCTGCATCCGAAGCAGCCCGATGGTCAGGAGCCCTGCGCGTTGCATTTCTTGTAACCGCATTTAAAAGGAGTAGTATGGTTGGCCCTACTCCCTGTTGTTATGCCTCTCTCGTTTGTCTCTTACCTCGCCATCCACTGGGGTTGGTTACCCATTCTCTGACAAGGTTGCTAAGAGTCCAGGGCGCACCGGCTATAATAAGCACACGTGGAGGTGAGATTAGGCAATTTGGGAAGATAGGATAAGATGCAGCTTTTTGCATAGCCGCATTGTGTTACGCATCATTCCCTTTGGGCCCCTTATTATTTGTATTATTTTATTAATATTTATTGTTATAGTTATTGTCAATGTTATTACCTTTTGAAACAATAAAGTATTTTATTTAATCAATAAATATTTTGTTCCTTAGATACCAATTGACCAGCAAAAGTAATAGGGCACGTGATTTGTTAGAAATTTTAAAAAAAGAATTGAAGTTACTTTTGACACACAATTTCCTTGCCAAATCGCAAGGGGAGTATCTCGATAAAGCCAGAAAAACTGCAGAAGAAGGAGAATTTTTTTGTGACACTCGACTTCTCTGAAAATTTTAGTTTCGTAATTCAGAATGCAGTTCAATCCTACCACTGGTCCAACGATCAAATAACGATACATCCGTATGTAATATATTACAGAGAAGGAAATAAGCTGAAGCATCATAATTTTGTAATCATTTCTGAATCTATGAAACACGACTCAACTGCGGTAAATGCATTTAACAAAATAATGATTCGCATTTGTTTTAACCACGGCTTATAATACTGAATGCGATTTAACAGATGTTCGTAAAAAAAGTGCTTACAATAAAAAATACTCGAAACTTCCATTCATTTAAACCGGCTGGTGATGGAAAACACCTAATTTGCAAAAAGATTTCGTCAATTCAAAATCTCGAAAAATGTCCTGTTCAAAAATAATTTTGTAATTAATTATTTAATAAAACTGTAATTATGTTACTATATGATTTAAAATGCATAATAATTTTTTAAATTTAATTCATGTCCTACAAAAAAAACTTTATCCCCATAATTAATTCAAACACCGCTACAAAACGCGCCATATGCTGCAGCATTAAATAAATCCATTATTAGACGCGTCTCATTTTTTTTCTAAACGGGGTTTATTTCAGAAATGTTATAAGAATATGTACATTTTTTTCAGATTGAAATTCGATGGAGAACCTTATTTGTTATTGTTTTTTTATAAACAATTACATTTTAAACAATGTAAAAATCAATATATTTATACGGAAAAACTGTATCTGAAACTACATTTTATAACAAAGAAAACCCATTTTGATTCGTTACGATTGATTAAGTGGTTTTCGAGATATTCAATTTTTAAATAAAATGGTTAAAAAAATTAAATTGTTAATATAAACAATATACATTTTTTTTGCAAAATTCTTTGGTACAATGTAATTTTAGGTCAAACACTGTGAGAAGAAATGGTTTTCATCAAAAAAGAAGATATCATGGTTTTTGGTGGCCCGTTTCACAAATTCTTACTCACCTCTAATGTATTGTTATATAAGAACAGTCGAACCTCCATTATCGAATATTCAGATGCTTCCGTTAACGAATACTTTCTCCTCCCTTGGTCTCCCCTGTTTAGACACAGGGTTGGCACATGTTCCTACGCGTCAAAGATTGAATGTTTAGAGGTGGGGAGTCTTTTTTTTTCTCCTCAAGTATTCGATAACGGGGGTTCGACTGAACACTGTAAAAAAAGATTGTGTGAAATTACTACTCTGAGAGTAGGTACTCTGTATAACCTAGTCTGAGAGTAGTAAAATCCCTAGAAAGTTGTAAATATTACAGCAAAGATGTAAATTTACAGCGATTGTCAACAAACTCAAAATTGCAGGTTAGAATTTACAATTAATGTAGTAAAATTACTGCGTTTATAGTAAAATCACACCATTATAGTGAAATTACAGTGCTGTAATAAAATTACAATAACGGTGAATTTTTCACATTTTTTAAGTTAAATACACATGTGGTGCGTGCAGTATATATGTATTAAATACTGAATTATATTATATAATATAATATATGCATTGCAATGTGTTTTTTTTGTGAATGTAACAAATATTGCAATTTGTTTAAGAATTAATTAAATAGTTTTTAGGAATGTTTTAATATTTATTATTTATCATACAATAGCATTTGTAATATAAAACTGAACCTGACAAACAACGATTCGTATATAGTTTTGCATTTAACGACAATAAACAATACATGTAAATAGTCACTTTACAATAAATTTGGTTCATAAAACTTCACTCACTTTAACAGTTTGTAGTTTACAAAGTAACGTGTACACTTTTTCGGTGACAGCTTGATTTTTACCCCTGCTAGAAATTTTCAGATTTGTATAAAAATAAACAAGTACATTATAGTAACTATGATAGAACTCATTCTCGATGACTCGACAAATCTCACAATATTACATTTATACAATATTACAATTATAATGAAAATAAATCCATCAAACTTAACCTCAATATACTTGTAAAGAAACTTTATTTTATTAGCCGGAGTAAATAATAAAGACGAGGAATTTTGGGAGTTTATAAAACAATACGATATCATAGGTTTGACGGAAACTTGGATCGAAAAGAAGGGATGGGACTTGCTGAAGAATAGGCTGCCGGATGGGTGGATATGGAGATACCAAGCAGCAAGGCGTAAAAATAAAAAAGGAAGAGCAAGCGGGGGAATTATAACAGGGATAAGAAAAGAGTTAAAGGAATACGAAGTGGAAAAAAATCAGATTGTAGGGCTACAAGAAAGAAAAATTGAGATAGGGGGGGAAGTATGTAGAATCTTTACAGTATATAACAAAAATGGGGAAGAAAGTATGCTAAGAGAAATTGACGAAAGAATAAAACCGGAAGAGGAGCAAACGCTAATATTGGGGGGAGATTTTAATGCGAGAATAGGGAAGAAGGGGGGATGGAATAGCGAAAGGGGAAGTAGAGGATAGAAAGTCGAAAGATAGGACGACGAATAAGCAAGGAAAGCAATTGATACAATTGATAGAGGATAGGGGGTGGATAGTATTAAATGGAAATAAGGAAGGGGACGAAGAGGGGGAATGGACTTTTGAGAAAAAGGGGAAGAGATCAGTGATAGACATAGGGATAGTAAATTGGGAGGCTTGGGAAAAGGTCTAATGTTTTAAAGTGGCAACTAGAATAGACTCAGATCACCAGCCAATAATATTAAAGTTAGAGGAGGATATAGAAAGAGAGAGAGAGAGAGAGAGGAAGAAGAACAGGGCGTCGCCGGGAAAAGACAGGACTGGTCAGAAGAAGGGATAGGGCTTTATAGAACTCGACTAGAAGGGATAAAATGGAATAACAAGGGAGCAGTAGATGGATGGAGAGAGCTAAAAGAGGCAGTAAATGGAGCAACACAATATAAACCGAAAGGAAGGAAACAAAAACTCGGATGGACTCCGTGGTGGGACAGGGAATACAGAGAAATGAAAAGAGTAGTACAAAGAGCAAAGAGAGCAAGTAGGAGAAGTAGAAAAAATACAGAACAAGGAGCGTTAAAAGAGTTTCATGACAAAAGAAAGAAATATAGAGAACTATGTGAAAGAAAACAACTCGAAGAAAAACGGAAGGAAGAAAAAGAATTACAACTAATAAAAACAGAAGTGCAAGCATGGAATTTTATTAATAGGTATAGGAAAAGAAGGGAGGGATTTAGTAAAAAGATTAAAATGGGGGAGTGGGTAGAACACTTTAAAGATGTGTTAGGGGGAGTGGGATGGAAAAGAGATGAAAGAAGTGAAAATAAACGCCTACTACCGAAAAGAGTAGGAGAGTTGGAGGAAGGAGAGATATGGAATGAGATGAAGAGATTAAAGAAAGGGAAGGCAGCAGGGAATGATGGGATTAGAAATGAAGCATGGTTAACAGGGGGGAGGGAAATAGGCAGTAAATTAGTAGAGGTCGTTAAACTGATATGGGAAGGGGGAGGATTTCCGAGGGATTGGAGAACAGGGGTTATTGTACCAATTTGGAAAAGAGGGGATAGAGATGAGGTAAAAAATTATAGAGGCGTCATGTTAACAGATACCGGGTATAAGATATACGCGAATTTGTTAAACAATAAGATTGTGAAAAATCTAGAAGGAAAGAATGGATGGAGCAGAACACAGGCGGGCTTCAGAAAGGGTAGAGGTACAATAGAGAATATTAAAATTATAAAACATCTGGTAGGTAGAAGACTAAAAATAAAAGGTAAAAGACTGTGGGCATTTTTTATAGATCTCAAAGCGGCCTTCGATAACTTAGACAGAGAAGTGTTGTGGAAAATGATGGAGAAGCGAGGGATAAGAGGAGACCTGATAGATAGGGTGAAAGAAATTTACAAAGAGACTATATGTAAGGTAAGAATAGGAGATCAGATGTCGGAAGAATTCTGGGTAGAGAAAGGGGTGAGGCAAGGGTGTCCTTTGAGTCCTACCTTATTTAATATATACTTGCCAGATTTAGAAGACGAAATGAGAAAATTCACCTGTGGGGTTAAGTTGGGAAAAGATAGGGTATGGAATTTAGAATATGCGGATGACGTGGTACTGTTGGCAGAGGAAGAGGGGGATTTAAGAACTTTGATCAGGGCAATGAAAATATATTTAAAGGAGAAAATTTTGGAACTGAATACGAGCAAATCTAAGATAATGGGTTTTACAAGAGGAGGAGGAAGGGAAAAAGAGATATGGTGGTGGGGGGAAGAAAAGCTAGAAGAGGTCAAAGAAATAAAATACCTGGGATACATCATAAAAAGAAATAATGGAGAAGAAAGTCACGTCAATGATAGGGTTAGAAAGGCCAAGATAGTGATGGGGTGGGTGTGGAGTATAGGGGAGAAAAAGTTTAATGGGGATATAAAATGGAGAATGCAATTATTTGATAGCTTAGTAAGAACGGTATTATTGTATGGGGTGGAAATTTGGGGGTACCGGGAATGGAGGGAAATAGAGAATATACAGGAAAGGTATATGAGGTGGACATTAGGTCTAGATAGAAGTACTCCAGGGTACGTAGTTAGAGAAGAGATGAAAAGAGAAAAAATAAGAATAGAAACGGGGAAAAGGACTGGAAAATTTGAGGAGCGTTTGGGGAGGGGGGAAATCAGCTGCATAGGTAGGGATTACTGGAGAGAAAGAAAAAAGGATGAGAGAGAAAAGCAGAAGAATGAATGGACGAAAGAGAGCTTAGAAAGATTGAATTATCTGTGGAGATGCGGAGTAAGCGAGACAGCTTTGGAAGCATTAGGGGAGACTAAATGGGAATGGATGGAAAAGAATGACAGGGAAATAGACATACAAGAAAGAAGGGAAAAGATAAAACAGTCGAAGTCTTGTGTACGGTATAGAAGGGTATGGGTAACAGAAATCCCAAAGTATATAAATAAGGCAAAAAAACGAGAAGGGCAGAAAGTTAAAACAATAGCGAGATGGAGGTGTGGAAATGAGGAGCAAATGAACTACTATTGGAAAGAGGAAAGAGAGAGGAAATGCAGAATATGTGAGGAAACCGGGGAAAGTCTGGAGCATATCCTGAAAGAATGCAAAGGAATAGATAGATGGGAAGGGAGGGTGAATGAAGTGCTGAATGAAGATGGCCGGGGGTATGAATGGATGAAAAAAGTAGAGAACGCGAGGGGAGAGAAAGAGAAAGAGAAAGAGAGAGAGAGAGAGAGCGCGAGTAAGTGAGTGAGAGAATGAGAGAGTGCGAGAGAGAGTGACAGAAAGAAAATTATAATAATTATTATTTGTATTTGTATAATGAGAGTAGAATTATTTTATTTTTATTTGTAATGAAATAATCGTAACCAGAAGTCATGTAAAATCACTTTATGTGGAACATTAATAAATACATACATACAACTTTATTTTATTTGGTCAAATAAATATGTAGCATATGATATATATACCTCTGCACACGTTTGATGAGATAAAAAATATCTTCACATAACAAGTATATAAACATCAATGATGGCTGCCCGGGTCACGCGCGGAATGGAAAATATTACTAGAGAAATTGTATTTTTAACATTGTCAGATGTAATTTCATATTCAAACAGTAATTTCAAAAAGTGTAAAATTACTGCTCTCAGAAGGGACAATTTATATAACCTACTCTCAGAGTGACAATTTCACAATATTTCTAGTCCTATTACAGTTTTGGTGTAAAAATACTAGTGATTTTGTACTTTTACACCATTCAGAGTGGTAACTCGGGTGTGTAATTTCATACTTGTGTTGTGATTTTACGAAACCATTTTTTACAGTGTATTTGAAGATGTTTCAGCCATGAAAGTAAAGACAAGTTTTTCCCCTGCACTCTCACTCCATCTTGGAGTGATATAAGACGAACCAATCAGAATTGGCTAACGTTTATAGCGCCGCCATTTTCTGTGGGCATATGTACAAACTAACCGAAAGAAAACATCTTGCCCCTTAGAATTTTAACAACTGATAGATTGATCACATGTTTTTCCGTTAAAATTGTTAAAAATTGTTCATTATTTTACGACTGATGGTAAGGTAACTTCAAACATAGCAAAATAACGCTTTTTACGAGTACATAACCTCAAATATCTCAAAATCCTGACGTAATGGACTAATTCTGACTTCGAGTTCGGATGCTACACACAAAATTACGTCGGAAATGACCCACAACTTCCCAACATCCAAGAACCACTTTTTTGCAGACCTGTGTAATATATTGCTATATAAGAACAGTCGAACCTCCGTTATCAAATACCCTGTTATCGAATATTCAGACGCCTCCGTTAACGAATACTTTCTCCTCCGCTGGTCTACGTCAAAGAGTGAATGCAATTTTTCGTCCCGACCATATTCGATAACGGATATTCGACTGTATTTGACAAGTTTTTCCCCTGCACTCTCACTCCATCTTGGATATACAAGACGAACCAATCAGAATTGGCTAACGTTTACAGCGCCGCCATTTTCTGTGGGATATGTACAAACTAACCGAAAGAAAACATCTTGCCTCAGAATTTTGACAACTGATAGATTGATCACATGTTTTTCCATTAAAATTGTTAAAAATGGTTTATTATTTCACGACTGATGGTAAGGCTAAAATATAAAAATATTTTAATCAAATTTTGTTGTAGAAACAGTTTTTATTTGATACCTTTGTTTATATATTTGCATATAGAATATTTCATAGGTTAGAATAACATTCTTTACTCTTCTAATAATAAATTTATGTTTACAATAAAATGTGTCATTTTTTTCAGTGGTTCAACCACCAGCCACAATATTCATGGGACTTGACAAATATGAAAGTAAGTAGAAAATCGCTAAAAAGAAGTTATTAATTCTATTTACATATTTTTAATTTTCGAATAGATGAAGATCTCATAAAATGGGGATGGCCCGAAGACGTTTGGTTCCATGTCGAAAAACATTCTTCAGCCCACGTTTATCTCCGACTATCCTACGTAAGATTCTGTCATAAATTCTATTATTTAAAACCTAATAAAATGTCGTTTCAGGGTCAAACTATCGACGATATTCCCACAGCAGTCTTAGAAGATATTGCGCAGCTTGTAAAAGCGAACAGTATAGAAGGCAGCAAAATTAACGACGTTGATGTCGTTTACACAATGTGGTCAAATTTAAAAAAAACTCCAGGTATGGCAGCCGGTGTTGTTGGATTTCATAAAGAAAAAGACGTCCGACGGATTCATGTCGCCAAACGTTTGAAGGCTACTATTAATCGACTTAACAAAACGAAACGAACCGAAGAAGTAAATTTCCAAGCGCAACGAGAGCAACGGGACCGTGCCGAACGGGAAGATAAAAAGAAACTTTTGAGGGAGCAAAAAGAAAAGGAAAAGGCAGAAGAAAAGAAGAAACAGGAAGAAGCAGAAATGAGGTACAGTAGAACCTCCGTTATAGAATATTCAGACGCCTCCGTTAACGAATAATTTCCCCTCGGATAGTCTCCCCACTCTAGATATAGGTATAGGTGGGGGTCCAATTTTTTCTCCTCAAATATTCGTTAACGGAAATTTAAATGCCTCGCGTTGTCCCGACCGTATTCGATAACGGAGGTTCTACTGTAATTTCATTTATTTCACATTTGTATTTTTCAGGAGTTACAATTCTTTGTTCAATTTTACAAACATGACGTCCAACGCAGAAAACACCGGCTACGATTCTGACGACTTTATGTGATAAATTTCGATTAATAAATGAATAAATTCAAAAGTTGTACAGTATTAAAGTTTATTTACAAAATAGTTTACAATTGTGTCATAGTAATTCAATATTGACAGCTTTTAAAGCGTCAACAACCCACTGCGGATAATCTTTGTCTGGATAAACATTGACCATATAATCTTGAACAAATTTCGGGAATGTCTGTTTCTTAATGTTTGTTCGCATATCTTTCATTAACCTCATTTGGAAGAAGATATTATGCACCGTCAATAAGTGGCAGGCGACAGTTTCGACAGTTACGATTTGATGAAGGTAGGCTCGATTGTAAGTCTTACATGTGCTACATTCGCAAGTTTCGTCAATCGGTCGTACGTCGTCGCTGTATTGACCTTGTTTTAAGTTTAATTGACCACTGTACGTCAGGGCACATCCGAATCGCTAAACATAATTTAAGTAATAAAAACAGATTTAATCGAAATGTAATTTGTGTACTTACTGCCGTTCTTGATGGAAAAACACAATCGAACATGTCGACCCCAAGTGCGGTACAAACGACCAAATCAATTGCGAAACCAACACCCATTAAATATCTTGGTTTGTCGTCTGGAAGCATGTCGGTTGAGAGATGAACCATTTTCCAAAAATCATCTTTGCTTTCGCCTCCACTAAAAAGAGAAATTTATTATACTGAAATTTAAAGTTTAAGTGACGGAATTTACCTGAGGCCTCCGATAGCGTAACCGTTTACTTTTCGTTGGATTAATTGTCGAGCGCATTCTTTTCGTAATTCTGGGTTCAGACCACCTTGGACGATGGGAAATACGCTTTGTTCTTCGGGTCTTTCATGAGCTTTTAAACATCGATCTAACCATCTGATGGTTCTATTCATTGCTTCTTCGACTCTTGGCCCTGTTACGGTAGTTTTTACTACGTCGTCGAGTTGCATAATTATGTCGGCACCGATAGAGTTTTGTATGTGAATAGAATGTTCGGGAGTTAACATACATTCTGTTCCTATATTTTAAATAAAGAAGTGTTTATTTGGACATTTTTTCCTAAAATATGTCATTTAACATTTAATTAATCATTTAAAAAATCAAGTAATATTTCACATTTATGTCGGCCATCTTGGATCCACCATTTTGAATTTACAAAATCTGACTTCAAATTCGTAATCAGCGACCCAAAAAATTCCCGAGTACCAACTTTCATCAAAATCAAGTAAATTTTTTACATTTATGTCGGCCATATTGGAACCGACATTTTGAATTTTCAAAATCTGATTTCAGATTTGTAATCAGCGGCCCCGAAAACCCCCGAGAATCCAGTTTCATAAAGTTTAGGTAATTTTTCGCATTTCGGTCGGCCATCTTGGATCCGCCATTTTGAATTTTCAAAATCTAACTTCAGATTCGTAATCGGCGACCCCGAAAACCCCTCTGGTAACAATAATCAGCTGTTTTCGTATAAAGAAAAATGTTCGCCGCACATTTTAATAAATTTAGCAAATTTACAGCCGCCATATTGGATCCGCCATTTTGAATTTACAAAATCTGACTTCAAATTCGTAATCAGCGACCGAAAAATTCCCGAGTACGAACTTTCATCAAAATCAAGTAAATTTTTTACATTTATGTCGGCCATCTTAGAACCGACATTTTGAATTTTCAAAATCTGATTTCAGATTTGTAATCAGCGGCCCCGAAAACCCCCGAGAACCCAGTTTCATCAAGTTTGGGTAATTTTTCTCATTTCGGTCGCCATCTTGGATCCGCCATTTTGAATTTTCAAAATCTAACTTCAGATTCGTAATCAGCGACTCCGAAAACCCCTCCGGTAACAATTTTCAGCTGTTTACGTATAAAGAAAAATGTTCGCCGCCCATTTTAATAAATTTAGCAAATTTACAGCCGCCATATTGGATCCGCCATTTTGACAACCATTTTGTTTCATGCAAATTCATTAAGAATTGTAAAAGTTATTGCAAAATGTACACATGTGTGTCTTGTATTGACAATACGTTCGTCGCAACCAAATAATATAAAATCAATTACACTTACAAGGGATAAAAAAATTCAAAATTCAAAATGGTGGATCCAAGATGGCCGACATTAATTTTCAAAAGTTATTGAATTCGCTT
Organism: Trichopria drosophilae; assembly: GCA_030407085.1. Taxonomy (NCBI): domain Eukaryota; kingdom Metazoa; phylum Arthropoda; class Insecta; order Hymenoptera; family Diapriidae; genus Trichopria; species Trichopria drosophilae. The sequence continues at coordinate 11,430,950 of CM059582.1, read as the reverse complement.
AAAACCTAACCTATCCCCCGAGTAATAAGTTTTAAGCGAAATCAATAACTTTTGAAAATTAATGTCGGCCATCTTGGATCCGCCATTTTGAATTTTGAATTTTTTTTATCCCTTGTAAGTGTAATAGATTTTATATTAGCGTATTTGGTTTTGACGAACGTATTGTCAATACAAAACACTTCTCCGTTTTCACCAACTCTTGAAATGAAAAATTCAAAATGGCGGATCCAATATGGCCGACATTAATTTTCAAAAGTTATTGAATTCGCTTAAAACTTATTACTCGGGGGATAGGTTAGGTTTTAAGCGAATTCAATAACTTTTGAAAATTAATGTCGGCCATCTTGGATCCGCCATTTTGAATTTTGAATTTTTTTTATCCCTTGTAAGTGTAATAGATTTTATATTAGCGTATTTGGTTTTGACGAACGTATTGTCAATACAAGACACTTCTCCGTTTTCACCAACTCTTGTAGTAGAATGAAAAATTCAAAATGGCGAATCCAATATGGCCGACATTAATTTTCAAAAGTTATTGAATTCGCTTAAAACTTATTACTCGGGGGATAGGTTAGGTTTTAATCGAATTCAATAACTTTTGAAAATTAATGTCGGCCATCTTGGATCCGCCATTTTGAATTTTGAAGTGGTTAACTTCAATTAATAGAAAGATTTCGAAAGAAATATTCACCGTTGTAGGGACTTTTGAACTTTACTCCTTCTTCGGTTATTTCGGCAAGTTGTAAAAGAGAAACCATTTGAAATCCACCAGAGTCTGTCAGTAATGCACGATTCCAATTCATAAATTTATGAAGACCGCCAGCTTTTTTTAAAACTTCTGGTCCCTGAAGAAATTTTTGACAATTTGACATTTTTAATTTTTTGCGAATAAATTTTATATTTATTCTGCCTGTTATATAATATTTATATTTATTCTGCATTTGCTGAATACAGTAGGACCTCTCTTATTCTAATTGTCCAGCCTCTCTTATTCTAATCGTTCCCCCACAAGTTTTCTCCCACTATCACACGAAAAGTCAACGAGGAATATTGTCCACGAATCACAAGCAAAGTAAGTGGGGGTAAGGGCAAAATTAGAATAAAAGAGGTCCTACTGTACATATTTTCATCATCAGAGAAACCGTCTGGCATAATCAAATCCACCGATTTGTTTGTAACATTTCCCACGTTAGGCGTGGCAAACTTTTTAGTAGAATCTATTAAAGAGGAAATCACATTCATTTTTAACAGTTAAAAAAATGTTATTAATTGTTGCCATGACAAGCACTGAATCTTAATGTTGCTAATATTAATACCATTGAAATAAGAAACTGACAGAGACAGTGAAGAAGAGGTTTTTTTAAAACTTCTGGTCCCTGAAGAAATTTTTGACATTTTTAATTTTTTGGGAATAAATTTTAGTATTACCGGTCGAGTACCCAAATGATATGTGTTTCCCAAAATGATTTGACAATCCATTTCTTCGAGTTGTTGAGGAAGTAATCCTTTTAATGTTCCCTGAAAGAAATAATCGTAAGATTTTTTATGATCATATAAGAAATGAAAATTTGTTGTATTTACTTGAGTTCCAACAGGCATAAACACCGGAGTATCCACCATGTGATGAACTAGTTGCATTTCACCTGCTCTTGCCTTCGTTACTGAACATTTCGATGTAACTTTGTAACTTAATGGACATTTTTTATTTTCTGGCATTTTTGAACTGTTTATTTTAATAGTTTTTATATTACGAGACAGCTGCGATATTCGCATTCCACGATTGCCTCGTTTCGCCGGTATGTTTTTTTACACCATGATCAACAATGATCAGATGATCAGTGTTTTTTAAACTAACTACATAACCTACATAATTAACATCACCATCGCCACTCCTGATTGGTTATTTCCACATTCTAGTAAAACTAGCAAAACGAACCAATCAAATGAAAGTATAAAATTCTAGTGAATTAGTGTTCTATTATTAGCCAATCAAAACATTTGCTAGGGCAAAAATGTATGGGGTTTTATAGTGCTCGATCTATAAGGTAGAAATTTTCACTAAAAACCGTCAATAAAAAATGACTGAATCAATTTTTCAAAATTCCGACTGTGTAAGAGCAATTCTAATTACTATAAACACTTTCCTAGAAAATACCAAAGACATTAATTGAAAACTGATACAGAATTTTCGGAAATAAATAATAATCACATATTTAAATCATTTAATAAATAAAAATCACTTATTTCCGAAAATTCTGTATCAGTTTTCAATTAATGTCTTTGGTATTTTCTAGGAAAGTGTTTATAGTAATTAGAATTGCTCTTACACAGCCGGAATTTTGAAAAATTGATTCAGTCATTTTTTATTCAAGGTTTTTAGTGAAAATTCCTACCTTATAGGTCGAGCACTATAAAACCCCATACATTTTGCCCTAGCAAATGTTTTGATTGGGTAATAATAGAACACTAATTCACTACATGTTGTCACTTTCATTTGATCTGTCGGTCAGTTCTCAATTAAATTCTTTGATATTTTTTATAAAGAAGGAAAGAAATTTGAAGCATTTTTTGCTTCACACAGCGAGCAATTGTATGCCGTACGGGTTGAGAAACATAAAATAGCGATTAAAACTCGAAATCGCTAAGAAAAGAAAATTTATGAACAAGTAAACTTTTATTACATCTTTGAGATTATTTATTCATAATTTTTAAATATTTTAGTTATTATTAATTATTGCTAATGATCTGCAAACGTTGTTAAAAGTGAAAAAATAGGCACTTTTTTTCATTCTACGGTTTTCGTATCAAAAATAGTGCAAGACCCGTTGAAAATATACTATACCTTTTTTGTAGAGCACAAAATTTCCTACCAAAAAGTCACTGAGTTCCCTGGCCTAAGGTTAATAGGTTAGTCGCTAATAAACCTGGAATTTTTGTCTTAGAATTTCAGTTATGAATATTTTAGAACTTCCGTAAAATATGATGCATATTCGATCGTTGTTCGTGGATATCCTGCTAACTTTGGACTAGGGCCCTCGCTCATTATTATGTAGGAAATTTTGCGCTCAACAAAAAAGGTTTAGTATATTTTCAGCGTATCTTGCACTGTTTTAGACTCGGAAGCCTTAGCATGCAAAAAGGACCGGTATTTTTCACTTTTAGTAAAGTTTACATGTCATTACAAATAATTATTAATAACTACATCGTCTAGAAATTATGAATAAATATTCTCAAAGATGTAATAAAAGTGTCCTTTTCCATAAAATTTCCTTTCTTAACGATTTCGAATTTTAATTTTACATTTATCAGAACCCGTACGGCATACGTACAGTAGCCCCCCCCCCTGTGAAGCAAACACTGCTTCAAATATTTTTCCGTCTAGTAATAAGAATTGCCTTTATTGAGCCCGAATTTTTACCAATTTATTTAGTCATCTTTATTTACGTCTTTTAGTAACCACTTTAGAAACCCTTTAAAACTTCTGTTTATTCATTTTTTAGAATTGTTATATTAGGGGTCTTTTACACGAAGTAATTTATTTAGAGAACTGTGGTCAGCCGATACAATGCAAACTTTAATTAAAAATAACTTAATAAAAGGGTAATTATACTAACAATTCTAATTTCTATTTTCTACAATTCCTAGTTACAACTTCTAGGTGACCCAGAATTGACCGACAATTGACCAAATGCCGATTTTGGGTTGATTTTCAGTCCACTTTTACTAAATCGATCTAATATTGACATAATCAAAAAGCATTAATCGGTCAGCTTCGTAAAAGTCGACTGAAATCGACCGAAAATCGACCGAAAATGAAACGTAGTCGGCATTCGGTCAATGAGCAATCAATTTTGGGTAGATTCTTTGCACAAGTCGACCGATTTACGATCGATTTTCGGTCAATTTTCGGTCGACCCGGGTCGACAAGGCTTTATTACAGTGGTCCCCGTCCTAACGCATATGCTTCGTTCCATAAAAAATGGCCTCCCCCGTCCAAACGCATATCCTCCCTCAACTCCCACTACGGCAAGTCTCTTTGCATTTATCACACTAAGCATGCGCGTATATGTCTCACTAGCAATGCTAGCACTTAAGAATCGTATTGTGGGGAGAGGATCGAAGGGGAATCTATGCATTTAGACGGGAAAAAAATATGCGTTTGGAAGGGAATATGCGTTAGGAAGGGATGCGTTAGGACGGGGACCACTGTACATTTGTTTAATATGTCCTTGCTAATATCAATCATTTCCAGCTGCTTGGAAGGATTCATTAAATTCCTGATTTATAAATCCGGTGACATTCATAATACTGTAGCCCCCCTCTTAAGTCATATGCTTGAGGGAAACAAGATGGCGGCGCCTTCCCTTAAGTCATATTTCTCCTCACCTCCCACCACTTGAATTTTCCACTTGTCCATTTGCATACACACCCATACAGTGGTACAGCCTTTCAACCAACGAATGTTGGAAGAATCCCTCAGGGGAAAAATATGACTTAGAGGAAGGGAAATATATGCATTAGGGGGGTGTACTTAAGGGGAGAAATACTGTGTAGAGGATTATTCAATTTTTATTTTATTATTTAGAGGTGGAGATTGGCGGCGCTTGCTTTGACAAACCCAGCCCATTTTTACTAATTTTTTTGCTATATTTTCTAAAAATTTTCTTCAACTTCATAATTAATCCATATCAGAGATCTTTCTACTAGTTATTAACTAAGTGAATTCATAATAAATTTTGTGAATTAACTACGGATCGAGCTAATATCTTTAGGTTAAACTTGATGCACCCTAAGCTCCAACTGACTTGTACGAATTTGGGATTTCACTCTGGAATTTAGCATTTTTCTTCAGCTAAAATGTCAATTCAACAATACAAAAATTTGTGTCCGTGATCTTGTACGTACGTACGTCCGTACCTGCCGTTTTTTTGTCTCGCGATAACTCGCGTACGGATAAGCGTAATGACATAATTTTTTTTGTTTAAATACGTGTCTTGGCATAACTTAAATCTAATTAGATTTTGGCGTAGATCCATCCGTCCATTACTAAAAAACATTAGCCCCAATTAAGTTTCTTCGCAGTTTTTTGCACTTATTTTGTAAAAATACAAATTTTATTAAAAAATGTTTCAAATAAAAAATATAGAACATAAAATTCTCTACAAAAAAGGTTGTATGCATTTTCTTCCTAAAGTCAACGATAATGCCATAAAAACTGGTTTAAAATGTTCATAACTATTGTCTGAAAAAGTATTGAATTTGGTCACCTCGGCAAAAAAATAACCCTATAGTTTTTCATCAAATTTCGACGTTTCGTCCCCCCCCCCCCTGGCGTAGTCTTCGCCAGCCCCTCGGGCGCGGTGAACACCTACGGGCGCATAAGTTCTTTTACGCCCTTGATACAAAATAGTACATTACGATACAAGGGTGGTAAGTGCCAGATTATGTCACTTTCACCCGTGTATCGTATACTATTTTATAGCACGTGTGACGTAAATTCGCCGAAATTAGTTAAAGTGTGGTGGGAGGTGGGCGGGGTATGGGGGGGTTCGGGGGGCGGAGCCCCCCCGATATAACATAAACTGTTATTTTTAATGATTGTTGTTCAAAAGTTTTTTGATGATTGAACCGAGGGAAACAATGCTGCGATTGGTCAATGAAACTTACTTAACCTAAATTCTGTTATCATTTGATACCAATATTCCACATATCCTTGTAACTTTATTAGTAGTTTCATCCGTTTCATCTATGATTTATAACAATAAAAACGTATTTCCTGAATATAACAGTGACTTTGAACTGTTTTTTTTTTTATTTAAAAGCTCTGTATTATTATGTCAAAAAGTGGGGTTTTCATGGTTTCTGTGCGCAATTCGCAGACAGACCGTGACAGAAAGAAAGCGCCACCGTGTGCCAGAAAACACTACTTACGACACGCAAAATCGTGCGGTATGAGCGAATTTACGGCACGCAGTGCTATAAATAACTATTTCGATATATCTAAAAGATGTCTTATAGATATCTGTAAGATATCCGTCAGAGATCTTTTCGACACTTTCAAGATATCTTTGACGAATTATATGTATATATATATTGTATATATAAGATCATAATAATACAGAAAGTAATTAGTAAAACACAGTAAACATGTAATATGCATCGAGTAGTGTATTACAATACAAGTGTACGAAGTAAGTGTTTTGCAACTTTTATTAATTAATACTTCGGCTGGCCTGTCGTCGGGGTCGAAGATTTGAAAATGCACATTTTCAATTTTACGTCGACTCAGGCCATAGGTCATAGTTGTTAATCATTTTCAATTTTCATACATATAAGAAACAATATATTGTTGTAACATATCTATCGAAGCCACTTGGACCTAAATATGATTGGACCCCCAAATATCGACATAATTTTATAATATAATTTAAAGCTGTTAGTAAACGAACGAGTATTAAGGAATAGCCGACTCTCCACTAGGTCGAAGTTTCTAAGCGAGCGAAGCGAGCGAGGCACCACGCCAACACTAGTTTCCATTTGAATTATAATTTTATATATCACATTCTATATTTGCATTTTTCAACGCGCGCGAATAAATTAGAAAAAAATCTTACTCTGCGCGGGAATCGAACCCGAGTCTCTCGCTTACTGCGCTGGCTCATTGACCACCCCTGGTAGAAATTGAAATCAGGCTGTCCTGGTCCATTGGCCAGTTTCGGACCAGGACATGTACGTCGCGGCCAAGTAGGTCCTTACCAGAAACTGAGCAGGTTTTGTGCAGAACCTGTAGTAATCCGGTCAGGCGTCCTACAGATATATTTCGTTCAGGTTGTTTTACCTCTAAACTACGCTGCGCTCGCAATTGCATTATTTTGCAAAAAGTAGTTTCTTCTTTTACCCCATTAAGGCCCATCCCTGCAAAAAATGGAATCGTACGCGTACGCTTAAATGTCTAAATTCACGCTTCTTTTTGACATTTAAGAGTATCTGAAGAGTACTACAAGCGTGAATTTAGACTTTAAGCGTACGTGTACACTTACATTTTTGGCAGGGATGCCTCTCCGATGGCGCCAAACTAACTATTGTCTGTAAGATTCCTACCAAAAATAAAATACGCGTGTTATTATTCTTTGTTTATAAAAAATAATAGGGTATAACATTAAAAGATAAAAGTGGTTTGATATGAAATCTGACTACTCCAATCCAATCTACGGAAAAAATTAGACCAAAAATAAATACAATTTGTTGTTAAAAATAATAAATAAATAATATGGATATCCAATTTTAGGTGACGGAAGACAGCCGTGAGTAATCAATAAAGTTGCTTTAACCCATTAACGTCAAGAAGGACACTTTTTCACTTAAATTTCAATCCAAAATTTCATATGAAAATCCAACTTCAAATAAATTGAAAGGTACAATTCTTACTATTTTCGAGGTCGCTCTTTTCAGTGCTGTTGTCAAAATTGAGCTATCTTAATTAGAAAATTAAATATGGCCGTTTAAATGTCAAAATAACGCGAAAAATCGAGTATTCTTTTTTATAAAACATTTTTTTCTCATCGAAAGAATATTTGTCGTCAGAAAATTTCTTCATTAAACGTGGACCCAATAGTTATAGTATTAAGATAAATATTTTTATTATTTAAACTAAAATGGTGATCACAAAATGGCGACTCCAATGACAAATTTGTACTTAAAACTTAACAATAGTTTTTCTTGAAAACTATAGACTTCAGAAAAAATTTTCTAAGAATAAATACGTTTTAGAATGAGTCAAAAAATCCTCTCAAACTTTTTTAGGATATATTGCTAAAAATTTTTATTTTTCGAAAATTCGAAAAATCGAAATTTTTAAAAAAGTCGTCCAAAAAATCTGAAAAAATTTGAGAGTATTCTTTGACCAATTCGAAGACATTTTTGTTTCATGGAAATTTGTTCTAAAGTCTACAGATTTCAAGCAAAAAAATTATTAAACTTTTCTAGATTTCAAGACTAGTAATTTTTTTTCTTCTACTTGACATTAATGGGTTAAGATGTCACTTTTAAGAGCGGTCACTATACATTTTATAATTAGTAATTTTTAAAACAGTAGAAAAATGGAAAAACTAGGAAGAATACGAAAAATGGATAAAAAATTGTTTACGCTTAGGCCTGGTGTTGGACTAATTTCAAATTTAAGGTTTTACCTTTTCGGAAGTACACTCAAAAATCAACAGTTATTATGCGAAAATAAAATTTTCGAAATCGGCGTATCGAAATACATTGGAAACGATAGCTACCATGAAAATTGGAGGTGTTACCTTTTCGAAAGAACAATCCGATTTGATATGTTTATGGTTTAATGTCAAGGTCATGCTGAAAGTCAAAGTAGGACGTAAAATGTTCTGCTCTTTACGTTTTTGTCATTAAAAATATGTATTGCACTTTCTATTTGAAAAGACAATTTGACCAGGAAATTATACTCTAGGTCGTGGTCAGAGTCAAATCTTAGATCACTACTGACCGTCCAGGAAAAAATCTTAAACCCTTTGTGTAAATCTTTTTCCCCAAAAATACATTCTTAAAAAGTGATTTTGCCGTTTCCATACTTTAAATAATTAGGTTTGTGCGTATGTAATGATAAATTAATTTTTACACTAGTTTTCCCCTTACGTTCATCGTAATACGTTTCCGGTCTATTATACCGATAAAATGAAAAAAATTCCAATGCTCTCTCTTATCAAACTCTTCAGCAACCTCTAACCATATCCAGTTTGCGCGGGAAAAATTATTGTGCAAACGGTCCAACGATCCACCTAATGCCACAATGCTATCGAAGGCATAACATCTTCGGAAGCCAAAAATCTGAAGTTATTTTCATAAGAATTTGTGCATGCTTGTATATCTATTTAAACATGTAATGTTTTTTTTATTTATTAAGCTTACTCAATTCTCTTACAGAGAATTATACAGCTGTACATTGTCGATTACATTACATTGCATACAATTTCAATTTAATCTAAATCTGTATGTTTCACTTTTCTAAAAATCTTACAATATGTTTTAACGCTTGGGTGTCGGGTTTGTGCAAAAATACTGAGACAGTCAACGGTAAGTAGTATCTGCTATTATACAGTTTTCTTATGAGCTCTGTTCGTTCTAAGTCGAATGCACTGCATTGCCATACGATATGGTCCAGATCTTGATGTTACGTGCTGCAATAGTTAGACCTGGAGTCTTGTAGGATACCGACATGTATATATTAACTTTCGAGGTAAATTTTTGTTTTTGAACCATGGACTGGTATTATCGTTATAGTACATTTTGAAATATTTTTTGCCTTTGATTTCGCTTTGGTTTATAACGAAACGTTGTGTCATCTTAAAAGAATCTGTTTTGTATTTTAGGAAGAAGTCTGTAAAGGCTATGGTTAGGGATTCTGTTGGATTGTCTTTGGCAGCATTTTTAGCCAATACATCTGCGGCCTCGTTACCAGCAATGCCAATATGCGCAGGTATCCATATAAATTGTACGTTTGCGAGAGGCCGTAGTTTTTCCATCGTTACAAATAGTGCTTTAATATCTAGTATATACTTATTTATTTTGATACAATGTTTTGTAGAGCTAAGGCTTTGCAAAGCGCTTAGAGAATCTGTAAAAATGCTAAATTTGTTTTCTGAGTGCTTAACTACTAATTTCCATCGCGTTTTTAAGAGGCATTTTTTCCTAATGTATCTGTTTTAGAAATATTTAGAGCTGGACATATACAGGCAGATCCTGCGTAACTGCCCTCGACTTTGCTACCGTCAGTGTATATTGCAATACTTTTCGTTTGTTGTATAGCGCTATTTATAATAACATTTGGATTCGAAGCGCGCCGCAGTTTGGACGCTAAAAGTGTATCGTATGCAATAGAAGAAGTCATTGTATCGTAGTTATAATTGTATATACTATAATTGTTTAAAGGTGTAGCTGGATTTTCCATTACTACTATACACTGTTTAATAAGTCTTGGTTTTTTGTCTTATATTTGCTTTTTTTACTGTTATTGTAATATTTGTGAATTGCGTCACACAGCTAGGTTTCTACTTGTCAATATTTTCATTAAGTAATATTTACATAGGAGTTTCGTTCGACACGAGGTATCCTAGAGCAGATCTAATTGCTGAGATTTGTATGTTTTCCAAGGATTCTATATTTTTCGTTTGTTTGGGGTAATAAATATAGCTGCCATAATTGATTACCGAACGTACATAAGTTTTGTAAAGGGTAAGAAGAGTATTTGGATTTGAACCCCAGCTTATTCCACATAAGTATTTACTGATGTTCGTCGCTCTTGTACATCTCTTTTTTATGTGTTCAACGTGATGTGAAAACGACAGTTTATAATCAAATAATATTCCTAAGAATCTCGCAGTTTCGCTTGATTTTATCGTACAGTTATCGATTTGTAGTTCAACCTCCCCTGGTGTTATATTTTTACTGTTGAAGTGTAAAAGAACATTTTTGTGGGGTGCTAATTCTAGTCCGAGTTCTCCTAGATTTGATTTTATGGTTATATTAGTTTTAGTGATAACATTCTTACATCTTACGAGCGAGGCTATACTTAAGAAGACAGCGATGTCATCAGCAAATTGTGAGGCAGTTATACTTTTTGGAGTATTTTTAAATATTTCTCTTACGTAAATTAAGTATAATAAGGGACTTAACACCCTTCCTTGAGGAACTCCTTTGCTTGTTTTTCTATATTCGTCGTCTAAGTAATCCGAGTAAATTACCCTTTGATAAATTAGAAATTTTACAAATTTTACAAATGTATCTGAGCAACCTATATTCGCAAGTTTTTGGAGGAGGATGTCGCATAAGACATTGTCAAATGCCCCACTGACATCCAGATGAAGCAAATTGTCTGAGCAAGATCGACCTTTTCGGAAACCAGATTGGTTGTTCGGTAATATATTATGACGCTCGCACCACCACTGCAGCCTGTTTTTTGTTAAAGCTTCAAAAAGTTTACATAAGCAGGACGTTAATGCGATTCGCCTAGCTCCTTTGTTGTCGGTTTTTTTAATAAAATACAAGAATGATTTTCTCCACGAGCCTGGATAGTCACCGGATCTGTACAATTCATTGTATATATCTACCAAGAGTAACTTGTACTTTATCGGAATTGCTTTTATTATTTGGTAATCTATCCCGTCCATACCGAGGGCTGATTTGTCATTAGTTGAGTTTAAGGCAGTATTGAATTCTTTAAAATCGAAGGGGGCATTAAAGAATTCGTTATTTTGACCATCCGGCATCCATTTAGGATCTGTATGTACCCAGGGGGGGGGGGGGGATAATTTTGGCTATGGCTTCGTGGATGCAGTCGTTAAATTGCAAATTTTCTCTACCTGAGCTAGGATTTATTTTAATCCATTTATTTTTAAGTATACGACAAACATTCCAGACGTACCTACTGTCTGTTTGAAAATTAATTGATTCTGTAAACTTTTTGAAGCTTTCTTTCTTTTTAGCTGCACATATTTTGGAAGCAGTGGTTACCAATTTTTTATAAGCTATTAAATCTACATATTTAAGAGGGTGTTTGTATTTGTTATAAGCTTCTTTTCTAAGGCGGTTTACTGCGTTGCATTCTTCGTCCCACCACCAGCTGGGGTTTCTATGGGTCGCATATTTTTCTTTATTATTGTTTTGAGGCGCATTTGATTTTAATGCCGTAGAAATTATTTCGACAAATTTTTCGTATTTTGCTGACGGTGTTAGTTCGTTAAAATGTTCTGAGAGAAAATACTGATATTGTTTTTTCTAATTCCTCGTTAACTGAATTCCATTTTGTTTTCTTACTTTTAATTTTAAACGATTTTTTATTGTACGGTGATTTTTTTATATTTGTATCAATGTGAATCGGATAATGGTCGGAACCATACATTTCATCTACCGTATATACGTTTATAATATCGGAAATTTCGATGGAAGAAAACATGAGATCAATGTTTGAATGGACGTTATTTTCGAGGTCTGATCGAGTAATAGTGTTGTAGTTATGAAGGAATAAGTCATGCTCATTTACACTTTTAAGTAATCTATTTCCGTTACTATCTGTATTTTTGCAGTTCCAGACAGTATTATGAGAATTAAAATCCCCTACTAAAATACTTGATCGATTTTGGTCGATGTTTGAAATTATGGAATTCCATTGATCTTGTGTTAACGTGTTTCCCGGGGATCTATAACATACATGAATATCTAATGTCGGCACTGTATTTGTAATGCGGAGAGCGCAAAGTTCGACGGTTCGATCCAGCGTGACAATGTTTCTTAATTCTAAAAACGCTATGTTATTTGAACTAGTATTAAAATACCACCTCCTGACGTATGGAGTCTACTTTTCTTGATTTGGACGAAGCCAGCGGCGAATATATAGTCTTTGTTTCTATCATTATCCCTGAGTCACGATTCTACACATATAAAGACATCAATGTTCTGTAGTAGACACGGAAGTTCTTGTTTACGCTTATTGATTCTCCTTGCGTTCCAAAATAAAATGCGGAGTTGTTTGTTGTTGTCTGGAGAATTCATTTTTGTTTTGTTTTCGTTTATGTTCTCTTCTCGAGAAGGTTGTCTTTGCAATCTATTCGTCAGTGGCGCTGGAGTCTTCAGTAATTGGGTCTTTAGATTGAATAACAAGACGTTTTTTAATTCTTGTAATTCGACTTTTTAAACTACGATCAGTGATGGCACTTTGAACATCAGATAGCATAGTTAGAAGGCCTTGTATATGTATTTTCTAAATAGCTGGTCGATTTTTTTATGGATTCGGGAAATGCCTTATGTACCATAGGGGGTTGATGGTCTTGGATAACCCCCCTCTGTCGGACTCCCTTACTTTTGTGTTAACGGGAAGGTTTACCGACTAAAACCCTAAGCTCCCTTGGCCCCCCTTAATCCACGAGTGTAGTGTGCAGCAGAAAAGTGGCTCGGATATACATCTCCTCCGCTGCAGATTGCACCGGGCTGTTTCGCAACTGCAACCACTCGGCCTGCGATGGATTTCGGATATTGTTGGCAGGCCGGAATGCTTTTGATGTGTTCGAGGAAAGTTAATCTCATTCCTCCTGAAACTCCAAATGCAAGCATGACAAGCTTGACTTTAAATCCTCCACAACACTTGCGAATCTCGAACAGGAGTTCCTGGTAGTTCATCCGTTTTTGTATTCTTTGCTGACTATGCTTGTCTCTGCTGATGAAATGAAAATAATCGCCGGGGTCGTTTTTGAAAAACATCGATTTTAAGTTATAAAATCATGAAAATTCAATTTTACATTATAAATTTTCATCTTAGGAAAAATCTTTTTATGCAAAAGTTACAGATATTTAAAAAAGGAATATTTTTATACTTAAGCTACCTTTTGTACAAACTATAATTTTAGAAAAAATCGAAAAATTGAAATTTTTACGCATACTTTACATACATACGAATTCCCATTGCATGTAAATATTTTGACATTGCTATGGTCTTGTTTATAAATAACCTCAAATGTTAATTTGACTCTTGTAAAACGGGAAGTGAGAATGTTTAAAAGTAAAGCTTTTACGCAGGATGAAAATCGGTTGAAAGTGTGCTTATTGTGTATGGAGAAAAAGAAAGATATGTATGCGATAAAAAATAAATTGAAAAGTGATATGCATGCATTTTTTCAAAACTATAAAGATAATGATGCTATACCAACAGCTTTGTGTAGTTCGTGTAAGAGACGTTTGTATAAAGTAAAGAATGGAGAAAACATTAATTTAGAATTGCCAGATTTAGCACAGTTTATACTCCCAAAAACTACGAGATCTAAACAGAATTCAAAATGTAGTTGTAAAGTTTGTGAAATCGGTCGAAGCTTACCCATGAACATTGCAGGAAAAGGAAAGATTCTAGCAAGTGCGAAATCGAATGCGAAAATGGTAACAACTTTTTTAACTTTATTGTTTTAATATTATCTCCGCAATTATAGATTGTACAAAAAGTAGTTTAAATAACAAATATTCCTTTTTTAAATATCTGTAACTCTTGTGTAAAAAGATTTTTCCTAAAATGAAAATTTATAATGTAAAATTGAATTTTCATGATTTTCCAACTTAAAAGCGATGTTTTTAAAAAACGGCGCCGGCGATTATTTTCATTTTTGCTGGAAAATCATGTGTTTACCATCTACAATCAAATCCAGAAGGAAAATTCCAGGTGCCAGAACCTTTGTGTTAAATCTAATTAAAGCCCACCGTGTAAAAGCTATTCACGACCCCATCCTGGCGTGCAAAGATAAAACCATTGGTCCCCGATTTCAAGCCGGCTGACGTTAAAAACGAGAAGGATTATCCATGGAAAGGCTTGCCGATGCGGATGTGCCTTCCCTCTTAACCCTTTTTTGCCTGAAATCAGAAAAGCAGGTACATCAACTCCAGTACAGTTTCTGGAGTGAAAATAATATTTTTTAATTTTCGAAATATACCTTTCCTACTATTTTCAAGTGTGCTCTATCGATTCCCGTCGAGAAAATGATGAAATAATAATTATTTATGCACAAATTTTGCAAAATAAAATAAAAAATCCATGATTTTTAGGTCATTTTTGTTCATTTTTCCGATTTTCTCCCCCAAAACGGGGCACAATCAATGAAACGCGTACGTAAAAAGTGATCCCGATTGTTGAAGATAAATAATATACTGGTAGAATATTTTTTAGAAGTAATGGCCGATTCAAAATGGCCGCGGAACGAAACAAATTTATTCAAAATTATTAATTCCTTGAAATAGAGATCTTGGAAACTTTTTTTGAGTTTTATAATGATGATATAAATATTGACTGGTTATGCATGAACGTGTATAATATTCGTAATTATCGAACACATATTTTGAACTTTGAAACAGATTCATGCAATAACGTTGCATATGAGCGATGCGATTTACATACGGTGGCCATTACGGATTCGCCATTTTGAATTTATCAACTCAAAATTATTATAATCTTCGTACATAACCAGTCAATATTTATATTATAAACCAGTAATAACCTTACATCGTTAGTGTTGAAGTATGCAAGTTTTCCCGATTCTCACCGCGAGGAGGTAGACGAACATTGAGAATAATTTTTTATTTTAATTTTTTTGTTTAATTTTTGTTGTATTTTTCTCTATCAAATCTCATCGGAACTTATAAACGTTAGCAAGATTATTAATTTGTTTGCTGCTTTATGCAAGTCTCACAAAAATATAAAGAACACTTGATACAATATTTCCTCGTTCTCACTTTGCACCTATAATTATCTAGAAAAGTTTAATAATTTTTTTCCTCCAAAACTATAGACTTTAGAGAAAAATTATTTAGAATATATTTGACTTAGAATTAGTTAAAGAATACTCTCAAATTTTTCCAATTTTTTAAATGACGTTTCAAAATTTTGATTTTTTGAATTTTTGAAAAACCAAAAATTGCATCAAAATATTCTAACAGAATTTGAGGGTGTTATTTGGCCAGTTCTAAGACATTTATGTTCTGAGAAAAATTTCTCTAAAGTCCATAGTTTCCGAGATAAAAAATTGTCACTTTTAAAAAAAAATTGTCATTGCGGCCGCCATTATGGGTGCGCCAAGCTTTAAAAAAAATTGTTTTCCTCCACAACTCTTTAGTACAACTATCGGGACCACCGTTTACGTGCATTAGAAGCCGGTGGAAGCGCAGAATTTTTAAAAAATTTGCATTCATCGAGGAAAAATGTCGTAAAAAAAACGATATTTTTACAAAAAAACATTAAAAATCTAATGAAAACACTTATTTTTAAGGCTGAGTCTATATCCACGCACGGAACGACCGGGGGGCGCGCCCGATGCTACCCGCTGATCTAACCGCGAGAGGGGAATCACCGAGTACGCATTTTTAAATGTTCTAAACCCGATTATCGAGAAGAGCGATCTCTGAAACGTCTAGATACCTTAGTTTAGAAAAAAAACAAAAAATTATTTGTACAATTTATAAATTTAAGAAGTTGAAATAGACTTTCAGGACTTCTCGGCGTTGAAGGGTTAACCAGGAGGATTACCTGCACTGAGAGAAGTTTAGGGTAGCAGGCACCCTAATAAGCTAGGGCACGGCGGTCCGAAAAATAAAAACCGGGATTAAACCGCGATTAAAAATTGTGGGCGGTAAAATAAAAATTTGTTCCTTCTGCATCATCTTTGTTTTAGCATTAAGAAAGTGTGTATACAACATCTACATAGTTAAAGTATTTAATTATATTAAAATACTCGATTGCAGTATAAAAATTTGTGTTATTTTCATATTAACGCTTCCGTATCGAAAACGGTGCTAGATAGAACAAAATTGTACTAAACCTTTATTGCCGAGCACAAAATTTCCTACAAAAATGTCAGTGAGGGCCCTAGTCTAAAGACAATAGTTTAGCCACAAATAACGACATTATTTCATCTTAGAAGTCAACGGTGACCGATCTATAACCTCAAAAATTTTCGGACAAAGAATGTTTCTTATAAAATATACTATCTGAACTTAAGAGTATGGCGCCACTTCCGATGACAATGTCTACAATAATAAACCAGACTGTTGTCTTAAATAATCAAAGATATGTATATTGCTCATTAATTTCCCATAAACCACAAGGGAAGGGTCGATTCCTCCCTCATAGTTACCTGCATGTTTTACTGCTAACATAAATGTTCACTAATTATTCCAAAAGATACCGAAATGATTAAGGTATTCCTTTTTTATGTTTTCGGTTGTACTAATGAAGGATCTTTGATATGATATCTTAGGTCATTACATGCACAGTTAAAAATGTCATGAAATTTAATTCATATTTAATGTACTTTTTGTCATTAATTTTTCTCGTGGTATGTATAGATATACATTGTGCAGAATTAATGTAAATGAGCTGGAAGTTTTTTGGCAACATGCTTAAAGTGTAAGATGCAAAATACAAAATAATACAGTTCGACCCTCCGCATGACATCATCCTTAAACGTGCGTTAATGCAAAAAGGATTTTATTGAAACGTATAGCACAATTCCTATTGTCATTTAAATCATTCCTTCAGTTCTTTCGTAGATTGTTAATTTAACTAAACATTCATAAACAAATAATTAGTTACCTAAATCACATGATATCAAACTTACATTCCTATTGTAATATTTAATTACTTTTTATGACGATTTTCGAAAGACATCGTGACGCGAAAAAGATCCATAACATAGATTTAGTGATTGCGTTTAACTTTTACAAGTGACATCAAATCCAGCTAAACGAAAAAAACTCTAATGAATGAAATTACTTCATCATGTTATAATTAAATATGAGTGCTAAATATTGTTGATTTATATAGTAGCTTTATATTAACGCTTTGCAGTTGGATTATTAAATAATAATAATAAGTCTATACAAAAACCCTAGTTACGAAGGGGCCACGATGCAAAATACTTAGAGCTATTGCGTTAAGTCATAATCATAATATTATGAACTATGAATTGAACAATTGTATAAAAGGAGTAGGCAAGACGTAAGAAAGATTATTTGTCATATTTTTGCAGTATGATTTATTGGTGTACACGATCTCATCGGAAGCAACGCCATACCCCTAATTTGATGCAGTGCTTTCCAATAGCGAAGATAAATTATTACAATCACCTGGTTTTACTTTCTATTTACAAGTAATCCTTTTTAACATATTTGTTTGTTTGATGCCCTGGACGACTAGTCATGTTTTATGAATATTCGTATTCAAATTTTACCGTTTAGCAGCCGGTTACATTACCAAATGAATTCAGAAATGCTATGCTTAAGGGCAAAAATTAAACGCAGACTCTGTGATCATTTTATATAATCGATAAAAAACTATTTGTTCGTCTTTAACTGTATCAACATTAGCTAAATATTCTTTATGTTTTAGATGAGTTCTGTTGAAATATTTTACCATTCGTCGAAGTAAGTTGAACGACTATAATTTACATTATTTTATGCATTCAAAATAATAGTATAAACAAAGAATTATGTTTATATTAGAATACGAAGTGATTGTTATTTAGTTAAAAAAAAATCCGAAATACAATTTATACCGTACAGTTTTTTTGCTGTAGAACATAAAACATTCAGTGTGCAACTTTTTTATTTTGTTTGCCGTTCTTGATATAGTTTAGCAATTATGTTTATTCCAAAAGTACGGATACCTGACGAAATAGGATTTCCATTTAGAAAGAAATGCTGACAACGGGTGTAATCCCAGGTACCTTAACTACCCCTACCTTCATATTTTTGACCATTAAGTGGGTGTAACCTGACCATAGGTTAGGCAGCTTATCACAGCCGACTTTTCCCGCCCATCTCGACGAAACTTACAAGTTCAATCGAAGCAATTCAACATTTAGTAAGTGACCATCATCCGTAGAGAGCAGCCGTAGCCGATCACAGGAATAATAGTCAGCAAAAAAAAACTGTAAGTAAATTTTTGTGCTAATCATTAATTGAATATGTTATACAATCCGATATTACTTCATCATGTTATAAATAAATATAAGTGCTAAATATTGTTGATTTATATTATCAACTTTGCAGTTGGATTATTAAAAAATAGTTGGAACCGTTGCGTCAAGTCATAATTGTATTATAATATTATGAATATATTTATCGGCGTTTCGTAAAATTTCTTTTCAAGGCGGTCATATACGGTTTTAAAAGGGAACGGGTAATAACTGCTAAAGAGCATTATTCTTAGTAGCCTGGAATATTTTAGTTTTTCTATAGTAAAGAATTATAAGCTTACCTAAGTTGAAATTTGATATTAAAATAAATTTGAATCTAATTATAGATATGAACTGTCATTTTTTTAAATATAAAGTTATAAAGTGATGGCCTACACAGTTCAAAATTTAAGAAAAAAAACTTCAATAAAATTCGATAGTATTGAAGCTTCGAGCGATGCTCTTGTACGATGCCCCTGAGGAGGACCTCCAACAAGGTCGAAACGTCGGGCGTCAAAATAAAATTCAATACTATCGAATTTTATTGCAGTTTTTTTTCTTAAACTTTGAACTGTGTAGGCCATCACTTTATAACTTTATATTAAAAATAATTAACCTATTTCATCAATCGTGAGGCTGCCATTTATAGAAGATGGAAGTTGTAAAATAATACGAAACTAAACATAATCCAAATTTATCCCATATGGCAAAAATAGGCTTACATGAAATACATGTACTAAGTACCATTCGCTGATTTGCAGCGTTTTTCGCTTTTTTTCATATTTAAGAGAGTATTACTGCTGCCCTATAAGGTGCCATTAGCCGTACAGGTTTGATAGTTCCAGATTCATTCCCGTAACAGTTTAGTTTGTGAAATTTACATTTCTGTTTGCTACCAATACCAAGCAAAAGCATTTTGTTCTAAATGAAAAAACTGTGGAACAAACTCTTTTAAGCTCTTAATCACATAAAATCAGTGAAACTGTTACTGACAACAGAAAATTGCCCAAATTTACTAACCTTAAATGACGGTGGGAATAGTTCTACTGCAGTAAAAAAAATAAGATCTTATTTTGTTTTATAATTAATTTGGTTCATGATGTCCTTCTCGATTTCATCATAAACCTGTTTTTATTTTCTGAGTATGCCAAAAATTATCATTTTTTTTTGTCTGTATCCGCGTAGCTACGTATTTGTCATGTACTCCATTCCTTTATGACAACAATGTTACGTCCGAACAAACCTAGATGGTAATCTTAACAATTTTATATAGGCAATTTTTTTTTTCGACTCCATAACAAACGGAACTCTTAGTCTAATGAATCGAAATATTAGTTCTATATTGTCAATAAGTCGGACTGTTGGAAGAACAAATGTTTAGTTACCACAACAATTCTTTTTTCTCCAGAATTAAAATATTATTAAGAGACGTCAATCGGGAAAGAAGAGTCTCAATATAGAAGCAATCATTCAACAAAGTATTAGAGATATTATGTCATTAATATACTTTCGCATATGAGTTGGAAATGTTGGAATATGATGCAAATTGACAAATGCATCTATAAAGAAATGTATTTATAGAAATATTAATCTGACATTGGAATGTTGTAAAGCAATTGAGACTTCATAGTTGTCATAACAAATTAAAAATAATCTGGTATGGCTGTATTTCTTCTAGTTTCTCCCAATTGAATCCGAATATGGGTACTGTTTAAGTTACTCCTTGAACAGTAAGTTTGGACGCCAGCGAAAATTACCGACTTTTTAACAAGGGCATGTAAAAGAATGTTTTGAAAAGCCTTTAATATCCAAAAATTGACTTTACATTATGAGTTTGTCGCATATTAAAGGAATATAAACGTATGAAAAGAGATCTAAAAGATAAAATATTACTAAATTGTATATTACTAAATTGTATATTAGAAAAAACTGTTTTTTTTTTTTATAACCAAAGTTTATATAAAAAACACTTGTCTTCTATAAATTCTTAAAAATTGGTACAACTAGAATCCAAATAATCTCTGCAGAATATCGTTCCTGAAACGACTAAAAATATCATTAATTTTATAATAAATTCTTACTCATTTTATATTTATATTATTTTTGAAATTATTCTAATTAACTTTGCAAATTTAAGATTCCAATTTGAGTGATTTATTATAATTGTTTGTACATGTAATAAATAATTCATTTTTTCTTAATTTCCTATTTCAGTTCCCCCAAAATTTGTTTCGTAAAACTTACAAATAATTCTTGATTTCAAGAAAGGATTAACAAATTGTTGTGTAGAAAATATAAAGTTATTTCCAATAAATTTGTATGTTTTTAAGCCAATTATTTTTTTCCCGATGATTTAAAGGATGTTTTTTCTTTCCTGGAAAAATCATTTACACAGATATGTGTCGTGACTGGACAAATATTTTTTTGGAGTTCATGATATTTTTTTCGTTTCTGAGTATTGACTGTTATCAAACCTTTTTTATTAATCTGTAAACAAAATAAAAATAAAATATTTAGTTAATAATATTTAGATATTAAAATAGGTTTAATTTTGTTGTCCAATTTCCTTAAAAATGAAATTGTAAGTGGTGTGTATAGTAGATATATTAGCATTTAAGTTGGCTTTTGTTAAAATCACACGTTCACCGGCATAACGCTCGTAATATAGAACGTTAGCGAAAAATTATTTTAGAAATAATATTTGAGATGAATAATAATAATATTCTATTTGTCTGATATTTTTAGGTAAAACATGGAATTAGACCAGGTCCTGTTGTCCATGGGGGCGATGTCCGTGGCTTCTAGTGATAAGGTAAGCTCAGCCATAGATAATAAAACAATATAACATTTGGATACTAAACTCGTGTGCGGGTCGAAAA
Organism: Trichopria drosophilae; assembly: GCA_030407085.1. Classification (NCBI taxonomy): domain Eukaryota; kingdom Metazoa; phylum Arthropoda; class Insecta; order Hymenoptera; family Diapriidae; genus Trichopria; species Trichopria drosophilae. The sequence continues at coordinate 11,409,571 of CM059582.1, read as the reverse complement.
ACCGACACGTCAAAAAACCGACACGTCAAAAAACAGACACGTCAAAAAACCGACACGTCAAAAAACCGACAGTGGAAAAGCCGACACATGAAAAAATAGGCACATCGTTAGGAGAACAGTCATTCTTTGAACTGTTGGTTTTTTTACTGTCGGCTTTTCGATTGTCGGTTTTTTTTACTGTCGGCATTTTGATTTGTCGGTTTTTCGACCAGCAGCCCTAAACTCGTAAGCATATTTCGGAGGCACACGTTGAATTTTGCATTTTGAGAATTTGAAACCAGATAAAATTCGCGTTTTATATTGTAATAAATACGAGAAACTTATTATCAGCCGTCAAATAATGTTTAATAATCCGCCCATTAAAAATTTGTTCACGTGTGGTTAAAGTTGGTGAAATACAGAGTATGCTTCACAACTGATAAAAAATTCTTTTATTTCAGGAATCACAGTTTCACTTGCGTCTTCGACGCAATCTGGAAGTATTGCTAAAAAAGCACAGAAGTGCGATTCCAGTGCATGTCAATCATGCACTGGTTCATACCGCGTGCTGCAGTCGGCAATCGTGCCACAGGGACCTGTGCTGCGAAGTAAAAGACGGCATTCACCACATGAAAAGCTGTTGGGAGGACAGCAACTCTCCATGCCAAGTCTGCATGGAGATGACGGCACTGTTCCTAAGCCACGCGGAGCAGTGCCAGGACTCCCGATGTGTGGTTTTTCTTTGTGGTGCCATCAGAAAACATTTGCAGCACAGAGTTCAAAATGTATTTGGGAGTTCCAATCCTGTAAGTATAAACCATCACTGTTTGCTTTATAAATGACTCGTATTTGTAAATTTTTTTAAAAATTACATAAACAAGTACATCATTAGTCGGATATATTAGGTGATGCTCGATCCGCCGACTAACCATTGATTATATTGTTAATATTCTCGGGTCAGGCTGCAAAGCAGCTATTACTGTGTCTCGCCCATTGTACTTTATATATTTTGTGCAGTAAAGTCATTATTATTATTATTACTATTATTATTATTAATAGGCAATAAGTTTGTAGATAAAAGAAGAATTGAAAGATTCTGCTGTAATGCATGTTCACAAAATTGGTATCGAGAATAATTTCATAAGGTCATTAAAACTTGTGATTTTATCGAGTATGCTTTATTATTTTTCTATTAATGTTTAAGTTTGATTGTATGTTGTTTCAATTTGCTTGACATCGTTTTATTTTTTGCAGTTGACAAGATGATACCCTTCGCGTCAAAAGTGGAGAGGATTTACATCCTAATCTTAAAAACGAAATAGGAAGACATCGATGGAGATATACACCCACCAGCCAGTCTGTAAAACCGCTATTGCTGTAAATCTCCCTTTGTAATTTTTGTTATTTCTATGTTGTAGCCTTATATGTAATTGTTAATTAAGGCGTTATTGTTGTTATTATTATTATTATTATTATATACATATAAATACATTTATTTGAATAATTTAACTTTGTAAATATATCACGTGAAACAATAAATTGTAACGTTACCTTATTAACTGTTTTTTATTTCGTTAGTTCAGCATGTCTAATTACTTTACATTTTGTTCATATTGTCTTTGGGAGCTGTCCGCGATTATCATTGTCATTGGCGACGTGCCGATTCATAATATAACACTAAAAGAAAACGAAACATCTTTGGACTTGATTAATCAAATGGAAGATCCCCTGATGATGCTAGTTCTTCAGCATTAAATTCAGGGGAAGACATTTTTTAACAACGCGGCGGAATGAGGGTCACGAAACTTCGGTCTGGTTTTCAAAGTGTGACGTAGTGGTGCGCAGGAGGGTGAATCGGTCATCAAGCTGTGTCCAGTGCGTCTCAGGGGCAACATTCGGAGCGAACAACTCCATATTTAAGAGAGAAGGCACAACGGCAAGCCATATTATGGAAAATTAATCATTTCTGCCTTTTAGTATGGATTGTCTCTGCCGCTCGCTCGTGGGACGTGCTATTCCTACTCTGTCACAAATTTTTCTATTTGGCCATAAATAAAATTGGGCCAAAGGATGCTTATTTTTCGAGACATTGCGTCTGGAAGTTTTTAAGAAGCGAAAAATTGAAAGGTACAGCGTTGGTACAATCATCTTTTTCGCGTATCTGTTACTGAAGTTCTTAGATTTAGTATACGCTATACCACATTGCAATATAATCCGTATTGTGTTTTTTATCAGCAAAACCCCTAAGAACCTAAGGTTTTGTGGTTATTTTTACTTCGACTCAGACCAAGTCTAGACGAAGTATTGAATATGGTCACTTCGGGCATAAAAATTACCCTATAGTTTTTCATCAAATGTCGACGTTTCGGACCCTAAGGAACCCGAATCAACAATAAAAATTGTTTTTTTTTTAAATACGCGTCTTGGCATAACTTAGATCTGATTAGATTTTGGGGCAGATCCATCCGTCTATTACTACAAAAAATTAACCCAATTAAGTTTTTTCGTACTTTTTTGCATTTATTTTGAAAAATATAAATTTTATTAAAAATGTTTCAAATATAAAAGATGCATGAAATTCTCTACAAAAAAGGTTGTATGCATGTTCTTCCTAAAGTCAACGATAATGCCATAAAAACTGGTTTAAAATACTTATGACTATTGTCGGAAAAAGTATTGAATTTGGTAACCTCGGCAAAAAAATTACCCTATAGTTTTTCATCAAATTTCGACGTGTCGACACCCTACCTCCCATGGGTACTCTTCGCCAGCCCCTCGGGCGCGGTGATCACCTATGGGCGCATAAAGACGAAAATAACTATTTCGATATAACTAAAAGATGTCTTATTATAGTATATACAAGATATCCGTCAGAGATCTTTTCGACACTTTCAAGATATCTTTGACGAATTATATGTATATACATTAGGGTGGTTCACAAACTACATTTTTTTTAAGTCTTACCCCCGAATAACTTCTAAATAGCGAAAAAATGCACCCAGAATTTTTACAGATTTTTAAGAAAAAATTTAGAGGTAGCTCTGTCTCCTTTTGTGCAAGAATCAATAAAATTTTAAATTTAATTTTTTTAACACGTGAAAATATCAACATTTTTTTACGTTATCAACTGTAAACTTCATCAGTGTTATGAACAACAAAAGTCACTTTTTTATGGCATAAAAAATAATGTTCTAACGACGATACGGCAATAAATTATTGAAAAAAAACACGTTCAAAAATATTTGAAACCCTTCGCATAATACACCTGTTCGATATCGAACAGGTGTATCATCTGAAGGGTTTCAAATATTTTTGAACGTGTTTTTGCCTCCTGATTACGAATATGACGTCAGACATTGGCGTTCGGCCATAGCATGGCGCAATTTAAAAAAAACAGACAAAAATTAACATTACTCTGATTATTGTGCTTTTGCTTTGAAAAATTCAAGAAAGCACAACGTGGTTTCGATATATTTTTGCCACCTGATTACGAATATGACGTCAGAAATTAGCGTTCGGCCATATCATCGCCGCCTTTGCACACTTCCCAGTTCAATTAATTAGATTATAATTTTCAATAGTATTGCATATTAACAGCATAATTTACAAGTAGATTCATAATATATATGTTTACGTTATTCACTTTGATCTGCAAAATTTAATGACAGTCGTGACTAGGTAAATCGAGACTGATTTACAGTCAATAAGTTTCTGAAGAGGGCTTTCATCAACGGCCGAAACGTAAACTAAGTGTAATAGTTTATTTTAAAAACGTTCAACCAGTCCGTCTCTACCGAAAATCCTCAATTTCAATGTATATCTTCATCAGAACACCTACAAAATGCTAGAAATAATTTGGCAGCCCTTAACAACGTCCCGTTTTCATTTTACTACATCTTTACCGCCATCTAAAATCTGTCGTTTTGAAATTTCAAATTCATAGCTCATATTTGTGCCCTGCAACCGACAAATGACTTGTGTGTAATATGAAAAAAGTACATAACATTTGTAACCCTTCAGATGATACAACTGTTCGATATCGAAAAATGTGCAACGTGATATCATTATTGGTCTTTTATGGCAATGCGGGGATAAAATCCCAAATTTTGCTCAGGTTCAGTTGTCATCCACACCACATTGACTGAAGATTAAGTTAGTATAAAAGAGGTGTGCCGGTCTGGCGTCAGCCCCCCCCCCCCCAACAAGCACACATTTTAATTTAGATTTCTAATGCTCCGCCGGAGCCATGTTTATGTGCTTGGGGGGGGGGGGGGGCAGCACACAGAACCTCCTTGTTTGGCTGTTTATTCAGAAGATACGTTCCAGGAATTGCACGTCCCAGGAGCGAGCGGCAGAGACAATCCATACTAAAAGGGCGAACAAATTACGGCCACGTATCGAACATTATTTTACATCATGAGTGATCCAGTAAACTACGTAATTTAGAGTAATCAATAAAGTTGCTTTAAGATGTCGCTTTTAAGAGCGGTCACTATACATTTTATAATTAATAATTTTTAAAACAGTAGAAAAATTGAAAAACTGGGAAGAATAGGAAAAATGGATAAAAAATTGTTTAAACGCTTAGGCCTGGTGTTGGACTAATTTTAAATTTAATGGTTTACCTTTTCGGAAATACACTCAAAAATCAACAGTTATTACGGCAAAATAAAATTTTGGAAATCGGCGTACCGAAATACATTGGAAACGATAGCTACCATGAAAATTGGAGGTGTTACCTTTCCGAAAGCACAACCCGATTTCATGGTTTAATGTCAAGGTCATGCTTCAAGTCATAGTACGACGTAAAATGTTCTGCTCTTTACGTTTTTGTCATTAAAAATATGTATTGCCCTTTCTGTTTGAAAAGACAATTTGACCAGGAAACTAGATGCCTTCGACCCGGGTGCCTACAATTTTGGCTAAATTCGTATTGCAGTTCCCTGTCGAAAGGCTGATGCTTCCGGGAATATTCCCATTTTAACACTGCCAGGAAAGAAGGCGGTAGAGGGTAGTTCTAGCATCGTTAGGTTCGAGTAGTTTCTATACATATATTGTAACAATATCTTGTTCCTTAAATAGGGTGAATATGCTAATGAATGGACGGTTAAGCATTTTTCACACTTTGATCGATTGTAACTTTTGAATTCTTTTATGAAAAAAGTGTAGTTCAACCTTTGATTTTATTTAATTATTAACCTCGTCTTCATACGCTTGTAAAAAAATCCGGTAAACCCCAATGAATAGACGGGTTAAATCAAATGGGACGTTTTCAGTACCAGTTTTGGATGGCTTTAAAACTTTGCTTTGATTTTACAAAATAATAAAGACTGGAAGATCAATAGTACTGTAAATATTGTTTTGAATGTTCAAAAAACATAAAAATATGTATTTTGTTGCATGTTGTGCATCATACATTCATAAGAAATAGAAATATGTAGAAAATCGTCCATTTATTGGTAGTCGTCCATTCATTGGCATATTCACCCTATATTAAAATTGAAAATGAGCATTTTCAAAACTTCGATCCCGACCGCAGATCAGTCGAAGCACTGATAAACGAGCACGTCTTGTTCACACTGATGCTTAAAAAAACAAAAATTAATGAAATTTTTATACTAAAATAAAATTTAATCAAATTTTTAAAGTTAGCCCCCCCCCCTCCTGATACCCGCCTCACTCCCCTGCTTCCTCTGTGTCTCTGTTTTTTATGTAATGTATATAATATACATACATATGCATTGTATATGTGCATGTACAATTTATGTTAATTTGCTTTTTACTGCATTATCGTTGATTTTACGAAGAAATGAATAAAACCTTTTTTGTAGAGAATTCGATGTTCTATATTTTTTGTTTGAAACATTTTTTTGTACGATTTGTATTTTTTGTTAAAAAATGGAAAAACCTGTTTTTTGAGCGTTTTTTTGTTAAACCTCCCCATAATCTAGTATGCATTGTCTCTAAAAACTAATCAGATCTAAGTTTGGCCAAGAGAAACCCAAATCCGTTTGTACTTTTTAAATTCGTCATTCCATTCGCGAGATATCGCGTATACAAAATTTTGCCCACGGACGGACGGACGGACGGACGGACGTACAACCTAACGGACACAAATTTTTTTATTGTTGATTTGGGTTCCTTAGGGTCTGAAACGTCGACATTTGATGAAAAACTATAGGGTAATTTTTTTGCCCGAAGTGACAAAATTCAATACTTCGTCCAGATTTAGTCTGGGTCGAAGTAATTATACTCTAGGTCGTGGTCAGAGTCAAATCTTAGATCACTTCTTTTTCTTTGCTTGTCTTCCTTGCATCTCTCATCCGCGCAATATTACTGGTTTATCTTTTTTTTGTATTACAGTATTACGGATTCAAATCTATAACTATGTATATGTAAACCGGTCACATCCATCCAATCTAGAATATGTATAGCTTCGTTCATTAATTCGCGTCAAGTCATCCTAGTCATTTTAAGAAACTGTAATTTTCTGTTTGTAACTATGTATAATTTTGTACCTAGCCATAAGGTAACGCGATGTTTATCGCAATCCAAGGCTTAAGCAATAAATAAATACAAATACAAATACTGACCGTCCAGAAAAAAATCTTAAAACCTTTGTGTAAATCTTTTTCCCCAAAAATATATTCTTAAAAAGTGATTTTGCCGTTTCCATACTTTAAATAATCAGGTTTGTGCGTATGTAATGATAAATTAATTTTTACACTAGTTTTCCCCTTACGCTCATCGTAATACGTTTCCCGTCTATTATGCCGATCAAATGAAAAAAATTCCAATGCTCTCTCTTATCAAACTCTTCAGCAACATCTAACCATATCCAGGTTGCGCGGAAAAAATATTGTGCAAACGGTCCAACGATCCACCTGATGCCACAATACTATCGAAGGCCTAATATGGGCGAGACACAGTAATAGCTGCTTTGCAGCCTGACCCGAGAATATTAACAATATAATGAATGGTTAGTCGGTGGATCGAGCATCACCTAATATATCAGACTAATCATGTACGTTAATATAATTTTTTTAAAAATTTACAAACACGAGTCATTTATAAAGCAAACAGTGATGGTTGATACTTACAGGATTGGAACTCCCAAAAACGTTACGAACCCGGTGCTGCAGATGCTTTTTAACGGCACCACAAAGGAATACCACACATTGGGAGTCCTGGCACTGCTCCGCGTGGCTTAAGAACAGTGCCGTCATCTCCATGCAGACTTGGCATGGAGTGTTGCTGTCCTCCCAACAGCTTTTCATGTGGCGAATGCCGCCCTTTACTTCGCAGCACAAGGGCTCGCAGGATTCCTGATTGCAGCACGCAGTATGAATTAGTGCATGATCCACATGCACTAGAATTACACTTCTGTGCTTATTCATCAAGCATGCGTCCAAATTGCGTCGAAGACGCAGGTCAAACAGTGATTCCTGAAATAAAAGAATTTTTTATCAGTTGTGAAGCATACTCTGTATTTAACCAACTTTAACCACATGGGTACAAATTTTTAAAGTGCTGATTATTGAACATTATTTGACGGCTGATAATAAGTTTCTCGTATTTATTACAATATAAAACGCGAATTTTATCTGGTTTCAAATTCTCAAAAAAAATTCAACGTGTGCCTCCGAAATATGCTTACATAACATTGTTGTCATAAAGGAATGGAGTATTATGTTTGGCATACTTAGAAAATAAAAACAGGTTTATGATGAAATCGAGAAGGACATCATGAGCCAAATTAATTATAAAACAGTATAAAACTTTATTTATTTGCTGCAGTAGAACTATTCCCACCGTCATTTAAGGTTACCCCTTCTACACATATATCTGCGCGTATAGTAAATAAGTTTTTTTTATCTATAATTTGTATCATCGAAAGGACTTTGGGTGATTTCAGGAGTCGTTGCCTGGGCAGATATGCAAAGTGCTGTTTATCTGAGTATAACTATAATAGTACATTACGATACAAGTGCGCGAATCACCTACGCGCACGCGTATCGTATACCATTTTTTTTAACGTGTGAGCTAAGTGCCCAGTTAGCACACTGTTTTCCGTGCAATTTAGAACATTCGTGCACCTCAACATGATGAAATAATATCATTTATTAGTTTTTTTTCGTTTAGCTGGATTTGATATTACTAGTAAAAATAAACGCAATCACTAAATCTATGTTATGGATCTTATTCACGTCTCGATGTCTTTCGAAGATCTTCATCGGGGAATTGATTTTATAAAAAGTAATGAAATATTACAATAAGAATGTAAGTTTGATATCATGTGATTTAGGTAACTAATTATTTGTTTATGCATGTTTAGTTAAAATAACAATCCAAGAAAGAACTGAAGGAATAATTTAAATGTGAATAGGAATTGTGCTGCACGTTTCAATAAAATTCTTTTCTCATTAACGCACGTTTAGGGATGATATGCGGAGGGTCGAACTGTATTATTTTGCATCTTACACTGTAAACATGAACTTCCAGCTCATTTACATTAATTCTGCACAATGTATATCTATACATACCACGAGAAAAATTAATGACAAAAAGTACATTAAAAATGCATTAAATTTCATGACATTTTTAACTAAGCATGTAATGACCTAAGATATCATATCAAAGAGCCTTCATTAGTACATCCGAAAAGATAAAAAAGGAATACCTCAATCATTTCGGTATTGATATTGATATTGATATTGATATTGATATATTTATTCTTGATTACACTTCTTACAATGTTTGTACATTTGATGTTGGTGTTACATATGTGTACATCATGATGGCAATAGAAAGAAGTCTAATCCTCACGTAAGTTCTACTTGGAACTTGTCTGTGAGATGTTAATAACATAAGATAATAAAACAATTAATAAGAACAAAGAGAATAAAATATACATATATAATAATAGAAATAAAATGAAATGAATTTAAAATATAACAGTAATGGCGTAATTTGTAACGGAATAACTTTTAGATAATAATTAAAATATATTGTAAAAATAATCTTCTGAAGACGTGATTTAACTGCCGGTATTGCAAATTTTGTTCCTAGTATCAACTAGATTGCAATGTCTTGATGTAGGAGGTATTCCCGTATTTTGACGTAGGAAGGTCTCTTCTGGTTATTCGCGAAAATGTCTACTCTGATGTTTAGAGGCAGTGCGTTGAATAGCATTGGTCCAGCGTAATCATGTGCTCTTTGTCCGATGGCTGTTTGTTTGAGAGGTGTTATGGATATGAGTATCTTTTGGAATAATTAGTGAACATTTATGTTAGCAGCAAAACATGCAGGTAACTATGAGGGAGGAATCGACCCTTCCCTCGTAGTTTATGGGAAATTAATGACACGGTGGGCAGGAAGGAACTACAGGTTGCATAAAACTGTCGACAAAAAGTACAAATATGGGGTTATTCGTTGATGATTACAGGTGAAAAATCCGTTCAAAATAAAATCGTAGCTGCTCCTATTCAAAAGATATCCGCGTTTTATGTATTCCTGATAAATCCAATTTTTACAAAAATAAAAGTCATGTTTCTCGGTCATTGGAATATATTTATGCTTCAAGAACGAATATTTTATACAGATATTTAAAGATATAAATATGAAAATTGGGGAAACTTACCATTTTTAAATATTATACATCGAATCTTGATCGTCGGCTTTTTTAATAGTGCGGTTTCGCCTTAACTCTCGTAGCGCGGTTCCTCTGTATATTTCGTTCACATTATAAAGATGAGGATCGTTTTACTCTATTAGGAGTTGAGATAAAATATTGCATATTTGGTTTGACGAACTCTGAAAGCTAAATATAAAAATTTCTTGGGATTTTTTGTTTGTATTTCCTCGTGATTTACATGTATTAATATATATATATATATATATCATTAATTATTTTCTGCTTTTTTTACGTAAAAAGTGTTTATTTTAAAAAGTAAAAGAGCAGTTTTTCTATCGAAAAATAATGTCCATTTCACATCCAAAACATAAACTCAACCATGAAGAAAATCGGATGAAAATATGCGCTACTTGTGGGAAAAAAATTATTTTTAAAAATAAACCTTCTCAATATTTCTTATTATCTGAAAAACATATTAAAGTAATCCGAGAACATATTAATGATCAGTTTGATATTTCTAATGAGAAATTCCCAAAAAGAGTGTGTAGTTCTTGTCGACTAACCATTAATGAATATGAAAAACAAATTTTCAAACGACCTTGTCCAACTATGCCCAATTACGAAGATCTTAATTTGGCAAAAGAAACAAGAACAATGATTTGTAATTGTTACATTTGTCTAACATCGCGACTTACTAGCCATTCGAAAACAAAAACAGGTAGAAGTAACGTTCGACATTTCTCCACAAAAATTGATACAAGTAACGGCCTTGATGGTACTATGCAAAATGTATCACTTTCTTTAACTGAAGAAAATGAAACTAAAGCACGATCTTCCAATGAAATTTGTAGCAGTTGCTTTCAAAAAATAGGCAAAGGCATTGCACATTCTTGAAAAGGCCCTTCTTCCTCTAATGCACGCGATAATGTGTTGAATATAGTGGAGCAATTACCCGAAAAACAACAGAACCAAATTGTATCTACTATTTTGAAAAGAAAACTTTCGAGTAATAAAGAATCAGAAAATGAGCTTCTCTTGAATACGATGGGTTCTAAGTGTCGCATAGCTGTAAATGTCAAAAAAACGAAAAAAGCAATCTTCTCTGCTCAAAAGTTAGACAATTTTCAAGCCATTACTGCATCGTCTACTAATTAAATGAAGAAATTAGTCAACTTCATTCGTAGTTCAGCTGGAAGAAATTCAGTCCCTACAAATTATAATCAACATATGTATGACAAATAAAGTATGATGGAAAAGATTTATAAGGAAGGTCTTTGTGAATTTGAAACATCCAAGGAAGGAATTAAAAAAAGGCCAGTTGTGTATGCCAATGCATCAGAACTTCTGGATTTTGTTATTCAGAAACGAAACATTGAGCATATAGAAGAAACAAAAATAAAATTATTAGCAGACGGAGGACAAGATTTCTTCAAAATTTCCATTTCCATTTCAATTTCTATCCAAGAAGACGAAAAAGAAGAAAATGTTTCAGGAATATATAAAAGTAGGAATGTTTCATACTATTCTACCGGTGGAAGTATTGCAAATGAGCGCAAACTCACTAGTGTCTACAGGTTGATTTTGTTGTGCATAGTCCCCAGGATTAAAGAGACATATGAAAATTTCAAAACCTTAGTTCAAGTAACTAAACTGAATGAGATCCCGTTTAAATTTCTTTCAGACTTAAAACTTGTTTTAATTACGAATGGACAGCAGACGGCGACGGCAACTTACCCTTGCCCATATTGCTTTGTTACATTAAGTGAATTGGAGAGATTTGATAAATTGATTGCTAATGATGATCCGACTGTTGATGAAGAAAATCTTCATTTAAAAAGCTACAAACACTTGAAAGAGGACTATTTACAATTTGAACGTATGGGCAATGATAAAAAAAATGCTAAAGAATGTCATAGCACAATTCATCATCCTCTTTTTATTGAAGAAGATAATGATGAAGATGATAACACGTACGTGCTTCAGAAGTGTGTTCCACCGGAACTACATCTCTTACAAGGGTTTGTTAACCATCTTTTTTGGAATGGTATAGTTAAAATCGATGGTATCGGAAAGGAAAAAGCTTTGTTGTGGCCAAGTAAATTAGGTTTATGCCATAAAACTTATCGAGGAGATATTTTTGAAGGCAATCATTGCCGGAAACTTCTTCAAGAAGCGGATAAATTACAGGATCCTGAAATTTATGAGAATGTAGGGCCATTTCGATTACAACCTTATATTGCCTCTTTTAAAGCGATGAACAAAATAGTTAATACCTGCTTCTCTGCAAAAAAAGCGGATCTTAGTAGTTTTGATAAAAACATAAGTGAACTACGTGAAGCTTTAAAATGTACTGGCATTTCTCAAACCCCCAAAATCCATATTATTTTAGAACATTTGAAGCAAGCCATTACATTTTTAAATAACGATGGTTTAGGAGAATGGTCCGAGCAGGCCGGAGAGTCGGTGCACAGAGAATTCAATAAATTCTGGGATAGATTTAAAATAAATATGATCGAAGAACCAACTTATGTCAAGCAATTAAAGAAAGCTGTAACGACATTTTCGTCGCAGCATATATAAATTTAAATATTTAATAGTTAATAAAATGTTATACCATTTAAATGCCTCATTGTTTGATTATATGGAAAAATAAAAAACAACAAAAACGGAAAAAAAAGAAATACAAAAACAGAAAAAAAAAAGAAAAAAAATAAGAGGTGCAAAATAAGTTACCTCCACGTGGTGCACCTTGGAAACGTTTCAAACCGGGCGGCTAAAAACTTATTGAAATTTATATGTTATATATTTGTTATTTATAATATAGAAATCTGCTCGCGCGTTTACCCACGCACATAATTTTTCGAATGATGACGTACAAATATTTTTAATGATTGAGAAACTATAGAACCTATATGTGCGTGCGTGCGCGCGCGCGCGTGTGTGTGTGCATGCGTATGTACATTCCTAGATTGTTTACAAAATAAAATATAAAATATTTGTTTTTAAGGCATATGTTCCAATGACTGAGAAACATGCAATTTTTTGTAAAAATTTGATTTATCAGGAATAGATAAAACGTGCATATCTTTTGAATAGGAGCAGCTAAGATTTCATTTCAAACGGATTCTTCACCTGTAACTATCAACGAACAAACCCATATTTGTACTTTTTGTCGACAGTTTTATGCAACCTGTAGCTCCTTCCTGCCCACCGTGATGAGCAATATACATATCTTTGATTATTTAAGACCGCGATTTTCTGGGTCGGGTTATTAATAGTATATTTCGTAACAAGTGCGGAAAATGCGATTTCCCGCACGCGCAATGATCGCGAAATTTTTTTTGTAATAAGTGTGCCGAAAATGCGGCCACTACACGTAACATTTAACATTTGTTATAGCATGCGTAAAGTACGTTCTTATGAATGATGGGGAGATAAGGGGGGGATGGAGTCGTGGTGGCAAAGCGGGTTCGGGGGTGGCGGAGCCCCCCCCCCCCGCCGATATATAAAAATGTTTATGATTTTACAGATACAAAAACTTTCTTATATTTTTTATAATATCATATCGTTTTCCTATATCAGTATACAGTGTGATTTCCCAAACCGGGATGTGGAAAATATAAAAATTACATTTTCCACATCCCGGTTTGGGAAATCGTATTTTCCACACTAAAATCTGTTCGGAAAACACACATTTTCCGAACCCGTATTACGGAGACGCAAAGGGATAAATCTAATTGGGGTCCGCGAATTCGACGCGAAGGTGAAATTACTTTAAAATATGACCGAAGTCATACTATTATAAAAATGGAAATTATGAAGGGAAAGGGAAATTACGGAGACGCAACCTAAATCTACTTACTTAATCTAATCCTCAAATATTCACAAAATCTGGAACGCACTAAACACAAATATTTTATACACGAAATTAAAATAATAATAAACGGAAACGCAAGTTAAAATAATAATAAAACGCTAATCAAACGCTAATGAAATCTCTAAATTAAAACGCGAATGAACCGCAAATGAAGGGACGCAAAATAATCAAAACGCAATGGGACGCAAAATTGGAGCCGGACACTGAAGCCGACCGGCAACCCACACGAGTGCGACGAGTTTCGCCTCCAGCAACAACGACATGAGTCCCCTGTGCGGGAAGTGCATTCCTCTCCCACTGCGGTGCACACCATTACACCTTATGTATGCGGCCCCTGTACGCTAAATGTATGCGCCTTGAAACGTCAACAATGAGTGCGACAGGGACCAACATATCCAAGGGACGAAGACAAAACGAAAACATGCATCGGCAGTTTTCGATCACAAATAAAAATTACATGTATACTTAATATAATTACGAAACGAGACTTTTGAGGGTGGCGAAGTCTCTTATTTTGGGAACTAAAGGCCTCACATTATACGTAACTATGTCACCTTTAAACATTGTATCATGGTGGGAATTATATTTATGGTCACCTATGTGATATGTACTAGAGGGCGCTACAATGGGGTTAAAAATATTGTGGGTGGTTCGTAAAGGAGGTGAAAGAAGGTTGGACTTTGGCTCAATAGGGATATCATGTAAAGGGGATTTCGGTACTGGGAAATTGGGGGAAGGACACGATTCCAATGGAAGCTCAGCGTCCTCAAGATGATTTTGGGAATTCACAGTGCTATTCATCTTTTTTTGGTGAGGTTCTTCAGCTGTTCTGAGGTTCGGGTGGGCCAATACTGCGATAAGCAAAGGAGGGGTTTGGATACTGCTTGACTCAAAAATTGGAATGTCAAGTAGATGATGAGAAATAGGACTGGGAGTAGGGCATTCTGATAAAGTTGGAAATGAATTTAGAGGATTATGAAAACTCAACGATTCGGGACCGGAATCGTTATCATCCTGGAAATTAATAAGATCAGTAACGGGTAACGCGGGTTGATCAAATGCTAATGAAATGAGAGGAACGCAAATAGACACTGGTGAAACAATAGAGAGAGAAGGAGGCACTACTTGAGGAGAGGGAAATGAACTCGCTAAACCTGTAGGGGTCAAATCGAAATTATTATGTTTAACTGGGTCTGTTGGTATTTGACAAGACGTAAATGGTAATGGTTCCCATTTATCATCAACACCATGTCCCCAATTAATATTGGTATCAGGATAGTCACGTCGAATTAAATATCGCGTGATACGATCCTGGATATCGCATAAACTACCACTAGATCTAATACTAAAATGGTCACACAAAAATGTTAATTTGTGAACCTCCAAAATGGATCGAATTGAAACTCGTTTCTCTTCATATTGGGCCTTGGTAGCAATTTTAAGCATAATGATCATGGTGGGCGACGTGGATAGTCGTGAAATTGATAAGTGGAAAGAAATAAACCAGTTTGAGTGTTGTAAAGATAAAACAGGGAAAATATGTGTGTGCATTGACTGCGATGTTCTGCTGCATATAAGTTGTGCTTTAAGACGGAAAAATCTTATAGATAGTTTATTTGTGCGATGCGGTTGTGAACAAAATCTAACTTCAAGTTCTGATCAGGATGCAAGTGATGATGATAATCCACCATCTGAAGATGTAAAATCTCTACGGAAAACTATACGCCACTTGAAGAAAACTCTTATTTTATATAAAAATAAATATAGGAAAAAAATAAAATTGGAAGAACAGAATGCAGAACAACGGAAATACGAATTAAATTTACTAAGAAATGAAAATACCACATTGCAAAAGAGGATTAAATCATTTGAAGGAAAGCTAGATTTAAGCATAAGTGAAAAAACTCAAGATAAACAGCAAATATCACAAATAACTGCACTACACACACAAATACAAAAATTAAAGTGTTCTAATGATTCTTTAAAAAATCTTAATGAACAATTACAGGTATTAAACGTTGAAATAAAAGAAAATAACTTTACACTAAAGGAACATAATGATACATTAAAGGACAACAATAACATACTTAGAGAAAATGCAATATTACTAAAAAAAGAGCTAGAAACAAGCAAAATAATTCAAAAAATACCAACGTACGCAAATGTAACGAACTCAAATTTAAACACTGTAAATAAAGTAAACACCAACTCCAAAACAATAGATGTCTATATTAAACCTAAACAACAACAAGACTGATAAAATACACTGTAAAATCAATGACATAAAGGAACGTAGAAATGGCGATGTTATTATCAAATGTCACTCAAAAATAGATGCTGACAATTTAATGAACGAACTGACTCACAAATTAGTAAACAATTACACTATGCAGATCGAAGACAAAAGAAATCCTAGAATAAAAGTACTAGATTATGCAGGAGATCTACAGAATGATGAACTCCAAAAAGTAATAATGGACCAAAACTTCCAAGAGCTACCTGAAAGTTATTTAAAATTAACCTACACAAGACGCGCCTCAAATGAAAAACCAGGAATTATTTTTGCAGAAGTCAACAAAAGTACTTACGAAGCTATAATCCAAAGCAATTTTAAACTACATATAGAATGGCAACGGTGTAGAGTGTATGATGACTTGCCGACAAACCGGTGTTATAAATGTAATAGATATGGCCATAACACTGCAAAATGCCAAAGCAGCACAATTACATGTATGCATTGCGCTGAATCTCACGATTTTAAATTATGTACGTCTAACAGCAAAAAATGCATAAACTGTACCGAAGTCAATTCTAGATTCAATCTAAAAAGACAAACACAACACTCAGCAAACGATACAGAGAAATGTGGAACGTATAAAGCACGTAAGCAATATTTAATCTCTAAAATTGATTACCCGTCTTATTTATGCATATAAACAATATAAATAAATTACTTCAGAAGGTTCAAATCCCGTCTATACACACAAAAATTTACGATTCACAATAACTTTGCAACAAAGAACTCTCTCACCTGCAACAATCTGTAAAAATCATGCACGTAAACATTAGAAGCTTAAATAAAAATCATCTCGAACTAAATTTACTATCACAATCTTTCTCGCATCAATTCGACGTCATAATTGCAACTGAAACGTGGACAATCCAAAACGTTAACTTATTTCCCATTCCTGGTTAGAAAGCTGTGTATAATAGAAGCCATAGAAATCAAAATGACGGAACAGTTATATATTTAAAAGAAAATCTGCATTATTCATATGAGATTATACCTATTAATGATAACAATGTAATTAAATTAACAATAATACTGTCATCGATGGAGAAGCTAGAAATAATAGCCCTCTACAGACTACATTCAGACGACATTGAAACTTTTATAAACATTTTATCTCATATTTTGAACTCATTGGACCTAAATGCCACCCAATTATTAATTGGCGATATTAACATAGACATATTGCATAACTCACCATCTACTCTGGAATACCTCACCGAATTAAGCTCTCACGCATTCATCTCAGCAATGAATATACCAACAAGAGAAGACAAGAGTTCTGCAACGTGCATAGACCATATTTTTTATAGAGAAGGAAAATTTAAAAAGAATCTTTTCGCAGCAGTTCTCAAAAGTGCCATTACCGATCATTATCCAATCATTATTTCTGTATACCGATGCAATATCAAAACCCAAAACCTCCAACTACTCCACGAATAAGACGGAAAATTAATTATACAAAATTAGTAGCTATTGCACAAATAGAGACATGGAACGACCTTTATGCTACGAATGATCCAGATATAGGTGCAAATATATTAGTAACAAAAATTCAAAATCATATAAATCAATCCACATCAATTCAAACAACTCCAAGAACAAAAAAGAAAACACCATGGATTACTCGTGGACTATTAACTTCAATGTTAATAAGGGATAAACTTCGGTCTCAGACACAACATCATCCTCACAATGAGGCATTAAAAAACCACTACAAAAAATATAGGAACTACCTCTCGAAACTATTAACGAAAACCAAAAATAAATACTTTGAAAACTACATAAACAACTGTAAGAAAGACCCTAAAAAACTGTGGCAAACAGTTAACGACTTGGTGGGTAAAGGCCTAAAAAGCAAAAATGAGAAGATCACTAAAGTAAAAACCCAGTTGGATCAAAATATTATTGATGATTACAAAATAGCAAATGAATTCGTTAATTATTTCACGCACGTGGGAAAGAACTTAGCAAGTAAAATCGCTCAAGTTCCAAAACCTCCTTGGATTCATTCACAGCTAAACTCAATCTACCTTGCGGATGTCAATGAAACCGAGATTGCAAATGCCATCCGATCCTTGAAACTTGGTAAAGCAATAGGACCTGATTTGATATCCGTCGAATCTCTCAAAAAAGAAGCGCCATTCATTCTCAAACCTTTAACCTATCTGATAAACCTCTGTTTCGATAAAAGTATCTGCCCAGTACAATTTAAGACTGCAAAAATTATTCCAATATATAAAACTGGAGACAAATATGAAGTATCAAACTATAGACCCATAGCAATAATTTCTTCACTAGCTAAAATCTTTCAGATATGCTTGAATAATCATCTCATTCAATTTTTTGATTCAAAAAGTTTATTAAACTGTCATCAATTTGGTTTTAGACCCAACAAATCCACTGAGGACGCTATAGGCGAAGCAACACGATATATCTATAATGCCTTGGACCATAGCAAACCTTGCCTGGCTATATTTATAGATTTAATGAAGGCCTTTGACACACTTGATCATAAGATTCTTTTGGACAAGTTAGAGAGCTGTGGAATCAGAGGAACTGCTCTCCAACTATTAACAACTTATTTGCAAAACAGACCTCAATATGTAAAAATAGGAACGACACAAAGCGAAATCCTATACTCTGAATGTGGCGTACCACAAGGCACCACACTGGGCCCACTTTTATTTAACATATATATTAACGATCTTTTTACTGTGGAAACAAGAGGAAAAATGATTGCATATGCGGACGACACATTCTTATATTTCGAAGGTGCATCTTGGAGACACGTCTTGGATACTGCATCTAAAGATTTTATACATATTAAAAATTGGCTTGCTTCAAACAAACTAACATTAAACTATAAAAAAACAGTTTGTATCACCTTTGGATGCTACAAAGACAGCATACTAAAACTAAACACCGTGGTATTGCACGAATCCGACTGTTCCGCACCAGCGAATTGTAAAACATGCAAAAGCATAGCTATCGTTAAATCCACAAATTATCTTGAAATAGAAATTGATGCACACTTATGTTGGAAATACCATATAAATAATACAATACGGAAATTACGATACTTGTTCTTTGCTTTTAAGTCTTTGCGTAATGTACTAAGTAAAAAACTAATAATCGCAGTATACAAGAGTATATGCCAGGCAGTCTGGAGCTTTGGTATCTTTGTCTGTGGTGCAACTAGTGAAAGATTAATTAAACCCTTAGAAATTTTCAACCGAAAAATACTGAAAATCATCATGAATAAAGAACGCACCTATCCAACAACTGAACTTTACAACTTAACTGGGACATTAAATGTAGGCAAAATGTATCAATTAAAAACAATTAACTATTATATAACACATAAACTCCTGCAATTTAAACAAAGAAACCGTTCAACAAGACCAAACCTGCAATATCTGGCTCTAACTCCATCCAAGCGAACCACCACTGGACAAAAATCACATGATTATAGAGCACCATCCTTATTTAATAAGCTTCCGAAGACTCTCAGAGAACAACTTTATGGCTATAATCCCAAGAGATCATCGTATAACAAGCTACAAGATTTTCTAACTCTTCAAGATATATCATTATAATTACCAACAATTCATGTCAGACCAGACAATAGTTAACCTCTACATATTTTTATAAAACATTTTTCTGTCAACTTATATTATGTTATTATATTATATTTTTTTACCAATTGTTATATTAGTATGTAAGTATTTCCTCACAGACAAGTTCCCAGAAGAACTTACGTGAGCTCTAAACATCTCTTGTTACCATCTTTCAACTATACCTAGTGTATAAGAATTTGTAGATGTTTAATCATGAAATAAATGAAAAATGAAATGAAAATGAAATGAAATGTAAATCGCAAAGGGGAACTAATGAAATCAAAGAAAAATCTATAAAAAATCAATGCCGACTAAAATCGCAAATAAGTATAAAATAAACAAAACTCTCGGAAATAAAGAGTTAACGCAAATAACGGAGAAGTAAAAATCAAAAAGCAAATATCAAATAAAAGCGAACCGCCAATTTCTTCGAAAATTTAACAGACACCAAAAACAAAAATAAGGTAGCAATTTTGAAAAATTCCGCAAAACTGAAAAACAATTTAAAGTTCTTCAAAAGTTAACTTGCACTCTTAATGTTAACTTAAGGTTAACTGACACCTGAAAACTTAAGAAAAATAATTCCCCAAAAATCATTTTTGGTGTACAAATCACCCTTGAATGTTTGTAGAAATGGGCCCTTGAATGTCTTTAAGGTTGAATAATAGTATGTTAAAAATTATTTGTAGCATGTCTGTCAATATTGGGATATTGACGTTTTGAGGTCACTGACGAAGAATATAAAGTCAGATTTTGAAAATTCAAAATGGCGGATCCAATATGGCGGTTGAATTTTTATTAATTTTTATGAATGTAATAATAATTGGGATCTTTATGTTTTTGCGGTCGCTGATGACGATTCTAAAGTCAGGTTTTGAAAATTCAAAATGGCGGATCCAATGTGGCGGTCGAATTTTTATTAATTTTTATACATGTAATGAAAATTGATATCTTCATGTTTTTGCGGTCGCTGATGACGATTCTAAAGTCAGGTTTTGAAAATTCAAAATGGCAGAACCAATAGGGCGGACGAATTTTTATTGATTTTAATGAATGTAATGAAAATTGATATTTTTATGATTTTGCGGTCGCTGATGATGCTTCTAAAGTCAGGTTTTTGAAAATTCAAAATGGCGGACAAATTTTTACTATTTTTCAGAAATTTTGTGAAACATGTTTGGCTAGGGACTTTTGACGTTACTGATTATCAACGTGATGTTAGAGTTTGTGAAATTGTAGATTAAGAATAGCCGTTGCAACCCGTTCAACAAGTTTCCGGATACGTAACAATTATAAACTGCATTAGTGTTATATCATGAAGTAAATAGTTGAAATTTACATTCTCTACTTTTTACGTTATCCAGGAACAACGACGTGGACGTAGTAGTTTTTTTCTTCCCATAGGGGTGAGTTTTGTAAGTGAGTCCCCTTTCCTTTCACAATGACGGGTGTTTTTTTATATGAGTTCCCTTGCCTCTCACAACGTCTTGCAACGGCTATTCTTAATCTATAATTTCACAAACTCTAACATCATGTTGATAATCAGTAATGCCAAAAATCCCTAGCCAACCATGTTTCACAAAATTCCTGAAAAATATTAAAAATTCGTCCGCCATATTGGTTCCGCCATTTTGAATTTTCAAAACCTAACTTTAGGATCGTCATCAGCGACCGCAAAAACATAAAGATCCCAATTTTCATTACATTCATAAAAATTAATAAAAATTCGACCGCCATATTGGATCCGCCATTTTGAATTTTCAAAATCTGACTTTAAATTCTTCATCAGCGACCTCAAAACGTCAATATCCCAATATTGACAGACATGCTACAAATAATTTTTAACATACTATTATTCAACCTTAAAGACATTCAAGAGCCCATTTCTACAAACATTCAAGGGTGATTTCTACACCAAAAATGGTTTTTGGGGAAAAACAAAAAAACACGTGTTAAATACTTTTTAAAGAAGTACTTGTATACGCAGTTTCAAAAAAATCGGTGATTATCACTTCCCTAGTGTTACTTGTTAGTAAAACAACTTAATCTAATCCTCAAATATTCACAAAATCTGGAACGCACTAAACACAAACATTTTATACACAAAATTAAAATAATAATAAACGGAAACGCAAGTTAAAATAATAATAACACGCTAATGAAACGCTAATGAAATCTCTTAATTAAAACGCAAATGAATCGCAAATGAAGGGACGCAAAATAATCAAAACGCAATGGGATACAATATTGGAGCGTCAAAAGTTCGTTGACGTCCGTACTTCGGATCCAAAATTACCCCTTCTCTAATATAATGCATTATGCAATACAATCGTAGGTATCGATAAGTCGGGGAAGTGGGGGGGGGGGGCGGAGGGACAGGAAAGGTATATTTAGAAAAGGGACATCGCAATAGGAGAAACACGAACGGACAATAAGCATTTACGAAACGGTTGTGCGGCAGAGGGAGGGACAGAGAAGCCGACCGGCAACCCATACGAGTGCGACGAGCGTCGCCTCCAGCAACAAGAACATGAGTCCCTACTCCCGTGTGCGGGAAGTGCCTTACTCTCCCACTCCGCCGCACACCACTACACCATATGTCTTTGGCCCCTGTACCCTAAATGTATGCGCCTTGAAACGTCAACAATGAGTGCGACAGGGACCAACATACCCAAGGGACGAAGACAAAACGAAAACATGCATCGGCAGTTTTCGATCACAAATAAAAATTACATGTATACTTAATATAATTACGAAACAAGGACAACGCTATAGAAAAGAAAGGGACAAACGAAATATGTTTACTTATCGATACCAAAAGAATTATTTGACGGAAAAATGAGCGTATTGAAATGAAATGAAATGCAATTTTTTATGATGTTCAGTTCAGGGGGTAGATTGACGATATTTCGTCACAAGACAACAGTCTGGTTTATTGTTGTAGACATTATCATCGGAAGTGGCGCCATACTCTTAAGTTGATGCAGTATATTTTGTAAAGAAACATTCTTTAAAATAGTAATGATTGCTTCTTATAAACACCTGGTTTTACTTTTCAATCTCAGGTAATCCTCCTGGTTAACACATTTCTATGTTAAACGTTTTGGATGATTAGTCATGTTTTATGAAACATTCGCATTCAATTTTTGCCCTTTAGCAGCCCGGTACATTTTCATTTTCCTGACGCAACGTAAAATAAATATTACACCTAAGTGTGAAAATTAATCACAGATACTCAGAACGGTATGTACAAAAAAATTAAATGCGAAAATAGTACATTACCTAACACGGGTGTAAAGTATACTTTTACGCATGGGACGGGAACCATATGAAGTTACGCGCGCAAATAAAAAATGTACTATTTTGTTACAGTGTAGGTAAAGTAGTGCGTAAAGTGATTTTTTTGATTTTCGGGGACGCTTTACGCACCCTTGCAACAAAAAATATATTTCCACGCATGTGCAAAAATGTTTTTTGAACGAATGTGAATGCAACCCTCGCTTCCGCTCGGGCCGCAACTTCTCCCATTCGTAAAAAAAACTTTTACGCCCTTGTATCGAAAACTACTATTTTGTAATTGCGGGCGTAAAGTTCGTGCGTAAAGTACTTTTGATGCCTATCTTTCGCTCGTAAAGTAAACTTTTGTGCACTCCCGACGACGAAATTCGTAAAATGACCGGTCGTGCGTATAGTTATACTTTACGCACTCAAACAGGCATCAAAACTTTACACACTCACTTTACGCGCGCAAATACAAAAAATAGGATACCTAACACGTGTGTAAAGTATAACTGTTACGCACGGGTCGGGAACTTTACACATCACTCGGCGCCTTCGGCGCCTCTCGTATGTATGGTTCCCGTCCCGTGCGTAAAAGTATACTTTACATCCTTGTTAGGTAATGTACTATTTATAGTTTACTTATATTTACTGGATTTATTAATCCATTAACGCATAAATACAATTGAGATTTACTGGCTATTAACCCATTAATGTCAAAAAGGACACTTTTCAGGATCCAGTTTCAATATAGAATTTCGTAATAAAACCGAAGTTAAAAAAATTGAAACCAACATATCCTACTATTTTCAAGGTCACTCTTTTAACTGGTGCAGTCAAAATATGCCTAAAATTTCAACTTATTTATAATTTTGGCATAAATATATAAAAAATACGATTTTTTCAGGGAAATTTTTTTAAAACTTAACTTCTCTTCCGGATATCGGGTTTAAAATGACTTAAAATGTATCAGAATCGCGGAAGCGATAGTTCTACTTAAAAGTTATGTTGGTGGATTTTTTAAATTTGCGGTTGCGCAACCAAGATGGCGGCCTAATCGAGATGATTCTTCCCAGATATTCGCGTATGCAAATATAGCATGTTTCGAAAAAGAATTTAGGCGAGACAAAAACGTGTTGTTACGTTTTTGAGGTCCCTTAACACAAATCTGAAGGCAGAATCTTGAAATTCAAAACGGCGGATCCAACATGGCGGGCGAAAATTCGTTAATTGCCTCTATTTTTATGACACTTAGTAATAGGAGGTAATTGAGGTCGCTGATCACAAATCTGAAATCAGAATCTTGAAATTCAAAATGGCGGATCCAATGTGGCGATCGAAATTACGTTAATTGCCTCCATTTTGATGAATCTTGGTATTAAGGGGTAATTGACTGGAATTGTAAATCTGAAGCCAGAATTTTGAGATTCAAAATAGCAGATTCAATTCGCGGGAAGAAAATGAGAATCGTATAAAACTATGTTTTTCGAACGTCGAGTTTCTCGCAAGAGAAGCGTCTCGTCGGAAAGGCTAAGAACGCAGGGGTAAAAACACTGACAGTTCCTAAGGTGTCATTAGCCCATTTAAAATGTTATTTTTCATCACACTTGGACGAAAGCAGCAACTTTCCTCCCGCTTTCGGCTTCACCTAGGGTAAAAATTACACGCAGTCTGAGACATTCTTTATTTTACCCTCCCTCGTTGAGTAATATACTATTACTAGGAATTTGTTTTCTTCATACCTGTACGCCTTCTCGCATCATTTACTGCACATTTTATAAAAAATAAATACACCCCAATTATCAAAATAGGTCGAAATTAGGTAAATTCGACTTCAGAATGGTCCGCACGCCCAAACGGCCGCGACTTATTTTACTTCCAATCGACTTTATTTGGAAGTAAGTCGGGACCATAAGGACTTAATTTTTAAGTAAAAATTAAGTAACGGAAGGCATTTTTACCTACTGTAAGTCACGGGCAATGTGGTCAAATAGACAAATAGTAAGTAGGATATTGGTAATATATTGATAATTTCGACCTAATTTCGCCCCATTAGTCGTTCTTGGATGTAATATATATGGGTAATTCTACTGAAAAGGACCCATTTCCGAAAAATTTTCAAGGCAAAGTTTGTTTATGAAATTAAATATTGTTACTTTTGAAACATGTTTAGGGTATATTCTAAAGTGAAAATATGATGTTGCGCAAAATTCATTGTTATTATTATAAATTTTATAGCCCTTCTTAAATGTTAATATATTAACCCATTAGCGCATTCGCGGCCAAACTGGGGGATTTTGGAACAATCGCGATTTTGAAAAAAAAAAATTAATATTTTGCTTTGACCTTACATACCCTAAGGTTTTAAGGGTCGCTGAATCCGATTCTGAAGTAACAATGGTGAATTTCCTAATGGCGGATACAATATGGCGGCCTAAATACATAAAATTGGGTCTATCAACGACCCAGGCGGACAAATCGACCTTGCAACGAATGGATTACAATACAAATGAGTTTCATTATGTTTTTTTGGGTCGCCGAATACGAATCCGAGGTCAAAATTTTTGAATTCAAAATGGCGGATCCAATATCGCCATATTGGATCGTTGATATACTAACTTTTCGGATTGCAGTGGAAATTGAATAAACCTTGGTACCTTTACGTTTTCGAGGTCGCTGATTACGAATTTGATGTCGAAATTGTGAAAATCAAGATGGCGGATCCAGTATGGCGTGTGTTGATATACTAATTTTTAAAATTGCTGTGGAAAATGGAAAACTTGGTTCCTTTACGTTTTTGCGGTCGCTGATTTCGAATCCGTTGTCAGATTTTTGAAATTCAAAATGGCGGATCCAATATGGCGAACCAGATGCAGAAAAATTACTCGATTGACTAGAAGTTTGTTTAGGTGGGGATTATTGGGGTTTCTAATAAAGAATCTGTTGTCAGATTTTTTAAATTCAAAATGGCGGATCCAATATGGCGAACCAAAATTCGAAACTTTTTTATTTAATTTGAAACTTGATAGTCGCAGAATTTTAAGATTCATTATAACAATACGGACATTTGAAAATATGTTACTATCTTTCGTGAACTATACATAAAATATAAGAAAAAATCAAGTTTATGATATTTTAATAATTAATCCTTATTTATCAGCTTACATATTTACATGATATAAAATACTAAACTTAATTTCTTGATAAAGAATGCCGAACGTGATTCTTGATAAAATATACTGAACTTGTTTCTTGATAAAAAATACTGAACTTGATAATCTTATAATTAGTTTTTAGTTTTTCTTTTTGATCTTCTGCAGCATGGTTCTGTGATTTTCTGGTCTCTAAGTTTTGCTTTAATAGTTTTGTTGTCTTTCTTTTGAAGTTCATTATTAAATAGTTTAAGTTCGCATAAATGGTAGTGGATACAATTTTGATCGATGTTACAAATGCAACAGCTCATGTGATTGAATCTAATTATGTTTTTTTGACTTTTAGTCCACTTGAACTGATGTCTGCGGTCTTGTTTACATTACACTTGACTTTGAGTCAACTTTCTTGCTTAATTTAAGTATTTCTTTTTACAGTGCACGTAAATAAAGTCACTGAATTTTATTTACATCAATTCACACAGCGAAGACAAAATTAAATGAAAACTTACCTTACTTCTCATAAGGATAAATTGAAATGATTGGTATTTTTATTTTTTATAAATTTTTTATAATCAGCGGCAACAAAAACCTTCGGGTACTGATTTTCAGGTAAATCGGAACACTTTTACAAAATTGGTCCGCCAAATTGGATCCTCCATTTTAAATTTCTAAAAACTAACATTACATTTGGAATCAGCGACCCCGAAACCCCCGAGTAAAGAATTTCAGGTAAATTGGAATTCTTTTACAAAATTGGTCCGCTATATTGGATCCAAATGAAGTCCAAGTGAAGTCCAAATGCCCAAATATTTTTCCTTGTTAGACAAATTTACCTATTTGAGACATTTCGATTTCTAAGGCTCAAAGAGTGCAAAGTAATTGATGTCATAATTAGGTAATTTCCACTAATGTATGTCGAAATTCACTTTAACGTTAAAGTCATACAGTCAATATACAGGGTGTCCCATTTTAAAAAACCACCCGATTATTTCGAAAATTACGCGTTTTCGAAAAAAATTTTTCAGACAAAAGTTTCAGGATTTTTCCCAGGCAATTCAATGGCTACCTTTATGTGACCTTGAATATGACCTTGATGCTCATATCAAGGTCAAATTCAATTTTTTTAATGGGAACCCCTATTTTTTATTGCTGATTTAGAAAGTGCAGTGAATTTTACGTTCAAATATGACCTTGACCGTGTCCTTGATCATGACCTTCAAGGTCATTTGAAGGTCAAAGTTGTTTTTTCAATGGAAAACCCTACTTTTTTATTGCTGATTTAGAAAGAGCAGGGTATTTTATATTCAAATATGACCTTGACCGTGTCCTTGATCATGACCTTCAAGGTCATTTCAAGGTCAAAGTTGTTTTTTCAATGGGAACTTCTATTTTGTTTGCTGATTTAGAAAGAGCCGGAAGAAAATATTTCAGGCAAAACTTGCAGGGTTCGAAAGGGATCGATC
Organism: Trichopria drosophilae; assembly: GCA_030407085.1. Taxonomy (NCBI): domain Eukaryota; kingdom Metazoa; phylum Arthropoda; class Insecta; order Hymenoptera; family Diapriidae; genus Trichopria; species Trichopria drosophilae. The sequence goes on along the minus strand of CM059582.1, from coordinate 11,382,277 downwards.
AACGATGCCTCCTCTTTCAATCGGCAGTTAGTTATTTAAGTTTTCCTTACATTAATTTAGTTCTGATAATAAACACCGCCAGCATCAGCGTTACCCGATACTCACCGCGAGGAGGTTGACTGGTCGGACTTTGAGTATCATTTTTTTTTTTTTTTTTTAATTTTTTTATTCTTTTTTTTATTTTTTTATCCTTTTTTTAGTTTAGTTTCTATTTTTGTTTTAATTTTTAAAATAGTTTGTGGAAGATTTAATTTTATACTAGGTACTATTTTTTTAACAACTTTAACCTTGAAATTACCTTGAAGGTCATGATCAAGGACACGGTCGAGGTCATATTTGAACGTAAAATACCCTGCTCTTTCTAAATCAGCAATAAAAAAGTAGGGTTTTCCATTGAAAAAACAACTCTGACCTTGAAATTACCTTGAAGGTCATGATCAAGGACACGGTCAAGGTCATATTTGAACGTAAAATTTACTGCACTTTCTAAATCAGCAATAAAAAATAGGGGTTCCCATTAAAAAAATTGAATTTGACCTTGATATGAGCATCAAGGTCATATTCAAGGTCACATAAAGGTAGCCATTGAATTGCCTGGGAAAAATCCTGAAACTTTTGTCTGAAACATTTTTTTCGAAAACGCGTAATTTTCGAAATAATCGGGTGGTTTTTTTAAAATGGGACACCCTGTATACATATGAACATTGTATATCTATATGTAACTCTGTTCACTGTTGCATTCGTCACGTCTCGTTTTTAGTTAAAAAATATTCATTTTTTCATATGTGTAAGTACACATTCGAAAATGGATGGAAGCTATTTTAAAATTGTCGCTATAATTAAAAAACATGGATCCCTTACAGCGTTGGAGTATTGCTATATACCCCATTTACAGGTGACGAACAATTGCCAAAACGTAATTGTTTTGTAATGATGCTTCAAGTGTCTTTCAAAACACTTGAGAGACATATAAATGCAAAGTAAAAAAAGACTTCATAGAGCTGAACTCGTTCGTTGAAGTGTGTTTAAGGTATGAGTGGTTCGATTTACTATGAGGTCTAGTTTATTAGTCTTTTTGACCAAACATTCTACATATTTAACTTTATGGACAATTTTTGTAGTTGTTTCGACTTTGAAGTAATGAAAGAAAACGTCATCCTAGTGGCAGAAGTAAAATATAGCATCAATCTAAGTTTTTGGTAATTCTGACTTTTAAGTAAAAATTAGGGAAATTCGCGGGGTCAAATTTATCACGACCAATTTCCGCTTTCAAAGTCCGTTTGCTTATCAAGTCAGAACACAGGTCGAAAATTAGCAATATTTGACTTCAAAAAATACCTCAAGTACAATTTTAATATGAAGTAATTTTTAAGTCGTAATTTGGTAATATTATCCTAAGACAAAGACTTTAAATACATTTTTACTTATAAGGCATAATTGAAGGTCGAAATTTGATTATTGTTAACCTAAATAAGACAATCTGACCTAACGCTGGTCAAAATTTTTTTCTTTGCTGCTTGGGACAATTTATATATTCCTAGATACATTTGAAAAATTTTTCTTTTTCAAATGGTACACATAAGACAAAAGGAAATACTAAAATATCATTCAATTGTCATATAGAAACAGCCGAAGAAGATGATTATATCGAAGTAGTATATATTCCTAATGCCGAATGCTCCGATGAATCCGATATCACTAATAAAGACGAATCTGATAAAGATATATTTACTGATGAAAGTGATTCAAAACTTCATGTACCTTATCCCTTTGTCCTATAAAAATGTTATAAAGAATTACATCCCAAAACAAAAACAAAAATACAAGTTGATTATATAATTGGGAAAATGATGAAAAAATATGTGATGGGTCATTACATGATATTTTAATATTGTTAGTAGAGACGATAAAAATAAAATAATATTGAGTTCTTCGTACCAAGTAGTTGAATTATATTTTTCAAATAAATAATTTAAAAAAATGAGTAATTAATGCTACTGCATGAAATGGACGTGGGCATTCTTCAGACCTTTCAAATATTTTTTTTTATAAGGAAAATCTATGATAAGGGTTGGCGTGTTCGGCCAATGTTAACTATTTTCAATGAAAAATATAATACAATTTCAAACTACTCACAACTGTGTGTAAAATTGATATGCAATATCATCCTACATATTCGCATGTTGTTTTAAGTTCGAAGAGTATTTTCGTAAGCAATCAGCTGTGACTCGTAGTACATAGTTTTATACGATTCTCATTTTCTTCCGGCGTATTAAATCTGTCATTTTGAATCTCAAAATTCTGATTTCAGATTTGTGATCAGCGATCTCAATTACCCCCTAGTATTAAGTGTCATCAAAATAGAGGCGATTAACGAATTTTCGCCCGCCATATTGGATCCGCCATTTTAAATTTCAAAATTCTGACTTATATGTAATAACATGTTTTTGTCTCACCTAGATTCTTTTTCGAAACATGCTGTCATCTTGATTAGGCCGCAATCTTGGTTGCGCAACCGCGAATTTAAAAAATCCACAAACCTAACTTTTAAGTACAACTATTGCTTCTACGATTCTGGTACATTTTAAGTAATTTTAAACCCGACATCCGGAACAGAAGTTGAATTTAAAAAAAATATCTCTGAAAAAATCGTATTTTTTATTTATTTATGCCAAAATTATAAATAAATTGAAATTTTATACATATTTCGACTGCACCATTGAAAAGCGTGATCTCGAAAATAGTAGGATATGTTTCTTTTTATTTTTTTAACTTCGGTTTTACAGTAGATCCTCCGTTATCGGGTCTCCCCTTATCCGCATCCACCCGTATCCGTATGATGCCATCCCCCGTTAACGGTAGAAAGAGGTGCCCCTCTTACTCCCACTCCTGCACCACGCGGGTCATATACATGTGCACTTTGTATGTTGGGTGTGTACCGGACAACGGATTGGTCGGGACATATCCAATAAGCGAGCGCGAAATATGTATGTATGCGTGTGCGATCGTCCAGGTTCCGATAAACGGCGCTGATTGGTCAAATGCATCACATGATCATAATGTGGCGAGTCGCTTGGAAGAGGAAGAATTTCCTCTCCTCTCGGCCACGGATAACGGGGGATGGGCATCGGTGGCTTGAACCGACGACTACGGATAACGGGGGATCTACTGTATTTCGAAATTCTCTATTGAAATTGGATCCTGAAAAATGTCCTTTTTGACATTAATTGGTTAATAATAATATCCAGTAAATTTCAATTGTATTCATGCGTCAATGAATTAATAAATGCAGTAAATGTAAGTAAACTATAGAATTAAATTTTTCGGGCTGCTCAACGGCAGAAATTAAATGCGAATGTTTCATAAAACATGACTAATCATCCAAAACGCTTAACAAAGAAATATGTTAACCAGGAGGATTACCTGTGATTAGAAAGTAAAACCACACGGAGAGAAATTTGAAAGGATGAAACTGTAGGTATTCCTTCGCCACTGTACTAAGATTTGGTGCTGGTTCTGCACCATGTGTCGCGTGATATCAATCTAAGAAACCCACAGTCTCAGACTGTGAAACCGCTTAGGATGAGACTGCAAAACTGCGATGCTTTCTTCGAGGCTTTCTCCCGCCTAAGTTTTACTTCTTAGACTAGGGCTCTCCTGGACTGTTTTGTAGGAAATTTCCTCCGCCACAAGAAAGGTTTTGTAAATTTTTGCTCTATCTTGCACCGTTTTCGATACGGAAGCAATAGAATGAAAAACAACGTATTCAGCGTCCGACGCCATGTTTATCTTTTGTTTTAAAAACTCGATGTTCTTCGTTCTATCGCTTCCGTATAGAAAACGGTGCGAAAAATTTACTAAACCTTTTTTGTAGAGGAGGAAATTTCCTACAAAAAAGTCCCAGAGAGCCCTAGTCTAAGAAGTAAAACTTAGGCGGGAGAAAGCCTCGAAGAAAGCATCGCAGTTTTGCAGTCTAATCCTAAGCGTTTTCACAGTCTGAGACTGTGGGTTTCTTAGATTGATATTACGCGACACATGCTGCAGAACCAGCACCGAATCTTAGTACAGTGGCGACGGAATACCTACAGTTTCATCTTTTCACATTTCTCTCCGTGCAGGTGTTTATAAGAAGCAATCATTACTATTTCAAAGAATGTTTTTTTACAAAATATACTGCCTCAACTTAACCCATTAATGCCCAAATGCACAGAAAATTTACACCAACTTCAACGCTTATTTCCAATATGAAATAAATTTAGAAAAAAATCAACTTACCAGATTCTACCATTTTCGGGGTCGCTCTTTCGAATGGCGATGAGAAAATTTAAAAAAAGTCAACATTTGTCTATGATTTTGACATATATATTAAAAAAACATACTTTTTTCAGTGCGCATTTTTTACAAATATCGAGTTTTCGATACAATATCGTGCTTTGAATGAGCTAAAATATACTAGAATAGTGCACTCGATAGTTAAAACTTAAAATATACACTGGTATGCATTTGAAATTTTGCGATGTCAGATCCAAAATGGCCACCGCAGTAACGAATTTCTATTCAAAATTTAACAATTTTTTGTCTTGAAAACCATACACTTTAGAGAAAATGTTCTAAGGACAATTTTATTTTAGAATGAGCCAAAAAATACCCTTGAATTTTTTCAGAATGTACTGCTACAATTTTTTATTTTTCAAAAATGCAAAAAATCTAAAATTTTCAAAAAGTTATTTAATAAATCTGAAAAAATTTGACAGTGTTATCTAACCAATACTAAGACATTTTTTATCTATAGAAATTTTCTCTAAAGACTATAGTTTTCCAGAAAAAAAATATTAAACTTTTCTAGATTTCAAGACAAATTATTTATTTTCTTGAACACTGCTGTCTTTAGAGAAAATTGCTATAGATAAAAAATGGCTTAGAATTGGTTAAAGAACACTGTCAAATTTTTTCGGATTTTTTAACTAACTTTTTGAAAATTTTGGATTTTCTGCAGTTTTGAAAAATTGAAAATTGTAACAATACATTCTCAAAAAATTCAAGGGTATTTTTTGGCTCATTCTAAAACAAAATTGTCCGTGGAACATTTTCTCTAAAGTGTATGGTTTTCAAAAAAAAAAATTGTTAAATTTTGAATAGAAATTTGTTACTGCGGTGGCCATTTTGGATCTGACATCGGAAAATTTCAAATGCATACCAGTGTATATTTTAAGTATAACTATCGAGTGCACTATTCTAGTATATTTTAGCTCATTCAAAGCACGATATTGTATCGAAAACTTGATATTTGTAAGAAATGCGCCCTGAAAAAAGTATGTTTTTTTAATATATATGTCAAAATCATAGACAAATGTTGACTTTTTTTAAATTTTCTCTTCGCCATTCGAAAGAGCGACCCCGAAAATGGTAGAATCTGGTAAGTTTGATTTTTTTCGAAATTTATTTCATATTGGAAATAAGCGTTGAAGTTGGTGTAAATTTTCTGTGCATTTGGGCATTAATGGGTTAAGAATATGGCGCCACTTCCGATGACAATGTCTACAACAATAAACCAGACTGTTGTCTTAGTCTTAAATAACACAGGTCTGCAAAATTCATTTTTTGTTTGTTTTTCTTATATCAGAGTGATTTTGCTACGTATTTTTGTACGCTGAACACGAATCTGAAGACGAAAAATGTCTCTCACGTCATGATTTTGAGAAAAGTGGGGGCAAAAACACCAAAAAACGTGTTTTTGGGTGTTTTTACCCCTAATTTTCTTAGAAGCCTGATGTGCAACAGATCTGAATTTGTGCTGAAATTAAAGCTTGAGTCTTCCCCTACAAAAATCATATACGATAGCTGTAAAAAAAATTTCATATTTTTGAAAAAAAAATTGTTTTAACCTTGCTATTCCTAGTGATTATGATGAAAATGCAAATTATTTATCTACATTGAGCAGAGTTCATACAAACCACTACTTGACTGTTTTCGGGTTTGGTGTTTAAGAATCCTGTGTCGCTTTTAAAAAATTCAAAATGACGGATCTAAGATGGCGGACGTAAAAATAAAAAATTTAAATTAACCTCATGAAAATCAGTACTCGGGTTTTTTTTGAGTCGCTGATGACGAATCCAATGTTAGTTTCACAAAATTTAAAATAGCGAATCCAAAATGGCGGCCGCAAAATAAAAAATATACTTAGGATCTTAAAATCACCACTTCACGGTTTTTTTGTTCGCCATTAGTAATGCCAGCGATTGTTCGACCAGGGAAGGCACGACTTTGTTTTATAAAACAATCTACATGCAGTGTAAGATTCAAGATTTTATTTCAGTATAGACTAACTAAAGATTTTAATAGATCATATGGAATATGATCCAGTCTTTGTTTCCCTACGGATAGATAAATTGTTTCTTTGATTTTTACAAATTTCACAACCTCTCGGACCTGGACATGATAAGCATGAACGGCAGCAAAAAAAATCCTGAAGTGGTGATTTTTAGATCCTAAGTTTATTTTTTTATTTTGCGGCCGGAGTACTGATTTTCTTGAGGTTAATTCAAATTTTTTATTTTACGTCCGCCATCTTGGATCCGCCATTTTGAATTTTATAAAGGCGACACTGGATTTTTAAACACCAACCCCGGAAACAGTTAAGTAGTGCTTTGTATGAGCTCTGCTCAATGTAATTAAATAATTTTAATTTTCATCATAATCACTAGAAATAGCAAGGTGAAAATCATTTTTTTTTCAAAATTATGAATTTTTTTTTAAAACTATCTTATGATTTTTGTAGGGGAAGAACCAAGCTTTAATTTAAGCACACATTCAAGTCTGTAGCACGTCAGGTTTTAGAGAAAAGTAGGGGTAAAGACGCCAAAAACGCGTTTTTGGGTGTTTTGTCCCCACTTTTCTTAAAATCATGACGTGATAGGCATTTTTCGACTTCAGATTCGTGTTCAGAGCACAAAAATACGTCGAAAATCACTCTGATATCGCTCTACGGCGAACTTTAATGGCGCATTTTCTTATGCTGTAGCAAAAATCTACAATGCGTTGCCTCTTCTTATTAAAGAATGCATTATGCAACCTTTCAAATTTTCTAAATTAATTAAAATGTATTTCGTCAATCATCGATAATTTATTTATTTTCCTGTTTTTTTATGTTAGTGTATGAATTATGGTTACTATTTGGTCATAGAACGATTATGTAATATTTATGTATAAGCAAAAATAATAACTTATGTACTTTGCGTTTTATTGGTATAGTTTAGTGTACTCGTTAATTTAGAATATTTACTAATTTATATTGTGTTTATATATTAAACGGTCAGTCTGTAAAACAGTATTTTTAAGCTGTGACTCGCCCTTTGTCTAGGTTTAAGTTGTATCATTATGTACAATTCGTTTTTCCTTGGCAATAAAGTCGATATTTTTTTTTTTTTTTTTTTTTTTTTTTTTTTTGACGGAGGGGGGAAATGCATTAGGCACCATAGGGGGTTGAAGATGTTTGTGTAACCCCCCGTGTGTCGGACTCCCTCACCTTTGATGTTAACGGCAAGGTTTACCGACTAAAACCCTAACCTCCCTTGGCCCTCCAGAATCCACGTGTGCAGTCTGCAGTAGAAAAGTGGCTCCGATATCCATCTCCTCCGCTGCAGACTGCACCGGGCCATTTCGTTTGCAACTGTAACCACTCCCTCTACCATTGGGTAAGTGGTTACAGGATCTCGTGTGACCTCAGTTAGACGGAGAGATCCCAGCAGCACTGCTTTCTGCATTCGGCCTGCGAGGAACTTGCATGTTCTCGACAGGCCGGAATGCTTTGATGTTTTGGAGGAAAGTTGTCTCGTTCCTCCCAGCACTCCAATTATCAGCACGACGAGCTTGATTTTGAACCCTCGATACAGCTTGCGAATCTCGAACAGGAGTTCCTGATATTTCATCCCGTTTTTTCGTCCTCTTTGCTGACTATATTTGTTTTCTGCTGGTGCAGAAAACTCGATGACGAAGATGGATTTGTCATCGAAGTCAACAAGGACGATGTCAGGCTTATTAGCTGATATTTGCCTGCTCGTCGGGAATGGAGTAATTCCAGTATATTCGGCACGACTCATTCCCGACAACGGATTCAATATCAGTGGGGACGTACGGCAAAACTGGGGTTGCATCAATACCATAAGTGCTGCGAAGATGGTAGTACAGCACTCGAAAGAGCCGCATTGTGACGTTCGATGTATGCTGAAACTGCATACATTGGGCATGCTGCCAAAAGATGCATGAGTGTCTCAGCATGACATCTACACAATCTACAAAGCGTACTCCTGTACCGCCTGGTGTAAAAGATGTTCTGGCGATACGCTAAGGTATTGATGACCCCATCCTGGCACGCGAAGATAAAACCCTCGGTCTCGGATCTCAAGCCGGCTGATCTTAAGAAGGAGAAGGTCATCTCTGCCGACAAGCCAAGTTGTTGGACATTTCGAAAGAATTGTCCATGTAACGGCTTGTCGATATGCCTTCCCTCCAACATACGGAGTTGTTCCTTCCGTATGTTAGCCCTGAGACGCACTGGGCACAGATTGATGACTGATTCAGCCTCCTGTGCACCACTACGTCCCACGTTGAAAACCAGACCGAGGTTTCGCGCCGCTCGCTCCGCCGCGGTGTACCAAAAACGCCCCCTTCCCCTGAATTTCATGCTGATGTACTAGCATCATCAGGGGATCCTCCGTTCGATTAATCACGTCGCAAGCTGTTTCCAGGACCAATCGGTCATGCATACACTCCAGGCTTAAAAGGCCACGACCTCCCATATTTCGGGGCAAATACAGTCGTTCCACGGAAGATCTTGGATGCAAACTGCGTTGCATACAAATCATCTTCCGTGTGCTTCGGTCAAGATCCCTTAGCTCGTCAACGTTCCACTTCAGTGCTCCAAAAGAATAGAGCACTGGTGATACGGCCAACATATTCGTGGCTACCACCTTATTTCTCCCGGTCAATTCTGATGACCATATCTGAACGGAGAATGCGCTGGTATTTCTTAATGATGGTGGTTTTAGCAGCCTGCACATCCTGGACATGCCTTTGAGGAACGCCCATGTATGTGTAGGCTTCTTTGGCGCTAAGGTGGCGGATGACATTTCCGTTGACGAGCTCCATATCGTTGTTATGGGAGCCTGACCTTCCTCTGTGCAAATGAACGACTGCACACTTGTCCAATCCGAATTCCATGCCGATATCTCTCGAGTATGTGAGGGCGATGTTCACAGATCGATGTAATTGATCTTCGCCTGATGCGTTATAATTTAAGATCGTCCATAAAGAAAAGATGGGTGATTCTTATGTACAACGTTCACCAGGCGGTCCACACATGTACGCTTGAGATTTCCGGAGAGCAACGGATAGAGGCAATAGTGAGATGCAGAAGAGCAGAGGACTCAGAGAATCTCCCTGATAGACACCTCTTTGGAATTGAACCAGTCTAGACATGGTTCGAACGCTTGCCCGATGTCATGACAAAGCGTGTTTTCCAAAGAGCATCAGGTCTTCTACAATTCTCACTATGTTTGGGTGGACATGAAGGCGTTTGAGCAACAAGCTTAAAAGCTCGTGCGATGTTGAGTCATACGCCTTCATGTAATCCAGCCAGGCTATCGACAGGTTACGCTTGTACTTGGACTGCGTCCTGACAAACACACCTGTCGATAAGCAAGTTGTCCTTGCAGCCGGATACACCCATTTTGCAGCCTCGCTGTTCTACTATCCGTTGCCACACCGGTTTCACGTATTTCTCAATACGTACGTTCAAGATGTTACGTGAACAATTTGTATAACGTATTGAGACACGTGATCGGTCTATGGTTTTTTCGGATCGGACAAGTCTCCCGATTTTTGGGATCAGTGTCGTTCGGCCCTCCACCAGCCAGTGCGGAATGGGTTGGTCTCCATTTATATAAGAGGTGAATATTCGGGCTAGGTGTTGATGGACAGAAGTGAACATCTTCCACCAATAGTTATTAATTCCCATCCCAGCCCGGCGAGGAGAAATTCCTCGCTCCTGTGATGGCATTTTTTCACACCTCTAAAAGCACTGACGGGTGGGCAATCTTCACTTTGTTGTGTGACTTCGTCGCACAACTCGGTGAAGATTTCAATACCTGGAGTGTCTGCATTAAGCCTAGATGTTCTCTCGTAGATGCTCCTCCAGAATTCCTCAACTGCGGCCATCGACGGAAACTCGCTTGAGGCTGCGATACGATGTTTTTGAAGAGGTTGGAAGGATTCGTCCAAAATATTGAGTTTTGTCGAATTCCTTCTTCCCGTCTTTGCAGCCTCTTTTTGGCATCGGCCATAACCCGAATTTTATCCGCTAAACGTTGCCTTGATGTTGAGCAACTTCAGCTTGTTCAGTATGTGATAATACGTCCGCAGTTGTTTGTGCGAACTTCTTGACTTTAGCCGTAAATGAACGGCCAGATGTTAAATAGTCGATCACACACTGAATTCGGGAAGCGAGTTTCCGTGTCAGTCGAATCTTACCGTTCAATTGAGACATGCGTTTTGTAATCTGCCGACTCCCCGGATATCTGTGTCCAGATTTCGCGGAGTCGCCAGATCACTTTGCAGCCTCGTAAACGGCACAATTGACTTGCCACAGGTCGCAGTCATCTGGAAGAGCATCTAGAAGTAGGCTATTTGCTCTGTCTATTTCTCGTTGTTTAGGCAAAATTTTTGTTGTCAAATTTTTCCTAAACACGGGTGTCGTGCTGTCATAATGTGGAGCATCTCTCCCAGCACCGCGTACGGCTCAGTTGTTATTGCCCGCACATCCGTACCGGTTGACTGCTGGGAACAACGAAAACCCGTCCGCCTCAGATAGGCCACATAATCTCTCAGTTGTTGTTGAGAAAAGCGATCTGCCAGTTCGGGATGCATTACTGCAAACCGACTGTGCATTCGCGCCATGTAGCCTCTCTGTTGCGGACAGCTCTCCTCATAGCAGCGCATTAGATCTTGCCTGAGATCCTCCGTCCACTGAAATCGTCCGTGGGCATCAGCTGGTCGTCGTCCCGGGACACCTGTTTCGGCTCCTCCACCTCGGGACTGGGCTGCATCCGAAGCAGCCCGATGGTCAGGAGCCCTGCGCGTTATTTGATGAGTAACCGCAAATACAGGGAGTAGGGTGGTTAGCCCTACTCCCCGTTGTTATGCCTCTCTCGTTTGTCTCTTACCTCGCCATCCACTGGGGTTGGTTACCCAATCTCTGGCAAGGTTGCTAAGAGTCCAGGGCCCACCGGCTCTAATAAGCACACGTGGAGGTGAGAGTAGGCCATTTGGGAAGATAGGCTAAGATGCGGCTTTTTGCATAGCCGCATTGTGTTACGCATCATTCCCTTTGGGCCCCCATTATTATTATTATTATTATTATTATAAATAAGTTTTTAAAGAATCACCAATTAATTATATATTAATAATAAATTTATTGATATAAATATGTATCTAATTATATATCTGTTAATATTATAAATATTTATATAATATCAGTCATATTAATTATGACTAATTGCTTATAAATAAGTTTTTAAAGAATCACCAATTAATTATATATTAATAATAAATTTATTGATATAAATATGTATCTAATTATATATCTGTTAATATTATAAATATTTATATAATACCAGTCATATCAATTATGACTAATTGCTTATAAATAAGTTTTTAAAGAAATTAATTATTTATATATTAATTATTTTTCTAGAAGGACAGACATGGATTGTGGACGGTTACAAAAGGGAGCAAAATTTAAAATGTCAAACGGTTACTTCGGCGAATTCCACCTGTATAAAATTATTTCGAATTTCCCACCAGGGATGCCATTTATAACTGCGATTTTCTGGGTCGGGTTATTAAATAATTAAAAGAAATAGAAATTGACAACAAATATATTTAAAATTAAAAAAAAAACTAAATAAACAATTAACAATAAAAATAAATGGGTACGCAAAGGGATAAATCTAATTGGGGTTCGGAATTCGACACGAAGGTGAAATTACTTTAAAATCTGACCGAAGTAACACTAATATAAAAATGGAAAATATGAAGGAAAGGGGAAATTACGGAGACGCAACTTAAATCTACTTACTTAATCTAATCCTCAAATATTCACAAAATCTGGAACGCACTAAACACAAATATTTTATACACAAAATTAAAATATATTATAAAGAAACATAAAATATATTTTGTAAAGAAACATTCTTTGAAATAGTAATGATTGCTTCGTATAAACACCTGGTTTTACTTTCCAATCTCAGGTAATCCTCCTGATTAACACATTTCTATGTTAAAGGTTTTGGATGATTAGTCATGTTTTATGAAACATTCGCATTCAATTTTTGCCGTTTATCAGCCCGGTACATTTTCATTTTCCTGACGCAACGTAAAATAAATACTACACTTAAGTGTGAAAATTAATCACAGACACTGAGAACGGTATGTAGAAAAAAAATTAATTTTATCGTTTACTTATATTTACTGGATTTGTTAATCCATTAACGCCTAAATACAATTGAAATTTACTGGCTATTAACCCATTAATGTCAAAAAGTACATTTTTCAGGATCCAATTTCAATAGAGAATTTCGTAATTAAACCGAAGTTAAAAAAATTGAAAGAAACAAATCCTACTATTTTCGAGGTCACTCTTTTCACTGGTGCAGTCAAAATATGCCTAAAATTTCAACTTATTTATAATTTTGGCATAAATATATAAAAAATACGATTTTTTCAGGGAATTCATGTTTATATGGTGAAAAAGCTCCACTCCGTAACCGTGCATGGAGCAAATTTTATCCAAATAATAAATATTACATTCAATGTGCAATCTAATAATATCATTTGGCTAGCAATATCTCTTAATTATTCTACATTTTAGTCGATTCCGGAAGAGGTAAGGCAAAATATACCAATTTGTATTTCTATAGAAATAAATTACTTTTGTGCACGATTGAAAACTTCGCTCCGTAAGCGGTCGCAAATATAAGTAGTAAATGTAAACAAGCATGTTCAAGAAGCAATGCAGAGGTAAACAATGTTTATAATATCGTTGTGATTAAAGGTCAGTGCGAATTTGGTTGTAAAAAAAGAAAATATTCAGTATAAATGAGATTTTCAGTTCAACAAGAGTCATCGACACAAATAAAACTCCACTCCGTAACCGCAGTAAATTGTATATTTTGGTAAGTAAATGAAAGATATTATAAATAATGTTTAAAATATTCTTTTACTAGACGAAAATATTTCAAATACTATTGATTCTTTATTTATAAAATTTATTCTTTTAAATTTATCATTTTCGTAATCAGCACCCCGAAATACGTAAGTATAACTAATTTCCATTAAAATCGGTTGGGGGCGTTTTCGGAAGTTTATCCAAATTTGTTATTCAGGCGTTTTTGAGGTCGCTGATTTTGAATTTGATGTTAGTTTTAGAATCCAAAATGGCGGATCCAAAATGGCACACAAGAAATCTTTGAAAATTTGTTAAATATAACCGACATTTTGTTAGTTGGGGCTTTTGGGGTCGCTGATTTTGAATTTGATGTTAGGTTTAGAATTCGAAATGGCGGATCTAAAATGGCGGATGAAATATTTAGAAATTTTTAAAATGTTGCTTAAATTTTGTTACTTGAAGCTTTTGGGGTAGCTAATTTCGAATTTGATGTTAGTTTAAAAATTTTAAATTTGAAGCTAGCGGATGTTTTTTGGAAACTTTTAAAAAATTATCAGTAATAATTTTCAAGACAAATTAATGAATTTCTAAAAAATCATCCGCCACATTGCATTGACTTTTGAATTCTGTAAATTTGACTCCAGATTCGTAATCGCTAACCCCGAAAACCCCCGAGTTATCAATCTCAAGCGAGTCCAATCAATTTTTTTAATTTTATCCGCCATATTGGATCCGCCATTTTGAAATTTCAAAATATGATGCCAAATTCGTAATCAGCGACCTCGAAAACCTCTGAGTGACACATCTCAAGCTGATTCAATCACCGTACTTGTAACAAGAAAATAAACAATTATTTTACATTAAACAATTATTTTGTAAACAATAATATTTAAAAAGATTGTAACAACGCATTTTGGGGACTTATTTTGGTCCTCCTCTTTCCATAGGAACATTCACATCAATATTTTTGATACTTTTTTTTTAATTTTATCTTAACTCTGAATTTGTCCTTTTCGAGAGATTTACCATAAATAAAAAATAAGATTTTTTTCAGGGAAATTTTTTTAAAACTTAACTTCTGTCCCGGATATCGGGTTTAAAATGACTTAAAATGTATCAGAATCGTGGAAGCGATAGTTGTACTTAAAAGTTATGTTGGTGGATTTTTTAAATTTGCGGTTGCGCAACCAAGATGGCGGCCTAATCGAGAATATTCTTCCCAGATATTCGCGTATGCAAATATAGCATGTTTCGAAAAAGAATCTAGGCGAGACAAAAACGTGTTATTACGTTTTTGAGGTCCCTTAACACGAATCTGAAGGCAGAATTTTGACATTCAAAACGGCGGATCCAATATGGCGGGCGAAAATTCGTTAATTGTCTCTATTTTGATGACACTTAGTACTAGGAGGTAATTGAGGTCGCTGATCACAAATCTGAAATCAGAATTTTGAAATTCAAAATGGCGTATCCAATGTGGCGGTCGAAATTACGTTAATTGCCTCCATTTTGATGAATCTTGGTACTAAGGGGTAATTGACGTCGCTGATCACAAATCTGAAGTCAGAATTTTGAGATTCAGAGTAGCAGATTCAATTCGCCGGAAGAAAATGAGAATCGTATAAAACTATGTTTTTCGAACGTCGAGTTTCTCGCAAGAGAAGTGTCTCGTCGGAAACGCAGGGGTAAATACACTGACAGTTTTCCTAAGGTGTCATTAGCCCATTTAAAATGTTCTTTTACTAGGAATTCGTTTCCTTCATACCTATACGCCTTCTCGCATTATTTACTGCACATTTTATAAGAAATAAATACACCCCAATTATTAAAATAGGTCGAAATTAGGTAAATTCGACTTCAGAATGGTCCGAAGGCCCAAATGGCCGCGACTTATTTTACTTCCAATCGACTTTATTTGGAAGTAAGTGGGGACAAAAAGGACTTAATTTTTAAGTAAAAATTAAGTAACGGAAGGCATTTTTACCTGTAAGTCACAGGCCAATGTGGTCAAATAGACAAACATTACATTCGTCATAATATTGCATTCGTCACGTCTCGTTTTTAGTTTAAAAATATTCATTTTTTCATACGTGTAAGTACACATTCGAAAATGGATTGAAGCGATTTTAAAATTGTCGCTATAATTAAAAAGCGTGGATCCCTTACAGCGTTGGAGTATTGCTATGTACCCCATTTACGGGTGGCAAACAATATTTTAAAATTGCCTAAACGTAATTGTTTAGTAATGATGCTTCAAGTGTCTCCAAAACGATTCAGAGACATATGAATGCAAAGTAAAAAAAGACTTCATAAAGCTGAACTCGTTTGCTGAAGTATGTTTAAGGTATATGAGTAGTTCGATTTACTATGAGGTCTAGTTTATTAGTCTTTTTGACCAAACATTCTACTTATTTAACTTTATGGGCAATTTTTATGGTTATTTCGACTTTGAAGTAATGACAGAAAACGTCATCCTAGTCGCAGAAGTAAAATATAGCATCATTCTAAGTTTTTGGTAATTCTGACTTTTAAGTAAAAATTAGGGAAATTCGCGAGGTCAAATGTATCAAAATACACGACCTATTTCCGCTTTCAAAGTCCGTTCGTTATCAAGTCAGAACACAGGTCGAAAATTAGCAATATTTGACTTCAAAAAATACCTCAAGTGCAATTTTACTATGAAGTAATTTTTAAGTCGTAATTTGGTAATATTATCCTAAGACGAAGACTTTAAATACATTTTTACTTATAAGGCATACTTGAAGGGCGAAATTTGATTATTTTTAAACTAAATAAGACAATCTGACCTAATGCTGGTCAAAATTTCTTTCTTTGCTGCTTGGGGCGATTTATATATTCCTAGATACATTTCAAAAATTTTTCTTTTTCAAATGTTACATATAAGACAAAAGGAAATACTAAAATATCATTCAATGGTCATATAGAAACAGCCGAAGAAGATGATTATATCGAAGTAGTATATATTCCTAATGCCGAATGCTCCGATGAATCCGATATCACTAATAAAGACGAATCCGATGAAGATATATTTACTGATGAAAGTGATTCAAAACTTCATGTACCTTATCCCTTTATCCTATAAAAATGTTATAAAGAATTACATCCCAAAACAACAAAAAATACAAGTTTATTATATAATTGGGAAAATGATGAAAAAATATATGATGAGTCATTATATGATATTTTAATATTGTTAGTAGAGATGATAAAAATAAAATAATATTGAGTTCTTCGTACCAAGTAGTTGAATTAAAAATATAATTACTAATTTAAAATAATGAGTAACTAATGCTACTGCATGAAATGGGACGTGGGCATTCTTCAGACCGTTCAAATATTTTTTTTTATAAGGAAAATCTATGATAAGGGTTGGCGTGTTCGGACAATGTTCACTATTTTCAATGAAAAATATAATGCAATTTTAAACTATTCACAACTGTGTGTAAAATTTATATGCAATACCTATTATCATCCGACATATTCGCATGTTGTTTTAAGTTCGAAGAGTATTTTCGTAAGCAATCAGCTGTGACTCGTAGTACATAGTTTTATACGATTCTCATTTTCTTCCGGCGTATTAAATCTGTCATTTTGAATCTCAAAATTCTGATTTCAGATTTGTGATCAGCGACCTCAATTACCCCCTAGTATTAAGTGTCATCAAAATCGAGTCGATTAACGAATTTTCGCACGCTATATTGGATCCGCCATTTTAAATTTCAAAATTCTGACTTCATATTCGTGTTAAGCGACCTCAAAAACGTAATAACACGTTTTTGACTCACCTAGATTCTTTTTCGAAACATGCTGTCATCTTGGTTAGGCCACCATCTTGGTTGCGCAACCCCGAATTTAAAAAATCCACCAACATAACTTTTAAGTACAACTATCGCTTCTACGATTCTGGTACAGTTTAAGTCATTTTAAAGCCGATATCCGGGACAAAAGTTGTATTTTAAAAAAATTTCTCTGAAAAAATCGTATTTTTTATTTATTTATGCCAAAATGATAAATAAATTGAAATTTTTTACATATTTTGACTGCACCGTTGAAAAGAGTGACCTCGAAAATAGTAGGATAGGTTTCTTTCGATTTTTTTAACTTCGGTTTTACAATTACGAAATTCTCTATTGAAATTGGATCTTGAAAAATGTCCTTTTTGACATTAACGGGTTAATATCCAGTAAATTTCAATTGTATTCATGCGTCAATGAATTAATAAATGCAGTAAATGTAAGTAAACTATAAAATTAAATTTTTCGCATTTAATTTTTTTTTCTACATTATACCGTTCTGAGTGTCTGTGATTGACTTTCACACTGAAGTGTAGCTTTCACACTTACGTTGCGTAAGGAAATGAAAACGTACCGGGCTGCTAAGCGGCAAAAATTAAATGCGAATGTTTAATAAAACATGACTAATCATCCAAAACGCTTAACATGGAAATATGTTAACCAGGAGGATTACCTGAGATTAGAAAGTAAAACCACACGGAGAGAAATGTGAAAGGATGAAACAGTAGGTATTCCTTCGCCACTATAAGATTTGGTGCTGGTTCTGCAGCATGTGTCGCGTGATATCAATCTAAGAAACCCACAGTCTCAGACTGTGAAAACGCTTAGGATGAGACTGCAAAACTGCGATGCTTTCTTCGAGGCTTTCTCCCGCCTAAGTTTTACTTCTTAGACTAGGGCTCTCCTGGACTTTTTTCTAGGAAATTTCCTCCTCTACAAAAAAGGTTTAGTAAATTTTTGCTCTATCTTGCACCGTTTTCGATACGGAAGTAATAGAATGAAAAACAACTTATTCAGCGTCCGACGCCATGTTTATCTTTTGTTTTAAAAACTCGATGTTCTTCGTTTGGCTGTTTATTCAGAGAATACGTCCCAGGAGCGAGCGGCAGAGACAATGATCCATACTAAAAGGCCGAAAAAATTACGGCCACGGATCGAACATTATTTTACATCATGAGTGATCCAGTAAAATACGTAATTTAGAGTAATCAATAAAGTTGCTTTAATATGTCGCTTTTAAGAGCGGTCACTATACATTTTATAATTAGTAATTTTTAAAACAGTAGAAAAATTGAAAAACTGGGAAGAATAGGAAAAATGGATAAAAAATTGTTTAAACGCTTAGGCCTGGTGTTGGACTAATTTTAAATTTAAGGTTTTACCTTTTCGGAAATACACTCAAAAATCAACAGTTATTACGGCAAAATAAAATTTTCGAAATCGGCGTACCGAAATACATTGGAAACGATAGCTACCATGAAAATGGGAGGTGTTACCTTTTCGAAAGCACAACCCGATTTGATGGTTTAATGTCAAGGTCATGCTTGAAGTCATAGTAGGACGTAAAATGTTCTGCCCTTTACGTTTTTGTCATTAAAAATGTGTATTGCCCTTTCTGTTTGAAAAGACAATTTGACCAGGAAATTATACTCTAATAGGTCGTGGTCAGAGTCAAATCTTAGATCACTACTGACCGTCCAGGAAAAAATCTTAAAACCTTTGTGTAAATCTTTTCCCCAAAAATACATTCTTAAAAAGTAAGTTTGCCGTTTCCATACTTTAAATAATCAGGTTTGTGCGTATGTATTGATAAATTAATTTTTACACTAGTTTTCCCCTTACGCTCATCGTAATACGTTTCCCGTCCCGTCTATTATGCCGATCAAATCAAGAAATGTCCAATGCTCTCTCTTATCAAACTCTTCAGCAACATCTAACCATATCCAGTTTGCGCGGAAAAAAATATTGTGCAAACGGTCCAACGGTCCACCTGATGCCACAATACTATCGAAGGCCTAACATGGGCGAGAAACAGTAATAGCTGCTTTGCAGTCTGACCCGAGAATATTAACAATATAATAAATGGTTAGTTGGTGAATCGAGCATCACCTAATATATCCGACTAATCATGTACATTAATATAATTTTTTTAAAAATTTACAAATACGAGTCATTTATAAACCCGGGTAAAAATGATTTATATACGATTGTATAGAATTGTATAGAAATCATATACAATTATATACAATTATATTCAAATGTATATAATTATATATGAATTTTGTCTCTATAGAATTGTATATGGCGGTATGTAAACGTATATGATTGTATACAATTGTATATAAGTATATACAAATATATACATTTGCATATATTTTTCTGTAATATCTGACTATCCCTTGTCAACCAGCAGCTATACGATTGTATATAGTTGTATATAAATATATACAGCTGTATACAGTTATATAGAAATATATACAATAATATACAGTTGTAAATAAGATACGTAAAAAATATAGAATTCCCGATATAAAACGGTATTCTGCAGCCACCGCTGACGTATTTTGCTGTGTCGTTAAATTTACACCAGAATACTATAAATGGTGCATTTAAAATGGCATACGTTCATGCTCGAGTTGGGTATTGATTGGGAGTGTTCGATTTAGGTGGATACGTATACCAATCGTATCTCAAACGTATCCCAATAGTATATACCGTATCCCGCATACCCCATTCGGATGCGGTATACGATTGGGATACGATTGGTGTACGTATTCAATCGAACGCCCCCGAGTATCCGTATTCCGTATCCTTCCGTACACTGTGAAAAGTGAAAGTAAAATTACATTTCCGAGATTTTACAATTTTGATGACATATCCTATTAATTTCGTTGTAAAATTACATTTTTCGCGTACATAACCAACGAAAACGCAAGGAAATTTACCAAAAACATGTAAAATTTACAACGGAAATGTAAATTTACAGCGTAACAGGTGGAAATAAAAATACCAGTAGTATTCGTGATAATTTTACATAGAATGTGTAACAAAAAAAATCGACTTTTTTTTACAGTGTATATATATAGATCATATAGATACATATTTCCTTCATTGGCGTATCCATACAAGCTGAACGAGTGGTGGAGTACACCCAGGTGCATTAATTCGTGCTGTGGTAAGTCGTATAACATGGATAAATTTCTTACGACTCTTGTTACGACAACGGTAAGTAATACACCTGGGTGTACATATTACAGTAGTCCTCCCCTTATTTTAACTTCTTCCCTTAATTTAACTTGTTTCCTTCCTCTACATATTTTAACTTGCCTCCTTCACTCGTCCTACCACTCGACCTGCGCGACCTGTCTGAGCATGCATGCGCATAGACGCGGAACAGGAAGGCAAACACGGCTAACAATTTGTTATCTCTGAGAGCGTTCGAGGTTGGCGAATCGTCTCCTTATCGTCTCCTCATCGTACCAAAAATGGGAATCGCGATTTGCTCCCGTATTCTATCGTTCCCATTTTGGGTACGATAAGGAGACGATAAGAAGACGTGTAAATTTATATACACTTATATACAATTGTATACGTTCATATACAATTATATAGAGACAAAAATGCTATACAATTATATACAATTGTATACAAAATTTCGTATGCAATTATATACAATTGTATAGACCTCATTTTTACCCGGGAAGCAAACAGTGATCGTTGATACTTACAGGATTGAAACTCCCAAAAACATTCCGAACCCTCTGCTGCGAATGCCTTTTAACGGCACCACAAAGGAACACCGCATATTGGGAGTCCTGGCACTTAAGAACAGTGCCGTCATCTCCATGCAGACTTGGCATGGAGTGTTGCTGTCCTCCCAACAGCTTATCATGTGGCGAATGCCATCTTTTAATTGACAGCACAAGGGCTCGCAGGATTCCTGATTGCAGCACGCAGTATGAATTAGTGCATGATTTACATGCACTGGAATCGCACTTCTGTGCTTATTCAGTAATGTGTCCAGATTGCGTCGAAGACGCAAGTGAAACTGTGATTCCTGAAATAAAAGAATTTTTTATAAGTTGTGAAGTATACTCTGTATTTAACCAACTTTAACCACATGGGTACAAATTCTTAAAGTGCTGATTATTGAACATTATTTGACGGCTGATAATAAGTTTCTCGTATTTATTACAATATAAAACGCGAGTTTCATCTGGTTTCAAATTCTCAAAAAAAATTCAACGTGTGCCTCCGAAATATGCTTACGAGTTTAGTATCCAAATGTTATATATGTTCGTATTATCTCAACTGCCTTTAACGTGGAACGATTTAAAAATGTAAAACGTTATTATAAACATTATGTTAAACGAACTAAACAAAAACAAGCAGTAATGGAAACAAGAAATTTAAGATCTTTATAATTGTGTGCATAATTCATATAGTGATAATAATTAGTAACTTATGACAAAGTTTAAACCTCACGAATTTGATAAGCTATCCACACAGATTAGTTATTTTTATAATATATATTATATTGAATAGACTACAATATTAAAATATTATATTCTGGTTGGGTAGTTAACGGCTTTTTTGTATAGAATTCAATTGTTACTGTGTCTGAACTTACCTCATCATTTGGAGCCACGGACATCGCCCCCATTGACAATAGTAATTGGTTTAATTCCAGCTTTTTCCTGAAAATATCAGACAAATAGAATATTATTATTATACATCTCAAATATTATTTCTAAAATAATTATTCGCTAACGTTCTATATTACGAGCGTTATTTTGTTATATGTAGGATGCCGGTGAGCGGGTGATTTAACAAAAGTAAACTTAAATGCTAATATATCTACTATACACACCACTTACAATTTCATTTTTAAGGAAATTGGACAACAAAATTAAACCCATTTTAATATCTAAATATTATTAACTATATATTTTATTTTTATTTTGTTTACAGATTAATAAAAAAAGGTTTGATAACAGTCAATACTCAGAAAACAAAAAAAAAATATCATGAACTCCAAAAAAATATTTGTCCAGTCACGATACATAGCTGTGTAAATGATTTTTCCAGGAAAGAAAAAACATCTTTTAAATCATCGGAAAAAAAATAATTGGCTTAAAAACACAAAAATTTATTGGAAATAACTTTATATTTTCTACACAACAATTTGTTAATCCTTTCTTGAAATCAAGAATTATTTGTGAGTTTTACGAAACAAATTTTTGGGGACCTGAAATAGCAAATTAAGAAAAAATGAATTATTTATTACATGTACAAACAATTATATTAAATCATTCAAATTAGAATCTTAAATTTGCAAAGTTAATTAGAATAACTCTTTTCATACGTTTATATTTCTTTAATATGTGACAAACGCATAATTTAAGTCAATTTTGGATATTAAAGGCTTTTGTTAAAAAAACATGCCCTTGTTAAAAAGTCCGTAATTTTCGCTCGCGTCCAACTTACCGTTCAAGGAGCAAATTAAACAGTGCTCATATTCGGATTCAATTGGGAGAAACTAGAAGAAATTCGGCCATACTAGATTATTTTTAATTTGTTATGACAACTATGAAGTCTCAGTTGCTTTACAACAAATTTCAGATTAATATTTCTATTAATGCATTTCTTTATAGACGCATTTGTCAATTTGCATCATATTCCAACTCATATGCGAAAGTATATTAATGGAATAATATTTCTAATACTTTGTTAAATGATTCCTTCTATATTAAAACTCTTCTTTCCGGATTGACGTCTCTTAATAATATTTTAATTCTAGAGAAAATAGTAGTTTTCGATACAAGGGCGTACGCGTAAAGAACTTACACACACACACGTGTGCCGAAATATTGTTTACGTACGGCATTTTCGTGCGTAAAGTATAATCGAGTGCGTAAAGTTTACTTTACGCACAAGTTTACTTTACGCACCGAAAAAACGTACATAAAAGAATTGTTGTGGTAACTAAACATTTGTTCTTCTAACAGTCCGAATTATTGACAATATAGACCCAACATTTCGATTCATTAGACTAAGAGTTCCGTTTGTTATTGAGTCGAAAAAAAATTTGCCGATATAGAATTGTTACGATTACCATCTCGGTTTGTTCGGACATAACATTGTTGTCAAAAAGGAATGGAGTACATGACAAATGCGTAGCTACGCGGATACAGACAAAAAAATGATAATATTTGGCATACTCAGAAAATAAAAACAGGTTTATGATGAAATCGAGAAGGACATCATGAGCCAAATTAATTACAAAACAGAATAAGACTTTTTTTACTGCAGTAGAACTATTCCCACCGTCATTTAAGGTTAACCCTTCTACACATATATGTATACACGTATAGTAAGTGACTTTTTTTATCTATAATTTGTATCATCGAAAGGGCTTTGGGTGATTTAAGGAGTCGTTGCCTGTGCCCGTATTCTATAAGTCGGTATTAACAATAACGTTAACGTTACTGTCAATAACGACAATATCCTGGACCGTGGTTGGTTGGAATTGTCATAACGTCGACGTTATTCGTAATAACGAGTTACAGAATGAAGGCACTGGGCAGATATGCAAAGTGCTGTTTATTTGAGTATAACGGTACCAGTACACTTAATCGTAGCCTATTTCATCGTCCCCCACTTCATAGTCTTCCTTTTCATCGTCTGGACACTTCATCGTCTACGACACTTCATCGTCTGCACACTTCATCGTCTGGGACATTTCATCGTCCGGGACATTTCAGCGCGCTCCATACTTTCTTGTGTTATGAGCTTTTCTACGTGCACCAGGTTTTCAGGATCGCCGATTACGGGGTCTAGGTGGTGCGCTCCGTAGCTTTTTATGATATTAGCTATTCTACGTGCACTGGGCATTTAGGGTCGACGATTACGTAGTCTAGATAGTGCGCTCCGTAGCTTTTTATGTTATTAGCTCAAATACGTGCATCAGGTGTTCAGAGTCGCCGATTACGGGATCTAGGTAGTGCGCTACGTAGCTTTTTATGTTATTAGCTCAAATACGAGCACCAGGTGTTCAGGGTCGCCGATTACGGGATCTAGGTAGTGCGCTCCGTAGCTTTTTATGTTATTAGCGAAAATACGTGCACCAGGGAAACACAGGTATATATGGACTCGTAGAGCTTGAATCAACCGCTGTCCCTATGTCATGGGGAAACTCTGCCCCCTAGACCCCATTCTTGTACTAATTGAACCTAACTAACCCCCGCAGGGTGTTGTAAGGTTTGCGACGCCACGTGCGACTCGGGGAGCTTGTAGTGCAATAAGTATACTTATTCCCTATAGGGGAAAGTCGAGCAAATCCAACCGGGTTGTACCTACTCTCCCCTGCTCTTTATCTCCCATCACGGTCGGCATTGGGCCACCCTCCTCTACTTATTGCCCTCCATTGGAAAAAAAAATTGTGCATGCAATCAATTAACCATTTCATGGTATATCCGGAGGGATGCATTTTTCACTTGGGTTTACTCACATCTATTGGTTGGAGGTTAGGTTATTATAAAAAGGGGGGTCTGGGGGGCGTAGCCCCCCCCCCAGGACATGGGGACAACGGTGGATCCAAGCTCTCAGAGTTGCACGTGTGTTCGCAAACCTTACAACACCCTGCAGGGGATTAGTTACGTTCAGTTAGTATAAGAAGGGGGTATGGAGGGCAAAGCCCCCCCCCCCATGACATAGGGACAACGGTGGATCCGTTCCCTATAGGGAAATTATATAGAATAGCTAAGAACATAAAAAGCTACGGAGCGCACCACGTAGACCCCGTAATCGGTGATCCTGAACACCTGGTGCACGTATTTGAGCTAATAACATAAAAAGCTACGAAGCGCACTACCTGGATCCCGTAATCGGTGACTCTGAACACCAGGTTTTTAGGGTCGTCGATTACGGAGTCTAGGTGTCGCGTTCCGTAGATTTTCATTTTTATAACTTAAAAACGTGCCCCCGGTGTTTGGGGTTGCCGATCATGTAGTCTAGGTATCCACTTGGTGTTAACCAACGATGACCTTGAAGTCAAAGTTGAAGGTCATTTCAAGGTCAAATCAATTTTAATCTGATAAACAACGGTATCCTTGTCCTTGACCTCGGGCCAAATTTGAAAAAATTTGAAGGTCATTTCAAGGTCAAATCAAAATATGTTCAAATTTGAAGAAAAATAAGCCAAATTTATGTTGACCTTGAAATGACCTGCAACTTTGACTTCAAGGTCATCGTTGGTTAACTCGAAGTCAATACCTAGACCACTTGATCGTCGACCCCAAATTCCTGGTGCATATTTTTTAGTTGAAAATATGAAAAACTACGGAGCGCGATTCATAGACACCGTAATCGCCGACCTTGAACACCTGGTGCATGTATTTGAGCTAATAACATAAAAAGCTACGGAGCGCACTACCTAGACCCCGTAATCGGCGACCCTAAACACCCAGTGCACGTAGAATAGCTAATAACATAAAAAGCTACGAAGCGCACCATCTCGACCGCGTAATCGGTCACCCCGAACACCTGGTGCACGTATTTGAGCTAATAACAATGCTCATAACACAAGAAAGTATGGAGCGCGCTGAAATGTCCCGGACGATGAAGTGTCCCGGACGATGAAATGTCTCAGACGATGAAGTGTCCAGACGATGAAGTGTCGTAGACGATGAAGTGTCCAGACGATGAAACGGAAGACTATGAAGTGGGAGACGATGAAATAGGCTACGATGAAGTGTCCATAAATCGAGTATAACTATAAAATCAGTAATGAAAGTTTTTACACGTAAGGAAAATTTTGGTTTCATATTCAGTGTCGAGTAGTAAATTTGTGTAATTCTCTGTTGTCAGTAACAGTTTCATTGATTTTATGTGATTAGGAGCTTAAAAGAGTTTGTTCCACAGTTTTTTTATTTAGAACAAAATGCTCTTGATTGGTATTGGTAGCAAACAGAAACGTAAATTTCACAAACTGAACTGTTACGGGAATGAATCTGGAACTATCAAAACTGTACGGCTAATGGCACCTTATAGGGCAGCATTAATACTCTCTAAATATAATTCAGCGAAAAACGCTGCAAATCATCGAATAGTACTTAGTACATGTATTTCATGTAAGCCTATTTTTGAGGGTTCCCGGACTTTATTCCCCCGGAGATAATTCCCCGGAAAAAATTTCCCCGGAATAAATTCCCCTGGATTGGGCATTTCGCGGACCTTAGGTAATGCATGGATAATTGATGCGTGCAGTGTTTATTTATCGACCCCCCCCCCCCCCAAAAACTATCCTAACCTAACTTGTAATGAACCTCGCCCTCCCCCCCCCCTAACCTGCCTAAAAGTGTTAATGCGTGGATGATTGATGAGTTCGCTGGGGGGGCTTCGCCCCCCCCAAAACTATCCTAACCTAACCTGTAATGAACCTCGCCCCCCCTAACCTGCCTTTTTTTTATTACTCCTTTGGGCCTAGGAGATATTTTTTATAGAGGTGGGAAAAAGAATTAGTAATATATAGGGAGAAAAGGGGGAGCCATTTAGTAAATATATGTATATTTTTTGTATATTATAGTTTATTTTGTTATATGTTTTGTGGCTACTTCGCGGACTTTATAAAAATCGCTATAAATGAACTCAAAATGAATCATTTTTAACAATAAATTTTGAAATGCATCCTCTTTGTAAGACCCTTCGATATGCGGGTAAATTTATTCCGGGGAAATTTTTTCCGGGGGAATTTTGACGGGGAAATTAATTCCGGGGAATTTTTTCCAGGGAAATAAATTCCGGTCACCTTTTTGAGGACATTTCGTGCAACACGGATGTTAATGCAATGCTACTGTTAAGGTTCTCATAAGGTATATGGAAGGTTTTTATGCTATTAGCGTCATACACTACATTGCATTTTATGAGAATTTTAATTAACAGTTACGTTCAAGCCATATGGGATAAATTTGAATTATGTTTAGTTTCGTATTATTTTATAACTTCCATCTTCTGTAAATGGCAGCCTCACGATTGTTGAAATCGGTTAATTATAACATAATTTCTTTTAATATTAAATTTCAACTTAGGTAAGCTTATAATTCTATACTATAGAAATACTAAAATATTCCAGGCTACTAAGAATAATGCTCTTTAGCGGTTACTACCCATTCCCTTTTAAAACCGTATATGACTGCCTTGAAAAGAAATTTTACGAAACGCCGATAAATATATTCATAATATTATGATTATAACTTGACGCAATGGTTCTAAGTATTTTGCATCGTGGCCTCTTCGTAACTATTGTTTTTGTATCGACTTATTATTAGTATCTTTTAATAATCCAACTGCAAAGCGATAATATAAATCAACAATATTTAGCACTTATATTTAATTATAACATGATGAAATAATATAATTTATTAGAGTTTTTTTTCGTTTAGCTGGATTTGATATTACTAGTAAAAGTTAAACGCAATATTACAATAAGAATGTAAGTTTGATATCGCGTGATTTAGGTAACTAATTATTTGTTTATGCATGTTTAGTTAAAATAACAATCTAAGAAAGATCTGAAGGAATAATTTAAATGTCAATAGGAATTGTGCTTCATGTTTCAATAAAATCCTTTTCTCATTAACGCACGTTTAGGGATGATACGCGGAGAATCGAACTGTATTATTTTGCAGCTTACACTGTAAAAATGTTGCCAAATTACCCAAAACCCATTACATGGTGATGGACATTCTTGTAGATGGAATCAATCTTGCTGTACAAAAATAAATACTTAAAAACTAGCCTACGCAAATAACACACTAAATAACATTAAACCGTAACAATAGACTCCAATATCGCAATTTTACCTAATGAATGGGACAAACAAACAAAAATTATACGCTATTGGGACAATTCAGGAGGATGGGACTTTTGGGACAAACTGGAAGGAACGAAATACAAAGAAAGAAACAATAATATAAATCTAAACATTAACACCATGAGACAGATACAGATGTCAGTGCGGCTGCGGTTGTCCGGATCTGAAATGTGGATGATGTACTTTTTGAGGTACATCTTAACTTATTGACAACATCCCGGTACATTTACGAGGCCGACCGACATTTTTTATTGGGGGGAACCGATTAAACCGATTTCGTCACTTCTTGCTGGGGTGGTTTTCTAGGCCACCCTAGGGGTGACGTGGTTCTCCAAATTTGTAATTAGCAACTGAAATAAAAAAAAAAGGATACGGAAACTCGAAATATGAGGTACTCTAAAGGTAAACGCTATTATTGTAGGGTATTAGGGTCTTGAAGAGGTAGGGTAGCAGGTTGGGGCAAATCTAAAGCAAAGGATGAAAATATGGAGAGGTACTTACAGGAGGAGTTTTAAGTCTTCCTTGTGGGCGTCGAAGTACTTTGATGTTACGAATTACAAAAGGGATTATCAAGCATCTTTTGA
Organism: Trichopria drosophilae; assembly: GCA_030407085.1. Lineage (NCBI taxonomy): Eukaryota > Metazoa > Arthropoda > Insecta > Hymenoptera > Diapriidae > Trichopria > Trichopria drosophilae. The sequence continues at coordinate 11,353,783 of CM059582.1, read as the reverse complement.
GGGTGGCGAAGCCTCTTATTTTGGGAACTAAAGGCCTCACATTATACGTAACTATGTCACCTTTAAACATTGTATCATGGTGGGAATTATATTTATGGTCACCTATGTGATTAGTACTAGAGGGCACTACAATGGGGTTATTAATATTATGGGTGGTTCGCAAAGGAGGTGAATGAAGGTTGGACTTTGGCTCAATAGGGATATCATGTAAAGGGGATTTCGGTACTGGGAAATTGGGGGAAGGACACGTTCCCAATGGAAGCTCAGTGTCCTCAAGATGATTTTGGGAATTCACAGTGCTATTCATCTTTTTTGGGTGAAGTTCTTTAGCTGTTTAGGGATTCGGTTGGGCCAATACTGCGATAAGCAAAGGAGGGGTTTGGATACTGCTCGACTCAAAAATTGGAATGTCAAGTAGATGATGAGAAATAGGGCTGGGAGTAGGGCATTCTGATAAAGTTGGAAATGAATTTAGAGGATTATCAAAACTCAACGATTCGGGACCGGAATCGTTATCATCCTGGAAATTAATAAGATCAATAACGGGTAATGCGGGTTGATCAAATGCTAATGAAATGAGAGGAACGCAAATAGACACTCGTGAAACAATAGAGAGAGAGAGAGAAGGAGGCACTTGAGGAGAGGGAAATGAACTCGCTAAACCTGTAGGGGTTAAATCGAAATTATTATGTTTAGCTGGGTCTGTTGGTATTTGATGAGACGTAAATGGTAATGGTTCCCATTTATCATCAACGCCATGTCCCCAATTAATATTGGTATCAGGATAGTCACGTCGAATTAAATATCGCGTGATACAATGTCGCATAAACTACCACTAGACTAATCCTAAAATGGTCACACAAAAATATTAATTTGTGAACCTCCAAAATGGATCGAATTGAAACTCGTTTCTCTTCATATTGGGCCTTGGTAGCAATTTTAAGGACATGACTACGCAATGGAAATGTTGCAAATGTGGTACCTGGAAAATATATTGAAGGGGTAGGGGTAGGGTATGGAGTAGGGTGGGGGTAGGTACACTTAGGTTTGGGATTCGGGAGGAAACGCAAGTATGAAGGAGAGACTCGAAATAGTAATTGGACGCCATTTTTTGTTATAACCGAATACTTAAAGCAAACAAAAATTTTAAAATAATTTAATAATTAGCAACTCAAAATTATGACTAAATGTAAACGCAAAGGGAACACACGCAAATCAAAATCTAAAATCAAACTCAAAGGGGGGAACGCCAAAATCAAACTCAAAAATCAAAGTCAAATCGAAAACGCAAAGGGGGATAAAAAAATATAATTAAGAGTGCTAATCAAATATTTAAAATGGGAGTAAAATGAGGATTCTACATAAAAATGATAACAAAAATAAATCAAAATTAATCTCTAATAATATTTGAACTCAAATTAAATACAATTTTATAAAAGAAAAGAAAATGGGTATCCAAAACTTAAAAATGAAATGGACATGGAAGCAATGAGATATACATGTGACAAATGATTAGTAGAGGGAGCTGTGTGTTATCGAAAATAGACTAGTTATAAACATTTATTCTACTGATAATAATAAATTCGGAATGGGTAAAAGGGCTCAAATCTACGAGAAATATTAATAACAACTACGAAAAAAAAAAAATAAAACGAAAAATCTAATTTTTACAACTGATAAATTGATTGAATTCGAAAAGGGACAAACGCAATTTTAAAATAACAGGGCTTAGACGGAGGAAGGGTAAAGTGACAAAAGTAGGAAAACGCAAAATATTAAACAAAAATTTACTCTAAATAAAATTAAAAATGAATAAAAGTTACTAAAGTATCGAAAAAAAAATAAAATAGAAGGGAGGACTCAAATATATTGGGTTTCGACAAGAAATACAAAAATAATAAATAAAATATTAAAAATCAAAAAATTAATAAGCAACCGAAAAATTAATGACACACCAGTTGAAAATCAAAAATATAAACCGATAAATTTCAAAGTTATGAAGAACTAAATGTGAGCGTTAAGAATTTAAAATCGAAACAAAAAAAGGTGAGGTGGGGGAAATTTCAAAATTAGTAACGCAAACGGAAATTTTAAAATCAAAACTAAGCAAACGAAAAAGCACAAAATCTATACTCAAATTTTTAAAAATAAATTATTGGGAAAACTCAATAAACCGAACGAAAATCTAATCGAAAAGAATACACACAGCAAAAAAAAAATCAAAACGTTAACTTTATAGGGATATAAAGAAAAATCAATTCAAAATTTAAAACGAGATATTAACGGGTGTAAAATTTAAAATAAAAAAATATTGGAGCAAGGGAACTCTATAAATAATGTAAATCGCAAAGGGGAACTAATGAAATCGAAGAAAAATCTATAAAAATCAATGCCAACTAAAATCGCAAATAAATATAAAATAAACAAAACTCTTGGAAATAAAGAGTTAACGCGAATAAAGGAAAAGTAAAAATCAAAAAGCAAATATCAAATAATAGGGAACCGCCAATTTCTTCGATAATTTAACAGACACCAAAAAGGAAAATAAGGTACCAACTTTGAAAAATTCCGAAAAACTTAAAAACAATTTAAAGTTTCGCAAAAGTTAACTTGCGCACTTCACAATATTCGAAACCGCACTGACATCTGAAAACTTAAGAAAAATAATTTTTTCAATTAATAACACAAAACATAAAATATTAAATTATCCAATATATTAATTATTTGTCTAGAAGGACAGACATGGATTGTGGACGGTTTCAAAAGGGAGCAAAATTTAAAATGTCAAACGGTTACTTCGGCGAATTCCACCTGTATACCAAAGAAAATTATTTCGAATTTCCCACCAGGGATGCCATTTATAACCGCGATTTTCTGGGTCGGGTTATGCGATGCAACATATGTTTGTGAAACAAAAAGATGTTTGAAGGCTAGAATTAAAGAACACGAATCAAACATTCGTAGAGAGTTACCAAACAATGTAATCACAGACCATAAATTAGAATATGATCATGATTTTGATTGGACTAATATAAAAATATTAGACACTGAACAAAACTTTTTTCACAGATTATCGGAAATGTTTCACATTAAACTTCAACCAAATCCCCTCAATAAAAATGAGGACACCCATAATTTAAATATAGTTTGCGAAGACCTTTTGTTACAGATGAAATCGTACTTTCGTTTTCCACCAAAAGATTACCTATAAAAGGGCTGCCTATCTCCAGCATAGGACATTAACGATTTCTTCTCGTTAATCATTACCTCCTGAAGAGGGATCAAAATAGATCCGAAACGTTGAGGTCTCTAGGATATACCTTCCTTTAAGTTTCCTGCATGCTTGGGGAAGAGGTTATCCAGGTTTTAAACAACTTCCTAATTTTTTCATTGGTGTAGGTCTAAAGCCCGGTGTTAAACCACTTTAATTATTTACAATAAATTATTTTTAATATACAAATTTTTAGTTTATAAATTGACTTTCTATGGCGGCTGGATAATTTATGACTTATAGGATTCTTCGACTTATTTGTCAGAAATAGTTAAAATTTTAAATTATACGTCGAATTTCCTCAAAGTGAAGTCCAAATGCCCAAATATTTTTCCTTCTTAGACAAATTTAACTATTTGAGACATTTGGACTTCTAAGGCTCACAGAGTGCAAAGTAATTGATAAAGTTGTGCAAAGTAACGTTAAAGACATACAGTCAACATATTGATGTTTTAAACTCAAACATTAATGATTTAAAGTCGACCTACGAGCTAGCAAGAGTTCAAAACGAACAAGCCTTACAAAGCCAAACAAGTTCAAATGGCCCTGTGCCGTTGATTGTAAATTCGTCGAGACCGCGGAGCATATTCGTACGCTTCGTCAATAAGCAGAAACGTGACGATTTCTTTAAAGCGCGTATTACACGCAAATCACTGACAGCTGATCAAGTTAACTCGTCTCTTCCTGCAGTAAATGTCTTCAAAAATGCGTGAAAGGATGGATATAAGATTGTTAACCTTAGTATGCAAATTGCTGGCCTACAAGACTCCTGAGTATCTGCATGAAAAGATCAAAATGGTTGGCAGGGCGAATGTTAACTATAGAGGTGCTGTGGCGTGCTCGCTTCGATTTCCGAAAAGCTCTACGGCGAAATTTAATGGCGCATTTTCTTATGCAGTAGCAAAAATCTACAATGCGTTGCCTCTTCTTATTAAAGAATGCATTATGCAACCTTTCAAATTTTGTAAATTAATTAAAATGTATTTCGTCAATCATCGATAATTTATTTATTTTCCTGTTTTTTTATGTTAGTGTATGAATTATGTTTACTATTTGGTCATAGAACGATTATGTAATATTTATGTATAAGCAAAAATAATAACTTATGTACTTTGCGTTTTATTGGTATAGTTTAGTGTACTCGTTAATTTAGAATATTTACTAATTTATATTGTGTTTATATATTAAACGGTCAGTCTGTAAAACAGTATTTTTAAGCTTTGACTCGCCCTTTGTCTAGGTTTAAGTTGTATCATTATGTACAATTCGTTTTTCCTTGGCAATAAAGTCGATATTATTATTATTATTATTATTATTAATATAAATAAGTTTTTAAAGAATCACCAATTAATTATATATTAATAATAAATTTATTGATATAAATATGTATCTAATTATATAATAATAATAATAATAAATTGTCTTTATTGGCCAATAAAATATTGAAACATATACAGATCAAGCAACCGTGTACATTGCCAAAAGGCGAGCCACAACTCAAAAAAGTTGTTTTACAGACTGACCTTAAAATAATATAAAGAACAAACATAATTGAGACCAAATAAATTAAAAGATTACATCAATAATATTGATACAAAAATACATTAACAGACCAACAATTGAAGATGTACACACAATATAATGTAGCGCTTCGTAACATATTAATATTCCTATAGAAAAACTAAACATGTATATATATAGCGGACGGGTTAAGTGCGTGACTAAATTAAACAAAAAAGAATAAATACTCAACGCGATTTCAAATTACCGATAATCACGCATACAACAAATCACGATAAAAATATAAATATAAGATAAAACATCGAAGTAAATCGCAGTCTGGATATCAATTAACGTATCATACCGAACGTATTAAATGCTGTAAAAAAAAAGAAAAGCAAAACAAAGGAACGACGAAACCAGATTAAAAACAACAATTTTTTAAATGAGAAATAAAGCAAAAGAATCATACAACCAATCGCTGCCGAAAAAGTTTCTTAATTCCACCAATGAATCTCAGGGGCTGCAACACCATATTTCTCAAATTGAAAGGAAGAGCATTAAATATCTTAGTTATAAATCGAGAAAAAGCTCCATTAAACTTTGATGTGCGACAACTGGGCATCCGCAAAGTAGAAGACACCACTCCTCTATGTGAGACACAATCTCTTCCCAACCAATTCAACCGGGCAAATAAATACTCTGGCGCACCGTTAGCAAGAACCCTACGCATTAACGAAAGCGTCCTCACTTCCATACACTCACGCATTCTCAGCCAACCTGACGTTTCATAATCATGAGAAATGTGATCAAATTTTCTAATGCCAAATGAAAATCTTAAACATGCATTTTGAACAGCCTGAATTCGATTCATATCCTTGACTGTCACACATGGTCCATAGACTGAGATACAATATAATATATGAGGGAGGACCAGTGACTCGCATAGTTTTATTTTCGTGGATCGATTTAATTCGTTTCTGAAAGGATATATAACTGACGTAGTCGAGAATAGGAAACACTTGATTTTTTTGAAATATGATATGAAAAGTTCCAACCACTATCGATAAACAAACCTAGATTTCTTGCTTCATACACAATAGGTATTAGATTTCCTTTCAATGAAATTGTGAACAACTCCATATCAACCTTAGAACGCATATTCTTACTACCAATAAGCAGAATTTTAGACTTCATAGGATTTATAACTAGCGCATTATCATCAGCCCATTTTTCGATACATGACAATTCAGAATTAAATAAGGAGACTGCCTCAGAGCAATTATCAGGATGAAAGGGCATAAAAATCTGCGAGTCATCAGCATAGGTCTTAATGCTGGCGTTGTTACAGCATTCATAAACATCCGATGTGAATATAATGAATAACATCGCACTAAGTTTAGCACCCTGTGGAACTCCACATTTAACAAATTTAGGTGCTGAAGTCACCGTTGAGTTACCCAAGCTGATAACAACTGATTGTGATCTATTAGTCAAGTAGGAGCTAATTAGTCTACAGGAACTCTTCGAAACACCATAAAAAGAGAGCTTTGCTATTAGTAACTCGTGGTTCAAGGTGTCAAAGGCTCGAGTAAAGTCAAGCAGGCCGACTACACTTAATAGATTATTATCCCAGTTGGTTAAAATATCATCTGAAATATCCAGGAGCGCAGTCTCGCAACTAAAAAAACGTCTAAATCCAGATTGAAAGACCGGGAAAAGATCGCAATCATTGAAATGTTTCAGCAACTGTTCATAGCAAACTTCCTCAAAAACTTTAGAAAAGAGTGGTAAACGACTGATCGGACGCAAGTCATTCAATGTTGTAGGTTTCGAATGCTTAGGTATTGGACGAACAGTAGCAATTTTCCAGCAAGCAGGAAATTCATTAGTGCTGATAATAAAATTAATAATGTGAAGAAGCTCAGGCAAACAGTAATTAGCCACTCTCAGAAACATTTCCCCTGAAATTTTATCATTTCCCAACCTGCATAGTTGATTTTCGCAACGATTTCATTTAGCTTTAATAAAGAAATCTCAGAAAACGAAAAAACATTTTTACTGGAAATTTTATTCGAGTGAGGATATTTAAAAGATTCTATAAGTTGCATATTAGGTGTAGTTTGGGGACAATTAATGAAATGATCATTAATAATATCGGGATCATCAAACGAGTTAGGCAGCTCAGTATTCATCATTTTCCCGATCCCCAAATATTGTAACGTTCCCCAAAATTTTTTCTGAGATAAGCTACTGAGATGTTTAAAAAAAGCAGCACGCTCTCTTCTTATTGCTGATGTAGTAAAGTTACGAAGACTCTTATAATAATCGATATCCGCTTGTTCCATAGTTCTCCTCATTCTACATTGAGCTTTGTTTCTTTTTTTAATAAGAATTTTGATCACGTCGGTAATCCATGGTGCTTTAGGTTTCGAAACTTTAATTATCCTTAACGGGGCAAATGCGTCAAATAGATCAATTATTGCATTATTTAAAAATTCCAATTTTCGATTTACACAGTCAAAACGAGTTACTTGATCCCATGGAAAACTCATCGCCGCTAATCTAAACTGCTCAAAATCAAAATTCTTAAAATCGCGCAATTCCAAAAATTTCATATTAATTGGCGACCTAGGGCAATCAACGATACAACCAATTAAGTTATGATCTGCTACCTTAAACCGGTCAGTAGAGAAGGAGTCAAGAACAATAACAGAGCTGGATACCAGTAAAAGATCAATCAGCGTGGACGAGTGTGGTGTAATCCTTGTTGCTTTATTTATAATTTGTCGAAGATTGCATTGGCTTATAAATTCAAGCATTTTTGAGACATCGGTAGAGCTATGGCAAAATAAATTAATGTTAAAATCGCCAAGCAATATAACTTGGTCAAATGTACAATACAACGAGTTGATAAAAGACTGCAAATTATCCAGACATTTAAGAGACACATAAGACGGTCGATAAAAAACCCCTATTACAAAACGACTATTGTGGTGGTTAAAAGAACAAAATAGTTTCTCTAACCCATACTCTTCATTAACATTATCAACTTCAGTACATCTATAACAAGATTTATAATAGATTGCCACACCACCACCGCGTTTTCCAACTCTATCTGCTCTCAAAAGATTATAGTTACTAACAATTAAATCAGACTCAGTAGTAACATCATTCAGCCAAGTTTCAGAAATACATATGAAATCATAGTCTTGAGAGAGCAGAATATCTTTTATAATAGGCAAATGCGCTGTAAGTGATCTCACATTAATATGGACGATGCTGAGCTTATTATTATAATCACAATTATATACATAAGATTTATGAACTACTGGATCCTGGAACGATGTAGAAGATGACGGATTAGACGATGTATCACTTTGGAGTGTTGAAGGACTTGATGTTAATTTCGCTGAGGTGTCTATAGCATTAAGATCATGAAGTCATGCAGCATTGATTTTGGATAAATCATTTTCAGAGGCCAATTCAACCGGCATAGCATTATTGTTCTCCTTATACCATACAGTTCCTTTCGATACATAAATGGATTTATCTTTCGAATCCTTGATAAGCTCCCTGGCTTGTTTCTTTATTTTTATTGCTTCTGGTGAGAGCCACTCATTAAGAAAAACTGCGCTATTAGGCAAATCATCGTTTATTTCATTCGCTGTCAACGATTTCCTCCTACGAATTGCGCGCAAAAAATCAGTCCTAAGTTGGAAATTCGAGAACTTTGCTAGGATAGTTCTAGGTCGACTGGAACTTGCAGCATTTGAAAGCATTGCATATATCTGTTAATATTATAAATATTTATATAATATCAGTCATATTAATTATGACTAATTGCTTATAAATAAGTTTTTTAAGAATCACCAATTAATTATATATTAATAATAAATTTATTGATATTAATATGTATCTAATTATATATCTGTTAATATTATAAATATTTATATAATATCAGTCATATTAATTATGACTAATTGCTTATAAATAAGTTTTTAAAGAAATTTATTATTTATATATTAATTATTTTTCTAGAAGGACAGACATGGATTGTACGGTTTCAAAAGGGAGCAAAATTTAAAATGTCAAACGGTTACTTTGGCGAATTCCACCTGTATACCAAAGAAAATTATTTCGAATTTCCCACCAGGGATGCCATTTATAACCGCGATTTTCTGGGTCGGGTTATTAAATAATTAAAAGAAATAGAAATTGACAACAAATATATTTAAAATTTAAAAAATACTAAATAAACAATTAACAATAAAAATAAATGGGAACGCAAAGGGATAAATTTAATTGGGATTCGGGAATTCGACGCGAAGGTGAAATTACTTTAAAATATGACCGAAGTAACACTAATATAAAAATGGAAAATATGAAGGAAAGGGGAAATTACGGAAACGCAACTTAAATCTACTTACTTAATCTAATCCTCAAATATTCACAAAATCTGGAAAGCACTAAACACAAATATTTTATACACAAAATTAAAATATATTATAAAGAAACATAAAATATATTTTGTAAAGAAACATTCTTTGAAATAGTAATGATCACTTCGTATAAACACCAGGTTTTACATTCCAATCTCAGGTAATCCTCCTGGTTAACACATTTCTATGTTAAACGTTTTCGATAATTAGTCATGTTTTATGAAACATTCGCATTTAATTTTTGCCGTTTATCAGCCCGGTACATTTTCATTTTGCTGACGCAACGTAAAATAAATACTACACGGTATGTAGAAAAAAAATTAAATGCGAAAAAATTAATTTTATAGTTTACTTACATTTACTGGATTTATTAATCCATTAACGCATAAATACAATTGAAATTTACTGGCTATTAACCCATTAATGTCAAAACGGACATTTTTCAGGATCCAATTTCAATAGAGAATTTCGTAATAAAACCGAAGTTAAAAAAATTGAAAGAAACATATCCTACTATTTTCGAGGTCACTCTTTTCACTGGTGCAGTCAAAATATGCCTAAAATTTCAATTTATTTATAATTTTGACATAAATAAGGGTGATTCTCCCATAAAGGACAAATGACACGTTCTTGACATTTTTTCTGAAAGTATTTAAAATTATTAAAAATTATGACGGTTATATGATAGTATTTATCAATGTTTATGCGAATCTCGAACAGGAGTTCCTGGTAGTTCATCCGTTTTTGTCTTCTTTGCTGACTATGCTTGTCTCTGCTGGGTGCAGATAACTCGATGATGAAAATGGAATTTTCATCGAAGTCAACAAGTATGATGTCAGGATTATCGGCTGCTCGTCTGAAATGATTAATTCCAATATATCCGGCATAATTCATTTCCGACTACGGATTCAATATCAGTGTCTCAACATGACATCTACACGACCTACAAAGCGGGCTCGGTACCAGCTTGGCGTAAGATGGTATGGTGGTACGCTAAGGTGGGCTTTAACTCGATTTAACCCAAAGGCACCTGAAATTGTCCTTTTGAATTTGATTCTAGATGGTAAACACATGATTTTCCAGCAAAAATGAAAATAATTGCCGGGGCCGTTTTTGGAAAATATCGATTTTAAGTTGTAAAATCATGAAAATTCAATTTTACATTATAAATTTTCATTTTAGGAAAAATCTTTTTATGCAAAAGTTACAGATATTTAAAAAACGGAATATTTTTATACTTAAGCTACCTTTTGTACAAACTATAATTTTAGAAAAAATCGAAAAATTGAAATTTTTACGCATACTTTACATACATACGAATTCCCACTGCATGTAAATATTTTGACGTTGCTATGGTCTTGTTTATAAATAACCTCAAATGTTAATTTGTCTCTTGTAAAACGGAAATGAGAATGTTTAAAAGTAAAGCTTTTACGCACGATGAAAGTCGGTTGAAAGAGTGCTTATTGTGTTTGGAGAAAAAGAAAGATATGTATGCGATAAAAAATAAATTGAAAAGTGATATGCATGCATTTTTTCAAAACTATAAAGATAATGATGCTATACCAGCAGCTTTGTGTAGTTCGTGTAAGAGACGTTTGTATAAAGTAAAGAATGGAGAAAACATCAATTTAGAATTGCCAGATTTAGCACAGTTTATACTCCCAAAAGTTACAAGATCTAAACAGGATTCAAAATGTAGTTGTAAAGTTTGTGAAATCGGTCGAAGCTTACCCACGAACATTGCAGGAAAAGGGAAAGATTCTAGCAAGTGCGAGATCGAATGCGAAAATGGTGACAACTTTTTTAACTTTATTTTTTTAATATTATCTCCGCAATTATAGATTGTACAAAAAGTAGTTTAAATAACAAATATTCCTTTTTTAATTATCTGTAACTATTGTGTAAAAAGATTTTTCCTAAAATGAAAATTTATAATGTAAAATTGAATTTTCATGATTTTACAACTTAAAAGCGATGCTTTTAAAAAAAGGCGTCGGCGATTATTTTCATTTTCGCTGGAAAAACATGTGTTTACCATCTAAAATCAAATCCAGAAGGAAAATTGTAGGTGCCAGAACCTTTGGGTTAAATCTAATTAAAGCCCACCGTGTAAGATATTCACGACCCCATCCTGGCGTGCAAAGATAAAACCATTGGTCCCGGATTTCAAGCTGGCTGACGTTAAGAACGAGAAGGATTATCCATGGAAAGGCTTGCCGATGCGGATGTGCCTTCCCTCTTAACTCTTTTTTGCCTGAAATCAGAAAAGCAGGTACATCAAATCCAGCACAGTTTCTGAAGTGAAAATAATTTTTTTTAATTTTCGAAATATACCTTTCCTACTATTTTCAAGTGTGCTCTATCGATTCCCGTCGAGAAAATGACGAAATAATAATTATTTATGCAAAAATTTTGCAAAATAAAAATCCATGATTTTTAGGTCATTTTTTTTCATTTTTTCAGATTTTCTCCCCCAAAACGGGGAACAATCAATGAAACGCGTACTTAAAAAGTGATCCCGATTGTTGAAGATAAATAATATACTGGTAGAATATTTTTCAGAAGCAATGGCCGATTCAAAATGGCCGCGGAACGAAAAAAATTTATTCAAAATTATTAATTCCTTGAAATAGAGATCTTGGAAACTTTTTTTGAGTTTTATAATGATGATATAAATATTGACTGGTTATGCACGAACGTGTATAATATTCGTAATTATCGAACACATATTTTCAACTTTGAAACAGATTCATGCAATAACGTTGGATATGAGCGATGCGATTTACATACGGTGGCCATTACGGATTCGCCATTTTGAATTTATCAACTCAAAATTATTATAATCTTCGTACATAACCAGTCAATATTTATATTAAAAACCAGTAATAACCTTACATCGTTAGTGTTGAAATATGCAAGTTTTCCCGATTCTCACCGCGAGAAGGTAGACGAACATTGAGAATGATATTTTTTTATTTTAATTTTTTTGTTTTTTTTTTTTTAATTTTTTTTGTATTTTTCTCTATCAAATCTCATCGGAGCTTATAAACGTTAGCAAGATTATTAATTTGTTTGCTGCTTTATGCAAGTCTCACAAAGATATAAGGAACACTTGATACAATATTTCCTCGTTCTCACTTTGCACCTATAATTATCTAGAAAAGTTTAATAATTTTTTTCCTCCAAAACTATAGACTACAGAGAAAAATTTTTTAGAATATATTTGACTTAGAATTAGTTAAAGAATACTCTCAAATTTTTTCAAATTTTTTAAATAACGTTTCAAAATTTTGATTTTTTGAATTTTTGAAAAACCAAAAATTGCATCAAAATATTCTAACAGAATTTGAGGGTATTCTTTAGCCAGTTCTAAGACATTTTTGTTCTGAGAAAAATTTCTCTATAGTCCATAGTTTCCGAGATAAAAAATTGTAACTTTTAAAAAAAAATTGTCATTGCGGCCGCCATTATGGGTGCGCCAAGCTTTAACAAAAATTGTTTTCCTCCACAACTCTTTAGTACAACTATCGGGTCCACCGTTTACGTGCATTAGAAGCCGGTGGAAGCGCAGAATTTAAAAAAAATTTGCATTCATTGAGGAAAAATGTCGTAAAAAAAAACGATATTTTTACAAAAAACATTAAAAATCTAGTGAAAAGACTTATTTTTAAATGTTCTAAACCCGATTATCGAGAAGAGCGACCTCTGAAACGTCTAGATACGTTAGTTTAGAAAAAAACAAAAATTATTTGTACAATTTATAAATTTAAGTAGTTGAAATAGACTTTCAGGACTTCTCGGCGTTAAAGGGTTAACCAGGAGGATTACCTGCACTGAGAGAAGTTTAGGGTAGTAGGCACCCTAATAAGCTAGGGCACGGGCGGTCCGAAAAATAAAAACCGGGATTAAACCGCGATTAAAAATTGTGGGCGTTAAAATAAAAATTTGTTCCTTCTGCATCATCTTTGTTTTAGCATTAAGAAAGTGTGTATACAACATCTACATAGTTAAAGTATTGAATTATATTAAAATACTCGATTGCAGTATAAAAATTTGTGTTATTTTCATATTAACGCTTCCGTATCGAAAACGGTGCTAGATAGCACAAAATTGTACTAAACCTTTATTGCCGAGCACAAAATTTCCTACAAAAATGTCAGTGAGGGCCCTAGTCTAAAGACAATAGTTTAGCCACAAATAACGACATTATTTCATCTTAGAAGTCAACGGCGATCGATCTATAACCTCAAAAATTTTCGATGCAACTTTAAGCATTATGTATGGCTAAACTATTGACTTCAGATTAGGGGTCTCCGTGATATTTTTGTAGGAAATTTCGTGATCTATAAAAAAGGTTAAGTACAATTTTATGCTTTCTTGCTATCTTGCTATCTTGCTATCTTGCACCATTTTCACGACGGAAGCGTTAATATGAAAATAACACCAACTTTTGTACTTCAGTTGAGTTTTTTAATATCATTAAATACTTTAACCGTGCAGAAGTTGTATATACACTTTCTTAAAGCTAAAACAAAGATGGTGCTAAAGAAAAGAAATTTTAATTTAACGCCCACAATTTTTAATCGCCGATTAATTGCGGTTTTTATTTTTCGGACCGCCCGTCTCCTAGCTTAGGGTACCTGTTACCCAAAACTTCTCTCAGTGTGAGATTGGAAAGTAAAACCAGGTGTTTATAATAAGCAATCATTGCTATTTCAAAGAATGTTTCTTATAAAATATACTACCTGAACTTATGAGTATGGCGCCATTTCCGATGACAATGTCTACAATAATAAACCAGACTGTTGTCTCAAATAATCAAAGATATGTATATTGCTCATTAATTTCCCATAAACCACGTGGGAAGGGTCGATTCCTCCCTCATAGTTACCTGCATGTTTTGCTGCTAACATAAATGTTCACTAATTATTCCAAAAGATACCGAAATGATTGAGGTATTCCTTTTTTATCTTTTCGGTTGTACTAATCAAGGATCTTTGATATGATATCTTAGGTCATTACATGCACAGTTAAAAATGTCATGAAATTTAATGCATATTTAATGTACTTTTTGTCATTAATTTTTCTCGTGGTATGTATAGATATACATTGTGCAGAATTAATGTAAATGAGCTGGAAGTTTTTTGGCAACATGCTTAAAGTGTAAGATGCAAAATACAAAATAATACAGTTCGACCCTCCGCATGACATCATCCTTAAACGTGCGTTAATGCAAAAAGGATTTTATTGAAACGTGTAGCACAATTCCTATTGACATTCAAATCATTCCTTCAGTTCTTTCTTTGATTGTTAATTTAACTAAACATGCATAAACAAATAATTAGTTACCTAAATCACATGATATCAAACTGACATTCCTATTGTAATATTTAATTACTTTTTATGACTATTTTCGAAAGACATCATGACGCGAAAAAGATCCATAACATAGATTTCGTTATTGCGTTTAACTTTTACAAGTGACATCAAATCCAGCTAAACGAAAAAAAACTCTAATAAATGATATTACTTCGTCATGTTAGAATTAAATATAAGTGCTAAATATTGTTGATTTATATAGTAGCTTTATATTAACGCTTTGCAGTTGGATTATTAAATAATAATAATAATAATAAGTCTATACAAAAACAATAGTTACGAAGAGGCCACGATGCAAAATACTTAGAGCCATTGCGTCAAGTCATAATCATAATACTATGAACTATAAATAGAACAATTGTATAAAAGGAGTAGGCAAGACGGAAGAAAGATTATTAATTTGTCATATTTTTGCAGTATGATTTATTGGTGTACACGATCTCATCGGAAGCGACGCCATACTCGTAATTTGATGCAGTGCTTTCAAATAGCGAAGATAAATTATTACAAACACCTGGTTTTACTTTATATTTACAAGTAATCCTTTTTAACATATTTGTTTGTTTGATGCCCTCGACGACTCATGTTTTATGAATATTCGTCTTCAAATTTCACCGTTTAGCAGCTGGTTACATTACCAAATGAATTCAGAAATGCTATGCTTAAGGGCAAAAATTAAACGCAGACTCTGTGATCATTTTATATAATCGATAAAAAACTATTTGTTCGTCTTTAACTGTATCAACATTAGATAAATATTCTTTATGTTTTAGATGAGTTCTGTTGAAATATTTTACCATTCGTCGAAGTAAGTTGAACGACTATAATTTACATTATTTTATGCATTCAAAATTATAGTATAAACAAAGAATTATGTTTATATTAGAATACGAAGTGATTGTTATTTAGTTAAAAAAAAAATCCGAAATACAATTTATACCGTACAGTTTTTTGCTGTAGAACATAAAACATTCAGTGTGCAACTTTTTTATTTTGTTTGCCGTTCTTGATATAGTTTAGCAATTATGTTTATTCCAAAAGTACGGATACCTGACGAAATAGGATTTCCATTTAGAAAGAAATGCTGACAACGGGTGTAATCCCAGGTACCTTAACTACCCCTACCTTCATATTTTTGACCATTAAGTGGGTGTAACCTGACCATAGGTTAGGCAGCTTATCACAGCCGACTTTTCCCGCCCATCTCGACGAAACTTACAAGTTCAATCGAAGCAATTCAACATTTAGTAAGTGACCATCATCCGTAGAGAGCAGCCGTAGCCGATCGCTGAGATATTAGTCGGCAAAAAAAAACTGTAAGTAAATTTTTGTGCTATTTATTAATTGAATATGTTATACAATCCGATATTACTTCATCATGTTCTAAATAAATAAAAGTGCTAAATATTGTTGATTTATATTATCACTTTGCTGTTGGATTATTAAAGAATACTTAGAACCGTTGTGTCAAGTCATAATTGTATTATAATATTATGAATATATTTATCGGCGTTTCGTAAAATTTCTTTTCAAGGCGGTCATATACGGTTTTAAAAGGGAACGGGTAGTAACTGCTAAAGAGCATTATTCTTAGTAGCATGGAATATTTTAGTTTTTCTATAGTAAAGAATTATAAGCTTACATAAGTTGAAATTTGATATTAAAATAAATTTGAATCTAATTATAGAGATGAACTGTCATTTTTTTAAATATAAAGTTATAAAGTGATGTCCTACACAGTTCAAAATTTAAGAAAAAGAACTTCAATAAAATTCGATAGTATTGAAGCTTCGAGCGATGCTCTTGTACGATGCCCCTGAGGAGGACCTCCAACAAGGTCGAAACGTCGGGCGCGAAAATAAAATTCAATACTATCGAATTTTATTGCAGTTTTTTTTCTTAAACTTTGAAATGTGCAGGCCATCACTTTATAACTTTATATTAAAATAAATTATGTTATAATTAACCTATTTCAACAATCGTGAGGCTGCCATTTATAGAAGATCGAAGTTGTAAAATAATACGAAACTAAACATAATCCAAATTTATCCCATATGGCTTGACTGTTAATTAAAATTCTCATAAAATGCAATGTAGTGTATAACGCTAATAGCATAAAATCCTTCCATACACCTTATGAGATCCTTAACAGTAGCCTTGCATTAACATCCGTGTTGAACGAAATGTCCTCAAAAATAGGCTTACATGAAATACATGTACTAAGTACTATTCGCTGATTTGCAGCGTTTTTCGCTTTTTTTCATATTTAAGAGAGTATTACTGCTGCCCTATAAGGTGCCATTAGCCGTACAGGTTTGATAGTTCCAGATTCATTCCCGTAACAGTTTAGTTTGTGAAATTTACATTTCTGTTTGCTACCAATACCAAGCAAAAGCATTTTGTTCTAAATGAAAAAACTGTGGAACAAACTCTTTTAAGCTCTTAATCACATAAAATCAGTGAAACTGTTACTGACAACAGAAAATTGCCCAAATTTACTAACCTTAAATGACGGTGGGAATAGTTCTACTGCAGTAAAAAAAATAAAATCTTATTTTGTTTTATAATTAATTTGGTTCATGATGTCCTTCTCGATTTCATCATAAACCTGTTTTTATTTTCTGAGTATATCAAACATTATCATTTTTTTTGTCTGTTTCCGCGTAGCTACGTATTTGTCATGTACTCCATTCCTTTATGACAACAATGTTATGTCCGAACAAACCTAGATGGTAATCTTAACAATTTTATATAGGCAATTTTTTTTTCGACTCGATAACAAACGGAACTCTTAGTCTAATGAATCGAAATATTAGTTCTATATTGTCAATAAGTCGGACTGTTGGAAGAACAAATGTTTAGTTACCACAACAATTCTTTTTTCTCCAGAATTAAAATATTATTAAGAGACGTCAATCCGGAAAGACGAGTCTTAATATAGAAGTAATCATTCAACAAACTATTGGAGATATTATTCCATTAATATACTTTCGCATACGAGTTGGAAATATTGGAATATGATGCAAATTGACAAATGCGTCGATAAAGAAATGCATTTATAGAAATATTAATCAAACATTTGTTGTAAAGCAACTGAGACTTCATAGTTGTCATAACAAATTAAAAATAATCTGGTATGGCTGTATTTCTTCTAGTTTCTCCCAATTGAATCCGAATATGGGTACTGTTTAAGTTACTCCTTGAATGGTAAATTTGGACGCCAGCGAAAATTACGGACTTTTTAACAAGGGCATGTAAAAGAATGTTTTGAAAAGCCTTTAATATCCAAAATTGACTTTACATTATGAGTTTGTCGCATATTAAAGGAATATAAACGTATGAAAAGAGATCTAAAAGATAAAATGTTACTAAATTGTATATTAGAAAAAACTTTTTTTTTTATAACCAAAGTTTATATAAAAAAAAACGCTTGTCTTCTATAAATTCTTAAAAATGGGTATAAAAAGAATCCAAATAATCTCTGCAGAATATCGTTCTTGAAACGACTAAAAATATCGTCAATTTTATAATAAATTCTTACTCATTTTATATTTATATTATTTTTGAAATTATTCTAATTAACTTTGCAAATTTAAGATTCCAATTTGAATGATTTATTATAATTGTTTGAACATGTAATAAATAATTCATTTTTTCTTAATTTCCTATTTCAGTTCCCCCAAAATTTGTTTCGTAAAACTTACAAATAATTCTTGATTTCAAGAAAGGATTAACAAATTGTTGTGTAGAAAATATAAAGTTATTTCCAATAAATTTGTATGTTTTTAAGCCAATTATTTTTTTTCCCCGATGATTTAAAGGATGCTTTTTCTTTCCTGGAAAAATCATTTACACAGATATGTGTCGTGACTGGACAAATATTTTTTTGGAGTTCCTGATATTTTTTTCGTTTCTGAGTATTGACTGTTATCAAACCTTTTTTATTAATCTGTAAACAAAATAAAAATAAAATATTTAGTTAATAATATTTAGATATTAAAATGGGTTTAATTTTGTTGTCCAATTTCCTTAAAAATGAAATTGTAAGTGGTGTGTATAGTACATATATTAGCATTTAAGTTTACTTTTGTTAAATCACCCGCTCACCGGCATCCTACATATAACAAAATAACGCTCGTAATATAGAACGTTAGCGAATAATTATTTTAGAAATAATATTTGAGATGTATAATAATAATATTCTATTTGTCTGATATTTTTAGGTAAAACATGGAATTAGACCAGGTCCTGTTGTCCATGGGGGCGATGTCCGTGGCTTCTAGTGATAAGGTAAGCTCAGCCATAGATAATACAAACATATATAACATTTGGATACTAAACTCGTGTGCGGGTCGAAAAACCGACAAATCAAAAAGCCGACACGTTAAAAAACAGACAGTCAAAAAACCGACAGTCGAAAAACCGACACATGAAAAAATAGACACATCGTCAGGAGAACAGTCATTCTTTGAACTGTTGGTTTTTTTACTGTCGGCTTTTCGATTGTCGGTTTTTTTACTGTCGGCATTTTGATTTGTCGGTTTTTCGACCAGCACCCCTAAACTCGTAAGCATATTTCGGAGGCACACGTTGAATTTTGCATTTTGAGAATTTGAAACCAGATAAAATTCGCGTTTTATATTGTAATAAATACGAGAAACTTATTATCAGCCGTCAAATAATGTTTAATAATCAGCCCATTAAAAATTTGTTCACGTGTGGTTAAAGTTGGTGAAATACAGAGTATGCTTCACAACTGATAAAAAATTCGTTTATTTCAGGAATCACAGTTTCACTTGCGTCTTCGACGCAATCTGGAAGTATTGCTAAAAAAGCACAGAAGTGCGATTCCAGTGCATGTTAATCATGCACTGATTCATACTGCGTGCTGCAGCCGGCAATCGTGCCACGAGGACCTGTGCTGCGAAGTAAAGGACGGCATTCGCCACATGAGAAGCTGTTGGGAGGACACTTCATGCAAAGTCTGCATGGAGATGACGGCACTGTTCCTAAGCCACGCGGAGCAGTGCCAGGACTCCCGATGTGTGGTTTTTCTTTGTGGTGCCATCAGAAAACATTTGCAGCACCGGGTTCATAATGTTTTTGGGAGTTCCAATCCTGTAAGTATCAACCATCACTGTTTGCTTTATAAATGACTCGTATTTGTAAATTTTTTTAAAAATTATATAAACAAGTACATGATTAGTCGGATACATTAGGTGATGCTCGATCCAACGACTAACCATTACTAACTAAACTAAACACTAAAGTCCTTGTTATTATTACTATTATTATTATTAATAGGCAATAAGTTTGTAGATCAAAGAAGAATTGAAAGATTCTGCTGTAATGCATGTTCACAAAATTGGTATCAAGAATAATTTCATAAGGTCATTAAAACTTGTGATTTTATCTAGTATGCTTTATTATTTTTCTATTAATGTTTAAGTTTGATTGTATTATTGTTTCAATTTGCTTGACATCGTTTTATTTTTTTGCAGTTGACAAGATGATACCCTTCGCATCAAAGGTGGAGAGGATTTACATCCTAATCTTAAAAACGAAATAGGAAGACATCGATGGAGATATACACCCCCCAGCCAGTCTGTAAAACAGCTATTGCTGTAAATCTCCCTTTGGAATTTTTGTTATTTCTATGTTGTAGCCTTATTTGTAAATGTTAATTAAGACGTTATTGTTATTGTTATTATTATTATTATCATTATATACATATAAATACATTTATTTGAATATTTTAACTTTGTAAATATATAACGTGAAACAATAAATTGTAACTTTACCTTATTAACTGTTTGTTATTTCGTTAGTTCAGCATGTCTAATTACTTTATATTTTGTTCATATTGTGTTTGGGAGCTGTCGGCGATTATCATTGTCATAGGCGACGTGCCGATTCATAATATAACACTAAAGGGAAACGAAACAGCTTTGGACTTGATTAATCAAATGGAAGATCCCCTGATGATAGTTCTTCAGCATGAAATTCAGGGGAAGAGGACATTTTTTAAAAACGCGGCGGAGTGAGGGGCACTTCGGTCTGGTATTCAAAGTGTGACGTAGTGGTGCGCAGGAGGGTGAATCGGTCATCAAGCTGTGTCCAGTGCGTCTCGGGGGCAACATTCGGAGCGAATAACTCCGTATTTAAGAGGAAAGGCACAACGGCAAGCCTTTTCATGGAAAATTAATCATTTTTGCCTTTTAGTATGGATTGTCTCTGCCGCTCGTTCGTGGGACGTGCAATTCCTACTCGGTCACAAATTTTTCTGTTGGGCCATAAATAAAATTGGGCCAAAGGATGCTTATTTTTCGAGACATTGCGTCTGGAAGTTTTTAAGAAGCGAAAAATTGAAAGGTACAGCGTTGGTACAATCATCTTTTTCGCGTATCTGTTACTGAAGTTCTTAGATTTAGTATACGCTATACCACATTGCAATATAATCCGTATTGTGTTTTTTATCAGCAAAACCCCTAAAGATCCAAGGTTTTGTGGTTATTTTTACTTCGACCCAGACCAAGTATGGACGAAGTATTGAATTTGGTCACTTCGGGCATAAAAATTACCCTATAGTTGTTCATCAAATGTCGACGTTTCGGACCCTAAGAAACCCAAATCAACAATAAAAATTGTTTTTTTTTAAATACGCGTCTTGGCAAAACTTGGATCTGATTAGATTTTGGGGCAGATCCATCAGTCCATTACTAAAAACAATTAACCCAATTAAGTTCCTTCGTAGTTTTTTGCGTTTATTTTGAAAAATACAAATTTTATTAAAAATGTTTCAAATACAAAAGATGCCTGAAATTCTCTACAAAAAAGGTTGTATGCATGTTCTTCCTAAAGTCAACGATAATGCCATAAAAACTGGTTTAAAATGCTTATGACTATTGTCTGAAAAAGTATTGAATTTGGTAACCTCGGCAAAAAAATTACCCTATAGTTTTTCATCAAATTTCGACGTGTCGACTCCCTACCCCCCAGGGGTAGTCTTCACCAACCCCTCGGGCACGGTGATCACCTATGGGCGCATAAAGACGAAAATAACTAAAGGGTTTTTCAAAAAGAGCGCTTCAACTTCTTTTTTGAATAAAACACGAACGGTTTGACTTTTGAAGTAACTTTTTTTTTTATTTTCGAATGTAAACATATACATTTAAGAATGAAACTCGATTTCTTTTGCATGACCACCGCGTGCACGTTTTACGAAGTCCAATCGTTGAACCCAATTTTCGACCACTTTTTCGCATAAATTGGGTGAAATTTCAGACGCCGCCGGCATGTATTCCGCCCCAAACAGTGATTTTTTGGGGATGCAACGGTGCCTCATGAATTACGTGTGGGTTGCTTTCTGTCCAGTAACGCATATTTTGCTTGTTTATTGACAAATCCATTTAGCCAAAAGTGAGCCTCATCGCTGAAGATGATTTTTCGATGGAAATCTGCATTATTTTCGAATTGCTCTTGGGTCCAATTCACGAATCGGCGTCGCTTCAAATGGTCAAACGGCTTTAGTTCTTGTGTCAGCTTGATCTTATACGGATGTAAGCCAAGATCTTTACGCAAAATTCGCCACAATGACGTCACTGAAAGGCCCAATTGTTGCGAACGTCGTGTGAGCGACACATTCGCGTCTTCTCCAACTGAAGCGCTAGCGGCTGCGATGTTTTCAACACTTCGAGCACTTCTTGCTCTAACGGGCACCGGAACATTATGTAGCGAAAATGTAGACTCAAATTTTGCCACTAGACGATCGATTGTCGAACGGGATGGCTTGTTAAATGGACCGTGAAATGACCGTAATGCTCTTAAAGTAGTAACAACAGAACGATTATTTTGGTAAAAAATTTGAATAATTTGCAATCGCTGTTCAAGTATGTAGCGTTTCATGATGAAATGTATACTAATGAAGTTTCCAAATAACAAAAGAACAATGAAAAATACGGTGTCGTTGGGCGCCCCTATCGGAAAAAAGTTGAAGCGCATCTATTGAAAAACCCTTTATTTCGATATGACTAAAAGATGTCTTATTATAGTATCTACAAGATATCCGTCAGAGATCTTTTCGACACTTTCAAGATATCTTTGACGAATTATATGTATATACATTAGGGTGGTTCAAAAAAACTACATTTTTTTTAAGTCTTACCCCCGAATATCGTCTAAATAGCGAAAAAATGCACCCAGAATTTTTACAGATTTCTAAGAAAAAATTTATAGAGGTAGCTCTGTCTCCTTTTGTGCAAAAATCAATAAAATTATAAATTTAATTTTTTTAACGCGTGAAAATATCAACATTTTTTTACGTTATCAACTGTAAACTTCATCAGTGTTATGAACAACAAAAGTCACATTTTTTATGGCATCAAAAATAATGTTCTAAAGACTATACGGAAATAAATTATTGAAAAAAACACGTTCAAAAATATTTGAAACCCTTCGCATGATACACCTGTTCGATATCGAAAAAAGTAACGTGTTTTCGATATCGAACAGGTGTATCATCTGAAGGGTTTCAAATATTTTTGAACGTGTTTTTGCCTCCTGATTACGAATATGACGTCAGAAATTAGCGTTCGGCCATATCATCGCCGCCTTTGCACACTTCCCACTTCAAGCCAATCGGAAATATTATAACGTGGTCGATGTACCAGTATCCACTATAATTACGATTAATTAGATTATAATTTTCAATAGTATTGCATATTAACAGCATAATTTACAAGTAGATTCATAATATATATATATATGTTTACGTTATTCACTTTGCTCTGCAAAATTTAATGACAGTCGTGACAAGGTAAATCGAGACTGATTTACAGTTTCGATTTACCTTGTCACGACTGTCAATAAATTTCTGAAGAGGGCTTTCATCAACGGCCGAAACGTAAACTAAGTGTAATAGTTTATTTGAAAAACGTTCAACAAGACCGTCTCTGCCGAAAATCCTCAATTTCAATGTATATCTTCATCAGAACACCTATAAAATGCTAGAAATAATTTGGCAGCCCTTAACAACGTCCCGTTTTCATTTTACTACTTCTTTACAGCCATCTTAAATCTGTCGTTTTGAAATTTCAAATTCATAGCTCATATTTGTGCCCTGCAACCGACAAATGACTTTTGCGTAATATGTAAAAAAGTACATAACATTTATAACCCTTCAGACGATACAACTGTGCGATATCGATAAATGTGCAACGTGATATCATTTGGTCTTTTATGGCAATGCGGGGATAAAATCCCAAATTTTGCTCTGATTCAGTTGTCATCCACACCACATTGGCTGAAGATTAAGTTAGTATAAAACAGGTGTGCCGGTCTGGCGTCAGCCCCCCCCCCCCAACATGCACGCATTTTCATTTCGAATTCTAATGCTCCACCTAGGAGATGCTTACGTGCTTTGGGGGGGGGGGCAGCACACAGAACCTCCTTGTTTGGCTGTTTATTCAGAGAATACGTCCCAGGAGCGAGCGGCAGAGACAATCCATACTAAAAGGCCGAAAAAATTACGGCCACGGATGGAACATTATTTTACATCACGAGTGATGCAGTAAAATACGTAATTTAGAGTAATCAATAAAGTTGCTTTAATATGTCGCGTTTAAGAGCGGTCACTATACATTTTATAATTAGCAATTTTTAAAACAGTAGAAAAATTGAAAAACTGGGAAGAATAGGAAAAATGGATAAAAAATTGTTTACGCTTAGGCCTGGTGTTGGACTAATTTCGAATTTAAGGTTTTACCTTTTCGGAAATACACTCAAAAATCAACAGTTATTACGGCAAAATAAAATTTTCGAAATACATTGGAAACGATAGCTACCATGAAAATGGGAGGTGTTACCTTTTCCAAAGCACAACCCGATTTGATGGTTTAATGTCAAGGTCATGCTTGAAGTCATAGTAGGACGTAAAGTGTTCTGCTCTTTACGTTTTTGTCATTAAAAATATGTATTGCCCTTTCTGTTTGAAAAGACAATTTGACCAGGAAATTATACTCTAGGTCGTGGTCATAGTCAAATCTTAGATCACTTCTTTTTCTTTTTCTTTGCTTGTCTTCCTTGCATCTCTCATCCGCGCAATATTACTGGTTTATCTTTTTTTTGTATTATGTACAGTATTACGGATTCAAATCTATAACTATGTATATCTAAACCGGTCACATCCATCCAATCTAGAATATGTATGCTTCGTTCATTAATTCGCGTCAAGTCATCCTAGTTATTTTAAGAAACTGTAATTTTATGTTTGTAACTCTTTGTTACTATGTATAATTTTGTACCTAGCCATAAGGTAACGCGATGTTTATCGCAATCCAAGGCTTAAGCAATAAATAAATAAATAAATAGCAATAAAAAATACAAATACAAATACTGACCGTCCAGGAAAAAATCTTAAAACCTTTGTGTAAATCTTTTTCCCCAAAAATATATTCTTAAAAAGTGATTTTGCCGTTTCCATACTTTAAATAATCAGGTTTGTGCGTATGTAATGATAAATTAATTTTTACACTAGTTTTCCCCTTACGCTCATCGTAATACGTTTCCCGTCTATTATGCCGATCAAATCAAGAAAGGTCCAATGCTCTCTCTTATCAAACTCTTCAGCAACATCTAACCATATCCAGTTTGCGCGGAAAAAAATATTGTGCAAACGGTCCAACGATCCACCTGATGCCACAATACTATCGAAGGCCTAACAGGGGCGAGACACAGTAATAGCTGCTTTGCAGCCTGACCCAAGAATATTAAGAATATAATGAATGGTTAGTCGATGGATCGAGCATCACCTAATATATCCGACTAATCATGTACGTTAATATAATTTTTTTTTAAATTTACAAATACGAGTCATTTATAAAGCAAACAGTGATCGTTGATACTTACAGGATTGAAACTCCCAAAAACATTCCGATCCCTCTGCTGTAAATGCCTTTTAACGGCACCACAAAGGAACACCGCACATTGTGAGTCCTGGCGCGGCTCCGCGTGGCTTAAGAACAGTGCCGTCATCTCCATGCAGACTTGGCATGGAGTGTTGCTGTCCTCCCAACAGCTTTTCATGTGGCGAATGCCATCTTTTAATTGACAGCACAAGGGCTCGCAGGATTCCTGATTGCAGCACGTATGAATTAGTGCATGTGAATCATGCACTAGAATTACACTTCCATGCTTATTCATCAAGCATGCGTCCAAATTGCGTCGAAGACGCAGGTCAAACAGTGATTCCGGAAATAAAAGAATTTTTTATCAGTTGTAAAGCATACTCTGTATTTAACCAACTTTAACCACATGGGTACAAATTTTTAAAGTGCTGATTACTGAACATTATTTGGCGGCTGATAATAAGTTTCTCGTATTTATTACAATATAAAACGCGAGTTTTATCTGGTTTCAAATTCTCAACAAAAATTCAACGTGTGCCTCCGAAATATGCTTACATAACATTGCTGTCATAAAGGAATGGAGTACATGGCAAATACGTAGCTAAGCGGATGCAGACGGAAAAAATGATAATGTTTGGCATACTCGGAAAATAAAAACAGGTTTATGATGAAATCGAGAAGGACATCATGAGCCAAATTAATTATAAAACAGAATAAGACTTTTTTTTTTGCTGCAGTAGAACTATTCCCACCGTCATTTAAGGTTACCCCTTCTACACATATAGATACTGCAGATATGCAAAGTTCAGTTTATCTGAGTATAACTATAAAATCAGTTATGAAAGTTTTTACACAAGGAAAATTTTGGTTTCATATTCAGTGTCAAGTAGTAAATTTGTTTAATTCTCTGTTGTCAGTAACAGTTTCACTGATTTTATGTGATTAACAGCTTAAAAGAGTTTGTTCCACAGAATTTTTTTCATTTAAAACAAAATGCTCTTGATTGGTATTGGTAGCAAACAGAAATGTAAATTTCACAAACTAAACTGTTACGGGAATGAATCTGGAACTATCTAACCTGTCCTCTCTAAATATGAATCAGCGAAAAACGCTGCAAATCATCGAATAGAACTTAGTACATGTATTTCGTGTAAGCCTATTTTTGAGGATATTTCGTGCAACACGGATGTTAATGCAAGGCTACTATTAAGGTTCTCATAAGGTATATGCAAGGTTTTTATGTTATTAGCGTTATACACTACATTGCATTTTATGAGAATTTTAATTAACAGTTACTTTCAAGCCATATGGGATAAATTTGGGTTATGTTTAGTTTCGTATTATTTTATAACTTCCATCTTCTATAAATGGCAGCCTCACGATTGTTGATATAGGTTAATTATAACATAATTTGTTTTAATATTAAATTTCAACTTAGGTAAGCTTATAATTCTTTACTATAGAAATACTAAAATATTCCAGGCTACTAAGAATAATGCTCTTTAGCGGTTACTACCCATTCCCTGTTAAAACCGTATATGACTGCCTTGAAAAGAAATTTTTCCTATTATCGTGCGCAAAGTTCGTACTTTGCGCACGCATTTCCGTGCGCAAAGTGCCCCGTTAATGATATAGCTTAAAATGCGTGCGGGAATGTAGAGTGTGGACACGTATACCGAGTCGCCGAGTCAACAGTACCGTTATCGTTCGTGATTAGTTAGTTTGCGACACGATCCTTCTCGCGTGTGATTGGTTGTAATTTGAAACGAGCGCCATAGCCGCCGGCACGCGCTGGTTTTATCTTCCGTAAACTGTCAAGTTACAATAAATATTAACCATAATAACAAATAAATGTCATGTCTTTATCTTTTTCAAACTTAATTTGTGGCGAATATTGCGAAAAGTACTTTCTGGTAAAATGTCAATTTGGAATTAATTGTATGTATTAAAGATTATGAAATCAAACTTATCAAAATATCGCCTTTTCATTTTGTAATATTCATTTCATTTAATCTTAATAGTGTTTTGCTTTTTTTGTCGGGGGGCTCCGCCCCCGAACCCCCCCTCTCGCCCCCTCCTTCCATCCCCATCGTCCTTGCACGAAGATGTCGAACTTTGCGCAACTCAATAGGAAAAATAGTATACGATACTCGTGCGCTGCGTAGGTGTTCCCACACTTTGCGCACTTGTATCGTAATATACTATTACGAAACGACGATAAATATATTCATAATATTATGATTATGACTTGAATGGTTCTATGTATTTTGCATAGTGACCTCTTCGTAACTATTGTTTTTGTATCGACTTATTATTAGTATTTTTTAATAATCCAACTGCAAAGCGATAATATAAATCAACAATATTTAGCACTTATATTTAATTATAACTTGATGAAGTAATATCATTTATTAAAGTTTTTTTTCGTTTAGCTGGATTTGATATTACTAGTAAAAGTTAAACGCAATCACTAAATCTATGGTATGGATCTTATTCGCGTCTCGATGTCTTTCGAAGATCTTCATCGGGGAATTGATTTTATAAAAAGTAATGAAATATTACAATAAGAATGTAAGTTTGATATCACGTGATTTAGGTATCAAATTATTTGTTTATGCATGTTTAGTTAAAATAACAATCTAAGAAAGAACTGAAGGAATAATTTAAATGTCAATAGGAATTGTGCTGCACGTTTCAATAAAATCCTTTTCTCATTAACGCACGTTTAGGGATGATATGCGGAGGGGTCGAACTGTATTATTTTGCATCTTACACTGTAAACATGTTGCTAAAAAACTTCCAGCTCATTTACATTAATTCTTAACAATGTATATCTATACATACCACGAGAAAAATTAATGACAAAAAGTACATTATATGCATTAAATTTCATGACATTTTTAACTGTGCATGTAATGACCTAAGATATCATATCAAAGATCCTTCATTAGTACAGCCGAAAAGATAAAAAAAGGAATACCTCAATCATTTCGGTATCTTTTGGAATAATTAGTGAACATCGCGAGTGGGTATGAAACCGCACTAGACCTCTAACCTTATATAAGGGAAGTGAAGTTCGGGATTTTCGACTAATCATTAGAATAGAAAGAATATAATTGCAATGATATTTATATGGTTTGTACTTTTATTCTTGATGATAATTCTCTTCCAATTCTAAGCCGATTTCGTTTAAATTTGGCGTACATTCCTAAAAAATGCGTAATAGCGCCATAACATCGAGTTTTACTTGTAAGTACGTCCAGTTTCTATTTAATTTGAATATTCCAGGTTATCAATCAATTTACCGCGTAATTTACAAGAAATCATATGTTTTCATTGTTAATTTGGGAAAATCAATATAAAATTACCGACTCTCCCCTAATCTTTATTATTAGCAAATAATATATATACAGGGTGGCCGATTTATCTGAATACATAGAAATATCTCGAGAACTATGCACAGAATCAAAAAAGGTGTGCAATGAAAGTTTTTCAACACGACGGGCGGCATCCAGTGATAATGAAATTGACCCCCTCCCCCACACCCTGGGGGTGGGGTGGGGGAAAACTATAAAACTTAAATAGGAACCCCCATTTTTTATTGCAGATTTCGCTTCTCCGGAAAAAAGTACACCAACTTGACCTAGGAGCTATTACTTTGTGGTTCACAGGTGACGCTGTAGTCGACAAAAACCGAAAGTGAAAAGTCCCTAAAATTCGACGTCTCCAGAATTCACATCACATCTGATAAATAATAGTAGACGTATTTTATTTTAAAAATACTATTCAATGCCACCACCACGAAATGTTCGTTTTTCTTTGACTTTGTATTATTCCTGTAATGTGTTTTCTAACTCATGGATTTGGTTGTGTGTAAAAAATAGTATATTATGCTTTAAGGGAGGAAAGAGGTTTTTGCTGCGCGAGCGAAGCGAGGACAGCCCTCTCACGAGGTGCGCGCATATTCCTCTCGTGAAGCATACGCTAGTTTTTTCCTGGCCGCATCCGTTACTCCCGCGGGCAGCACTATTCGTCCCACGGGAGTAACGAGAACGGGAAAAAATACATTTAGCGATACCCAGGAACAACGACGTAGACGTAGTATTTTTCTGTTCCCTTTGGGGTGCTTGTTTTACGTGAGTCCCCTTGCCACTCACTGTTCACTTATTTGAGTAAGTGTTGAAATGTTGACCTTCCACTTCAATGCATTTATTTATTCTTTCTTCAAATGACTTTATACAGGATAGTATCATATCTGCAGAAATTTTTGCGCAAGCAGTTCATATGCGTTCCACCATGTTTTCACGAGGCGTTGGTACTTGTTCATAAACCTTACTCTATAGGTAACCCCATAGGATGAAATCCGATGTATAGGATGTTAAATCAGGTGACCTCGCCGGCTATTTAATGGAGCCACCTCTACCAATCCACCGACCATTGGAATCACTCTAGTACTTCCCTTGCTACTCTTGCAAAATGTGCTGGGCAACCATTTTACTTTCTTTGATCTGAAACGAATTCTGGTGACATTCTTAATTTGTAACGATATTTTACTCATTTTCATTTTTATCATGGAACCAAAACGCAAAAACTCATGGATCAAATTGGTGCACTTTTTTCCGAGGAATCCCAATCTACAATAAAAAATGGGGGTCTCTATTTAAGTTTTATTGTCCCCCCTCCCCCCTTCCACAGGGGGCGGTTAAGGGGGTTGATTTCATTATCACTGGATGCCCCCCTTCGTGTCGGACAACTTTCATCCCACACCTTTTTTGATTCTATGCATAGTTCTCGAGATATTTCAATGCCTTCATATAAATTTGGATTTTTATCGATTACAGCGCCACCTGTGAACCAAAATGCAATAGCTCCTAGATCAAATTGGTGTACTTCTTTCCGGAGAATCCAAATCTGCAATAAAAAATGGGTATTCCTGTTTAAGTTTTATTGTTTTCCCCCACCCTACCCCCAGGGGGTGGGGGAGGGGGTCAATTTCATTATCACTGGATGCCCCCTTTCGTGTCGAACAACTTTCATCCCACACCTTTTTTAATTCTGTGCATAGTTCTCGAGATATTTTTATGTCTTCAGATAAATCGGCCACCCTGTATATATGCCGGTAAAGACTACCTTTTTGGAATTTTGATTTTAGAAAATAAAAAATTTGTTGTGAAAGTAGAGAACGATTATTTATCTACTAACTGTATTATATACGCCATTTTTAATTTTGAAAAACTAAAATCACAATTACAATCAGCAACTGCCTTTTATATGTGCTGACATAATTTATCTTCTTCTCTGAGAAATGCATGCTTTAAAGGGCTGCTAAACCGACCCCGCCGATAACGTCATTTCCTAACCTGGAATAAATATGACGTCAAAAAATACTACTGATAAGGATTTCAATATATAATATTGGCAATGAAATGTGTGATTTTATGGGTTTCGCTGTTCACCGCAGAAAGCAAATATTACTAACAAATAAATGTATATACCATTTTGTAATGGCATATATCAGCAAAGTGTATACATAAAAAAATGTTATTATTTGCTAATAATAAAGATTAGGGGAGAGTCGGTAATTTTATATTGATTTTCCCAAATTAGCAATGAAAACATGATTTTTTGTAAATTACGCGGTAAATTGGTTGATAACCTGTTTTAATATACAGGGTGATCCAAAAGTCCCGGAACAGCAAAATATCTCAGCGGGAGTGCATTTTCGAGGAAAATGTTTCAGACAAAAGTTTCAGGATTTTTCCCTGGCTATTTAATGGCGATATTGAATTTGACCTTGAACATGACCTTGAAGGTTATTTCAAGGTCAAGTTAATTTTTTTAAATGGGAACCCCTATTTTTTTTCATGGATTCTAAAAGAGCACAAAATTTTACGTCCGAATATGATATGATCGATTTTTCCGGCAAGGTCATTTCAAGGTGAAACTTAAAAGTCCCGTAACGGCGAAATATCTCAGAGGGTGTGCATTTCTTTGGAAATTGTTTCAGACAAAAGTTTAAGGATTTTTCCTGGGATATTTAATGGTAGCACAGAATTTGACCTTGAACATAACCTTCAAGGTTATTTCAAGGTCAAGTTTGTTTTTTTTAATGGAAACTGCTATTTTTTTTCACGGATTCGGAGAGAGCACAAAATTTTACGTCCAAATATGCTATGGCCGTTTTTTTCGGCAATGTCATTTCAAGGCCAAACTTAAAACTCCCGGAACAGCGAATTAACTCAGCAAGAGGCACCATTGAATTTAACCTTGAAAATTACCTTGAGGCTTATTCTAAGCTCAAGACTATTTTTTTTTAATTGGAACCCCGTTTTATTTTCGTAATGTTTCCAGAGTTTCCAGAGTGCAATGCATTATCGTTGTTCCCGGATAAAAATATACATTTTTTTTACATCCGATACGTTTATAAATACCGTATGTATGGGTAACATTTTTACATTGTTTCCAATGCTACCGCCGGCTTTAGCATTACCCAAGATGTACCGCGTGGAGGTAGCACGGTCGGGTTTACACCTCTTCGGGGTGCTTTGTTCAGGTGGTTCCCCTCGCCGTCACCTGTGCGTGTGCGTGTGCGTGTGCGTGTGCGTGTGCGTGTGTGTGTGTGTGGGTGTCCCAGACAGTTAAGGCAAGATGGGTATACTAAGATTTTGATGAAATTATGTATCTTACTAAAGCTTATGCTCAAAGTGATTGCCATGAACTTCTTGGCAATATCCCAAGCGATTATAAAAAGTCGATACGACTTTTTTAATCATATCTGGTTCTATAGCCGCGATCTCATCCCGTATTCGTTGTTTTACTTCCTCAATATTCACCGGTTTCGTTCGATACACTCTATCTTTGAGATAACCCCATAGAAAATAGTCAAGGGGCGTAAGATCCGGAGATCTTGGTGGCCATTCTATTACACCCCTTCGACCTATCCACCGTTCTGCGAATACATCACTCAAATAATTGCGAACATCTGTTGCATAATGGGGTGCTGCACCATCTTGCTGAAACCAAGTCTGATCGAAATCCTCGCCTACAATAACCTGAATAGCAGGGATGATGTCGTCCCTCAACATATCGTGGTATTTTTGACCAGTAAGGGTACCCTCGATGAAGAAGGGCCCAACTACCGCATTGTTTATAATACCTGCCCATACGTTTACTTTTTCAGGATATTGAGTAGAACGACTATCGACCATCCAATTAGGATTGGTTTCACTCCAATAAGACATGTTATGTCTATTGATTGCCCCATTTACGAAGAATGTAGCTTCATCAGAAAATACGATGCGATTCAAGAAACTGGCATCAGCATCTATTCGATTCATCATTAATTCCGCAAACTGTAGGCGTCTATCAGGATCGTCTTCATTCAATTGTTGTACGAGTCTAACTTTGTATGGGTGAAATTTTAAGTTTTTAGTTAAGATCCGTTGTACTGTACCGTAACATAAGTCGTGCTGCTGTTTAACTT
The DNA here is from genome assembly GCA_030407085.1 of Trichopria drosophilae. NCBI lineage: Eukaryota > Metazoa > Arthropoda > Insecta > Hymenoptera > Diapriidae > Trichopria > Trichopria drosophilae. The sequence goes on along the minus strand of CM059582.1, from coordinate 11,320,801 downwards.
TCCTGATGGAAGTATGAGGATCTTCCGTTATTGACAGCGCGACATTCAACTCATTTTCTTCAGTTGATGCTGTTACTGGACGACCTGCTCTTGGGAGATCCTTCACAGTACCGTGAACTTCAAACCGATTTATTGTTCTGCTAACAGTAGATTTAGAAATCGGTTCTCGTCCCTCTCTAAATGATGCGTTAAATAAGGTTCGCACATTCTCTAAAGATCGCTGGTTATCACCCCAGCCTCTCATCATGAGAATGGTTATTCTTTCTCGTTCACTTAGCGCAGCCATTGCTCTTTGTACGAAATATACGTATGTATTTTGTTACTGAAATGATGCTTAATACGTTTAGATAGGAAAGGCGTTTAGATAGGAAATCCATGTATCTCACAAAACGATAAAGTTAAGACCAAAATGTAACCTTATAAGACTGTACACGTATGTATAAATTCAATGTGAATGTATGTTGTTTATTTACTTCGCTGGTGACTCGTGCTCTCTGTCGCTGTTCGCGCGCCCAAGTTCACTTTGCACACGTGTTGCGTAAGATGTATGTATACACTTTTTTTAAACAGTTTATTATTCTATTTACAAAATTAGAGGACAAGCGAGGGACAGGAACTGATTCCTAAATCGACTTTTGGCAGAACAATAAATTGTTTCGAAGTTTACGGCACTGTAAAGGATCTCCCTAGAGCAGATCGTCCAGTAATAGCATCGACTGAACAAAATGAATTTAACCACTCTCAATACCGGAAGATCCTCATAACTTCGTTAAGAAAATGAAACGGGGTTCCAATTAAAAAAAAAAAATAATCTTGACCTGAGAATAATCTTCAAGGTAATTTTCAAGGTCAAATGTTATGCCTGCATTAAATATCCCGGAAAAAATCCTGAAACTTTTGTCTGAAACATTTTACCCGAAAATGACCTCTTGCTGAGTTAATTCGCTGTTCCGGGAGTTTTAAGTTTGGCCTTGAAATGACATTGCCGAAAAAAACGGCCATAACATATTCGGACGTAAAATTTTGTGCTCTTTCCGAATCCGTGAAAAAAAATAGGGGTTCCCATTTAAAAAAAATTAACTTGACCTTGAAATAACCTTCAAGGTCATGTTCAAGGTCAAATTCAATATCGCCATTAAATAGCCAGGGAAAAATCCTTAAACTTTTGTCTAAAACATTTTCCCCGAAAATGCACTCCCGCTGAGATATTTTGCTGTTCCGGGACTTTTGGATCACCCTGTATATATATTTATGTTAGCAGCAAAACATGCAGGTAACTATGAGGGAGGAATCGACCCTTCCCTCGTAGTTTATGGGAAATTAATGAGCAATATACATATCTTTGATTATTTAAGACCGCGATTTTCTGGGTCGTGTTATTAATAGTATATTTCGTAACAAGTGCGGAAAATGCGAAAGCCAGGCTTCGCCGAGCAGTCGTGCGCCGCGGTCATCACTCGTGTGCAACCTCGTATTTGACACACAAAAAACGCCGCACAAATTTTCCGCATAGTATGTCAAAAAATACCGTTCGACACGCGTGCGTAAGAATTCGATTTTACGCACCAGCCTATCTAATCCCATGTTAAAAAACGGTGCGTAAAATCCTATTTTACGCACATGTATCGAAATGTACTATTTTGAAATAAGTGTGCGGAAAATGTGGCCACTACACGTAACATTTAAAATTTGTTATAGCATGCGTAAAGTACCTTCTTATGAATGAAGGGGAGATAGGGAGGGGAGGGGGGGAGGAGTCGTGGCGGAAAGAGGGTTCGGGGGGTATAAACATGTTTACGATTTTACAGATACAAAAACTTTCTTATATTTTTTATAATACATATCGTTTTCCTATATCAGTGTACAGTGTGATTTCTCCAACCGGGATGTGGAAAATTACATTTTTATATTTTCCACATCCCGGTTTGGCAAATCGCATTTTCCACACTAAAATCTGTTCGGAAAACACACATTTTCCGAACCCGTATTACAAAAATAATTAAAAGAAATAGTAATTGACAACAAATCTATTTACAATTTAAAAAAAAAGTAAATAAACAATTAACAATAAAAATAAATGGATACGCACAGGGATAAATCTAATTGGGGTTCGGGAATTCGACGCGAAGGTGAAATTACTTTAAAATATGACCGAAGTAATACTAATATAAAAATGGAAATTATGAAGGAAAAGGGAAATTACGGAGACGCAACCTAAATCTACTTACTTAATCTAATCCTCAAATATTCACAAAATCTGGAACGCACTAAACACAAATATTTTATACACAAAATTAAAATAATAATAAACGGAAACGCAAGTTAAAATAATAATAAAACGCTAATCGAACGCTAATGAAACCGCTAAATTATAACGCGAATGAAGCGCAAATGAAGGGACGCAAAATAATCAAAACGCAATGGGACGCAAAATTGGAGCCGGACAGAGAAGCCGACCGGCAAACCACACGAGTGCGACGAGTGTCGCCTCCAGCAACAAGGACATGAGTCCCTTGTGCGGGAAGTGCATTCCTCTCCCACTGCAACGCACACCATTACACCTTATGTATGCGGCCCCTGTACGCTAAATGTATGCGCCTTGAAACGTCAACAATGAGTGCGACAGGGACCAACCTATCCAAGGGACGAAGACAAAACGAAAACATGCATCGGCAGTTTTCGATCACAAATAAAAATTACATGTATACTTAATATAATTACGAAACAAGGACAACGCTATAGGAAAGAAAGGGACAAACGAAATATGTTTACTTATCGATACCAAAAGAATTAATTGACGGAAAAATGAGCGTATTGAAATTAAATGAAATGCAATTTTTTATGATGTTCAGGTCAGGGAGTAGATTGACGATATTTCGTCACAAACCCCACTGCCCGACTGAAGTACTTTGGGAATCCAAAAATACGAACGTCAAACAAATCAATATAGAAAATAATCAAATAAAAGGGGAAATGAATATGAAAAATGGTAACGCAATACATGGTGGGTGATAATCGGCTCGACAAACATCTTGCTTTACAATATAAAAAATAAACGAAATTACATGGTGATGGACATTCTTGTAGATGGAATCAATCTTGCTGTACAAAAATAAATACTTAAAAACTAACCTACGCAAATAACACACTAAATAACATTAAACCGTAACAATAGACTCCAATATCGCAATTTTACCTAATGAGTGGGACAAACAAACAAAAATTATACGCTATTGGGACAATTCAGGAGGATGGGACTTTTGGGACAAACTGGAAGGAACGAAATACAAAGAAAGAAACAATAATATAAATCTAAACATTAACACCATGAGACAGATACAGATGTCAGTGCGGCTGCGGTTGTCCGGATCTGAAATGTGGATGATGTACTTTTTGAGGTACATCTTAACTTATTGACAACATCCCGGTACATTTACGAGGCCGACCGACATTTTTTATTGGGGGGAACCGATTAAACCGATTTCGTCACTTCTTGCTGGGGTGGTTTTCTAGGCCACCCTAAGAGTGACGTGTTTCTCCAAATTTGTAATTAGCAACTGAAATAAAAAAAAAAGGATACGGAAACTAGAAAGATGGGGTACTCTAAAGGTAAAGGCTATTATTGTAGGGTATTAGGGTCTTGACGAGGTAGGGTAGCAGGGTGGGGCAAATCTAAAGCAAAGGATGAAAATATGGAGAGGTACTTATAGGGGGAATCACAAAAGGGATTATCAAGCATCTTTTGAGGGTGGCGAAGCCTCTTATTTTGGGAACTAAAGGCCTCACATTATACGTAACTATGTCACCTTGAAACATTGTATCATGATGGGAAGTATATTTATGGTCACCTATGTGATTAGTACTAGAGGGCGCTACAATGGGGTTATGAATATTATGGGTGGTTCGTAAAGGAGGTGAAAGAAGGTTGGACTTGGGCTCAATAGGGATATCATGTAAAGGGGATTTCGGTACTTGGAAATTGGGGGAAGGACACAATTCCAATGGAAGCTCAGTGTCCTCAAGATGATTTTGGGAATTCACAGTGCTATTCATCTTTTTTGGGTGAGGTTCTTCAGCTGTTTTGGGATTCGGTTAGGCCAATACTGCGATAAGCAAAGGAGGGGTTTGGATACTGCTTGACTCAAAAATTGGAATGTCAAGTAGATGATGAGAAATAGGACTGGGAGTAGGGCATTCTGATAAAGTTGGAAATGAATTTAGAGGATTATCAAAACTCAACGATTCGGGACCGGAATCGTTATCATCCTGGAAATTAATAAGATCAATAACGGGTAACGTGGGTTGATCAAATGCTAATGAAATGAGAGGAACGCAAATAGACACTGGTGAAACAATAGAGAGAGAAGGAGGCACTACTTGAGGAGAGGGAAATGAACTCGCTAAATCTGTAGGGGTCAAATCGAAATTATTATGTTTAACTGGGTCTGTTGGTATTTGACGAGACGTAAATGGTAATGGTTCCCATTTATCATCAACACCATGTCCCCAATTAATATTGGTATCATGATAGTCACGTCGAATTAAATATCGCGTGATACGATCCCGGATATCGCATAAACTACCACTAGAACTAATCCTAAAATGGTCACACAAAAATATTAATTTGTGAACCTCCAAAATGGATCGAATTGAAACTCGTTTCTCTTCATATTGGGCCTTGGTAGCAATGGAAATGTTGCAAATGTGGTACCTGGAAAATATATTGGAGGGGTAGGGGTAGGGTATGGAGTGGGGTGGGGGGTAGGCACACTTAGGTTTGGGATTCGGGAGGAAACGCAAGTATGGGGAGACTCGAAATAGTAATTGGACGCCATTTTTTTTTTATAACCGAATACTTAAAGCAAAAAAAATAAGAAAATGATAAAATCCACTACTATCCCAATATCAAAAAATATAATTAGTAACTCAAAATTATGACTAAATGTAAACGCAAAGGGAACACACGCAAATCAAAATCTAAAATCAAACTCAAAGGGGGAAACGCCAAACTCAAAATCAAAGTCAAATCGAGAACGCAAAGGGGGATAAAAAAAATATAATTAAGAGTGCTAATCAAATATTTAAAATGGGAGTAAGATGAGGATTCTACATAAAAATGATAACAAAAATAAATCAAAATTAATCTCTAATTATATTTGAACTCAAATTAAATAAAATTTTATAAAAGAAAAGAAAATGGGTATCGAAAACTTAAAAATGAAATGGACATGGAAGCAATGAGATATACATGTGACAAATGATTAGTAGAGGGAGCTGTGGGGTATCGAAAATCGACTAGTTTATAAACGTATATTCTATGGACAATAATAAATTCGGAATGGGTAAAAGGGCTCAAATCTACGAGAAATATTAATAACAACTACGAACAAAAAAAAATAAAACGAAAAATCTAATTTTTACAACTGATAAATTGATTGAATTCGAAAAGGGACAAACGCAATTTTAAAATAACAGGGCTTAGACGGAGGAAGGGTAAAGTGACAAAAGTAGGAAAACGCAAAATATTAAACAAAAATTTGCTCTTAATAAAATTAAAAATGACTAAAAGTTACTAAAGTATCGCAGAAAAAAATAAAATACAAGGGAAGACTCAAATTTATTGGGATTCCACAAGAAATAAAACAATAATAAATAAAATATTAAAAATCGAAAAATTAATAAGCAACCGAAAAATTAATGACACACGAGTTGAAAATCAAAAATATAAACCGATAAATTTCAAAGTTATGAAGAACTGAAATTTATATGAAGATCTGAAAATTTAAGTTTTACTTCTTCTAAAAAGATTCTTACAAGTGGTGTTCCACAAGGAGCTAAATTAAGTTCATTATTATTTATAATTTTTACCATAGACATTTATGATTGTTGTAATAATGTAAACATTAAAACCTATGCTGATGACACGCAAATTCTCATGCCTGTAAGTCCGGAAAACTTGATTAGAGATTGTATTACATTTAATTTGGTTATATTGAAAATTGAAACCTGGGCTAATGATAATGCCTTAGTTGTCAACCCGAATAAAACTAAAATGTTATTAATTGGAAGCAATCATTACTTATCAAAAGTTAATGTCGATAATATCAATATTTATGTAAAAGGCAATATCATCCCATTAACAAATGAAACAGTGGATCTTGGCCTTACTATTGATTCCAGTTGGTCCTTTGATTCACATATATCCAAAAAAATTGGAATTTCTTTTGTGAGATTGCGACAACTTTATCCGTTTAGACGTGAATTAACCAGCGACACCAAATCTAGATTATGTGAACTTCTTGTTCTTCCACGTCTTTTATATTGTATATCTGTATTTGGCCCCTGTCTTTCCCGGAAGAACTGGTCGAGAGTTCAGGCAGTTCAACACGCCTGTTTGCGTTATATTTACCTTATTAGGAAATACGACCATATTTCGCCAGCTTTTCTGAAGTCTGGCCAACTGAGGATGCAGGATAGAATGGATCCGAATTTTAAAAATCTTAAGTGAACTATTATCGATAAAAGAACCAGAGTATCTCCATTCTGTTCTGCAATTTCTCGGAAGTAATACAAGTAATTGTAGGAGCGCTGTTCTATATACTCTAAGATATCCAGTTCACTCATCCAGCAAATATACTGGCTCGTTTTCGTACTATACGTCGAAAATTTTTAATGTTCTTCCGTTAAACATTCGTAAATCTGTTCTTTCTAGTAGTCTATTTATGAGTAAGGTGAGCGAGTTTTATCATTTGCGTAATCGTCAATTGTAATAGTGTGAATGTTGCGTTTCTGTGAGCTATATTTTGGAGTATTTATGTATGTTTATATTTTTTCTATGTATGTTTATATTTCTGTGAACTATATTTTGTGTATTTATGTATGTTTATGGCTTTTCCTCTTTGTATTCTGCTAAATTTACTGATGTGAAATTTACTGATGTGAACTATATTTTGTGTATTTATGTATGTTTATGACTTTTTCTCTTTGTATTCTGCTAAATTTACTGATTTATGGGTCAGTCTGTAAAACAGCTGATAGCTGTGACTCGCCATTTGCCCATGATCGAGTTTTTATGTATCTTCCCTCTTGGTCTCAATAAAGTCGTATAATAATAATAATAATAACTAAATGTGAGCGTTAAGAATTTAAAATCGAAACAAAAAAAGGTGGGGTGGGGGAAATTTCAAAATTAGTAACGCAAACGGAAATTTTAAAATCAAAACTAAGCAAACGAAACAGCACAAAATCTATACTCAAATTTTTAAAAATAAATTATTGGGAAAACTCAATAAACCGAACGAAAATCTAATCGAAAAGAATACACACAGCAAAAAAAAAATCAAAACGTTAACTTTATAGGGATATAAAGAAAAATCAATTCAAAATTTAAAAAGAGATATTAACGGGTGTAAAATTTAAAATAAAAACATATTGGAACAAGGGAACTCTACACGGAAATAAATAATCCAGTGAAAATTCCCGAACTTGTTCGGATGTTAAGGATTTGAGAAAAATTCGATGAAAATCTCACGATTATCGGTAAATATGTTCGAAATGTTTCTGAGTAATTCCCGAACTGAAAATATATTTAACAGTTTGGTTCGGAAATACGCTGAAAGTAAATATTACAGATGATTTCACATAAAATTAAGAAACAGTTCAATATTTATGTCATTAGTATTTCAGAAAATGTACATCTAACATGAAATAGTTTTTATTATATTACGATTGTGAGAAGTTGTGCATCCAGTTTATGAAAATTCCCGAACTTTTGTGTACTTCTCTACCTATATGTATATATATTATATGCGCAAATACCGATACGCCAGACCATGTACATATATACACAATCAACGAACCAACCCCGCCGTACTGCACATGCGATGTATTCGCACATGGCGGCCAGGGAATGAAAACAAAACAATATATATTCGATTATTATGTTTGGATATGTTTCTTCTAACACAGGTGAAGAATGGAGAATATGCCGGTAGGAAAGTTATTTCTACAAACTTAGTACTTCGCACACTCAAATCAGTCCGCGAAAAATTTCTCTCACGGAGTCAAAAAAAATAGTATACGATACACGTGCACCGTTACTCTCGTTACACTCGTGCGCAAATCACCTACTTCGCGCACTTGTATCGTAATATACTATTAAAATATTCTTTTACTAGACGAAAATATATCAAATACTATTGATTCTTTATTTATAAAATTTATTCTTTTAAATTAAAATCAACATATTTTCGAGCTGCCGCGCCGCAGGTAGAAAAAAACTCCACTCCGTAACCGCTAGTACATTTTCAGTTTTTTGTTATCTAAATGTTAAATAAATTTGAAAATCGTTTCTCGAGGATTTCTGGAGTCGCTGATTACAAATCTGATGTTAGTTTTTCAAAATTCAAAATGGCGGATTCAATATGGCTGACGAAATATTTAAAAATTTTGTGAAATAGCCTAAAATTTGTGGGTGTACTTCCGAAAACGCCCCCCAACCGATTTTAATGTACATTGGTATACTTACGTATTTCGGGGTGCTTGTTACGAAAATGATAATGAAAATTGGTGCAAATTTTATTTTCATGGTGAAAACCTTACAAACCACCATAATTTAAGGTTTTTTGCAATTATCTCCTAAAATTTTAAAAATTTCGAAAAATTGTTTCAATAAAAGTTGTAGATTTGATCGAAATACACATTTTATGTTGTATGCATTTTCCCGCCAAAATCGATAGTTTTTGAGAAAAATCGAAAAAACGACAAAACACTATGAAAACGATCAATTACAACATGAATTCCACGTAGCGATACACATATGCTTTTGGGAATTGTTAGGGATAGGTAGAGTTCTGACTGATTAGGTTAGGTTAGTTTTAGGGCACCCATATGCTTGTAGGCATTGTTAGGGCTAGGCAGACTTGTGACTGGATAGGTTAGGTTAGTTTTTTGGGCACCCATATGCTTTTACCTATTATTAGGGCTAGGTAGAGTTCTGACTGGTTACGTTAGGTTAATTTTAGGGCACGCATATGCTTTTTGGCATTGTTAGGGCTAGGCAGAGTTCTGACTGGTTAGGTTAGTTTTTTGGGCACCCATATGCTTTTACCTATTATTAGGGCTAGGTAGAGTTCTGACTGGTTACGTTAGGTTAATTTTAGGGCACGCATATGCTTTTTGGCATTGTTAGGGCTAGGCAGAGTTCTGACTGGTTAGGTTAGGTTAGTATAAGGGCACGCATATCCCTCCATTTCTCTGCTTCCGCTATTTTACTATACGAATTTTGACCTCAATTGTGCTTTGTAGTTTTTTCGATTTTTCTCAAAAACTATCGATTTTGGCGGGAATATGTATACAACATCAAATGTGTATTTCGATAAAATCTACAACTGTTATTGGAAGAATTTTTCAAAATTTTGAGAATTTTATGAGATAATTGCAAAAAACCATAAATTATGGTGGTTTTTTAAGGTTTTCACCATGAAAATAAAATTTGCGCCAATTTTCATTATCATTTTCGTAATCAGCAACCCGAAATACGTAAGTATGGCTAATTTCCATTGAAATCGTTTGGGGGGTGTTTTCGGAAGTTTATCCAAATTTGTTATTCAGGGGTTTTTGAGGTCGCTGATTTTGAATTTGATGTTAGTTTTAGAATCCAAAATGGCGGATCCAAAATGGCACACGAAATCTTTGAAAATTTGTTAAATATAGCCCACATTTTGTTAGTTGGGGCTTTTGGGGTCGCTGATTTTGAATTTGATGTTAGGTTTAGAATTCGAAATGACGGATCTAAAATGGCGGATGAAATATTTAGAAATTTTTAAAATATTGCTTAAATTTTGTTACTTGAAGCTTTTGGGGTAGCTAATTTCGAATTTGATGTTAGTTTAAAAATTTTAAATTTGAAGCTAGCGGATGTTTTTTGGAAATTTTTAAAAAATTATCAGTAATAATTTTCAAGACAAATTAATGAATTTCTAAAAAATCATCCGCCACATTGCATTGACTTTTGAATTCTGTAAATTTGACTCCAGATTCGTAATCGCTAACCCCGAAAACCCCCGAGTTATCAATTTCAAGCAAGTCCAATCAATTTTTTTAATTTTATCCGCCATATTGGATTCGCCATTTTCAACTTTCAAAATATGATGCCAAATTCGTAATCAGCGACCTCGAAAACCCCTGAGTGACAAATCTCAAGCTGATTCAATCACCATACTTGTAAAAAAAAATAAAGATTTATTTTACATTAAACAATTATTTTGTAAACAATAATATTGATAAAGATTGTAACAACGCATTTTGGGGACTTATTTTGGTCCTCCTCTTTCCATAGGAATATTCACATCAATATTTTTTATACTTTTTTTTTAATTTTATTTTAACCCTGAATTTGTCCTTTTCGAGAGATTTACCATAAATAAAAAATACGATTTTTTCACGGAAATTTTTTTAAAACTTAACTTCTGTCTTGGATATCGGATTTAAAATGACTTAAAATGTACCAGAATCGTGGAAGCGATAGTTGTACTTAAAAGTTATGTTGGTGGATTTTTTAAATTTGCGGTTGCGCAACCATGGATGGGCAACCAAGATGGCGGCCTAATCGAGAATATTCTTCCCAGATATTCGCGTATGCAAATATAGCATGTTTCGAAAAAGAATCTAGGCGAGACAAAAACGTGTTATTACGTTTGTAACGTTGTTACCTATCGGTGACAGGTTTAACCCAAACTTGGTGTCAGTCCCCGAAGAAGCATCGACTCAGTAACCACCAAGTATCGCCGTCGCCAGTCCCAAAAGTAATCCTTGAGAGTTTCCTAAAACGAATCCCTGCGCGCACGATCCCGAAACCCTTTCGCCCATCCCGCTCCCGACATTGTTTTCCCCAGCACGTTTTGTTTAACACGCGTACATCGACGATCGCCATCGAGGGATCGTCACACGCGTTGCCCATACTCGCACTCGCCCGAGAATTGACAGCAGCCATTGTGTATATCGCGGAACTGGTAACTGGCTCGCGTCGCCATGACAGCCTCGACTGTCTTCCTGTGCGCGCGCAGCCGCGCAGTTCATCCCACGCGCACATACGTCATCAACGCAGTAGACCATTTCGGTGTACTGCTCATATTAACGTTGCGCACTATCCCTAATTCGGTGCTTGCGCAATAATAATGGCAGCACTATCGGGATGCGCATTAGCACAGACCTGCGCAGTTGCCACTTCGGCTCTGCTGCATTATGTTTTCCCCCCATTTTTGACGTATCGAATCGAAACTCCCATGAAGGAGATGTCGCCACCGTAGCCTCGACTACAGCGCTCACCCGCGCATTATCTTTCTCTGTCCCTCGAGTAAGATACCCATTACATGTCCTTACCCCCACCCTTCCTGGTACCCTTTGCGCATCGACGACCTTATCTCCCTCTATACAACAAGTGCCCTCTATAGTTTCCCGCCCCTTACCAAACGATCCAATTTCTTTTTTTTTAATTGGTCCCTTTTAAAAACTCCCCCCCACCTAGATGGCGCGGTGGTATCAGTCGTAAGAAAGAAGAGTTCCGGCCCAACGACCAAGGACACTTTTTCTTTTGTATCAGAAGCCCTCGGGTGTAATTTCGTTGGCGGATAAAATTTCCTTTGCTAATTGTTAGAGTTGCGGTAGAAGTTGCATTGTTAAAGTTAATATAGAGTTTATCGGCGTGTTAAAGGAATAAATTGTGTTAAGTTTTCCCGTTATTTTTTATTTTAAGTTTGGCGTTTACCGGGTGTTCTTCCCAGCGAAGGAGTACTCCAGCCCCCTCGTGGCAGCGGCCACCACCGTAAGTAAGTAGTAAAGTGTGTTTTCCCCCCTTTTCTCGTGCCCTTCAGGCAATCTCTAAGAAGCCGGATTGCGTCGGCAGAACCCGCGATAATTTAAAATTTATACTTTTGCGTGCGGCCATTTTGGCACCAACCGTTTGTACTTTTAAATAAAGTTCTGGCATCCCTGGACTCACGTGAGTAAATAGTGCTCTGTGTGATTTGGAAACCCTATTACACGTTTTTGAGGTCCCTTAACACGAATCTGAAGGCAGAATTTTGAAATGCAAAACGGCGGATCTAATATGGCGGGCGAAAATTCGTTAATTACCTGTATTTTGATGACACTTAGTACTAGGAGGTAATTGACGTCGCTGATCACAAATCTGAAGTCAGAATTTTGAGATTCAAAATAGCAGGTTCAATTCGCCGAAAGAAAATGAGAATCGTATGAAACTATGTTTTTCGAACGTCGAGTTTCTCGCAAGAGAAGTGTCTCGTCGGAAAGGCTAAGAACGCAGGGGTAAATGCACTGACAGTTTTCCTAAGGTTTCATTAGCCCATTTGAAATCTTCTTTTACTAGGAATTCGTTTTCTTCATACCTATACGCCTTCTCGCATCATTTACTGCACATTTTATAAAAAATAAATACACCCCAATTATCAAAATAGGTCGAAATTAGGTAAATTCGACTTCAGAATGATCCGAACGCCCAAACGGCCGCGACTTATTTTACTTCCAACCGACTTTATTTGGAAGTAAGAGGGGACAAAACGGACTTAATTTTTAAGTAAAAATTAAGTAACGGAAGGCATTTTTACCTGTAAGTCACAGGCCAATGTGGTCAAATAGACAAACATTACATTCGTCATAATATTGCATTCGTCACGTCGTGGTTATTTCGACTTTGAAGTAATGGCAGAAAACGTCATCCTAGTCGCAGAAGTAAAATATAGCATCATTCTAAGTTTTTGGTAATTCTGACTTTTAAGTAAAAATTAGGGAAATTCGCGAGGTCAAATGTATCAAAATACACGACCTATTTCCGCTTTCAAAGTCCGTTCGTTATCAAGTCAGAACACAGGTCGAAAATTAGCAATATTTGACTTCAAAAAATACCTCAAGTGCAATTTTACTATGAAGTAAATTTTAAGTCGTAATTTGGTAATATTATCCTAAGACGAAGACTTTGAATACATTTTTACTTATAAGGCATATTTGAAGGGCGAAATTTGATTATTTTTAACCTAAATAAGACAATCTGACCTAATGCTGGTAAAAATTTCTTTCTTTGCTGCTTGGGGCGATTTATATATTCCTAGATACATTTCAAAAATTTTTCTTTTTCAAATGTTACATATAAGACAAAAGGAAATACTAAAATATCATTCAATGGTCATATAGAAACAGCCGAAGAAGATGATTATATCGAAGTAGTATATATTCCTAATGCCGAATGCTCCGATGAATCCGATATCACTAATAAAGCCGAATCCGATGAAGATATATTTACTGATGAAAGTGATTCAAAACTTCATGTACCTTATCCCTTTATCCTATAAAAATGTTATAAAGAATTACATCCCAAAACAAAAAAAAATACAAGTTTATTATATAATTGGGAAAATGATGAAAAAATATATGATGAGTCATTATATGATATTTTAATATTGTTAGTAGAGATGATAAAAATAAAATAATATTGAGTTCTTCGTACCAAGTAGTTGAATTAAAAATATAATTACTAATTTAAAATAATGAGTAACTAATGCTACTGCATGAAATGGGACGTGGGCATTCTTCAGACCGTTCAAATATTTTTTTTTATAAGGAAAATCTATGATAAGGGTTGGCGTGTTCGGACAATGTTCACTATTTTCAATGAAAAATATAATGCAATTTTAAACTATTCACAACTGTGTGTAAAATTTATATGCAATACCTATTATCATCCGACATATTCGCATGTTGTTTTAAGTTCGAAGAGTATTTTCGTAAGCAATCAGCTGTGACTCGTAGTACATAGTTTTATACGATTCTCATTTTCTTCCGGCGTATTAAATCTGTCATTTTGAATCTCAAAATTCTGATTTCAGATTTGTGATCAGCGACCTCAATTACCCCCTAGTATTAAGTGTCATCAAAATCGAGTCGATTAACGAATTTTCGCACGCTATATTGGATCCGCCATTTTAAATTTCAAAATTCTGACTTCATATTCGTGTTAAGCGAACTCAAAAACGTAATAACACGTTTTTGACTCACCTAGATTCTTTTTCGAAACATGCTGCCATCTTGGTTAGGCCACCATCTTGGTTGCGCAACCCCGAATTTAAAAAATCAACCAACATAACTTTTAAGTACAACTATCGCTTCTACGATTCTGGTACAGTTTAAGTCATTTTAAAGCCGATATCCGGGACAAAAGTTGTATTTTAAAAAAATTTCTCTGAAAAAATCGTATTTTTTATTTATTTATGCCAAAATGATAAATAAATTGAAATTTTGTACATATTTTGACTGCACCGTTGAAAAGAGTGACCTCGAAAATAGTAGGATATGTTTCTTTCGATTTTTTTAACTTCGGTTTTACAATTACGAAATTCTCTATTGAAATTGGATCCTGAAAAATGTCCTTTTTGACATTAATGGGTTAATATCCAGTAAATTTCAATTGTGTTCATGCGTCAATGAATTAATAAATGCAGAAAATGTAAGTAAACTATAAAATTAAATTTTTCGCATTTATTTTTTTTTCTACATTATACCGTTCTGAGTGTCTGTGATTGACTTTCACACTGAAGTGTAGCTTTCACACTTACGTTGCGTAAGGAAATGAAAACGTACCGGGCTGCTAAGCGGCAAAAATTAAATGCGAATGTTTAATAAAACATGACTAATCATCCAAAACGCTTAACATGGAAATATGTTAACCAGGAGGATTACCTGAGATTAGAAAGTAAAACCACACGGAGAGAAATGTGAAAGGATGAAACAGTAGGTATTCCTTCGCCACTATAAGATTTGGTGCTGGTTCTGCAGCATGTGTCGCGTGATATCAATCTAAGAAACCCACAGTCTCAGACTGTGAAAACGCTTAGGATGAGACTGCAAAACTACGATGCTTTCTTCGAGGCTTTCTCCCGCCTAAGTTTTACTTCTTAGACTAGGGCTCTCCTGGACTTTTTTCTAGGAAATTTCCTCCTCTACAAAAAAGGTTTAGTAAATTTTTGCTCTATCTTGCACCGTTTTCGATACGGAAGTAATAGAATGAAAAACAACTTATTCAGCGTCCGACGCCATGTTTATCTTTTGTTTTAAAAACTCGATGTTCTTCGTTTGGCTGTTTATTCAGAGAATACGTCCCAGGAATTGCACGTCCCAGGAGCGAGCGGCAGAGACAATGATCCATACTAAAAGGCCGAAAAAATTACGGCCACGGATCGAACATTATTTTACATCATGAGTGATCCAGTAAAATACGTAATTTAGAGTAATCAATAAAGTTGCTTTAATATGTCGCTTTTAAGAGCGGTCACTATACATTTTATAATTAGTAATTTTTAAAACAGTAGAAAAATTGAAAAACTGGGAAGAATAGGAAAAATGGATAAAAAATTGTTTAAACGCTTAGGCCTGGTGTTGGACTAATTTTAAATTTAATGGTTTACCTTTTCGGAAATACACTCAAAAATCAACAGTTATTACGGCAAAATAAAATTTTCGAAATCGGCATACCGAAATACATTGGAAACGATAGCTACCATGAAAATGGGAGGTGTTACCTTTTCGAAAGCACAACCCGATTTGATGGTTTAATGTCAAGGTCATGCTTGAAGTCATAGTAGGACGTAAAATGTTCTGCCCTTTACGTTTTTGTCATTAAAAATGTGTATTGCCCTTTCTGTTTGAAAAGACAATTTGACCAGGAAATTATACTCTAATAGGTCGTGGTCAGAGTCAAATCATAGATCACTACTGATCGTCCAGGAAAAAATCTTAAAACCTTTGTGTAAATCTTTTTCCCCAAAAATACATTCTTAAAAAGTAATTTTGCCGTTTCCATACTTTAAATAATTAGGTTTGTCCGTATGTAATGATAAATTAATTTTTACACTAGTTTTCCCCTTACGCTCATCGTAATACGTTTCCCGTCTATTATGCCGATCAAATCAAGAAAAGTCCAATGCTCTCTCTTATCAAACTCTTCAGCAACATCTAACCATATCCAGTTTGCGCGGAAAAAAATATTGTGCAAACGGTCCAACGGTCCACCTGATGCCACAATACTATCGAAGGCCTAACATGGGCGAGAAACAGTAATAGCTGCTTTGCAGTCTGACCCGAGAATATTAACAATATAATGAATGGTTAGTCGGTGGATCGAGCATCACCTAATATATCCGACTAATCATGTACGTTAATATAATTTTTTTTTAAATTTACAAATACGAGTCATTTATAAACCCGGGTAAAAATGATTTATATACGATTGTATAGAAATTGTATAGAATTGTATAGAAATCATATACAATTATATACAATTATATTCAAATGTATATAATTATATATGAATTTTGTCTCTATAGAATTGTATATGGCGGTATGTAAACGTATATGATTGTATACAATTGTATATAAGTATATACAAATATATACATTTGCATATATTTTTCTGTAATATCTGACTATCCCTTGTCAACCAGCAGCTATATGATTGTATATAGTTGTATATAAATATATACAGCTGTATACAGTTTTATAGAAATATATACAATAATATACAGTTGTAAATAAGATACGTAAAAAATATAGAATTCCCGATATAAAACGGTATTCTGCAGCCACCGCTGACGTATTTTGCTGTGTCGTTAAATTTACACCAGAATACTATAAATGGTGCATTTAAAATGGCATACGTTCATGCTCGAGTTGGGTATTGATTGGGAGTGTTCGATTTAGGTGGATACGTATACCAATCGTATCTCAAACGTATCCCAATAGTATATACCGTATCCCGCATACCCAGTGTATCCATTCGGATGCGGTATACGATTGGGATACGAGTGGTGTACGTATTCAATCGAACGCCCCCGAGTATCCGTATTCCGTATCCTTCCGTACACTGTGAAAAGTGAAAGTAAAATTACATTTCCGAGATTTTACAATTTTGATGACATATCCTATTAATTTCGTTGTAAAATTACATTTTTCGCGTAAATAACCAACGAAAACGCAAGGAAATTTACCAAAAACATGTAAAATTTACAACGGAAATGTAAATTTACAGCGTAACAGGTGGAAATAAAAATACCAGCAGTATTCGTGATAATTTTACATAGAATGTGTAACAAAAAAAATCGACTTTTTTTTACAGTGTACATATATAGATCATATAGATACATATTTCCTTCATTGGCGTATCCATACAAGCTGAACGAGTGGTGGAGTACACCCAGGTGCATTAATTCGTGCTGTGGTAAGTCGTATAACATGGATAAATTTCTTACGACAACGGTAAGTAATACACCTGGGTGTACATATTACAGTAGTCCTCCCCTTATTTTAACTTCTTCCCTTAATTTAACTTGTTTCCTTCCTCTACATATTTTAACTTGCCTCCTTCACTCGTCCTACCACTCGACCTGCGCGACCTGTCTGAGCATGCATGCGCATAGACGCGGAACAGGAAGGCAAACACGGCTAACAATTTGTTATCTCTGAGAGCGTTCGAGGTTGGCGAATCGTCTCCTTATCGTCTCCTCATCGTACCAAAAATGGGAATCGTGATTTGCTCCCGTATTCTATCGTCCCCATTTTGGGTACGATAAGGAGACGATAAGAAGACGTGTAAATTTATATACACTTATATACAATTGTATACGTTCATATACAATTATATAGAGACAAAAATGCTATACAATTATATACAATTGTATACAAAATTTCGTATGCAATTATATACAATTGTATAGACCTCATTTTTACCCGGGAAGCAAACAGTGATCGTTGATACTTACAGGATTGAAACTCCCAAAAACATTCCGAACCCTCTGCTGCGAATGCCTTTTAACGGCACCACAAAGGAACACCGCATATTGGGAGTCCTGGCACTTAAGAACAGTGCCGTCATCTCCATGCAGACTTGGCATGGAGCGTTGCTTTCCTCCCAACAGCTTATCATGTGGCGAATGCCATCTTTTAATTGACAGCACAAGGGCTCGCAGGATTCCTGATTGCAGCACGCAGTATGAATTAGTGCATGATTTACATGCACTGGAATCGCACTTCTGTGCTTATTCAGTAATGTGTCCAGATTGCGTCGAAGACGCAAGTGAAACTGTGATTCCTGAAATAAAAGAATTTTTTATAAGTTGTGAAGTATACTCTGTATTTAACCAACTTTAACCACATGGGTACAAATTCTTAAAGTGCTGATTATTGAACATTATTTGACGGCTGATAATAAGTTTCTCGCATTTATTACAATATAAAACGCGAGTTTCATCTGGTTTCAAATTCTCAAAAAAAATTCAACGTGTGCCTCCGAAATATGCTTACGAGTTTAGTATCCAAATGTTATATATGTTCGTATTATCTCAACTGCCTTTAACGTTAACTGCCTTAAACATTATGTTAAACGAACTAAACAAAAACAAGCAGTAATGGAAACAAGAAATTTAAGATCTTTATAATTGTGTGCATAATTCATATAGTGATAATAATTAGTAACTTATGACAAAGTTTAAACCTCACGAATTTGAAAAGCTATCCACACAGATTAGTTATTTTTATAATATATATTATATTGAATAGACTACAATATTAAAATATTATATTTTGGTTGGGTAGTTAACGGCTTTTTTGTATAGAATTCATTTGTTACTGTGTCTGAACTTACCTCATCATTTGGAGCCACGGACATCGCCCCCATTGACAATAGTAATTGGTTTAATTCCAGCTTTTTCCTGAAAATATCAGACAAATAGAATATTATTATTATACATCTCAAATATTATTTCTAAAATAATTATTCGCTAACGTTCTATATTACGAGCGTTATTTTGTTATATGTAGGATGCCGGTGAGCGGGTGATTTAACAAAAGTAAACTTAAATGCTAATATATCTACTATACACACCACTTACAATTTCATTTTTAAGGAAATTGGACAACAAAATTAAACCCATTTTAATATCTAAATATTATTAACTATATATTTTATTTTTATTTTGTTTACAGATTAATAAAAAAGGTTTGATAACAGTCAATACTCAGAAAACAAAAAAAAATATCATGAACTCCAAAAAAATATTTGTCCAGTCACGATACATATCTGTGTAAATGATTTTTCCAGGAAAGAAAAAACATCTTTTAAATCATCGGAAAAAAAATAATTGGCTTAAAAACACAAAAATTTATTGGAAATAACTTTATATTTTCTACACAACAATTTGTTAATCCTTTCTTGAAATCAAGAATTATTTGTGAGTTTTACGAAACAAATTTTTGGGGAACTGAAATAGCAAATTAAGAAAAAATGAATTATTTATTACATGTACAAACAATTATATTAAATCATTCAAATTAGAATCTTAAATTTGCAAAGTTAATTAGAATAACTCTTTTCATACGTTTATATTTCTTTAATATGTGACAAACGCATAATTTAAGTCAATTTTGGATATTAAAGGCTTTTGTTAAAAAAACATGCCCTTATTAAAAAGTCCGTAATTTTCGCTCGCGTCCAACTTACCGTTCAAGGAGCAAATTAAACAGTGCTCATATTCGGATTCAATTGGGAGAAACTAGAAGAAATTCGGGCATACTAGATTATTTTTAATTTGTTATGACAACTATGAAGTCTCAGTTGCTTTACAACAAATTTCAGATTAATATTTCTATAAATGCATTTCTTTATAGACGCATTTGTCAATTTGCATCATATTCCAACTCATATGCGAAAGTATATTAATGGAATAATATTTCTAATACTTTGTTAAATGATTCCTTCTATATTAAAACTCTTCTTTCCGGATTGACGTCTCTTAATAATATTTTAATTCTAGAGAAAATAGTAGTTTTCGATACAAGGGCGTACGCGTAAAGAACTTACACACACACACACGTGTGCCGAAATATTGTTTACGTACGGCATTTTCGTGCGTAAAGTATAATCGAGTGCGTAAAGTTTACTTTACGCACAAGTTTACTTTACGCACCGAAAAAACGTACATAAAAGAATTGTTGTGGTAACTAAACATTTGTTCTTCTAACAGTCCGAATTATTGACAATATAGACCTAACATTTCGATTCATTAGACTAAGAGTTCCGTTTGTTATTGAGTCGAGATTACCATCTCGGTTTGTTCGGACATAACATTGTTGTCATAAAGGAATGGAGTACATGACAAATACGTAGCTACGCGGATACAGACAAAAAAAATGATAATATTTGGCATACTCAGAAAATAAAAACAGGTTTATGATGAAATCGAGAAGGACATCATGAGCCAAATTAATTACAAAACAGAATAAGACTTTTTTTACTGCAGTAGAACTATTCCCACCGTCATTTAAGGTTAACCCTTCTACACATATATGTATACACGTATAGTAAGTGACTTTTTTTATCTATAATTTGTATCATCGAAAGGGCTTTGGGTGATTTAAGGAGTCGTTGCCTGTGCCCGTATTCTATAAGTCGGTATTAACAATAACGTTAACGTTACTGTCGATAACGACAATATCCTGGACCGTGGTTGGTTGGAATTGTCATAACGTCGACGTTATTCGTAATAACGAGTTACAGAATGAAGGCACTGGGCAGATATGCAAAGTGCTGTTTATTTGAGTATAACGGTACCAGTACACTTAATCGTAGCCTATTTCATCGTCCCCCACTTCATAGTCTTCCTTTTCATCGTCTGGGACATTTCATCGTCCGGGACATTTCAGCGCGCTCCATACCTTCTTGTGTTATGAGCTTTTCTACGTGCACCAGGTTTTCAGGATCGCCGATTACGGGGTCTAGGTGGTGCGCTCCGTAGCTTTTTATGATATTAGCTATTCTACGTGCACTGGGCATTTAGGGTCGACGATTACGTAGTCTAGATAGCGCGCTCCGTAGCTTTTTATGTTATTGGCTTAAATACGTGCACCAGGTGTTCAGGATCACCGATTACGGGGTCGAGGTGGTGCGCTTCGTAGGTTTTTATATTATTAACTATTCTACGTGCTCTGGGTGTTTAGGATCGCCGATTACGGGGTCTAGGTAGTGCGTTCCGTAGCTTTTTATGTTATTAGCTCAAATACGTGCATCAGGTGTTCAGAGTCGCCGATTACGGGATCTAGGTAGTGCGCTACGTAGCTTTTTATGTTATTCGCTCAAATACGAGCACCAGGTGTTCAGGGTCGCCGATTACGGGATCTAGGTAGTGCGCTCCGTAGCTTTTTATGTTATTAGCGAAAATACGTGCACCAGGGAATCACAGGTATATATGGACTCGTAGAGCTTGAATCAACCGCTGTCCCTATGTCATGGGGAAACTCTGCCCCCTAGACCCCATTCTTGTACTAATTGAACCTAACTAACCCCCGCAGGGTGTTGTAAGGTTTGCGACGCCACGTGCGACTCGGGGAGCTTGTAGTGCAATAAGTATACTTATTCCCTATAGGGGAAAGTCGACCAAATCCAACCAGGTTGTACCTACTCTCTCCTGCTCTTTATCTCCCATCACGGTCGGCATTGGGCCACCCTCCTCTACTTATTGCCCTCCATTGGAAAAAAAAATTGTGCATGCAATCAATTAACCATTTCATGGTATATCCGGAGGGATGCATTTTTCACTTGGGTTTACTCACATCTATTGGTTGGAGGTTTGGGTTATTATAAAAAGGGGGGTCTGGGGGGCGTAGCCCCCCAGGACATGGGGACAACGGTGGATCCAAGCTCTCAGAGTTGCACGTGGGTTCGCAAACCTTACAACACCCTGCAGGGGATTAGTTACGTTCAGTTAGTATAAGAAGGGGGTATGGAGGGCAAAGCCCCCCCCCCCCATGACATAGGGACAACGGTGGATCCGTTCCCTATAGGGAAATATTTCCGGGAAATTATATAGAATAGCTAAGAACATAAAAAGCTACGGAGCGCACCACGTAGACCCCGTAATCGGTGATCCTGAACACCTGGTGCACGTATTTGAGCTAATAACATAAAAAGCTACGAAGCGCACTACCTGGATCCCGTAATCGGTGACTCTGAACACCAGGTTTTTAGGGTCGTCGATTACGGAGTCTAGGTGTCGCGTTCCGTAGATTTTCATTTTTATAACTTAAAAACGTGCCCCCGGTGTTTGGGGTTGCCGATCATGTAGTCTAGGTATCCACTTGGTGTTAACCAACGATGACCTTGAGGTCAAAGTTGAAGGTCATTTCAAGGTCAAATCAATTTTAATCTGATAAACAACGGTATCCTTGTCCTTGACCTCGGGCCAAATTTGAAAAAATTTGAAGGTCATTTCAAGGTCAAATCAAAATATGTTCAAATTTGAAGAAAAATAAGCCAAATTTATTTTGACCTTGAAATGACCTGCAACTTCGACTTCAAGGTCATCGTTGGTTAACTCGAAGTCAATACCTAGACCACTTGATCGTCGACCCCATACTCCTGGTGCATATTTTTTAGTTGAAAATATGAAAAACTACGGAGCGCGATTCATAGACACCGTAATCGGCGACCTTGAACACCTGGTGCATGTATTTGAGCTAATAACATAAAAAGCTACGGAGCGCACTACCTAGACCCCGTAATCGGCGACCCTAAACACCCAGTGCACGTAGAATAGCTAATAACATAAAAAGCTACGAAGCGCACCATCTCGACCGCGTAATCGGTCACCCCGAACACCTGGTGCCCGTATTTGAGCTAATAACAATGCTCATAACACAAGAAAGTATGGAGCGCGCTGAATGTCCCGGACGATGAAGTGTCCCGGACGATGAAATGTCTCAGACGATGAAGTGTCCAGACGATGAAGTGTCGTAGACGATGAAGTGTCCAGACGATGAAACGGAAGACTATGAAGTGGGAGACGATGAAATAGGCTACGATGAAGTGTCCATAAATCGAGTATAACTATAAAATCAGTAATGAAAGTTTTTACACGTAAGGAAAATTTTGGTTTCATATTCAGTGTCGAGTAGTAAATTTGTGTAATTCTCTGTTGTCAGTAACAGTTTCATTGATTTTATGTGATTAGGAGCTTAAAAGAGTTTGTTCCACAGTTTTTTTATTTAGAACAAAATGCTCTTGATTGGTATTGGTAGCAAACAGAAACGTAAATTTCACAAACTGAACCGTTACGGGAATGAATCTGGAACTATCAAAACTGTACGGCTAATGGCACCTTATAGGGCAGTATTAATACTCTCTAAATATGAATCAGCGAAAAACGCTGCAAATCATCGAATAGTACTTAGTTCATGTATTTCATGTAAGCCTATTTTTGAGGGTTCCCGGACTTTATTCCCCCGGAGATAATTCCCCGGAAATAATTCCCCGGAAAAAATTTCCCCTGGAAAAAATTCCCCTGGATTGGGCATTTCGCGGACCTTAGGTAATGCATGGATAATTGATGCGTGCAGTGTTTATTTATCGACCCCCCCCTCCCCGAAAAACTATCCTAACCTAACCTCTAACCTAACCTCCCCCCCCCCCCCCCTAACCTGCCTAAAAAGTGTTAATGCGTGGATGATTGATGAGTGCAATGGGGGGGCTTCGCCACCCCCCCCCCCAGGCCCCCCCAAAAAACTATCCTAACCTAACTTGTAATGAACCTCGCCCTCCCCCCCCTAACCTGCCTAAAAGTGTTAATGCGTGGATGATTGATGAGTTCGCTGGGGGGGCTTCGCCCCCCCCAAAACTATCCTAACCTAACCTGTAATGAACCTCGCCCCCCCTAACCTGCCTTTTTTTTTATTACTCCTTTGGGCCTAGGAGATATTTTTTATAGAGGTGGGAAAAAGAATTAGTAATATATAGGGAGAAAAGGGGGAGCCATTTAGTAAATATATGTATATTTTTGGTATATTATAGTTTATTTTGTTATATGTTTTGTGGCTACTTCGCGGACTTTATAAAAATCGCTATAAATGAACTCAAAATGAACCATTTTTAACAATAAATTTTGAAATGCATCCTCTTTGTAAGACCCTTCGATATGCGGGGAAATTTATTCCGGGGAAATTTTTTCCAGGGGAAATTTTTTCCGGGGGAATTTTGACGGGGAAATTAATTCCGGGGAATTTTTTCCAGGGAAATAAATTCCGGTCACCTTTTTGAGGACATTTCGTGCAACACGGATGTTAATGCAAGGCTACTGTTAAGGTTCTCATAAGGTATATGGAAGGTTTTTATGCTATTAGCGTCATACACTACATTGCATTTTATGAGAATTTTAATTAACAGTTACGTTCAAGCCATATGGGATAAATTTGAATTATGTTTAGTTTCGTATTATTTTATAACTTCCATCTTCTGTAAATGGCAGCCTCACGATTGTTGAAATCGGTTAATTATAACATAATTTCTTTTAATATTAAATTTCAACTTAGGTAAGCTTATAATTCTATACTATAGAAATACTAAAATATTCCAGGCTACTAAGAATAATGCTCTTTAGCGGTTACTACCCATTCCCTTTTAAAACCGTATATGACTGCCTTGAAAAGAAATTTTACGAAACGCCGATAAATATATTCATAATATTATGATTATAACTTGACGCAATGGTTCTAAGTATTTTGCATCGTGGCCTCTTCGTAACTATTATTTTTGTATCGACTTATTATTAGTATCTTTTAATAATCCAACTGCAAAGCGATAATATAAATCAACAATATTTAGCACTTATATTTAATTATAACATGATGAAATAATATAATTTATTAGAGTTTTTTTTTCGTTTAGCTGGATTTGATATTACTAGTAAAAGTTAAACGCAATATTACAATAAGAATGTAAGTTTGATATCGCGTGATTTAGGTAACTAATTATTTGTTTATGCATGTTTAGTTAAAATAACAATCTAAGAAAGATCTGAAGGAATAATTTAAATGTCAATAGGAATTGTGCTTCATGTTTCAATAAAATCCTTTTCTCATTAACGCACGTTTAGGGATGATACGCGGAGAATCGAACTGTATTATTTTGCAGCTTACACTGTAAAAATGTTGCCAAATTACCCAAAACCCATTACATGGTGATGGACATTCTTGTAGATGGAATCAATCTTGCTGTACAAAAATAAATACTTAAAAACTAGCCTACGCAAATAACACACTAAATAACATTAAACCGTAACAATAGACTCCAATATCGCAATTTTACCTAATGAATGGGACAAACAAACAAAAATTATACGCTATTGGGACAATTCAGGAGGATGGGACTTTTGGGACAAACTGGAAGGAACGAAATACAAAGAAAGAAACAATAATATAAATCTAAACATTAACACCATGTAACAGAATTCTTGTAGGAACACCGAATTTGTACAAAAACAAAATATATATATTTATAAAAAAAAAAATGTTAGTAACTTAAATCTTTTATTTGATTAAATTTTAATATGCTCAATATTTATCGTACATAAATCATAATCATTACACTTTCGAACCAATTGTACATTAAAATATAATACCGACAATCAATTGAAACGATGAATGTGCGACCATATCTTCATGATGCTGGATTGACCCACGTCGTCGTTAATTCGAATTTAGGTTGCATCCAATGTCTCAAACCTCTTGAACCTCGGTGAACTCATCAGATAGGTTGATCTTTGATTTTATTTTATTGGTTAGGCACCAGTCGTCTTATTGCGGATCGCGGGTGTGGTAGTTGTATTAGTTTTCACGAATATTGTCATCGTAAACACTCTGATCATGTCTCGGATAATTGCGAGTTGCAATTAGGAGAACGAATGAAATCTTGATAGATTTCGAGGCGGAAGCGCGATAACGGTTCAGAACTTCGTTTGGTAACGAAGGGTGTTACCAACGAGTGAACTTGCGGTCGTTCTAATCGCACTTTTCGACAACATTTCGCGGATATTTTAATAAACGTCGCACGGTATTTTATACAGTTTTTTCAAATATCGGAGCGAAACATGCTCCGATATGCTTTTACCGGCACTTGCACACACACGCGACCGTTTTCGCATTGAATTAAAAATGTTTGTGGTTCCTCGAAACAACTCACACGACTTTAATAAAATGACCACGTTTTATGAAAGGCTTGTTGCACATGGCATCTTTATTAATTACCGGTACGTCTGCCTTCGTTAGAGTCTAAACCACGAGTGCCCTTCGTCACACTTCGGTTCATGTCGCCCATTCTCTCCGACGTTCCGACGTCTCCCAAATTTCCATTGATCGGTCGCACATTCGTCTTCCGTGTTGTTATTGGTCGGTCGCACATTCTCTTCATAGCGTCATTGGTCCATTGCAATAAATTTACACCAAAATAGTTATAATTTCAATCGGTACATACGCTCTCACACCCATCGTTACCCTTCGCATCGGATCAGTCGGTAAGTACTTTATATGCATGGGCATATATCGTCACAAAACCCCCCCTAGATGATACATACGCATTTATCTATAAATCATTGCAGCATCTATCAATGCACAGTGCACACCCATATAACGCATTACAAGACGATTCGACCGCTAAAATTTAGTCATATAACCTTAAGATTACCTATACATGAACCAATCCACGATCCCGAACATGATTAGAGGCAAAAATAGGCAACCTGTATCTTTTTCTCATCCGTATCATCCGAATAGTATTTTCGAAGTTGCGTTCGATTGTATATCCCCTTTACACAGGTGTCATCATCTCGTTCCACGAGCTTAAAGGCGTTAAACCCAATTTTACAAATAATTTTATACGGTCCTCGATAAAGGTGATAAAATTTCGAAATTGTTTTATCGATCGCTGACGACAATTGTGGGACGCGGATTAACACTAAATCGCCCTCTTCTAATTCAATACTAGTTACATTCTTCTGTTGTTTCTGACGCTGATGCCAGGTTTTTTCTAACCTACTTTTTGCTATCCTTATTATGTCCTGATGACTAGGTTGCGTCATAGTTGGGTATTTAATCAATTTCTCAACAAAATCAATCGGACGTTTACCGTAATGCAGATGATATGGGGAAAAACTAGTACTAGAGTGCGTCGTTAAGTTGAGAACCTCCTGTATATCACCCACAAATCTCGACCATTTAGTATGTTTGTCAGCACATAATGTCCTAAACAGTCTCCCTATCTCGCGCATTATTCGTTCAGTCGGATTTGACTGGGGATGTCTTATGGATGAAAATAAAACTGTTATTTCCTCACTCTCCAGCCTTTCCTTCCATTTCGGGGAGGTGAATTGTGAACCGTGGTCCGCTAATATACGACGCGGTTTTCCGAATTGTGGGATGTATGAATCGAATATTTTATTTAAAGCAGTCTTAGTGGTTTCTCGCTTTATTGGATATAATGACACTAACTTAGAAAACGCGTCGGCCATCACAAATAAGTATTTCACCCCCCCAGCGCTAGTAGGAAGGGGACCAAAAAAATCCACTGTAACTAAATCACCAGGTTTTTCCACCGTCATAGTCTGATACGGCCCCGCCATACCTACGGTCAATGGTTTCACCCTTTGGCACAGATCGCATTCACGAACGAATTTCTTAACGTCCCGACTCATTGAGCTCCAATGATAAAAACTACGCGTATAGCAGTACATCTTATGGTATCCAGGGTGACCGAACCTCTCATGCGTATGTTCCAAGACACCCTTTATCAGACTATCGGGAAGAACAACCTTCCAATTGCTATCATACGAATTTAGTACAAATAACACATCTTTATAATATTTATATCGACCACTAAACCTATCACTACTTATGTTATCGATAATCGCTCTTATTCTCGGATCATCTAATTGCAATTTCGAAATATCACGCAATTTTTTCTCCAAACCAAGATCCCGTTTCGCGAGTTCAGTTATAACCAAGGAATTTATCTGACGACTCTCATACAACTCCACAAATAACAAATTCATATTTGAGACTATCAACCGATCATCATTGTCAACCTCCTGAAACCGACCCTCTAGATTCCGACTAAAAAAATCAGCCGCAACATTATCTTTACCTTCGCAATATTCAACATCGAACTGATATTGCTGCAAAAACAGACCCCATCTCATCAATCTTGAATTACGGAAAGCACTATTGTTGAGAAAGGTTAGACCTTTATGATCGGTTATAACCTCAAATCTGGTACCGACGAGATATATCCTACATTTATTTATCGCATAAACAATCGCAAGCAATTCCTTTTCAGTCGTACAGTAATTAAGTTCAGCACTGGTCAAGCACCTGCTCACTATCGTCACAACGTTATGTTCCCCTTCATCATTAACTTGGTATAGTATTCCACAGATACCCTGATCGCTAGCATCTGTTTGAAGCTTAAAAACCCGATCAGGCAGGACGTGTCTCAACATTATCGCTTTAGCAAAATTTTCTTTTAATTGAACAAATGCAAGCGAATGTTGATCAGTCCATACCCACGGCGTATTTTTGCTCAATAGAGAACGAAACGGATCAATGAGACGCGCATGACCAACACTGAACTGTCTATAATAATTACAGAGACCCAGGAATTGTTGCAAATGCTTACGCGATTTCGGTTCCTCGAATCGACGAATATGATCAACTTTTTCCGAATTCGGACGGATCCCGTCAGTATCCAGGATGAAACCAAGGAAGGGGACGGAATTTCTTGCAAATAGGGATTTATCTAAGTTCAAAGTAAAATTAAACTTAGTCAGCCTCTCAAACAACACATCAAGGTGACAAATATGCTCTTCGAAGGACTTGGATGCTATAAGTAAGTCGTCAACAAATTTAGTCAAAAACGAATCGAAATCCGTACCCAAAGTAATTCCCAATGCCCTCATAAATCCCGCCCCCGCCGTCTTAAGGCCAAACGGGATACGGCAAAATTGGTACAGAACCCCTTTATGAAGAAATGCGGTATATTTCCTGGATTCACGATTCAGACGTATTTGCCAATAGCCGTGAGCGAGATCCGTCGACGTAAAACATTTAGTACCGTAAAATTTCTGCATAATATAATCGATCATTGGCGGAGACTCATGATCGTCTTCAATGACACTGTTCAGGTGTCGAGCATCAATACAGATTCTTACACTGCCGTCCTTTTTACGCACTACGCGTAATGGATTGCAGTAGGGACTGATAGATCGTTCTATAATTCCTGAGGACAACATATCTGAAATAGCCAGATCAACGGACTCGCTCAACGCTTTTGGCACCGGATATGATTTCTTTATGTACGGTTTGTCCACAGTCAATCTAATCTCATGTTCATAATTACTCGCGGGATCCGGTTTGTCAGTAAATAAACGTTCATACTTTAATAACAAACTGACTAAAGATTGTCGTTGAGAATTGGTCAATAGTAAATCAGAATTCACAATATTCTGTATTTTATTCCTAAACTCAGGTTTTGACACATTACAGTTTATTTCCCTAATGTCAACATTGCAATTCAACGAGCAGGACAAAACATTTTTATCACCTCCATCGATTTTTTTAACTCGAGTCATCGGGACATCGAAACAATGCGCCTCCCCAAGGTAATTCGACGGCGAATTACTACAATTCAGTTCTGGCAATGTAATGACTTTGTCGTAATTCAAAATAATATTTTCATTATTAATACAGCGAACATTATTCAAAACAATATTAGTATTATTTACATGTAAATTATTTTTATCTTTACTAGCTACATCAGCATTCGAATCATGATTCTTATCATTTACATCATTTTTATCATATTTATCTTTATTATTATTAAAATTACTATAACTAAATGGCCATTTATTTAAATTATCACTACAATCAGCAAGTACAAATTCACCAAAATCATATGGACTTAAATCATCACTTATTTTAATATTATCATTTTCATGAAAAATACTAGACAGAGTCATCACATCGCCATAGATCGACCGTGAATCCTCCGCAGACTCACATTCCCCAGCGTTCACCGAATATACACAAGGGGCAGGTTCTGTTTCTTGCTCCAAAATACCCCTAAAACGTTTACGCTCTATTATATATTCTGATTCCCGAATCTTTTTACCCAAAATAGAAATCGCTCCCCGAAAATAGTCCAATACAACGTCATTTACGAGAAGCCAATCATTTCCAAATATAATATTTTCACTCAAATGGGGAACAATCAAAAAACATGACTCTATAATACTCCCATCAATATTAACAGCAATCATTATCTGCTTTTTTATTTTTGTGGTTTTTCGCCCTATAGCGGCCCATACACAAATTTTACTGACGGGTAATTCTTCGAAACCGACATAACCCTTTAGCGAGTTATAAAATTCCTCGGACATGCAGGTTATCTGACTGCCGGTGTCAAGAAGCCCGAAAATCGTTCTCGCACCGATCTTTATACGAATTCGCGGACATCTCTCGATTTCGTTCGCGTCATTTTTCTGCAATTCCGATTGATTCGAGTCTATGCCGGTTTCTAGGTCCTGAATGAAATCATAAAATTGACGGCCCGATATAGGACCTGTTTGCATCGCAGCCGCTCCTAGTTTAAATTCCCTCCATTCCTAGATAAGTCAGTTTGAGGAACCTGGTTAATTACACCAGATACTGGTCCATTCGCAACAGGCAGTGTTAAATTAGGAGGTGGATATCTAAAATCCGGTAGTCCCGCTCCATAAAAATTAGAAGGGATAGATCTAGGATCAATATAATAATGATTAACTACAGGATTTTTTGAATTGCAATTAAAGTCGGTATTTTGTCTTGGATCGTCGGATTGATTTTGTCTGAGATTACGAACCCGGGTCACTTCATTCGTATATTGTTTATTTGGGAGCGAGACCGCTTTCCGATTTTCCTGACTACGTTCGTTCGGGATTACATCAAGTTCACCGAGCGCCAATGCAATCGCCGATTTATCATTCGTATTTATTGTCGTTAAAATTCTTCGAATTTCAGGGGGAAATTGTTTTTTAACCGCATTATGAATTTCATAGTCTGACATTTTCGGCCGAAGATATCGCGCTTCTTTGATCTGTTTATAAAAATACGCCTTTAAACTCGGTTCGTTGCTACCACATCGACGCGAACACCACCTATCTTTAATTTGCTCCCGAATAGGCACCGAATAAAATTCGTCCTTAAATTGCTCCATAAAGTCATCATATTCAATAATTGTTTCTTTACATGCGTCATACCACATCTTCGCGCGGCCTTCAAGCGTCGATGCAATAACAATCATTTTCAAATCGTTTGGAATTTGTTTGACTTTAAAGTATATGTTAATGTCATCGATAAATTCCAGCGGATTATATTTCGTTTCATCACAAAATTTTGGCAATTTAATTTCAATATTATTCAATTTTAATCGTGTTGCAAGATCAACGACAGTGCCATTATTTTCACGATTTTCAACATTAATCGGACTAAATCGTTCTGTCGTTCGATCGTGCACATTACGATCTCCCCGTAAAGTCGTATTTTCTTCACGTAATTCTTTTATTTCGCGTAATAACGTTTCCTGTACCCTTTGCATTTCGTCAATTTTATTTCCCAATTCTGCCTGTTTTGCCTCGAACCATGCTCGGTCTTGGTCACTCGTGTTTACACACGCTCTCTTTGTTCTTTTATTTATTAACGGTAAACCACTATTTAACAAAGAGTTTCCTTTCGAACGCGTATGCACACCCGAATTATTATTTTCCATACACCTACATATGTAAATAAAGAACACTAATATTCAAGATTATATCTCATAAATATGTTTCACAATAGCAAAAAAAAAAAAAAACAAACTTAAATTACATGAATATTATTTCGAAATAATATACTTTAAGTCGGTCGAATCTCATAAACTTATTCAAATACTTCTATAATCGATTGTAAATTGAAAACATAAATATAAAATGTTTATCAGACATAAATAAATCCACGTTTCAAATTTCTTTTCAGTCCATTATTAGAACCATAGTCAAATTCAAATAATTCATCAAAACATGTAAGATTGTAAATATTGGATTTCCACAAATCATACACAAAAGCAATCTCAATGTCGCTATTCAAAATTTATAAATATTGAACATATTAAAATTTGAATATTTTAACGAAATTTGTATATAAGGTACTTTGATGTCTTTTTATTTTAATTTACATCAAGTCCCTGTTCGGGCGCCATTTTGTAACAGAATTCTTGTAGGAACACCGAATTTGTACAAAAACAAAATATATATATATTTAACCATGAGACAGATACAGATGTCAGTTCGGCTGCGGTTGTCCGGATCTGAAATGTGGATCATGTACTTTTTGAGGTACATCTTAACTTATTGACAACATCCCGGTACATTTACGAGGCCGACCGACATTTTTTATTGGGGGGAACCGATTAAACCGATTTCGTCACTTCTTGCTGGGGTGGTTTTCTAGGCCACCCTAGGGGTGACGTGGTTCTCCAAATTTGTACTTAGCAACTGAAATAAAAAAAAAAAGGATACGGAAACTCGAAATATGAGGTACTCTAAAGGTAAACGCTATTATTGTAGGGTATTAGGGTCTTGAAGAGGTAGGGTAGCAGGTTGGGGCAAATCTAAAGCAAAGGATGAAAATATGGAGAGGTACTTACAGGAGGAGTTTTAAGTCTTCCTTGTGGGCGTCGAAGTACTTTGATGTTACGAATTACAAAAGGGAATATCAAGCATCTTTTGAGGGTGGCGAAGCCTCTTATTTTGGGAACTAAAGGCCTCACATTATACGTAACTATGTCACCTTTAAACATTGTATCATGGTGGGAATTATATTTATGGTCACCTATGTGATTAGTACTAGAGAGCGCTACAATGGGGTTATGAATATTATGGGTGGTTCGCAAAGGAGGTGAAAGAAGGTTGGACTTTGGCTCAATAGGGATATCTTGTAAAGGGGATTTCGGTACTGGGAAATTGGGGGAAGGACACGATTCCAATGGAAGCTCAGTGTCCTCAAGAGGATTTTGGGAATTCACAGTGCTATTCATCTTTTTTGGGTGAAGTTCTTTAGCTGTTTTGGGATTCGGTTGGGCCAATACTGCGATAAGCAAAGGAGGGGTTTGGATACTGCTTGACTCAAAAATTGGAATGTCAAGTAGATGATGAGAAATAGGGCTGGGAGTAGGGCATTCTGATAAAGTTGGAAATGAATTTAGAGGATTATCAAAACTCAACGATTCGGGACCGGAATCGTTATCATCCTGGAAATTAATAAGATCAATAACGGGTAACGCGGGTTGATTAAATGCTAATGAAATGAGAGGAACGCAAATAGACACTGGTGAAACAATAGAGAGAGAAGGAGGCACTACTTGAGGAGAGGGAAATGAACTCGCTAAACCTGTAGGGGTCAAATCGAAATTATTATGTTTAACTGGGTCTGTTGGTATTTTATGAGACGTAAATGGTAATGGTTCCCATTTATCATCAATACCATGTCCCCAATTAATATTGGTATCAGGATAGTCACGTCGAATTGAATATCGCGTGATACGATATCGCATAAACTACCACTAGAACTAATCCTAAAATGGTCACACAAAAATGTTAATTTGTGAACCTCCAAAATGGATCGAATTGTAACCCGTTTCTCTTCATATTGGGCCTTGGTAGCAATTTTAAGAACATGACTACACAATGGAAATGTTGCAAATGTGGTACGTGGAAAATATATTGAAGGGGTAGGGGTAGGGTATGGAGTAGGGTGGGGGGTAGGCATACTTAGGTTTGGGATTCGGGAGGAAACGCAAGTATGAAGGGGGACTCGAAATAGTAATTGGACGTCATTTTTTTTTTATAACCGAATACTTAAAGCAAAAAAAATAATTTAAAAATAATTTAATAATTAGCAACTCAAAATTATGACTAAATGTAAACGCAAAGGGAACACACGCAAATCAAAATCTAAAATCAAACTCAAAGGGGGGAACGCCAAAATCAAACTCAAAAATCAAAGTCAAATCGAAAACGCAAAGGGGGATAAAAAAATATAATTAAGAGTGCTAATCAAATATTTAAAATGGGAGTAAGATGAGGATTCTACATAAAAATGATAACAAAAATAAATCAAAATTAATCTCTAATAATATTTGAACTCAAATTAAATACAATTTTATAAAAGAAAAGAAAATGGGTATCCAAAACTTAAAAATGAAATGGACATGGAAGCAATGAGATATACATGTGACAAATGATTAGTAGAGGGAGCTGTGTGTTATCGAAAATAGACTAGTTTATAAACATTTATTCTACTGATAATAATAAATTCGGAATGGGTAAAAGGACTCAAATCTACGAGAAATATTAATAACAACTACGAACAAAAAAAAATAAAACGAAAAATCTAATTTTTACAACTGATAAATTGATTGAATTCGAAAAGGGACAAACGCAATTTTAAAATAACAGGGCTTAGACGGAGGAAGGGTAAAGTGACAAAAGTACGAAAATGCAAAATATTAAACAGAAATTTACTCTAAATAAAATTAAATATGACTAAAAGTTACTAAAGTATCGCAAAAAAAAATAAATTACAAAGGAAGACTCAAATTTATTGGGATTCGACAAGAAATACAAAACTAATAAATAAAATATTAAAAATCGAAAAATTAATAAGCAACCGAAAAATTAATGACACACGAGTTGAAAATCAAAAATATAAACCGATAAATTTCAAAGTTATGAAGAACTAAATGTGAGCGTTAAGAATTTAAAATCGAAACAAAAAAAGGTGAGGTGGGAGAAATTTCAAAATTAGTAACGCAAACGGAAATTTTAAAATCAAAAATCAAAACTAAGCAAACGAAAAAGCACAAAATCTATACTTAGATTTTTTTAAATAAATTATGGGGAAAACTCAATAAACCGAACGAAAATCTAATCGAAAAGAATAAACGCAGCAAAAAAAAATCAAAACGTTAACTTTATAGGGACGTAAGGAAAAATCGATTCAAAATTGAAAAAAGGATATTAACAGGTGTAAAATTTAAAATAAAAAAATATTGGAACAAGGGAACTCTGTAAATAATGTAAATTGCAAAGGGGAACTAATGAAATCGAAGAAAAATCTATAAAAAATCAATGCCAACTAAAATCGCAAATAAATATAAAATAAACAAAACTCTCGGAAATAAAGAGTTAACACAAATAACAGAAAAGTAAAAATCAAAAAGCAAATATCAAATAAAAGGGAACCGCCAATTTCTTCGAAAATTTAACAGACACCGAAAACGAAAACAAGGTAGCAACTTTGAAAAATTCCGAAAAACTGAAAAACAATTTAAAGTTTCGCAAAAGTTAACTTGCGCACTTCACAATATTCAAAACCGCACTGACACCTGAAAATTTAAGAAAAATAATTTTTTCAATTAATAACACAAAACATAAAATATTAAATTATCCAATATATTAATTATTTTTCTAGAAGGACAGACATGGATTGTGGACGGTTTCAAAAGGGAGCAAAATTTAAAATGTCAAACGGTTACTTCGGCGAATTCCACCTGTATACCAAAGAAAATTATTTCGAATTTCCCACCAGGGATGCCATTTATAACCGCGATTTTCTGGGTCGGGTTATGCGATGCAACATATGTTTGTGAAACAAAAACATGTTTAACATGTCTCTAGGATATACCTTCCTTTAAGTTTCCTGCATGATTGGGGAAGAGGTTATCCAGGTTTTAAACAACTTCCTAATTTTTTCATTGGTGTAGGTCTAAAGCCCGGTGTTAAACCACTTTAATTATTTACAATAAATTATTTTTAATATACAAATTTTTAGTTTATAAATTGACTTTCTATGGCGGCTGGATAATTTATGACTTGTAGGATTCTTCAACTTATTTGTCAGAAATAGTTAAAATTTTAAGTTATATTCCTCAAAGTGAAGTCCAAATGCCCAAATATTTTTCCTTCTTTCCTTCTCAAATTTAACTATTTGAGACATTTCGACTTCTAAGGCTCACAGAGTGCAAAGTAATTGATATCATAATTAGGTAACGTATTAACTTTAACGTTAAAGACATACAGTCAGCATATTGATGTTTTAAACTCAAACATTAATGATTTAAAGTCGACCTACGAGCTAGCAAGAGTTCAAAACGAACAAGCCTTACAAAGCCAAACAAGTTCAAATGGCCCTGTGCCGTTGATTGTAAATTCGTCGAGACCGCGGAGCATATTCGTACGCTTCGTCAATAAGCAGAAACGTGACGATTTCTTTAAAGCGCGTATTACACGCAAATCACTGACAGCTGATCAAGTTAACTCGTCTCTTCCTGCAGTAAATGTCTTCATTAATGAATATGTTCCGAATGATTTTTTAAAACTTTTCATGAAAACTAAAGAACAAGCAAAACAAATGAATTTAATCTGCAAGCGAAAAAGAACATCTATAGAGCTACGTTCTACTGATGGAGTAACATGCTACACTATAAAGTCTCTATCTGATCTGGATAGCCTCATTCCACAAACATGACACTCAGGGAATGCCGATGCAACATCTCCCAAAAGAGCTACTGAACTGCAAGAGTCGCACTAGAATTCGAATCAAAGTTTATTGCAAGAACTGAACCGATCGTTTGCAATATTCAACAATATTTCGTCTAATGTTTCATCTACGAATATTACTTCAATAGCGTCGCCAACTGCAAGTATTCGGTCATCAGAGTTGTCGTCTTCTGAAATTAAACTTAGTAAAAAGATACATATCGCGCACCTAAATGTCAGATCACTTACGTTACATTTACCGCATATTAAGGAAATTTTATTTGAAACTGACTTTGATTTTTTGGCAATTTCCGAAACATGGCTGAACCACTCAGTACATGATTCTGATATTGCTATTGAGAATTATTCAGTTTTTAGATTAGACAGGTTTGAAAGAAGAGGAGGTGGAGTGGCAATTTATTTTAAGAATCATTATTGCTGCTCGCAAATTCGTACTGTAACTGATGAGTTTGGTCTTGAACAAATATGGCTATCGTTTAATCACCATAATAATAAATTAGCGATTGGTGTGCTGTACAGACCGCACTACGTATCCTTGATAATTTTGTTAATATCTATAATTCATTACGCGTTAAATTCGATAAAATCATTATTCTACGCGATCTCAATATTAATTTGTTATTTACCTCGAAACCAGACTCAAGAAAATTTTTCGACGTAACACGCCAATGTGACCTTAACGAAATTGTGAAAAGCGCAACTCGAGTTACCCCTACCTCTTCTTCTTTAATTGATATTATCTTGACTTCTAAAGCTGTTACTGTCTTAAAGGCCTTTTCAACTAAAAAATATAAAGTTGCCGACCACAATTTGGTTGGGTGCTGTATCGACTGCCCCAGACCTTCTCGAAATGTAAAAATGATGAATATCCGAGATTTCAGGAATTTTGATGCTGTTGAATTTGATCGCGCTGCCAGATGTTGTCCGTGGGAATTAATTGCCAAATTCTCTAATATTAATGATAAGCTATCTTTTCTTAATAGTCTTGTTACTGATTTGTTTGACTTGTTCGCACCGATTAGAAATTTTAGGGTTACCAAACCTCATGCCCCTTGGATTACTGATACGATCAGAATCTTAATTAAGAAAAGAAATGCTGCGCGAACAAAAATGAGAAATACGAAAAATAAATCTGATATAGCTTACTATAAATATCTGCGTAACTTTACAACGTCTGCAATAAGAAGTGAACGCAAAGCATATTTTAATAACTTGAATACTAAGCCACAAAAGATATTCTGGTCTACATTAAAGCAACTTGACATTCACAAGACGAAACCCTCGGACCTACCTCCTATTTTTAATGATCCTGATGCGATTAATGAGCATTTTATTAACATTCCACAAATTTATCCGTGTAAAGAGTTAATTAATTATTACAAGTCTTCTCGCTCGAATAATATACCTATTAATAGACTATTCAATTTTAATACAATAACAATGTCAAAGCTTGTTGAAACGATTGCTAAAATTAATTGCACAGGAGCTGGTTCTGATGGAATCTCAAGTGAGATGTTTATAAGAATATCTAATTACTGTTTACCAGAACTTCTTCATATAATTAATTTTATTATAG
The DNA here is from genome assembly GCA_030407085.1 of Trichopria drosophilae. Classification (NCBI taxonomy): domain Eukaryota; kingdom Metazoa; phylum Arthropoda; class Insecta; order Hymenoptera; family Diapriidae; genus Trichopria; species Trichopria drosophilae. Next base: position 11,282,716 of record CM059582.1, on the reverse strand, counting down.
TGACTAGTGAGTTCCCTAAAGTTTGGAAAAATGCTATTGTTCGCCCGATCCCTACGAAATTAAATCCCACTTCGTTAAATGATCTGCGTCCGATAAGTCGCCTTCCAATTATTTCTAAAATTTTTGAAGAAGTCTGTTATGATCAAATGACACGCTGATAGCAAAAACGGGCTAAACATACGCCGCGAGAAAAAATGGGTTATTATTCTGTTCGCGAGCAAAGACGAAACAAATTACAGGCCGTGGGCAAAAGTGAGTTACACTAATTGTGAGAGCAAAAATGACTTAAAATATTCTTCTGGACAAAAACGAATTAGAAATAGTCATTCTTGCCCGCTCGGAAATTATAAGTCACTTTTACCAGCAAAGAAATTTTAACTTATTTTTGCTCGTGTTATAATTTTGTATAGAAACTTGTTCGTTTTGATATCGCAATTTTTAAACTTTTGGGATTCTTTTAAAAATATACAAATAATTTAAAATTTTAATGATTATTTGTGTTAATTCCCTGATTACACTATTATACCTCTTATGTTAATTCTGTAATAAAAGTATTCAATTTGGTATGCTTCTACACTGAGGAAAGGTTTGTTTACTAAAAAGAAGGCTTCTTAATAGTTAAGAAATCATATATTTAAATACGGCGAATCCAATAATTTTTTAAGTATAAAATAATTATTCATTTCATATAAAGCTGACATTTCTTAGTGCAAACAATGCATTTTATATCTTAAGAAATATCTATTAAATGCAACCAACCGTTTCTTAATAGTTAAGAAACCGCTTGTTTACTATGAGTTTGTATCTATAAAGTAATGTTAATAGCTACAAAATGTAAGGTTGGAGTCGATGCGCATCGTAACATAACCTCAAATGACAACCCGGCTGCTTTGTTTGGTTTGTTAAGAACGATTGAGCGTCATTGCAATTCAGTGGTTGTTATTGTGAAAACAAATAAATTAAAGATATTGTTTATAATATTAAATATGCTCATTTTATAAACAAATACATCGTATAAGAGACATGTTACATGTCTTATTTGTGAATTTGCGCAGCTGTCGAGTTCAAAGTATACGTTTCTTGTCTATTAAGAAATAGTCAAATCTGATATAAGAAATAAAATGCTTATATTATATGAATCGCATTTAACATTACAATGCCATCTTTACATTAAAAGAATGATTTCAACTTTGCAATTGAATGATATTTTTTTACAACAAACGATCCTTTCTCTCAGTGTACATTGCTTAATTCTCGGAATTTTTGAAAGAGACGTGTACAACTGATATTAATTGTCATTGACTTATTGTTTTCACCAATTTTTTATTACAGGGGCACAATTAAGTATTGAGAGGCATATTATTTGCAGAATATACGCTCCCTTATCACTGTTGGACGCTGATTTTGCCCTCGACAAGCAGAGTATTATATCCGAACTGTTTTTTGGTGCTGAAAACGATGACACTAGCAGAATTTTCCTATTCCGTCGCATTTTTGAGAAAAGTGAGGTTAAATGTATCGAAATTAGCGTTTTTGGCCATGTTTGGATTAATTTTAGGGCACAAGGGATTTTTCACAAGCGAAGTATATCATATCCGACGTGTTTTTTGTTATGATGTTAGCAGAATTTTCTGTTACGTCACATTTTCGAGATTAGACGCTACGAGCAAAAATGTTTAAAAATATTATGAAGATAAAAATTACATTTATAAAATATTCTTTTGGGCAAAACCGAATTAAAAATGTATATCATTTTTGCTGGCGCTGAAATTATAATTCGTTTTTGCTCGCGCTATTATTTTATATTATTGAACTTGAACGGTCGCGCTTAATAATCGTTTTAATATATCACCTTATATTGTCAATTGTCATCAACTTTGCAATTAGTTTGAGTTAATGCCATCCTTATAATATGGCCTTTTTCATTGCTAGATCATACAGATATATTTTATAAAGTACATAAATGCGTTCTTAAACAAAAAATGATGAAGTACAAAAATAATATGCTACATTATTCGTTATCGCTATCTCCACTGGCCAAATCATAGTAAGAAATAAATAAAACTTTATTATTTTCATAATTGAGTTGTTTTTCGATTTCAATTATAATAATGTCATATTTTAACAGCATTCCTAAATAAATAGAATCATGTTTACACATCATTATACTCGTAAGTCCCGTTTCCGATAAACAAAACAATAAGAGTCACTTTGGGTAGATATTATTCGAATTAATACGAAAACGGGTTAACTTTTGGAAATTGGAAAAAGCGAGTTAATTTCAGCTAACGGGTAAAAATGGTTTACTTTTTATGATGCGAGCAAAGGTGGGTTAAATATTCCATAAGAGCAAAAGTGAATTATAATTTTAATCCATTTTTGCCCTGAATATTATATAAGTCATTTTTGCTCGCGGAGATTATTTAATTCATTTTTCCGCGCTAAAAAAGTTAATTCACTTTTGCCCGCGTTATATTTTTGACCCATTTTTATTCTCAGCGTGTCAAATATTGCAACACTGTAATAAATGTAACATTTTTCCCAAATTTCAATCTGGTTTTAGGCGCTTCTTCGGATGCGAAACGGCGCTATTCGATGTTTCCGAGACTGTTCTAACAAACTGGGATAATAAGTTACTATCGCTCATTTGTTTGTTGGATTTTACGAAAGCCTTTGATTCAATTAATCACGATCTGTTAATAGCTAAACTGCATTTTTATGGCTTCAGTAATCAGTCTCTTAACCTTATGCAATATTTTCTTAATAACAGATCTCAGTCTGTTATAATCAATAGTAGCAGTGGTGAACCATTGTCTTCTGAAAGAACCGTTAATTGTGGAGTTCCTCAGGGAGCTAAATTAAGCGCACTGCTGTTCATTATTTTTACTGCAGACATTTACGATTGTTGTAAAAAAGTTGCTATAAAAACATATGCAGATGACACTCAGGTTATAATGCCACTTCAGCCAAGTTCCGTGTTGCATGCAATAAGTTTGTTCAATTTGGACTTGTTAAATATTGAGAAATGGGCGAACGACAATGGGCTCTTTATTAACCCTAGCAAATCTCAATTGTTGTTAGTAGGCAGCAGCAATTTGCGTGGAACGATTGATCTCTCTTTGATAAAGGTGAATATTAAGGGTAATGCAATTCCTATTGTTGATGTAGCGAGAAATTTGGGGTTATATGTTGATCATTCTTGGCGATTCTCAGCACATAATTCTAAGAAAGCTGCACTCTCCTACTCACGACTTCGACAACTTTATCCATTCAGACGGATTTTAAATGTTGATATTAAGTTAAAATTATGTGAGTTGCTCGTTTTGCCTCATTTGCTTTATTGCGTTTCAGTTTACGGTCCTTGTATTGTGCATAAAGATTGGGTAAGGGTGCAAGCAGTGCAAAACTTTGCGTGCTTACGTTTCGCTTACAATATTAGGAAATTTGACCATATTTCCCCGGCATTTCAAACATCCGGTTGGTTAAAAATGCGTGAAAGGATGGATATAAGATTGTTAACCTTAGTATGCAAATTGCTGGCCTACAAGACTCCTGAGTATCTGCATGAAAAGATCAAAATGGTTGGCAGGGCGAATGTTAACTATAGAGGTGCTGTGGCGTGCTCGCTTCGATTTCCGAAAAGCTCTACGGCGAAATTTAATGGCGCATTTTCTTATGCAGTAGCAAAAATCTACAATGCGTTGCCTCTTCTTATTAAAGAATGCATTATGCAACCTTTCAAATTTTGTAAATTAATTAAAATGTATTTCGTCAATCATCGATCATTTATTTATTTTCCTGTTTTTTTATGTTAGTGTATGAATTATGTTTACTATTTGGTCATAGAACGATTATGAAATATTTACGTATAAGCAAAAATAATAACTTATGTACTTTGCGTTTTATTGGTATAATTTAGTGTACTCGTTAATTTAGAATATTTACTAATTTATATTGTGTTTATATATTAAACGGTCAGCCTGTAAAACAGCATTTTTAAGCTGTGACTCGCCCTTGTCTAGGTTTAAGTTGTATCATTATGTACAATTCCTTTTTCCTTGGCAATAAAGTCGATATTATTATTATTATTATTATTATTATTATAAATAAGTTTTTAAAGAATCACCAATTAATTATATATTAATAATAAATTTATTGATATAAATATGTATCTAATTATATATCTGTTAATATTATAAATATTTATATAATATCAGTCATATTAATTATGACTAATTGCTTATAAATAAGTTTTTAAAGAATCACCAATTAATTCTATATTAATTATAAATTTATTGATATAAATATGTATCTAATTATATATCTGTTAATATTACAAATATTTATATAATATCAGTCATATTAATTCTGACTAATTGCTTATAAATAAGTTTTTTAAGAATCACCAATTAATTATATATTAATAATAAATTTATTGATATAAATATGAATCTAATTATATATCTGTCAATATTATAAATATTTATATAATATCAGTCATATTAATTATGACTAATTGCTTATAAATAAGTTTTTAAAGAATCACCAATTAATTCTATATTAATAATAAATTTATTGATATAAATATGTATCTAATTATATATCTGTTAATATTACAAATATTTATATAATATCAGTCATATTAATTCTGACTAATTGCTTATAAATAAGTTTTTTAAGAATCACCAATTAATTATATATTAATAATAAATTTATTGATATAAATATGAATCTAATTATATATCTGTTAATATTATAAATATTTATATAATATCAGTCATATTAATTATGACTAATTGCTTATAAATAAGTTTTTAAAGAATCACCAATTAATTATATATTAATAATAAATTTATTGATATAAATATGTATCTAATTATATATCTGTTAATATTATAAATATTTATATAATATCAGTCATATTAATTATGACTAATTGCTTATAAATAAGTTTTTAAAGAAATTAATTATTAATATATTAATTATTTTTCTAGAAGGACAGACATGGATTGTGGACGGTTTCAAAAGGGAGCAAAATTTAAAATGTCAAACGGTTACTTCGGCGAATTCCACCTGTATACCAAAGAAAATTATTTCGAATTTCCCACCAGGGATGCCATTTATAACCGCGATTTTCTGGGTCGGGTTATTAAATAATTAAAAGAAATAGAAATTGACAACAAATATATTTACAATTTAAAAAAAAACTAAATAAACAATTAACAATAAAAATAAATGGATACGCAAAGGGATAAATCTAATTGGGGTTCGGGAATTCGACGCGAAGGTGAAATTACTTTAAAATATGACCGAAGTAACACTAATATAAAAATGGAAAATATGAAGGAAAGGGGAAATTACGGAGACGCAACTTAAATCTACTTACTTAATCTAATCCTCAAATATTCACAAAATCTGGAACGCACTAAACACAAATATTTTATACACAAAATTCAAATATATTATAAAGAAACATAAAATATATTTTGTAAAGAAACATTCTTTGAAATAGTAATGATCACTTCGTATAAACACCAGGTTTTACATTCCAATCTCAGGTAATCTATGTTAAACGTTTTGGATGATTAGTCATGTTTTATGAAACATTCGCATTCAATTTTTGCCGTTTATCAGCCCGGTACATTTTCATTTTCCTGACGCAACGTAAAATAAATACTACACTTAAGTGTGAAAATTAATCACAGACACTCAGAACGGTATGTAGAAAAAAAATTAAATGCGAAAAAATTAATTTTATAGTTTACTTATATTTACTGGATTTATTAATCCATTGACCCCTGATTACAATTGAAATTTTCTGGCTATTAACCCATTAATGTCAAAACGGACATTTTTCAGGATCCAATTTCAATAGAGAATTTCGTAATAAAACCTAAAAGTTAAAAAAATTGAAAGAAAAATATCCTACTATTTTCGAGGTCACTCTTTTCACTGGTGCAGTCAAAATATGCCTAAAATTTCAATTTATTTATAATTTTGACATAAATAAGGGTGATTCTCCCATAAAGGACAAATGACACGTTCTTGACATTTTTTCTGAAAGTATTTAAAATTATTAAAAATTATGACGGTTATATGATAGTATTTATCAATGTTTATGCGAATCTCGAACAGGAGTTCCTGGTAGTTCATCCGTTTTTGTCTTCTTTGCTGACTATGCTTGTCTCTGCTGGGTGCAGATAACTCGATGATGAAAATGGAATTTTCATCGAAGTCAACAAGTATGATGTCAGGATTATCGGCTGCTCGTCTGAAATGATTAATTCCAATATATCCGGCATAATTCATTTCCGACTACGGATTCAATATCAGTGTCTCAACATGACATCTACACGACCTACAAAGCGGGCTCGGTACCAGCTTGGCGTAAGATGGTATGGTGGTACGCTAAGGTGGGCTTTAACTCGATTTAACCCAAAGGCACCTGAAATTGTCCTTTTGAATTTGATTCTAGATGGTAAACACATGATTTTCCAGCAAAAATGAAAATAATCGCCGGGGCCGTTTTTGGAAAATATCGATTTTAAGTTGTAAAATCATGAAAATTCAATTTTACATTATAAATTTTCATTTTAGGAAAAATCTTTTTATGCAAAAGTTACAGATATTTAAAAAACGGAATATTTTTATACTTAAGCTACCTTTTGTACAAACTATAATTGTAGAAAAAATCGAAAAATTGAAATTTTTACGCATACTTTACATACATACGAATTCCCACTGCATGTAAATATTTTGACGTTGCTATGGTCTTGTTTATAAATAACCTCAAATGTTAATTTGTCTCTTGTAAAACGGAAATGAGTATTTTTAAAAGTAAAGCTTTTACGCACGATGAAAATCGGTTGAAAGAGTGCTTATTGTGTTTGGAGAAAAAGAAAGATATGTATGCGATAAAAAATAAATTGAAAAGTGATATGCATGCATTTTTTCAAAACTATAAAGATAATGATGCTATACCAGCAGCTTTGTGTAGTTCGTGTAAGAGACGTTTGTATAAAGTAAAGAATGGAGACAACATCAATTTAGAATTGCCAGATTTAGCACAGTTTATACTCCCAAAAGTTACAAGATCTAAACAGGATTCAAAATGTAGTTGTAAAGTTTGTGAAATCGGTCGAAGCTTACCCACGAACATTGCAGGAAAAGGCAAAGATTCTAGCAAGTGCGAGATCGAATGAGAAAATGGTGACAACTTTTTTAACTTTATTTTTTTAATATTATCTCCGCAATTATAGATTGTACAAAAAGTAGTTTAAATAACAAATATTCCTTTTTTAATTATCTGTAACTATTGTGTAAAAAGATTTTTCCTAAAATGAAAATTTATAATGTAAAATTGAATTTTCATGATTTTACAACTTAAAAGCGATGTTTTTAAAAAAAGGCGTCGGCGATTATTTTCATTTTCGCTGGAAAAACATGTGTTTACCATCTAAAATCAAATCCAGAAGGAAAATTGTAGGTGCCGGAACCTTTGGGTTAAATCTAATTAAAGCCCACCGTGTAAGATATTCACGACCCCATCCTGGCGTGCAAAGATAAAACCATTGGTCCCGGATTTCAAGCTGGCTGACGTTAAGAACGAGAAGGATTATCCATGGAAAGGCTTGCCGATGCGGATGTGCCTTCCCTCTTAACTCTTTTTTGCCTGAAATCAGAAAAGCAGGTACATCAAATCCAGCAGTTTCTGAAGTGAAAATAATTTTTTTTAATTTTCGAAATATACCTTTCCTACTATTTTCAAGTGTGCTCTATCGATTCCCGTCGAGAAAATGACGAAATAATAATTATTTATGCAAAAATTTTGCAAAATAAAAATCCATGATTTTTAGGTCATTTTTTTTCATTTTTTCAGATTTTCTCCCCCAAAACGGGGAACAATCAATGAAACGCGTACTTAAAAAGTGATCCCGATTGTTGAAGATAAATAATATACTGGTAGAATATTTTTCAGAAGCAATGGCCGATTCAAAATGGCCGCGGAACGAAAAAAATTTATTCAAAATTATTAATTCCTTGAAATAGAGATCTTGGAAATTTTTTTTGAGTTTTATAATGATGATATAAATATTGACTGGTTATGCACGAACGTGTATAATATTCGTAATTATCGAACACATATTTTCAACTTTGAAACAGATTCATGCAATAACGTTGGATATGAGCGATGCGATTTACATACGGTGGCCATTACGGATTCGCCATTTTGAATTTATCAACTCAAAATTATTATAATCTTCGTACATAACCAGTCAATATTTATATTACAAACCAGTAATAACCTTACATCGTTAGTGTTGAAGTATGCAAGTTTTCCCGATTCTCACCGCGAGGAGGTAGACGAACATTGAGAATAATTTTTTATTTTAATTTTTTTGTTTAATTTTTGTTGTATTTTTCTCTATCAAATCTCATCGGAACTTATAAACGTTAGCAAGATTATTAATTTGTTTGCTGCTTTATGCAAGTCTCACGAAGATATAAGGAACACTTGATACAATATTTCCTCGTTCTCACTTTGCACCTATAATTATCTAGAAAAGTTTAATAATTTTTTTCCTCCAAAACTATAGACTACAGAGAAAAATTTTTTAGAATATATTTGACTTAGAATTAGTTAAAGAATACTCTCAAATTTTTTCAAATTTTTTAAATAACGTTTCAAAATTTTGATTTTTTGAATTTTTGAAAAACCAAAAATTGCATCAAAATATTCTAACAGAATTTGAGGGTATTCTTTAGCCAGTTCTAAGACATTTTTGTTCTGAGAAAAATTTCTCTATAGTCCATAGTTTCCGAGATAAAAAATTGTAACTTTTAAAAAAAAATTGTCATTGCGGCCGCCATTATGGGTGCGCCAAGCTTTAACAAAAATTGTTTTCCTCCACAACTCTTTAGTACAACTATCGGGTCCACCGTTTACGTGCATTAGAAGCCTGTGGAAGCGCATAATTTAAAAAAAATTTGCATTCATTGAGGAAAAATGTCGTAAAAAAAAACGATATTTTTACAAAAAACATTAAAAATCTAGTGAAAAGACTTATTTTTAAATGTTCTAAACCCGATTATCGAGAAGAGCGACCTCTGAAACGTCTAGATACGTTAGTTTAGAAAAAAAAACAAAAATTATTTGTACAATTTATAAATTTAAGTATTTGAAATAGACTTTCAGGACTTCTCGGCGTTAAAGGGTTAACCAGGAGGATTACCTGCACTGAGAGAAGTTTAGGGTAGCAGGCACCCTAATAAGCTAGGGCACGGGCGGTCCGAAAAATAAAAACCGGGATTAAACCGCGATTAAAAATTGTGGGCGTTAAAATAAAAATTTGTTCCTTCTGCATCATCTTTGTTTTAGCATTAAGAAAGTGTGTATACAACATCTACATAGTTAAAGTATTTAATTATATTAAAATACTCGATTGAAGTATAAAAATTTGTGTTATTTTCATATTAACGCTTCCGTATCGAAAACGGTGCTAGATAGCACAAAATTGTACTAAACCTTTATTGCCGAGCACAAAATTTCCTACAAAAATGTCAGTGAGGGCCCTAGTCTAAAGACAATAGTTTAGCCACAAATAACGACATTATTTCATCTTAGAAGTCAACGGCGATCGATCTATAACCTCAAAAATTTTCGATGCAACTTTAAGCATTATTTATGGCTAAACTATTGACTTTAGATTAGGGGTCTCCGTGATACTTTTGTAGGAAATTTCGTGCTCTATAAAAAAGGTTTAGTACAATTTTATGCTATCTTGCACCATTTTCACGACGGAAGCGTTAATATGAAAATAACACCAACTTTTGTACTTCAGTTGAGTTTTTTAATATCATTAAATACTTTAACCGTGCAGGAGTTGTATATACACTTTCTTAAAGCTAAAACAAAGATGGTGCTAAAGAAAAGAAATTTTAATTTAACGCCCACAATTTTTAATCGCGGTTTAATTGCGGTTTTTATTTTTCGGACCGCCCGTCTCCTAGCTTAGGGTACCTGCTACCCTAAACTTCTCTGTGTGAGATTGTAAAGTAAAACCAGGTGTTTATAATAAGCAATCATTGCTATTTCAAAGAATGTTTCTTTACAAAATATACTGCCTGAACTTCAGAGTATGGCGCCATTTCCGATGACAATGTCTACAATAATAAACCAGACTGTTGTCTTAAATAATCAAAGATATCTATCGGCGTTTTTTGTGTGTCAAATACGAGCTTGCACACGAGTGATGACCGCGGCGCACGACTGCTCGGTGTGATCATTACGCGTGCGGGAAATCGCATTTTCCGCACTCGTTACGAAATATACTATTAATAACCCGACCCAGAAAATCGCGGTCTTAAATAATCAAAGATATGTATATTGCTCATTAATTTCCCATAGACCACGAGGGAAGAGTCGATTCCTCCCTCATAGATACCTGCATGTTTTGCTGCTAACATAAATGATCACTAATTATTCCAAAAGATACCGAATGATTGAGGTATTCCTTTTTTATCTTTTCGGTTGTACTAATGAAGGATCTTTGATATGATATCTTAGTTCATTACACGAACAGGTGAAAATGTCATGAAATTTAAAGCATATTTAATGTACTTTTTGTCATTAATTTTTCTCGTGGTATGTATAGATATACATTGTGCAGAATTAATGTAAATGAGCTGGAAGTTTTTTGGCAACGTGTTTACAGTGTAAAATGCAAAATAATACAATTCGACCCTCCGCATGACATCATCCTTAAACGTGCGTTAATGCAAAAAGGATTTTATTGAAACGTGTAGCACAATTCCTATTGACATTTAAATCATTCCTTCAGTTCTTTCTTGGATTGTTATTTTAACTAAACATGCATAAACAAATAATTAGTTACCTAAATCACATGATATCAAACTTACATTCTTATTGTAATATTTCATTACTTTTTATAAAATCAATTCCCCGATGAAGATCTTCGAAAGACATCGAGACGCGAATAAGATACATAATATAGATTTAGTGATTGCGTTTAACTTTTACTTGTAATATCAAATCCAGCTAAACGAAAAAAAAACTCTAATAAATGATTTATATAGTAGCTTTATATTAACGCTTTGCAGTTGGATTATTAAATAATAATAATAATAAGTCGATACAAAAAAAAGTAGTTACGAAGAGGCCACGATGCAAAATACTTAGAGCCATTGCGTCAAGTCATAATCATAATATTATGAACTATAAATTGAACAATTGTATAAAAGGAGTAGGCAAGACGTTAATTTGTCATATTTTTGCAGTATGATTTATTGGTGTAGACGATCTCATCGGAAGCAACGCCATACCCCTAATTTGATGCAGTGCTTTCCAATAGCGAAGATAAATTATTACAAACACCTGGTTTTACTTTCTATTTACAAGTAATCCTTTTTAACATATTTGTTTGTTTGATGCTCTGGACGACGAATAGTCATGTTTTATGAATATTCGTAATCAAATTTTACCGTTTAGCAGCTGGTTACATTACCAAATGAATTCAGAAATGCTATGCTTAAGGGCAAAAATTAAACGCAGACACTGTGATCATTTTATATAACCGATAAAAAACTGTTTGTTCGTCTTTAAGTGTATCAGCATTAGATAAATATTCTTTATGTTTTAGATGACTTCTGTTGAAATATTGTACCATTCGTCGAAGTAAGTTGAACGACTATAATTTACATTATTTTATGCATTCAAAATAATAGTATAAACAAAGAATTATGTTTATATTAGAATACGAAGTGATTGTTATTTAGTTAAAAAAAAAATTCGAAATACAATTTATACCGTATAAGTTTTTTGCTGTAGAACATAAAACATTCAGTGTGCAACTTTTTTATTTTGTTTGCCGTTCTTGATATAGTTTAGCAATTATGTTTATTCCAAAAGTACGGATACCTGACGAAATAGGATTTCCATTTAGAAAGAAATGCTGACAACGGGTGTAATCCCAGGTACCTTAACTACCCCTACCTTTATATTTTTGACCATTAAGTGGGTGTAACCTGACCTTAGGTTAGGCAGCTTATCACAGCCGACTTTTCCCGCCCATTTCGACGAAACTTACAACTTCAATCGAAGCAATTCAACATTTAGTAAGTGACGATCATTCGTAGAGTGCTTGTGTAACTGAAAGGTACCGTGAAAAGCATCAGCAGCAGCCGTAGCCGATCGCTGAAATATAAGTCAGCAAAAAGAAACAACTGTAAGTAAATTTTTGTGAAATTCATTAATTTAATATGTTATACAATCCGATTTTACTTCATCATGTTATAATTAAATATATAAGTGCTAAATATTGTTGATTTATATTATCGCTTTGCAGTTGGATTATTAAAAAATACTTAGAACCGTTGCGTCAAGTTATAATTATATTATAATATTATGAATATATTTATCGAAGTTTCGTAAAATTTCTTTTCAAAGCGGTCGTATACGGATTTAAAAGGAAACGGGTAGTAACTGCTAAAGAGCATTATTCTTAGTAACCTGGAATATTTTAGTATTTCTATAGTAAAGAATTATAAGCTTACCTAAGTTGAAATTTAATATTAAACTAAATTATGTTATAATTAACCTATTTCAACAATCGTGAGGCTGCCATTTATAGAAGATGGAAGTTGTAAAATAATACGAAACTAAACATAATCCAAATTTATCCCATATGGCATGAAAGTGACTGTTAATTAAAATTCTCATAAAATGCAATGTAGTGTATAACGCTAATAGCATAAAATCCTTCCATAAACCTTATGAGAACCTTAACAGTAGCCTTACATTAACATCCGTGTTGCACGAAATGTCGTCAAAAATAGGCTTACATAAAATACATGTACTAAGTATTATTCGCTGATTTGCAGCGTTTTTTCGCCGATTCATATTTAAGAGAGTATTAATGCTGCCCTATAAGGTGCCATTAGCCGTACAGGTTTAATAGTTCCAGATTCATTCCCGTAACAGTTTAGTTTGTGAAATTTACATTTCTGTTTGCTACCAATACCAAGCAAAAGCATTTTGTTCTAAATGAAAAAACTGTGGAATAAACTCTTTTAAGCTCTTAATCACATAAAATCAGTGAAACTGTTGCTGACGACAGAAAATTGCCCAAATTTACTAACGTTAAATGACGGTGGGAATAGTTCTACTGCAGTAAAAAAAATAAAATCTTATTCTGTTTTATAATTAATTTGGCTCATGATATCCCTCTCGATTTCATCATAAACTTGTTTTTATTTTCTGAGTATGCCAAACGTTATCATTTTTTTTGTCTGTATCCGCGTAGCTACGTATTTGTCATGTACTCCATTCCTTTATGACAACAATATTATGTCCGAACAAACCTAGATGGTAATCTTAACAATTTTATATAGGCAATTTTTTTTTCGACTCGATAACAAACGGAACGCTTAGTCTAATGAATCGAAATATTAGTTCTATATTGTCAATAATTCGGACTGTTTATAGAAGAACAAATGTTTGGTTACCACAACAATTCTTTTTTCTCCAGAATTAAAATATTATTGAGAGACGTCAATCCGGAAAGAGGAGTCTCAATATAGAAGCAATCATTCAACAAAGTATTAGAGATATTATGTCATTAATATACTTTCGCATATGAGTTGGAAAAGTTGGAATATGATGCAAATTGACAAATGCGTCGATAAAGAAATGCATTTATAGAAATATTAAACTGACATTGGAATGTTGTAAAGCTACTGAGACTTCATAGTTGTCATAACAAATTGAAAATAATCTGGTATGGCTGTATTTCTTCTAGTTTCTCCCAATTGAATCCGAATATAGGCACTGTTTAAGTTATTCCTTGAATGGTAAATTTGGACGCCAGCAAAAATTACGGACTTTTTAACAAGGGCATGTAAAAGAATGTTTTGAAAAGCCTTTAATATCCAAAAATTGACTTTACATTATGAGTTTGTCACATATTAAAGGAATATAAACGTATGAAAAGAGATCTAAAAGATAAAATATTACTAAATTGTATATTGGAAAAAACTGTTTTTTTTTTTATAACCAAAGTTTATATAAAAAACACTTGTCTTCTATAAATGCTTAAAAATTGGTATAACTAGAATCCAAATAATCTCTGCAGAATATCGTTCCTGAAACGACTAAAAATATCATAAATTTTATAATAAATTCTTACTCATTTTATATTTATATTTGAATGATTTATTATAATTGTTTGTACATGTAATAAATAATTCATTTTTTCTTAATTTCCTATTTCAGTTCCCCCAAAATTTGTTTCGTAAAACTTACAAATAATTATTGATTTCAAGAAAGGATTAACAAATTGTTGTGTAGAAAATATAAAGTTATTTCCAATAAATTTTTATGTTTTTAAGCCAATTATGTTTTTCCCGATTTAAAGGATGTTTTTTCTTTCCTGGAAAAATCATTTACACAGATATGTGTCGTGACTGGACAAATATTTTTTTGGAGTTCCTGATATTTTTTTCGTTTCTGAGTATTGACTGTTATCAAACCTTTTTTATTAATCTGTAAACAAAATAAAAATAAAATATTTAGTTAATAATATTTAGATATTAAAATGGGTTTAATTTTGTTCAATTTCCTTAACAACGAAAGTGTAATCGGTGTGTATAGTAGATATATTAGCATTTAAGTTTACTTTTGTTAAATCACACGTTCACCGGCATAACGCTCGTAATATAGAACGTTAGCGAAAAATTATTTTAGAAATATTTGAGATGTATAATAATAATATTCTATTTGTCTGATATTTTTAGGTAAAACATGGAATTAAACCAGGTCCTGTTATCCGTGGGGGCGATGTCCGTAGCTTCTAGTGATAAGGTAAGCTCAGCCATAGATAATACAAACATATACAACATTTGGATACTAAACTCGGGTGCGGGTCGAAAAACCGACAAATAAAAAAGCCGACAGTCAAAAAACCGACAGTCGAAAAGCCGACACATGAAAAAATAGACACATCGTCAGGAGAACAGTCATTCTTTGAACTGTTGGTTTTTTTACTGTCGGCGTTTTGATTTGTCGGTTTTTCGACCAGCACCCCTAAACTCGTAAGCATATTTCGGAGGCACACGTTGAATTTTGCATTTTGAGAATTTGAAATCTGATAAAACTCGCGTTTTATATTGTAATAAATACGAGAAACTTATTAACAGCCATCAAATAATGTTCAATAATCAGCACTTTAAAAATTTATACCCATGTGGTTAAAAGTTGGTGAAATACAGAGTATGCTTCACAACTGATAAAAAATTCTTTTATTTCAGGAATCACAGTTTCACTTGCGTCTTCGACGCAATCTGGAAGTATTGCTAAAAAAGCACAGAAGTGCGATTCCAGTGCATATAAATCATGCACTGATTCATACTGCGTGCTGCAGTCGGCAATCGTGTCATGCGGACCTGTGCTGCGAAGTAAAGGACGGCATTCGCCACATGAGAAGCTGTTGGGAGGACACTTCATGCAAAGTCTGCATGGAGATGACGGCACTGTTCTTGAGCCACGCGGAGCAGTGCCACGACTCCCAATGTGTGGTATTCCTTTGTGGTGCCATTAAAAAGCATCTGCAGCACCGCGTTCGTAACGTTTTTGGGAGTTCCAATCTTGTAAGTATCAACCATCACTGTTTGCTTTACAAATGACTCGTATTTGTAAATTTTTTTAAAAATTATATTAACGTACACGATTAGTCAGATATATTAGGTGATGCTCGATCCACCGACTAACCATTCATTATATTGTTAATATTCTCGGGTCAGGCTGCAAAGCAGCTATTACTGTGTCTCGCCCATTGTACTTTTTATTTTTTTTGCAGTAAAGTCATTATTAATATTACTATTATTATTATTAATAGGCAATAAGTTTGTAGATCAAAGAAGAATTGAAAGATTCTGCTGTAATGCATGTTCACAAAATTGGTATCGAGAATAATTTCATAAGGTCATTAAAACTTGTGATTTTATCTAGTATGCTTTATTATTTTTCTATTAATGTTTAAGTTTGATTGATGACATCGTTTTATTTTTTTGCAGTTGACAAGATAATACCCTTCGCATCAAAGGTGGAGAGGATTTACATACTAATCTTAAAAACGAAATAGGAAGACATCGATGGAGATATACACCCACCAGCCAGTCTGTAAAACCGCTATTGCTGTAAATCTCCCTTTGGAATTTTTGTTATTTCTATGTTGTAGCCTTATTTGTAATTGTTAATTAAGACGTTATTGTTATTGTTATTTTTATTATTATCATTATCATTATCATTATATACATATAAATACATTTATTTGAATAATTTAACTTTGTAAATATATAACGTGAAACAATAAATTGTAACTTTACCTTATTAACTGTTTTTTATTTCGTTAGTTCAGCATGTCTAATTACTTTACATTTTGTTCATATTGTCTTTGGGAGCTGTCCGCGATTATCATGGTCATTGGCGACGTGCCGATTCATAATATAACACTAAAAGAAAACGAAACATCTTTGGACTTGATTAATCAAATGGAAGATCCCCTGATGATGCTAGTTCTTCAGCATTAAATTCAGGGGAAGAGGACATTTTTTAACAACGCGGCGGAATGAGGGTCACGAAACTTCGGTCTGGTTTTCAAAGTGTGACGTAGTGGTGCGCAGGAGGGTGAATCGGTCATCAAGCTGTGCCCAGTGCGTCTCAGGGGCAACATTCGGAGCGAACAACTCCATATTTAAGAGAGAAGACACAACGGCAAGCCTTTTCATGGAAAATTAATCATTTCTGCCTTTTAGTATGGATTGTCTCTGCCGCTCGCTCGTGGGACGTGCAATTCCTACTCTGTCACAAATTTTTCTACTTGGCCATAAATAAAAATGGGCCAAAGGATGCTTATTTTTCGAGACATTGCGTCTGGAAGTTTTTAAAAGCGAAAAATTGAAAGGTACAGCGTTGAAACAATCATCTTTTTCCCGTATCTGTTACTGAAACTGAAGTTCTTAGATTTATCATACGCTATGCCACATTGCAATATAATACGTATTGTTTTTTTAATCAGCAAAACCCTTAAAGACCTAAGGTTTTGTGGTTATTTTTACTTCGACCCAGACGAAGTCTGGACGAAGTATTGAATTTCGTCACTTGGGGCATAAAAATTACCCTATAGTTTTTCATCAAATGTCGACGTTTCGGACCCTAAGGAACCCAAATCAACAATAAAAATTGTTTTTTTCTTTAAATACGCGTCTTGGCAAAACTTAGATCTGATTAGATTTTGGGGCAGATCCATCAGTCCATTACTAAAAACAATTAACCCAATTAAGTTTCTTCGTAGTTTTTTTGCATTTATGTTGAAAAATACAAATTTTATTAAAAATGTTTCAAATAAAAAAGATGCGTGAAATTCTCTTCAAAAAAGGTTGTATGCATGTTCTTCCTAAAGTCAACGATAATGCCATAAAAACTGGTTTAAAATGCTTATGACTATTGTCTGAAAAAGTATTGAATTTGGGAACCTCGGCAAAAAAAATTACCCTATAGTTTTTCATCAAATTTCGACGTGTCGACTCCCTACCCCCCAGGGGTAGTCTTCACCAGTCCCTCGGGCGCGGTGATCACCTATGGGCGCATAAAGACGAAAATAACTATTTCGATATAACTAAAATATGTCTTATTATAGTATCTACAAGATATCCGTCAGAGATCTTTTCGACACTTTCAAGATATTTTTGACGAATTATATGTATATACATTAGGGTGGTTAAAAAAAACGACATTTTTTTTAATTCTTACCCCCGAATAACGTCTAAATAGCGAAAAAATGCACCCAGAATTTTTACAGATTTTTAAGAAAAAATTTATAGAGGTAGCTCTGTCTCCTTTTGTGCAAAAATCAATAAAATTATAAATTTAATTTTTTTAACGCGTGAAAATATCAACATTTTTTTACGTTATCAACTGTAAACTTCATCAGTGTTATGAACAACGAAAGTCACATTTTTTATGGCATCAAAAATAATGTTCTAAAGACTATACGGCAATAAATTATTGAAAAAAACACGTTCAAAAATATTTGAAACCCTTCGCATGATACACCTGTTCGATATCGAAAAATGTAACGTGTTTTCGATATCGAACAGGTGTATCATCTGAAGGGTTTCAAATATTTTTGAACGTGTTTTTGCCTCCTGATTACGAATATGACTTAGAAATTAGCGATCGGCCATATCATCGCCGCCTTTGCACACTTCCCATTTCAAGCCATTCGGAAATATTATAACGTGGTCGATGTACCAGTATCCACTATAATTACGATTAATTAGATTATAATTTTCAATAGTATTGCATATTAACAGCATAATTTACAAGTAGATTCATAATATATATGTTTACGTTATTCACTTTGCTCTGCAAAATTTAATGACAGTCGTGACAAGGTAAATCGAGACTGATTTACAGTTTCGATTTACCTTGTCACGACTGTCAATAAATTTCTGAAGAGGGCTTTCATCAAGGGCCGAAACTTAAACTAAGTGTAATAGTTTATTTGAGAAACGTTCAACCAGACCGTCTCTACCGAAAATCCTCAATTTCAATGTATATCTTCATCAGAACACCTATAAAATGCTAGAAATAATTTGGCAGCCCTTAACAACGTCCCGTTTTCATTTTACTACATTTTTACAGCCATCTTAAATCTGTCGTTTTGAAATGTCAAATCCATAGCTCATATTTGTGCCCTGCAACCGACAAAAATCTTGTGCGATATGAAAAAAAGTACATACAGTCGAGCCTCCGTATCATGGACTCGTCGGGAATGCTCCGATCCCGAATATGGTCAATGAAGGGGAGAGAGCGCTTCCCCTACTTCGTCGCCTTTCGCTACAAGTACGAGTGAAAGGCGGCACATGTACATATGTATTGTATGTATGTATAAGTGTGCAAGCACAAAAGTGGGGGAAGGCGATAAACAGCGACAGAGGGAAAAGTCCATAATTGGGGGAGAAAAAAGTCCATAAAACAGATAGTCCATAAGAGGGAAGTCCATAATACGGAGGCTCGACTGTAACATTTATAACCCTTCAGACGATACAACTGTGCGATATCGATAAATGTGCAACGTGATATCATTTGGTCTTTTATGGCAATGCGGGGATAAAATCCCAAATTTTGCTCAGGTTCAGTTGTCATCCACACCACATTGGCTGAAGATTAAGTTAGTATAAAACAGGTGTGCCGGTCTGGCGTCGCCCCCCCCCCTCCCCCAACATGCACGCATTTTCATTTTGAATTCGAATGCTCCACCTAGGAGATGCTTACGTGCTTCGGGGGGGGGGGGCAGCCCACAGAACCTCCTTGTTTGGCTGTTTATTCAGAGAATACGTCCCAGGAATTGCACGTCCCAGGAGCGAGCGGCAGAGACAATGATCCATACTAAAAGGCCGAAAAAATTACGGCCACGGGTCGAACATTATTTTACATCATGAGTGATCCAGTAAAATACGTAATTTAGAGTAATCAATAAAGTTGCTTTGATATGTCGCTTTTAAGAGCGGTCACTATACATTTTATAATTAGTAATTTTTAAAACGGTAGAAAAATTGAAAAACTGGGAAGAATAGGAAAAATGGATAAAAAATTGTTTACGCTTAGGCCTGGTGTTGGACTAATTTCGAATTTAAGGTTTTACCTTTTCGGAAATACATTCAAAAATCAACAGTTATTACGGCAAAATAAAATTTTCGAAATCGGCATACCGAAATACATTGGAAACGATAGCTACCATGAAAATTGGAGGTGTTACCTTTTCGAAAGCACAGCCCGATCTGATATGTTTATCGTTCAATGTCAAGGTCATGCTGAAAGTCATAGTAGGACGTAAAATGTTTTGCTCTTTACGTTTTTGTCATTAAAAATATGTATTGCCCTTTCTGTTTGAAAAGACAATTTGACCAGGAAATTATACTCTAGGTCGTGGTCAGAGTCAAATCTCAGATCACGATTGACCGTCGAGGAGAAAATCTTGAAACCTTTGTGTAAATCTTTTTCACCAAAAATACATTCTTAGAAAGTGATTTTGCCGTTTCGATACTTTAGATAATCAGGTTTGTGCGTATGTAATGATAAATTAATTTTTACACTAGTTTTCCCCTTACGCTCATCGTAATACGTTTCCCGTCTATTATGCCGTTCAAATCAAGAAAATTCCAATGCTTTCTCTTATCAAACTCTTCAGCAACATCTAACCATATCCAGTTTGCGCGGAAAAAAATATTGTGCAAACGGTCCAACGATCCACCTGATGCCTCAATACTATCGAAGGCCTAACATGGGCGAGACACAGTAATAGCTGCTTTGCAGCCTGACCCGAGAATTATTAACATTATAATGATTGGTTAGTCGGTGGAGCGAGCATCACCTAATATATCCGACTAATCATGTACGTTAATATAATTTTTTTTTAAATTTACAAATACGAGTCATTCATAAAGCAAACAGTGATCGTTGATACTTACAGGATTGAAACTCCCAAAAACATTCCGAACCCTCTGCTGCAAATGCCTTTTAACGGCACCACAAAGGAACGCCGCACATTGGGAGTCCTGGCACTGCTCCGCGTGGCTTAAGAGCAATGCCGTCATCTCCATGCAGACTTGGCATGGAGTGTTGCTGTCCTCCCAACAGCTTTTCATGTGGCGAATGCCATCTTTTAATTGACAGCCCAAGGGCTCGCAGGATTCCTGATTGCAGCACGTATGAATTAGTGCATGATTCACATGCACTAGAATTACACTTCCGTGCTTATTCATCAAGCATGCGTCCAAATTGCGTCGAAGACGCAGGTCAAACAGTGATTCCGGAAATAAAAGAATTTTTTATCAGTTGCGAAGCATACTCTGTATTTAACCAACTTTAACCACATGGGTACAAATTTTTAAAGTGCTGATTACTGAACATTATTTGGCGGCTGATAATAAGTTTCTCGTATTTATTACAATATAAAATGGGGGGGGGTGGGGGGGGGGGGGGGTGGGGGGGGGGGGGGGTGGGGGGGGGGGGGGGTGGGGGGGGGGGGGGGTGGGGGGGGGGGGGGGTGGGGGGGGGGGGGGGTGGGGGGGGGGGGGGGTGGGGGGGGGGGGGGGTGGGGGGGGGGGGGGGTGGGGGGGGGGGGGGGTGGGGGGGGGGGGGGGTGGGGGGGGGGGGGGGTGGGGGGGGGGGGGGGTGGGGGGGGGGGGGGGTGGGGGGGGGGGGGGGTGGGGGGGGGGGGGGGTGGGGGGGGGGGGGGGTGGGGGGGGGGGGGGGTGGGGGGGGGGGGGGGTGGGGGGGGGGGGGGGTGGGGGGGGGGGGGGGTGGGGGGGGGGGGGGGTGGGGGGGGGGGGGGGTGGGGGGGGGGGGGGGTGGGGGGGGGGGGGGGTGGGGGGGGGGGGGGGTGGGGGGGGGGGGGGGTGGGGGGGGGGGGGGGTGGGGGGGGGGGGGGGTGGGGGGGGGGGGGGGTGGGGGGGGGATTGACTGAAGATTAAGTTAGTATAAAAGAGGTGTGCCGGTCTGGCGTTGGCCCTAATGACTTGCCTAAAGTAGTTTTTCACACTAAGGTACTCATTTTTGTTTTCTAATATTACTAACCCAATGGATGCTTCAAGGATTCAAACTGTTTTCGATAATATAACCTGGTCAGTCTATAAAACAGCAATTGCTGTGGCTCGCCCTTTGGCATTTTTGTATTATTTATATCCTGTATTGTTTTTGTAATTGCCAATAAAGACGTGATTATTATTATTATTATTATTAATATTATTAAATGGTCCTCGGAAATGGTCTAACCCTGGTAAAAATGGGAGTGTATCCACTCGGATAGGATGTAACTAGCATAAACGAGTTAACTGAAAAAAATTATTCGATTTGAAAAATATATCTACTAGCCTTTATTATTTTTCCCGTTTCTAGTGTTCTTAATCCTTTATATTAGCGAAGGTTAGGCTGAGATAAATCTATCAACGACCGAAATGTAACTTACATTTGTCAATTTTATTGACAAGGAAAATATTTGAAGACGTTATTTATAGTACATTATAACATAAAATATATGAATATTTCACATTTTCTATATATCGATTATTTATTGCACCTAAGGTAATTTGAATATGATATGCAAAACTTTGTCATTGAATATCCAACAGCCTTGCGGTACCGTTGCACTTAGATAAAATTTCGTAGGAAGGAGAAGTATGCCAGTGACGTTTTCATAATCTGCAACAATATATTTTATTTATTATTTTTATAATATTTAGATATTGTGAGAAATGTTAACAGCGCATTACTGAAAATATATATAGCAATTCGTAAATTACTTTATATTTTTATAATACTAATTATTTTATTATTTATTACTAGATATTTCATACAATTTGCATGATCGAATGTAGAGTTTTCTTAACGTTTTTTAAAGACATCAATTCGTTGAAACATTTATACTTACATCAGTAAATTTTGATAATGAATACGATCCAAATCTGCCTGCGAGTAGACAAGAGGGATTTTGTCCTCGACTTATACAGAATACGATCCGTTTCTGATTGTTGGATGACATGTTATACCAATGGCAGCTATAGAAAGCATCACTGACATTCGTACTCTGTAAATCATATATTATTAATAGAAGATGAACATTCTATGTGCAAAAAACTTTCCACTACAAGTATTAACAAAACTTGAATAATTTATGATCAGTATTAAAAAAGAATGTTGAATATAACGTGATTTTCTGTCTTCCAACCTTATTTGACTCTGGGATATTAAAGAGGATGAAAAGTAGGCAGATAGTTATGAAGCGCATAGTAAAAAATTGTTGAAATATAAGACTTATAGAAAGAGGCTGAAAATGGTATTAACCGAATTAAATTGTACTTGCAGTACACGTAGAGTGACGAAGAAATAGCATTGAAAGGGATTGCAGCAATTCTTATCGTTAAATATTTCTTAGCAATGAAAACAGATATATGGCAGACAGAGACCAATGAAGAAAATATAAATTGAAGGGATCTGTGAATAGATATATATCTACAAATACAAAAAAAGTGAGCGGTAATTTCATCAATCATCACGTTGCTAGGTGAGGAAATTTTTCTATTTTAAAGTAAATAAAAGGCATAATTCATTGCATAAAACGCCTTTTCCAATATTAAATATTACCTCCATTATTAAATAGTCTCCCACTTTGCAATAAGAATAAAGTCGGATTGTATTTAAAGTCCCAGTTATGAAGTAAGCAACTAGTGCATGCGTCTGTCCAGCCTTAAAGAACTGTATACATGAAGAAATATAATCCATTAACAATGCGGTTATTTATGTAATAAATATGAGTTTCTTAATATTTATTATACTTATAATTTAAGGTAGCAAAATTGAAGTGTTAGGGGAGACTGACATTCTGTGCATAAGAAAATAAAAAATTCACAGAATACCCTTTAAAGTCGTTAATGTGACACATGGATCTCTACTGTCGGAAGACTCCTCCTGGGCCTTGGTTTGGTTAAGTACTGTTACAATATGGAGTCAAAATGCCAAAATGGTATTTTAGAACATGGACGAAAAGAGGCTACCAACATGTTACGTAAGTATTCAGATATTTTTAAGGGTTCCGCATGTCTACCAGTAGCGTTTCCTTGGAAGAAGACGAAAGCGTCAAATCGAGTATACAGCCAGCGTTGTGTCTACCTAATCTATGTGGGGTACTTACGGAGGTTCCTAACTTGGAGGGGACTTTCCTTGGGCGACCTATGCGGCGGGATACTGTTAGAGGCTCTATACGTCGTAGGAGTGTGTTATGGGGTACTTCCGGATGGCTAGGTGGGGAGAAGGATTCGGTTACTAAAAGCTGATATGGAAGGTTGTCCGGGGTAGCGGACGGTGTGAATGATTTGAAATCTTGTATATGGACGCGGGGTTTCTTCGTCCGACGGTGTTTTCTAACTCCAATACTATAGTATACGAGGGATACCACCCTTACGGTCTTACAGTAGGGTCTCCCTTATTGAATCCTTCATTATTCTCTAGACATCTTCTATTCTCTGAATTTAGGATATCTTATTGAATATATTCCCCTTCGGTCGGCTTCCCTCCTCCATTACGTCCTAACCTAAACTTCGCGGCTGAGCGAATCTCGAACCGCTGTCGACCATCGACCACTCTGAGTAGGAGTAAAGGGGAAGTAGGGAATAAGGGAGACCGCCGCCATTTTGAAAAATCTGCAGTATGCAATAAGGGAGACCCCACTACATAAGGGGCAACAAAACGAGCGCTAATTTAGCAACAAAGTGCTGGGCATCCGAGGTTAGTACGCGGTTACAACGCATGACGAGTTCGTCTTCGCGGTATCGGGAGTGCGGGTACAGATAGTGCCTATTTGAAGGCGTTGTTTTAAATTTAAGTCATTGTTTGAAATTATTTTGGCTACATAAGACTTGTCAAATTCAGTACTAGTGTCTAACAGGAAATATTTCTAATTAAATAAGGAAGTAAGACTGCTGCGATCCTTGATCATAGTATCATGGGTATTTTCGATGTAGGGTCTAAATTTCTTCACTGCCCACAGAACGGCCAAGTATTTGGTCACGGCATACTTGCGCTCGGCCTGTGCAAGCAGGCGACTAGCAAATACTACGGGGTGTTCGACTCCGTTGAGTTTCTGAGTGAGGACAGCATCCAGGGAGAAATCACTGGCGTCGGTCTACATTGTAAAGGGAAAATCAAACCCGGGGAGCGACAGGATAATGGTACTCGTGAGGGAATCGCGAAGGGTTTTGAAGGCTATTTCTTGTTCCATGCCCCATCTCCAAAATGCGTTTTTCGTTAGAAGCTGGGTAAGGAAGGCTCGATAACGAGATAAATAAGGGAGGAATCTCGAATACGAACGGACCATGGCAAAGAACCGACTTAAGCAAAGTTGCTTAATATTAGTATTTAGATATTCTAAAATGGGCGAAATCTTTTCCGGGCCTGTTTTTAATCCACCTCGGATAATAACGCAGCCGAGTTATTTCTCTTCGGGACGGGAAAACTCGCTTTTTTCTCTATGGATGTCTAACCCGGCACTCGTGATGGTATTCAGCATTGACTCGTGAGATAGTAAAAATCTGGGGTACTAAGCAGGATCTATTAGTCGGTCCATAAGGCGTTGAAATGTGAAGGTCATACGGTTGAAATAGGCTGCGACCCGTCCGGCGAACGCAGTGATGGATACTATAGGGCTCGACAGGGATGTGGAAGGCTTGGCTGAGGTCGAGTTAGAATATATACTTGGCACGTCTCAGCCCAGCAAGGATTATATCCATATTGACGTCGCGAAAATCTACACAGAATCGGTAGATTTCGTTAGATTTGGGGACAATTACCGGGTTGCTTATATAGGACTGTTCAATCTTTTTATTACGTCTTCCTTTATCATTTTGCCTACTTCGCGATTTTTGTCAGATAGAATGATCGTATTGGACGTTGATGGAGTATTGGGTCAAGTGGGTCATGTGAAGCACTTTTGACCGTTAGAAGATGATATAGTGATCTAAGAGGGCTTCTATGCAACAAGTAGCTTTCTCGGAAAATACAGTCCACTCTGAAAACTGGCCACGCTCCGCGACCCAGATAGCGATATGACTTCATATAGGGTGCATAATGACATTCATAAATGAGTCTAAAGCGCACTTCTATACTCTATGTGAGTGCTATATGTATCCTCAAATCATAGGACCCTCGTCACTCACATATGAGATCTGCTTCCTTGAAGAATTAGCGCATGCACTTAGAGAAGTTTGGGATACCCCTTACTCTACCCATACTACCAGCTTCCCTAAATGAAAGAGCGATCTTTCCGCAGTACAAGTGGCGCCCACTGTCGTACCGCCGGTTTCTTAGTTTAGGGTAACAGATGCCCCAAGCACGTACAATCTATGTCCGCCTAAAAAGCGCGGCAACACGTCGTTATAAAGATTCGCTCATGATCAGCAGGTGCCAGCACGCGTATAGTAGCATATACCCTAAAAATCGGACTGCTTCTATCATATAGCTGCGGTTCTACAGTTGTGCGAGGGTCCGTGAAGCTGCGTTGCCAAACTTCTCTCAGTGTCCGCAAACTACTAACGTACTGTAGCACAGGCGTTTCGCCCGACCCCTATTGGTTACTCATCAAGACCATTAGACAATCATACAAGTATCACAAAATACTCATCTATACGTAGAAGCAGATATTTTTGGTGATGCGCGATACAGTCCCGTATATTTTACTCTTCCTTGAACTCTCATAGGCACTCACATAAGCACTCATAAATGAGGACATCGTGAGACTCACGTCTTGCTTGAAGACACGAGGGATCAAGGGACTGGTCGAGAGAACTCCGAGACGTCCCTGAGTCGACCAGAGCTTTAACCGGGGTGTTTTATAGATTCAGTCCCAAAAAATGTTTGGATCCAAACGAAGGATAGATAAATCGGTGGAACGGGATGGGCGGGAAGGACGACGCGACGCCTGAGGGTTACCCCGCGATTTTTCTGTACGGGGGCCACAAGAGGGACGGGAAGGTGGAAGAAGTTGAATTAACATGAGAAAGGAGAGGTTCTGAAAGCGTTGGGGGTTTCAACTAGTTCCCCGGGGGGGGGGGGGGGCGACTTACTCCCCTAGCCACCCATACACACAAATGAAGCCGAGAGGATGGGGACATTCGGGATACACATGGACAGGCTGTTTGCAGTTATGGCACCTGACACTGAGGCCAGGTTCGGGATAAATCGACGCAATTGGATCGGTGCACAGCATCGAAGAGAGAGAGGGGATTTTAATTTGAGGCCCCTGAGACGTCATTTAAGGATTATTTACAGAAAATGCGAATTTGGTCCATATTAATAAAATGTCAACATTGATTTTTGATTCCATTATATATAATAAAAATCTTACCACTAACAACTCGTGAAGAACGATGCCACTTAAGGTAGCCGAGAGCATAAAATGTACAAATAAACATACGCTGAATGCTTTTTGGACGTCCTTACTAATCCTTAAATATTTATAAAATCATTAATAACTATTACTACATTGTTAAATATTTTTGAATGAATATTGAAGAACTCTTTCCAAATGGAACTTTTCCATTTTGAGATTAAAATGTGTCCCTTCAAAGAAGGAATGGTTGGATTTAAGTGAAAGAGGTTCAATTTTCATTCTAAGAATATAGAATATAATCATATTGAACCTATCCTAATAATTTTACACGATTTTGTGATTATATTACCGTAAAAGATGAATGTAGTCTTGCAGCACTTTTTCGAAATCTTGACTATGATCTTCGGAATTTAAATCTCTGATACGATAAGACAGCGCGGAAAATCGACCACATAAATGGTATACTAAAGAAAGCAGCACATAATCCATACCCACATTAATAACGGAACTGAGCACTACAAAAGGACATTGACTTGCAAATGTAAGGGCATATGTTTGCATATCAACAATTTTGTACGGATAATAAAAGCCATTAGGTAATATCAGAGTTAACGGAGTAGTTGAGTTTGCACTGCGTTTTCCATCTGAAAAAGTTATTTAATAGAGCATATAATTCATTATTTGATATGTAATAATACTTTGAACACGAACGTGAAAGTCTACTTGATGAAGAGTACATACTTACAGATATGTAATGTTATAAGAAATGGTCTCAAATACTGCACCGTCGAAGAAGTTACGGAAATAGGAGCTAGAACTTTCATAAAAGTTTTGCATTTTCGATTGTACTCCAAGAAAGAATTTTTTTCTTCCGGCAGCTTGTAAACTTCTTCATTATAATCGTTGATAACCTCATCAAATAAAGCGCCGTAATAATTATTGTACACTTTCAAAATCAGAAATCGTAAAAAGATGTGTATATAAGTAACGTTATATGCCAAACTGGTTATGAAATGCTGCAGACTTTTCCCAGCAGCGATGAACAGAGTGATTCCGTCTAACAGTTTGTAAAAACTGAAGTAAATAAAAAGAGTCCAGAATAATACGTCTCTATTCTTGCTTGGCCAAAGTCCGACTAGTGACAACAATCTCTTGCACCATAAGAATATTCTTGATGCTTTCTCAAACTCAGTTCGGTAATGTGATGTCTAGTTTTTATAAATGTATTAAGTTTGAATCATTGCAGTAGGAATATTTGATACCGCAAACATTACTTGATGACAGCTAATTTATGAAATTATTTTAGAACTTATATGACCTTTTAGAAATGCGAAGTGTACTGTACCTAAAATAACCCTGTAGATTACGTTACTGTTAAACCTGCCGAATCTACGCTAACATGAATCTAAGCAATTTTTGAAAATTCATTATTCATTGTAGAAAATTACGAATTTTACATAAATGCAAAAATACACTTTCAAATCAAATAAATTGTTGTTGTCTCAATATAGAGTTTATCTAGATGATATTCTATTCTTTTTAAAATTGATCTGGAGTGTGCGAAATGTATAGTAAAATTTAGAATACGTATTGTACATTGAGAATATTTCCACGGTTCCATAGTGTACCTGCAAAATAACTACGGCAACACTTACATTTATGTAACCAGAATTTAACTTGACACGGTTACGTGACAATCACCAGAAAATCAAGGTAACCAGGTCTTTTTCTCAGTAACTCACCACATAATTCAAAGGCGTCCCAGTATACATAGAAAAATACTTCTGATCCACAAAAGGTGATGTTTCATCTCCAATCACGAGGGTGAAAATTGTGTTCCGCCCACCTTCGGCCCGAGGAGAAATTAAGAGTATTTGGTATTGGTATTAGGATATTGATGGGGTGATTGATTTGGCCAGCGCCCTGCCCTGGCCATCACTACTCTTCTCCGCACTCAATCCTTTTACACCTTTGACCCAAATATACCATTATCATTGGAGCTTTCTCCATCAGCGAAGCTCCTCCTTTGGTGGGGGCCTGGTCCTGACTAGGTAATAAACACCACGCATTGAGAGCAAGATGTTTTGGCCATTTTGGACACCTGAACTGCAGCTTGTTTAAAAGTTATTTACAGAACATCTTGTAAAACCAAAGTTAAAAATAGTACAGATCAAAATTAAGAAAAAAAAATTGAGATCCGTTTGACCTTATGTTCGTCACTACGTAATTAAACCATTGGATTTCGATCGAGATACTACCGTTTCCGTATAATTGACAGCTTGTTGAAATCAATATATCATTACACAAGATCTTGTATCTTGTTGATAGACTTGTCATTGGTTAGGGAGAGAAAACAGGTATTTTTCTGAACTAGCTCTGTTACATAACCGTTTCTTTGAATGTTTATTAGGTTTTAAGTATTGAAAGGCTATTAAATAGTACTTTGTGAACAGTAGCAGTTGTACAGAAGTTTGGAGCCCTCTTTATTTTGTATATCGTCAGCAATTTTGATTTAGAGAAGAAGGAACACAGGAAGTGGAAATCCTATCGCCTAGTTATAATTATTAATTATCTCCAACATTGAGTGAAATGAGAAAACCTCCATAGTTGATCATATCACAAAAATTTGATGATCAATTATGGAGTTTCAAATTCCCCTCTGATCTCGGGTGCGCTCAATTAGGGAGGGCGGACGGACTGTATAGTATATTGAATTTTCTCCAGTTTTTCATGTACTTTCTTGGTTGGGAAATGAACAAAATTACCGTAATCAATTGCAAAACGAACAAGGGTCCGCTTTTTTAGCAAACTCTTGTGGACTATTCGGTAACGTTCATGGACTTTTTAGTGTGGATGTGTATTTACAGTGATGATGGCCATAGATATGTGCTCTTTAAACGTTTATTTTGAGCCAAATTTGATAGCCACAAAGGAAACCATGTGGCTATTGTTTGTTATGGAGTTTTTTATTTTAAATTCTTCGAAGCCTTGAGTATCAAACACTGACTACTTTTCGAACGAATACTGTTTTGTATTAGGATTGGGGACTCATTTCATTGAGGTTATAGCACACATTGCTGGTATATGAGGGGAAAATTGGGGCATCTGCTGTGTGAAATGAGAGAGGGATTCCTCTCCTCTGCAGAGGGCAGCGCTTGCCTTATTTTGATATGATTTCCCAATATATGACGGTTTTTGCACGAATCTTTTACCTTTCCTCAGATTGGAAATCCCTCTCTCCATTTCGCGTGGGCTCTGTGCCAACTTTCTTTCCGTATAGCTTTATTCAGAGTTCTGGAAAATCACAAAGCTGAGCGGCAATACGACAATGTTATATCGTCAGCAAAATTATATATATGGAGGCTACTGACACCTCATTACGGTGCGCCGTTGTAAGGTTACTGGTAGTTATCAATTTTAAACTCAGTATATATTTTTCTGCCAAGGGTTTATTTACTTTCATAAATAATTATATAAATTTGATCGTGTTCAATGAAGCACCAATTTCAGTTACAGTTACCAAACTCCTCTTATTGTTCGATTGTACCGAAGGGGAAATGTAAACTCCCTTATTGTCTGCCTCCACTCCCACCCACTTTCTACTTACTCGGCTTAGGAGAAATTCTGCGCGCGCATAATGCATGTCCGATGCCCGGACAAGAAATGCTCAGAAAAGACAATAACGGGGGTTGGATAATTGCGGAGGATAGGACTGTAAAGTATACAGCAAAATGCCATCGTTTACACTGTTCAAAGCCCGCTGACATCAGTGAACACAACCAAATTTATCAATCTATGACGTTCACAGTAAAATTTGTCAGATCATGTGCGGTACTTTTCCCCTTTCAGAATCCTCTCTGCTTTGATAGCTAAATGTATTATAAATTGTACAATACACATTTTAAATATTAGTACACATTTGTCTTCGCGTGTTGCTATTCCACGATTCGTAATATTTACCAACTTATTCAATTATCCATGGCATAGGTATTAGTATCAGAGAAGACCTAGATCGTAGATCGGATAAAGACGTAATCGACAGGGTTATTTTTTATACATACGAAGACAAAGAATGACGAAGAGTAAAAAAATAATTTCAAATTTTGAATCTGGAAATGTTCTTCACGTTTCATTATCACCGTTTAAGAGATCGTCAAGAGCAAAAAGATGATAACGCAATGAATAAATTAAAAATATATATTTAAAACACTGCGTATTTTCACGTATATATTAATTTTGTAATATTTGATTTCGTTTAATTGATCTGAAAGTATGAGGTAGGGAATGTTCTTTAAAGTTACTTAATCGTAGAATTTTTTGTCTGAAAGAATTTTGTGGATATTGAAGTATAAAATGTTGATTTATTATGGCCAATGTCAAAATGGATGACGTCTAAAAATGTAAATTTTGCAAAAACGAGAGAGACAAACAAGACAAATTATCATTATTTATCTCTCTTTATCAAATATATAATTTTACTTACCTCGAAATATGTTATGTCCATTGGAGGTTTTGCATGCTTTGTATTAAAATTTAAAAATTATAATTTCTTAATGGTATGCCATATTGGAAATACTAAAAGAGGTGAAGGAAAAATAACAACGGATTTGAACGCAGCACGAAAAAAAGATTAAGAATATTATATTTTAATCCAAGTGCGAAATTACTAACGATACTATTCTTGATGTGGTGCGGGAAATCCGTACTTCCCAAAATTCTGTTTGTTTCCGTATAACATATGCTAGAAATGGCGTTTGTCACACTAAAATTCTTTATTAATCAAAACTGTAGAGATTCAAGGAAATATTTATTTGAATAGTAGCGAAAAAAAGATTTACTTGAATCAATAGAACACATTTTTTATATACAATAATTTTTTCTTTTAGTAAATCTTTATCTTGCGACTATTCAACGAAATATTTCTTAAGTTTGCGATTGTCTTCAGCGTATTAAGTTTCGTTAGAGAGGTACAACTTTTATTGTACAATTCAAGATTTTTTAAAACATACGTATTATAAATTTTGACTTTTTGTAGAGAAAACTGATTTTAAAAAATGGCCGTTTATGTAACAATAATATAATATGAATGAGAAATTCATATTTTTAACAATATTCAAAGAAATAAATCGCAACTAAATATAAATTTATATGTTTAGCAACTATTTTAGATCCGCAAGTACAGAAAAATTTTACACTAATTTTCTTACTCCCATTTTCTTTGCAACGTTGTGTATGGAAGTTTATGTGAAACTAAGAAATGCAGGGGGTGAAAGCGGAGGGAAGTGTACACGACATTAAGTTATTTACAGATCGATGAAGTTATTATGAAGTTTTATCGCATGGAGCAAAATCTTTCGATAATTTAAACGATTATTTCTTTTAAGAAACGTGCATACAAAAGACGAACTGCAATTGCCAGTTTTTTACACGGAGAACTTTCTCAGCATCCAATGAATACTAGTAAATGTTTAATAAGCGAGGGTCTGCTGCTAATGTATTCACTTGCTTGTGCAAACATTTATGACTTGTGTCTACAACACAGCATTTGAGAAAGAGAATACGGAGAACACTGTATTTTTAGTATTCTCTGAATATAGTTAGACTTCTATTATAAAATACGATGAACAAATAATACCGACTTCACGCATGAAGATCGTGATAACACAGGACTGAAATCTGAAGGTAAAAATGTAAGTTATTTTTATAACAACGTTAGTTTCTGTGTTTGAAATTATCATGTTTATACACTCGACGTTTTGAATTTACGCATTTCAAAATATGTTATTAAGTGGAACTAACCCTGGTAGAAAAAGGGAGCATTTTTCGGCCGGTCCAATCTTGTTGGTTTCTGCGCAGTTTTTGGCCAACATTTCCAGCTGGTTTTCCTGTGGTAATGTAACGCCCATTTGCCCAGAATCTAGCCATTTTTTATGGCCAAAAACTCTACGAGATGGTGTTCGACAGTTGACTGGTTTATGCTAGTCTGGTTTAAAATGGGCATTAACTGGCAATTTGACAATCAATTTCTTGCTAGAAGTTAGGAAGCAAGTTTTGGGCAGTAAAAATTGGCTGGTTTCTGGGTTGTGCCCATAAAAACTGTTCAGATTTTCTACCCAGGAAGTTTTGATTTATATAATGTACATTGTACTATATAATCCTCAAAGTGTTTTAGGTACATGCACGCTTTTTTAAAATAATTTAATCGATGGTCTTATGGTAATCTCTATTCATCCCTACCCTGGTGAAAACAATGTGCGACATTAATAGCGCTTTCTACTTTTCCACTTTTTCCAACAGAGCCTTTCGTAAAACTTGCATTTATAGATTTAGACAACATTTAACGCTTACTGTAGGCCCCCTTAACGCTCTTTTTTCCTTACTTTTATTAAACGCTAGTAGAATGCTTTTGCTACATGTAAACTACAAAAAATAGTGTGAATTTGAACATTTAAGCGTACGCCCACATTTTTATTTTAGACGATTATACAATTGAGACGAGTTTCGTTGATATTCACAGGGCATTCACCCTGGTAAAAATGTGAGCGGATATGACTCCAGAAAGTCTACGATAAAACATCTTTAAGCAGGAAAGTCGGCGAGCGCAATGAGATGCACATGACACGTGGACACAAGTGTTAACGACTACACATAATTATTGTATGGTTGTATGAGCTCCTGGTAAAAAAGGAAGCGTATCTGGAATATGAATTCTCGTTAAGCGTTCGTTAAAAGTACCACAAGTCTAGCAAGCGTGAGTTTGGACGTTAGAGCCTACTTTATATGTACACTTACCTCACCACCTCACCATTACCTCAGTACAACAAATTTGTACGGTACTGTTTGACCAAACTCATTTATACAATAAGCGCTAAAAACAAATATAAAAACACCTAAACGCCCCAAAGAATGTACGAGAAGTATAATTAAAGCTTGAATTTTTCATTATACAGAAAATAATTTTACGCCGCGACAGGCTAATATTATGGTGCGACAGCAAAATTGTGGTGCCGATATGGCTATGACCTCAGTATTACCTTGCGACGGCATAACAAGCTCATAATAAACATTTGTTGTGCTACCGCAGCACAAGAGTTTTCCTAGAATACAGTAGCGAAAGCGTATAAACAATAAATGTGAGGCTACGGTAAGACATTGGCGCCAACCCCACGTGTTAGGCTGCGGCAATACAAACATTATTTTCGTATCTTCAACGAAATGTTTTTTTGAAAGTAAACGAAGCGTAAAGGTTTTAAGTGTATATTTCGAATAATATTTCAACATACGTATCCGGGTAAAAACAATAAGCGGCTATTAAGAGTGTCAGAAACGATTAAACGCTTTAAAGAAACGGATTGTATGCTCCAATAACGCTTAAGTAATGCTTATCAAGAAGCTTGAATTTAGACAATCTTTAACTCTTAGTGGATGCCCATTTAACACTAATTTACAAAGACAATAAACGTTTAAAGAAACATCGAAATGATCCGAAATAAAATACACTAAGCACGAATGTTTAATTTGTGGGACCTCGAAATATTGTTCATAATACTAGAGCAATAATCTAAGTACTCATGCGATCTATGCAGGTTTGATGGTCGAGATAGAGGAAATCAGTATAAAAAAAGGCTTGGACTCCAGGTTGTCACTAATTTTACCTTTTAACTTACCTTAACTTAACACGCCAGTACCTTTTACTGCTTCTTTTGAAGCAATGAACAAAACAGTGGATTGTTGCTTTTCCCCATCGATACTTAGCTCGAATTTAGATAAATATATAAAAGAAGGAAAAAACAACTTACAAGAGTACAATCTTTTCAGTAACATTAAAAATTCAGTAATATTTGAACATTTACAGCAGTTTCTATATTTTAGATGGTGAAGGCTTTGGGTTGTAGCCAAAACAGCCGATGAAGACAGTTGGCAGATATTACATCTGATACTTCACTTACTCCATGCTCCAAAATTGTGCCAGGGAATCTAATCTCAAAATAAAACACGTGTTCGACATATCATTTTAAGTTGTATCACCGAAGCTGCATTACAGTCCGTCGTATAAGAGTAATAGTCTCAGAGGTAGTAAGAAAATACTTCTTTAGAACAAGGCGAGGTAAATGATGACGGAAAATTAACGAAGACTAAATTTATGGAAACGTAACAATCAATCATGAAACCAATGTAAGATGGATTAAGTAAACAAACAAAAGAACTTTTCTTAGGCACTGAAAACAGAATTAATGATAAAATAGCCTAATTAGATTCTAAAATTTATATTGGAAAAGGCTAAAAGTAGCGGAACATCAAGCGTATCAGCGGAAGAATTTCAAGATAGAGTAACGCGCAGCTCAACTATTATTTTGTACAATGTCAGAGAAGAAAGATATACAGTAGCTGATATAACTCTTGTCAATTCGATGATGTAGAATACACCCCAAGTATTTGATGTGAAAAGACTTGGTAATGACACTGGAAAGAACGCTAAACCTAATCCTTTGAAAGTTATTATGAATATAGTTATAATTATGATCATGCCCAACGAGCAATCCAAAGCTTTAAAAAATGTAGCGAAACTTAGCGTGCTAAACATTCAATTTTTAGATTATTTTTTCACAATTTCTATACAGAAATATCATCCTCATCGCAAAGGCTACCCGGTGAAGTAATATAGTTAGAATTTGTTGCTTGTAATAGAAAAAATCAAATCTGAAAGCTTCATGTGCGACATAGAAGTTGACAAAATAAAATCAAACCTCAAAATTAGTCAAATTGCCAGGACGCCATGGTTACTTATGGATTATATAGTTGTAGATGTTCTTTACTTAGATAACTATGTAAGTATATGTCTATACGTATTGTTTGTGCAAACGAGTTTGGTAAAAACAATATTAATGAAGCAGTGAATAAATTTTATGCAATGCTTAACATTATTGTTATAAAATATACACCTGAAATATGTATTTTTTCCTCACACATTCCAAAGTGGTTCTCAAAAGAGCTGAAAATCATAAGTAAGCAAAAGAGAAAACATCATCTAGCCTACAAACAACAAAGAACAAAATCAGCTTACGATAGTTTCTCAAAACTACGAGCAAGATGTAAAGCACTGAGTGCTACAAACAGTACATTGGATCAAGTCAATCTGAACTAGATCAAATAAAGAGTTGGTCACGCATCAATGATGGCAGAATAGAGTGTCCTTCTACAAAAAATGTATCTGGAGGATGAAATTGCACGAGGTCCGGTAGAAATCGTAAACTTATTCGTTCCTAATTTTCAAAGTGTACACAGTAGTTCTAAGGTGTCAGTAGATGACATTCACAATGAATTAACATATACATTTCCTGGCCTATAAATTTAGGAGTCTATAAACTTAAGACTGAACTTATGCGGCTTAACATAAGTAAAGGTCCAAATGGAATAGCATCTTACAAAAAAGCATTCATTAAGAATTCATTAGGAACTCTTTTAAATGTCTTGATGCTTATCGGGTCTACTTTTACAAAATGTGCATTTCATAAGTCTGATATGAATAAATCCTAACCTTAATTAATATTCATGAGTGTTTTAGTTACTGCAGGATTTCAATGGATAAAATACAAAAAATAGAAAATATCTTTATTAGTGTTATGAAACTGATCAGCTAGGATTTTATTTGAAACGGATTTTGATACTATGAAATAGCTAAAACAAGATGCCGCAAACCATTCACCAGATATTGTCATAAAACTTCTTTTGAATTAAAGATACCCGTGAAGAACAAAGCGAAATATGTCCTTCAAATATGAAGGAGTTTGAACGGAAATGTCAAGAAAACGTGCATATCATGGCGAACTATTGCTGGATGTTGAAAAAGGATGCAGAAAAGGCGAAAAACTGAAGGCTCAGGTATCTGTACAGTCTGGATGCTTCGCAGTTATAGTTCATTAAAAGACTCTTCAATCTATCGCGAAATACTGCCTCTTACTTAATATGACTTGAATTAGGATTGTACTCAAGTGCAGTTGAAATTCTAAATCGCTCATTTAAATGAGTGATCCGAGTGCTGCGCATGCTGAGCTATAGACTGCCCAGAATTCTGCTTTCTAGACTGAGAGAGCTTGCCAATAATAACCAGTCCGAGGAGTCTCCCAATTTTTAGACAGCATTCAGGTTCATTTTTTACTTTCTACTTTGCTCGTCTGTCTCCTGACTTACTAAAAGTTAAAGTGCAACTTAGGTTAGCGAGTAAATACTCTAGGTCAATATTGATCTGCGGCCGAAGATTTCGTTACGATCCTACGTCTGTATGGGTTTTGTGTAACTACGGTGTGCTGGGGGATTTTGCTCATATTTTATTAGAATGTCCTTTACTCAAAGGCCTACGTTTCAAATCTTCATTTACCAGCGAATTTACAGACTCCTCTTTCGAATTAGATTCAGTCAAACTTATATGTGCAACGATGCGAGTTCCTTGTACAATTTTGTAAAGGCTTTATAAGCAGACACTTTCTGTTAGGCGATTAGTATGCCAGTTTTCTTTTTCTTATTTCTATTATTTAAAAAATTCGGGATTCTACGATTAGTGCTAAGTTTGTTTTGTGCTCAATCGTACTATTTAATCCCGGTTTTGGATCCCTATATTCCTTTTGTCTATGCCAACCGGCTAATAGTGGATTCCTGAGTTGATTGTAAGTACTTTTTCCTGTACCAAAATTGAATCTGAATCGCAGAATTTAAGTGAAGAGCCATTGAAATGTAGAAAAAAAATTACTTTTTTGCAATAACTCGGCTTCTTTTCAAGTTATTGCAATGAATGAGAGCTCATTTTCAAGCTTTTTTCAAACCCTACAATTCGTTCTTGAGAACATTTGTCCTGCGGTGAATATTTCTGAAGTATTAAGGCCTCGAAAATGGTAAAAAAGGCCAATTTTTGCGGTTTTTCGCATCTAACTCATTTCGCAAAATAGCGAACGAAATGTCAAACTAGAAAAAGTTGTAGAGCTTGAAAAGACGAAGAATTTGCCACCACATATATTCGGTTTTATTGAAAATTGAGTCCGCGGGAACACTTTTAATGTCAGATTTGACGAAAAACGCGTTTGGTACTGACGATGTGGGTTTTTAGTCAATTCCAGGTGTTCCCGCGGACTCAATTGCGGACTCAAACAGCAAAAATTGACCTTTTTACCATTTTCGAGGCCTTAATACTTCAGAAATATTCACCGTAGGACAAATGTTCTCGGGAATGAATTATGGGGCTTAAAAAAAGCTTGAAAATGAGCCCTCATTCATTGCAATAACTTGAAAAAAGCCGAGTTATTGCAAAAAAAGTATTTTTTTTCTAAATTTCAATGGCTCTTCACTTAAATTCTGAGCCTCAGATCCAATTTTGGTACAGGAAAAAGTTACTTAGAATCAACTCAGGAATCCACTATTGGCCGGTTGCCATAGAGAAAAGGATCACCCTGTATGTGAATAAACAATCTATCTATCTAAAAGGCAAAAAGCAACAGAAATACTTTAAGGAGGTCGATTGATGACAAACACGTGCGCAGTCCGAACCCAGTTTAGTTCTCTTTTATGAGACCATCTTAATTTCAAGCCACATATACCTTTTCAATCATGATCCTTTCCGAAGTCTTCTGATCATAAAACTGAACTTGCAGACCATAATGAATATTGTTGTCCGTTTTCAGTGGTATAACTATCATCATAGTCACATCACTGTGGGCTTTGATGAAGTTTAAATAAAAGATGCATGGACCTCTCAGATAAATCATTTCTGTGATCTACAGCAATCATTTTACGACTTTATTACCTTTAACCTTTAGAGGGCCTGCAGGCATCATGCCCCAATCTGCCAAAGACTTGGCCTTAGTTTAGTCTGTTGTATATCGCGCAAACGGCCGGGGAACAAAGTTCCGAAAATCAAAACCCCGAAAGGCTAAAATTTCGATATTGCGTGAGTTCAAGGTATTTTAATTTGCTTTCTTTTTGCCAAATTTTCAAAGACAAAAAGAAAAAAATGATGCTGGAGCCATGCTGTATCGAAATTTTGGCCTTTCGGTGTGTTGATTTTCGCCCAAACTCATGTTTTCATAGAAAAACGGGTTTTTTAAATTTAATTTGTTGATTAACAACATTCGTAGTTTCTTAACCGCTTATGTATCATAACATTTAGATAAACAATGAACTTATTTCTTGGTAAATACTCTTGGAATGTAAATAAAGTACAATAAACTTTATGAAGCAGGAAATTTGTATTTTACCTCTCCGGGATCCCTCTAGCGGTGACTGTAGAACTAGAAACAGCTATTGTCTGTAAAATAATCTTTTGGTCCAGCGGTCAGCGAAATTGGTCACCCAAAATTGTGAACTACACTTATACTTACTTAATATGGTATGTCGCATGCATTAACAATGCCGACATAATTCCTTCTGGTCAGAAAATCCATTGCTTGGGAGTCACGACAAGTAGAACGCAGACATACATTATATGATGGAATTAGAGGTTAGGAGTAATGATTAACTATGAACAATTAGTACATTCGAAACTGTATTCATGACGCAATAACCCATAATATTTACAAATTGAAAGCACTTCTCACGTTTCAATTTTCGAATGTGTAATTCCGTTCGCCACACATACAAATTTCGTTGGTGACCGGGTAACAGTAAGAGTAAAATTAAATGTTGTCTATTATCAGTCAATTTACAAGGAACTACTTATTAGTACGCATTCCGATGAGGAACACTACTTTATAAGAATTGTACGACTCAATTAAAATTCGATGATTAAAAACGACGTGTATCACATGTTTTGTTAATAATTTTAACATCCTGGAATAAATCGTGCAATTACAGTTCATCTCCTAAAAGTACTTACAAAATAAATAAATAATATCCATTATCCTAATCAGTACTGTGGATACTTTTGCAGAGCAAAAGTGACATCGTCCGTCGAAACGTTCAACAATATTTTTTGATAAATGTCGGCCCTAGAATGTTCACAGGCTATTAATCTCCACGCGCCGAGACGCGAGCAAATTCCAAGCGTCGTTGTTACATTTGGTAACTGATGTCCTGAAACAAAAGTTCAATCACAATTAATATTAAATAATAACTAAACTCTTGTTTACTGAAAGTATCTTAACACTCACCATCTAAGGTACATAAAGCATGCAATTGTTTATAGACGTTTTTGAAAAGTACTTCTTCTACGCCAGTTCGAATAACTTCGGTGCACACAGCTTTAAGGAAAATTTTTTCCATTTCCGAACAGTGCTTTATAGCTTGAATTTTTGGATTTGCAATCATTTCGGTAAGAGCTTCGTTGACATGCTTCATCGTTACGAGTTCTTCGTCGTTGAATTCCGTAATTTCCGTCGCCCTGCGACAAATGTCCAACGCCCTTCGCGCATCACCAGAAACCGACGCCACTTTTCTGCATTTAAAACGGTTAAAATATAAGAAACTAATAAACAATTAAAGTGAGGAATTTTTTATTAATAATTACCGCGCTACAAGTTCAACAGCTTCTCCACGAAAAGCTTCGGAACCTTTCATTCTGTACAAGACTATTTCTTTCAGCTGAAGGTAATTGTAGGGTTGAAACGTTAATCTCGTTAACCCCAATCGCGACGTTACTTTCCCCATTAAAATCCTTTCCGGAAGATCCATGGTATTCGATATCGTTATAACAACCAGTTGTGAGTTGATATTTGTAGGCCAGTCTAAAAGATTGTAAACCACATCTTGCCTTTTGGTACCCAACTGATCAAGCTGAAAAACGTAAACTCAAGTTTTGTAAATACACAATTTAGATATCTTGTAAAAAATCTACCATATTTTACTTACCTCATCAACAAGTAACACAACAATCCCTCGCTGTGTTTTAGTTTTAGCTTTAGATGTGAACCGATTTTGTAATAATTGTCTAGCTTCGTCAGTCGTCGCGTTATGTCCAGTTAATTGTTTCCATATCTGAGTATATGCTTGTCTTGGTTCAGAGAGTTTCATTCCGTTTATAGAGACGAATTCGAAATCTGCAACTTCTTCTTCCGTGACTAACTTTTTTAAGCATCGGATAACTTCGTTAACCGTTGCCGTCTTTCCCGTACCAGGAACTCCGCTTATGTACATGCATCTACAAATAACATTGATTAAATTGGTCCAGTGATAACATAAGCGAATCCTAGTGGGAAAACCAGGAACTATGCAATAAAAAATGAGAAAACCTACCCTCCGGTGCGATCTTCCAACTTTCCTCGAAGAAACGTGAATATGTCGTTGAATTCTTTTTCTCTGCATGGGAGGGACTTAGGAAGTACACTGACATGAAGTCTTGCACGAGCCAATTGTAAGGGTGTACTAGGTTTGACAATATTTGCCGCCCGATTTTGCACGGACGGGGTGAGATTACCCGTTAGTCGAGCAGAGAACAGCTTCACGGGAGTTCGTGTAGTACTTTTCGTCCGTGTAGGCGTTTTTGAAAGCTGTTTTGGAGTTTTATCATTTAAACTTAAAGCAGCGAATCTTTTGGAAGGTGTTTTTAAATTATCACAGGAAACCGCCCTTTTAGGGGACACTTTTATACCATTTTCTGATTTTTCTTCAGATGGATCTTTTCTAAATCTGGTGACTCTCCTGGATGGAGTCTTTAAAGATGCAGGAATCTCATCATTCAAACACAACGCTTCTAACTTTGTATCAGGAATGTCTAAGCTCTCCGTTGAACTTACTGGTGACTCTGATGAACGACCATTTACGACGTTATGCAGTTCCTCAGCCAGAATTTTTTTGCCTTTTACCGATCGTTTTGCTGAAGTAGCTATTTTCCGACTTTTTTGAGGCGTTGAACCACCGTCGATTTTAT
Source organism: Trichopria drosophilae (assembly GCA_030407085.1). NCBI lineage: Eukaryota > Metazoa > Arthropoda > Insecta > Hymenoptera > Diapriidae > Trichopria > Trichopria drosophilae. The sequence continues at coordinate 11,240,902 of CM059582.1, read as the reverse complement.
TTTCGTTGTCAGAATCATCCCTTTCTATACTTTTTTGTCGCTTGGCAGTCGATTTTCTATTTTTTTGCGGCGTGTACAGATTCATGTTTTGGCAATCATGATCCTCCCATAGTTTGTCTATAATATCGTCGTTGTATAATTTACTAGTTCTAGTTTTTATAGTACTCTCACGAAGCGCCCGACTGTGACGTGTCGGTGTATTACCGGCTATAAATTCCTGCCGGATTCGTAGACGAGCTTTTCGTTCGCAATCTTCAACCATTTCGTTTTCATTACAACTTTTGTACAATGTTCTTCTATTAGACCCCCTTGTTTGACGTTTTTCGTAAAAGTCAATGCTCTCATTAGATCCAAACGATTCTTTTCGCATACGAATTTTGGTTTCGTTTTCATTTTCATCATTCATCGGATGATTTTCTTGATCTGAGAGTTGTTCCACTTCGACCCGCTTGACCGAAATACTGCATTCTTTCATGTTATCTATAAACAAAATTAAAATACAAAATAAAATTAAAATTAAAATGAATGAAATTAACTACTTAAGGTAGTCTTGACATCTATAGGGTTTCGTACAACTTTTCTAAGAACAAAGAGTCTTTAAATTAGGCAAAGAATACGCTCGAATTTTTTCAAACAAATTTAAGAGTGTTCTTTGACTAATTCTAAGACATTTTTCTTCATTGGAATTTTTCTAAACTTCATAGTTTTTTGAGAAACACAGCGGCAATGAGAAACGCGGTTTTCATGAAGTTTTTGTATTTTATTCTTCATATTGGAAAAGGAAACATGTATATCAAAATTTCCTCTTAAAGTTCAATAATTTTGTAGATCGATGGTTCAAGAAAGTTTGAGATATTGACACGTTTTACTTCTGAAAAAAAAAAATTAAAAACCAAAAATAAACTTTTTTTTTGTGTAAAAAACCGCCATATTTAATTTTGTCATCAGAATTTTTTAATTTTGAGCACGGATTCGAATTCAATACACCCAAAAAACGTAAGGATCGGTATCATTGATTTATTTATTTTTCCGTTATGCCCATGAATTTTACGGTCGAAAATGTCTAAAAGACGTAGATGGACATGATAGCACAGGTATACAAAAAAGTGTGTCTTGGATGTTGTTGGGAAACTGTGGGTCATTTCCGACGTAATTGTATGCGTAGAATCCAAACTCGAAGTCAAAATTGGTCCATCACGACAGGTTTTTTAGATATTTGAGGTCATGTACTCGAAAAACGCGTCATTTTGCTATGTTTGAGGTTACGTACAGGACGCAACAATTTTTGTTGGCCTTCTGTACTATTTGCATCTTTTAGTACTATCTACCCTTCAAAATAAGGTTTTATTCGATCACGTAAGATTTTTTCTTACAAAGTTACGGCCATTCTGGAATTACGAGATATATTCCATTAACGTTTTCAAAAAAACAGTCACAATACTGAAACGTGATTTTAGTTATTAATATGCATATTTTATATAGTTGTTTATATTTATATAGGTTTCATGACAATGAATTTGACCTTGAGCTTGTTCTCCAAGAGCACTTCAAGATAAATTTGTTTACATGTATATCGTAATTTCAAATTGGCGTATCTTGGTGAAGAAAAGTCGTAATGGAATTTTGCGCATCCCATATTAAAGAAAAAAAGTAGTATGCTACAATGAATATAAAAACTCCTAAAAATATTGTGTCTTCTATAGATAACCTCAAAAATAGCAAAAAAACACGTTTTTCGAGTAAATAACCTCGAATATCTCAAAATTCTGACCTGATGGGCCACTTCCGACTTCGGATTTTGATTCTACGCACAAAATTACGTCGGAAATGACCCACAGCTTCCCAACAACAAAACCATGTTGATCTGTGTAGTTAACCCTGATCGACCCAATTTTTCGGTTTTTGTCTGTTAATTTTAAGCATGGACAATTACGTTATTTATGCTTAAAAAAATCTGAACATTTGTAGGCGGGTATTTTCAAGTGTACTTTTTCAGAATCCGGCCCGAAAATTGTGAAATAACTCCCCTTCCTACCCTATTTTACAATTTAAAAAAAAAAAATATGATTTTTTTAAGGTAATTTTTTGTTTAAATCGTATTTTCAATGCGAAAGAGGTCTTGGCGATAGCTGAAACCACGAAAATTCAAAATAATAAAGTTATACACACAAAAAATTCATTTTTCATCGAGGGATTGTGCAACTCCCACTCTTGATCCATAAAACTAATGGGTAGACATTATTTTATAACTTTGTCATAAGCATTGTCTTTAGTATGTGAGAGTAGTATAAAAGCTGCTCTTATTTCTTTATAGAACTTAATTTATTTGCAATTTTTCGTATCGAAAATAGTATTTTTGAAAAACTACCGATTTTCAGCCCTATTTTATGGGGTGGTAACAAAATTTAACCTTCAATAACAAAAAAAAAAGATATTTTCAACTATCTGTGATATGTTTCAAAAACTAAAACAATTTTTTTCAGAAAAATTCGTAAAATACCGTATTATTTTCGTGGTTTCAGCTATCGCCAAGACGATTTAAACAATAAATTACATTTTAAATTGAAAAATAAGGTAGGAAGAGGTGGTTTTTTCAAAATTCTCATACCGAATTCTGAAAGAGCACACTTGAAAATACCCGCCTACAAATGTTCGAATTTTTTAAGCATAAATAACAAAGTTGTCTGTGCTTAAAATTGACGGACAAAAACGGAGAAATTGGGTTAATAATAATAATTAACCCTTTCAGTCACGCATTTCTCTTTTCACTGAATTTGGATGAAACTAGTTACTTATGGGGTTTTCGTGATTTATGTTTAGCAAAATGGTGAGGTTGTGATCCACAACAATTCTATTAAAGTAGAACATGGACTGTTAAAAAATTATTCTTAATGTTTCGAATTTTTTGAAAGATAACCATTTTATACTTTTTAATGTTACCCTTACTTACATTATGTTTATGGGCGGCATTTTCAAGAAACGGTGATATTTTTAATGACAATTTGGCGAATTCGCAGGTTAAGTAAAAAAGTTATATTCCCATTATATTATTTCCATTTTCTCGTTACTATAATCGAGTTAGAACACGCTTTACTTTATCAACGGGTTATATTAGAAATAAATATTTCGGTACTGACTAAACAAACACAACATCAACAATTTATGTTCATTATCATTAAAATAGGTTTCTCATGAAATATGAACAGAAAACTAGACAAACATAAAAATATGAACTGAAATGATTAATAATTATAAACATAAATAATAACTCATACTTTTTCCTGCATAGCAAATGGAAAAACTAAAGTCATTGAAATAAATGGTAGAATAATCATTTCGATTTAATTTTCAATCGCTGAATACGAATCTGATGTCAGTTTTAAGAAATTCAATGGCGGATCCAATATGGCGGACAAAAAATTGAAAATTGACTGAATTCGTTTGAAAAAAGTTACTCAGGGATTTTTGAGGTCACTGAATACGATTATGATATCAGATTTCAGAAATTCAAAATGGCGGACCCAATATGGCGGACAAAAATTGAAAGTCTACTGTATAGGCTTGAAAAATGTTACTCGAGGGTTTTCGAATCCTCAAAATCTCTTTTCATTTTCGTATTCAGTGATCCAGAATAGCTTTTTTCGAGAGTATTCAGTCGATTTTCAATTTTTTGTCCGCTATATTGAATCGGCCATTTTTAATTTTTTAAAACCGACATATTTGTATTCAGCGACCTCAGAAACATATAAATAATAAATTTTAAAATTAAATTATTTGTCACAAACGATTTAAAAAAGAAAATTGGTCATTTTTTGGTATATTTTTTTTTTATAATTAATTAAACTATAGTATTTTAATGTGTGTGATTTTTTTTTCTTAGCTGTATAGAAAATCAATTAGAAAGTAAAAAACATAAGAAACTGATTAATGGGCTATGACAAATGGTTAATGGGTTAACTAAGAAAAAGATTCTCTCTTGAATTTCAGCCAAGGATTTTTACAAATTTCTAAAACAGTCTGAAAAATTTCTATTTATTAAAAAAAAGATTATTAGTTTTTACATTTTATGAATAATTTTAATGATTACGAAATAGAATTGTTAAAATTCATTCAGTGAAGGGTGTAAAGAATCTTTTTCTTGTAAAAACTGTAATTTGTTAAAATCATATAATAAACATATAAAATCATATAATAAACTGTGATTTGTTAAAATCATTCATATTAAAAATTTGGCAATAAAAACAAAATTTGGGTGTGTAAAAAATGTTTATGTTTTCTGTCTTCAACAATATAATTAATAATAAAATCTGAATTCTTGGAAGTATTAAAAAATATTTTACCTAAGTATATCTGCAATATATGATAAGCCGGAAAACTATTTTAAAGTAAATAAGAAACTGTGGCTGTATAAGAACTGACTATTACTAAAATAACTTACTAATTTTGTCAGTAACTATACAAATTCTTGTAGTTATCAAGATTTTAAAGCAGTTACAAGAAAAAAGATAATTCAACTTTAATTATGTTTAAATACAGATATTTCGTATAAATACAAAGGAATGCAATCAGTAATAATTATCTTAATGATATTTTAACTCAATGTAAGATAATTTGAAAGTAGTTTCTATAACAGCAATCATTAAAATGGAAGGTATTAATGTTTTATGAACGACTTTATAAAATCTGATAACATTAATAATATATTTAAAAATTATTAACATTATTTGTACTATTGGTTCTTAAAACTGTACAACCAAATATTTAAATGCATAATAAATACATAGAAAACATTTTAATTACTAACTTATGCACACATTTTGTACTTAAATGTTTAAATATTAAAATTTATCTAATTAAATTTTCATTGATAATTTTGAAAAAAGTATGTAATTAAAACAGATTTCTCTTTTTGTTTCGACTTTCTACAATACTTTATACATTTTAATTTAATTTTATTTTCTATTCAATCATCAAATTTAGTGTTTTATATGTTGTTTATTGCAAAAATTACTTTTAGTTAATTTATTTCCCTTTTAGCAACATATATAAAGACATAAACAAAGATACTTACCGCAATTTTATATTTTTTTGTAAATATAATGTCTTGTCCTTTCAAGTTGCAGCATAAAATATATATAAAAGTTTGACTCTTGCGAAATACTTAATTTACATTTATTGTACTAAGAATTAAATTTAATTTTTGAGTATTTATCTTAATTACATGAACATAAAGAAATTATTAATACTTTTTAAATTTTTCATTTCAAAATTAAATTAAAAATTTCAATTTAATTAATTGATTGATCTGCAAATAATTTTGTCTGAGAAAGTAATTTGAAACATAATATATATTATTTCTAGTAAAGAGAGTGGAGGAAGTTTCTGATTGATACTCAATAATAAATTTTAATCGCCTAAGAATATTATTTATAAATTCATAAAAAAAGTTTCTAAACTTGTGTAATTGTTTACAAAAAAGAAACATTTAAAACAATAAATACAGTAGGACCTCTCTTATTCGAACCTCTTTTATTCTAATTGCCTTTCTTATTCTATTTGTCCAGCCTCTCTTATTCTAATCGTTCCCCCACTATCACACGGAAAGTGAACGAAAAATAATGTCCACGAATCACAAGCTCGCAAGCAAAGTAAGTGGGGGTAAGGGGAAAATTAGAATAAGAGAGGTCGGCGCCATCTTGAAAAACTTTACTAAATAGAATAAGAGAGGTCCTGTACATAGAAAGGTTTTTGATGTATTTATATTTAATTCTTTATAGGTATTTTTATACTTATTTATATTAAAATTTATAATTACAAAAATATGTACTTTCGACATTTGAAGTACTTTTTTTTTACAAAAAAAAAGTAATTTATTGGGAAATAAACCAGGTTTATCTTATGTTTTGATAAGAACGTCTATGATATTTTAAATCATAATTGAATATATTTATTACAAGTGTCAGTAATTTCAATAAAATAAGATAATAAAAGAAATTAATAAAAGAATTAATTTAATAGTATTATATTTCATTTACTGAAAATTAAAACTAAGACTTGCTAATAATTGAATTAAAACGTTGAATAAATTTTAAAGGAACAAATTTAGATGCGAAAATTAAATCTCGTCTATAAAAATATTCCTACAATGTTGTCAAAATATCTTTTTTGAATCGACAGCTTTTAATACAAGTAGTATAACAATACGAGAACTGAGATTAAAAAAATATGATTGTTCTCGTTTAAAAAATAGAATGTCGACAACAAAAAGTAAATATGAAAGAGGATAAGTGTCATAATTTTTTAATATAAGTAATTGATAAATGTAACTTTCAGTATAATTTACATAGTTATTAAATAATGTTATAATTGAAAAACAAACCTTGAAGATTGTTGTATTGATGAAAATCTGCTGCACTATTGCTGCGGTGTCTACCAATTGGAGTCGATGGCATTTTGTACTTTTGTAAAATACTAAAATTGTCAAATCCACATGCACTCCGATATGTACTGATAAAAACGGCCGAATTATGAGTATCAAAGTTAAACTTTGTAAAATGACTTTCTTGAGAGTAAACAAAACACGTCTCAATGGTGTACCGTCCACTCCGCGCGCTTTCTCAAGAATGTGTACGTTTCGGAAGGTTACCCGCGTGACGATTGTCGTTCTGGCTTCCCATTGGTTCTTCGATTATTAAATACCCCAGAAAAGTACTAGGTATTTCAGTGATACCAACTGTGATAACGAATAACGCTATAAAACACTAAATCCATTTAAATTTGTTTGTGATTCATGAGTTTTAAAAGTCATTAGTCGATTAGAATCGATTAGATCTTCTCGGAATCATGGAAATCATACTTTTTGATGATTTGTTTATTTTAGCAACGAATTATATTTGTATTCCATTTCGGATATTACCAAAGATATATGGCGCGAAAAAAGTAAAATTTAAAAACTTATTATTTAAAAATCTTGTAATTATATTGAATTGTCAATGGATTTTCATAAATTGTGTTTTTTAATTGACTGTGTTAATGGAGAAATAATTCATTAAACCTAATTTGAAATGGCGTAAAAAATATTGATAATATTTTTAAATATTGCGCTGAAATATGATGTAAAGTATCACTAAAAACAGTAATAATTGGGATATTAAAATATCGACCGCACATAACATTTTTTTTTGACATTTCAGTTGGCTCCTGATGACTGAAAAGTCGATGTTCGGAAAACAAATTTTAATTACCACAACCTTATTGGAAAGTTTATGTCGCATCTTTTTTCTTTTATGAAAAAAATTGATATCTCTTACCATTTTCGTGAAAAATAGAAAGTACAAAGTAGTTTTACAAAACTTTATTATATCTTAATGAACATTTTCTTCACTGAAAGTATTTGCTTATTGAAAATTTTTCCGCTAAACGAAGCTTGTCAACATTGAAAATCATAATTTTTCAGAGTACAAGAAAAAAATTTATAACTTTTTTCGATATAAATAATTAAATAACTTAATTATCTTTAGTATAGTTAAAACTACAATTCCTGTAAGTTTCGATAAAAAATATTCATAACTTTTTGTTTCGGGACGAGTTAAAGTGCAAATTTTAATTAAATTCGCTTTCTACAAAAATTTTTTGTTCTTGTTTTTCATGTTGTTCGAAAATAGTAAGAGATATCAATTTTGTTCACAAAAAAAAGACGCGGTATAAAATTTCCAACAAGGTTGTGGTAATTAAAATTGGTTTTCCGAACATCGACTTTCAGACGTGAGGAGCCAACTGAAATGTCAAAAAAAATTTTATGTGGGATTTACTTTCCGGCGCACATTAGAACGCTATTGATGGTTTTGCCCACGACAGCCTGCAGGCCACAATTTTCAACCGATTGAAATTTTCAACAAATGTGTGTGTCTAGATTTTTAAAATAGTGATATAAAACTTAATAGTGGGCATCGTTCTTTAAGAAAACATATTCTGAAATATTTAAAAACGTACAGGTTGCAAACTGATTCACTTTCTTTATTAACAGATATATATTATAATAGAAATAACTAATTATAAACCTGACAAAAAAAATTCAATATTAAAAATGGCAGATCCAATATGGCAGACTGCTCTGTAACAATACTTTTCCCTCAAATTTTGTGCGATTAACACAGTGTCACGTTTTTTAATATGTGGGAATTATCTGGGAATTGGAAAATCGCAAATCTTTTTAAAGTGTCTCATATGGGGAATGATGTGGAAATCGCGAAATTAAAAATCTTTTTAAGTTTACCATATGGGAAATAGTCTGGGAATGAAAAATCGTCAATGTTTTAGTAATCTCTCATGTCGGAAATAATTTGGGAATGAGATATCGGAATCTTTTAGAAATTTCCGTCATTAAAATTATGTGGCAATGGAAAATTTCAAATTTTGTATAACTTCTTCCACATAGGAAATAATGTGGAAATTAAAAATAGTATTATGACTTTTCCCGTGTGGGAAATGACCAGCCCTATTAAAAATTTCCATATGAGATCCCACTGAGATCCCATATGGGAATTTGTACTGGGATCCCATGTGAGACTCGCACAAAAATTTATTAGAAAACAAGTTATATTACAAAAATTTATTTAAAAAATAGCTACTTTCCGAAAAAGAATTGTTCTGATAGGTAGTGCGCACACTTATTCTTTTCTGCACTACTTTTGTGCCGTGATTTTCATTTGTGCCCTGCTGCATCCTGTACTAGCAATATAGTCTACAGATAGTTACAGGCTCCTAATATAATTTGCGTAACACTGAAATATTTTTAGAATATCTCTGCAATATTGCATGCATGAAAGAAATATTCTGTATAAAATGCCCGCAGATATTTTCTTTGGTATCATATGACGAATCATATGCGACTTTTGATATCGTTATTTATCGTAATAATGTGTGAAATCACAATAAATGTTTCTATTAAATCATCTGAAATATTACAAATCCAAAAATCATGAAAAGTTCGCTTATTTTCTATTCCCACATAATATCCTATGTGGGTAATGGGTGCAGGCCGAAAAACCGACAAATAAACAAAAAACAACAAATAAAAAAACCGACAGTCGTAAAGCCGACATAAAAAAAATAGACCCATCGACAAGCGGACAACCTTTTTTACCTATCCGTGTTTTGATTTGTCGGTTTTTTCGACCGGCATCATGGACAATTTTTAAAAGATTTCCGATTTCTAAGTCCCAGACCATTTCCCATGTGAGAGAAGTCATAAAACATTATCCATTTTCCATTACAACTAAATTTCCAACGTAGGAAATTTCTAAAAAATTTGCAATTTTTCATTCCCAGACCATTTCCCATACGGAAAATGTCAGTGCCCTATGCGATTTCTTATTTCTCACATCGGTTGAATTTCTCGTATGGTATCCCACAGGGAAATTTTCAGTAGGGCAGATGTAACAACATAGCTCATATCATCAGCGATTAACGTCAAAGAAGCTCTGGATTAGTTTCGTTATCATAGCTTAGAGGTCAAACTACCTGGGTCATAATCAGTGACCTGTTTGATAAAATTTAAAGATCCTAATATGAAATATGTACTTATAATAAAATAACATAACTTATAGTAAATTCGAATCCTATGAAGAAATTTATTTTACGTAATTACTGATTATTGTTTGGGTTTCAATGTCATCAGGTATGATATAATGATGAATTGGGCATAACGAAGTTAAGATACAAGTTAAAAAATAGAAAGGTAAATATCAAATTTTCTCTTATACATTTTCCAACGATTTCTTCTTTTAAGTAAAAAAAACTCGTCTGTATAATTTAGAAGTATTGCGAAAATGATTGAAAAATGAATTAGCATGGTAGTGAAAAACAGGACATTTGTATAAATTAAACAAATTTTTTATATTTGAAAAAAATTGTGGTATAACCGAGTTTGAATATATACTGGGCATTGAACGCGGGATCTTTCGATTACCGTTCAAATGTTAAAATTAACGGGTAAAAAATTTAAAAAATGCAGACAAAATAAATTTAAAATGTTATTTAACCTAAGCCTATATTATGAAACTAACTCTATTACTTCGACCCAAACCATAGGTCTGGACGATGTATTGAATTTGTTCACTTGGTCACTTTGAAAAATGACACTATAGTTTTTTATCAAATGTCAGCGTGTCCGACCGTAATCAACTAAAAAATGCAATAAAAAAAATTGGTGTCCGTGATCTTGTACGTACGTCCGCGATCCGTCCGTTCATATGAGTCTTTTTTTCTTGCGTGATATAATAATAGAAACACAACAGTTCTTGTCGAATGTATGCTGAATGAATGAATGCTGAGATTTCCCTTTTGCGCCAAGAAAATATGGAAAAATCCAAAACACTTCTCTTGGATCCCATACGAACTTGGGAATTGCAGAGACTGAAGAACGTACATGGAGAGCATACAATCTCATGCTCTTTAATTTGGAAGAAAGTGAAAGCAACGACGAAAATATACTCTAAAAGAAGAGGACAAGAAAATATGTTGGACATTATTTCTAAAACTTGAAATAAAGCATCTTGGGGGAAAACGAGCTCGTCCTCCCCGAGTTAGATTTGACAATCCATCCAATGTAACTCAAATTCTGCGAAATAAGAAAAAGAATTATTTTGGTCCAGTAAGTTGCAGCGCCACTTTACTCAGAGAAAACACTTCAAAGAGTTGCTCAGTGAATTCTCGGATTTTAACCAGGATGAATTTACAGAGAAGATAATATACTCCCAAAGGTCAAAAATAGTGCATATTAAGAACTCTTCCGGTAACGATCAAAAGTCTGCGAAAAACTTTTAGAAGGCCTGAAATGTTTCTACCAGAATGTACGTGGTATAAGAACAAAAATATCGGAATTACCATTTGGCTTACCAAAGTTACTTGCAAATAGGAAACTAATTGTGAGGTTCAAAAACTTTTTTTTGCGTGAAATATTGGTCTCGTCCAATAATTTGTTGGCGGCAAGCCAATCGTCTATATTACTGAAGTCTGTTGCAGCTATGTTTAGAACTTTTTGCCATGAGGAACCTTCATAATATATAAAAGTATCATCTGCATAATATTGTTCTGTTAAAGAGATCATTGTTGTATATATCCTAAATAGAAATAACTCTAAGACGATACTTTGAGGAACTCCATGAGAGGAGTTTAAGGTACTGCTCTGAATATTATGTAAACTAACAAATTGTGGTATGTCTTGTAGATAGGATTAGAGTAGCTATAAAGTGACTTCTCTGATGCCCTATTTTTCTAGTTTGTGTAAAAGAATATCATGATTGAGCGTGTCAAAAGCCTTTTTAAAGTCAATAAAAATGTCAAGGTAAGATTTGCCGCGATTGAGAGCATCATATATATATATATACCGAGTTGCCTGACCTATTGCAGCTTCTGAAGATTTATTTGATCTAAATCCACGTGAGTGGGAATTTATACAATTATTTTGCTTAATGAATTGTGTTAATCTACCGTTTAAGCATATTTAAAAATTGTTTTCTATTGAAGATATTATTGCGATCGGTCTGTAATTATTTATTTCATATTTGTCACCAGCTTTATGAACTGAGATAATTTTAACAGTTTTTGAGTTGTATAGGGCATTGACCTTTGCCAAAATAGAGATTTATTACGTGTTGTAGTGGCCGAGCGATGGAAGGAGATTCTACTCGTAGGCATTCGGAGGGTATCTGATCAGGGCCTGTCGCCTTACCAATCTTTAAGCACGAAATAGTTGTAATGATTTCTGTTTCATCGGTCTCTGTTAAATATATCGAGTTCAGCTGAGATGGACCCTTCCAAATACATTTGGTTGAATTCATATGCTTTTTGTGCTTCCTCTACTACGTCCTGGCCGTGGATTGTTATTGTAGTTACTTCATACATTTACTTTCATATTAATTAATTACTACTTAATATTAATTACGTCTTACATTTACTGTAATTTACCAATGAATGAACGACTCCATGAAATGTTAAACTGAAGGGAGTCGCGGATCACGGGGTCAAGGTATCGAGTTCGTTAGTTATCATTTTATCAGCTAAAATACGTGCTCCAGGTGTTAAGGATCGCCGAATATGATGTACAGGTATCGCGCTCCATAGTTTTTCAACATAATGATCTAAATACGTACACCTGTTGTTTATGTTCATCTATCACCATTCCGTTTGACCTTGGAATAACCATAAAAACTGGTCCTGATGTTGAAAATATTTCACCTTGAAATTACTTTAAAGTTCAACCCCCAAATGAACACCGTAATCGAAGACCTCTAATACCTGGTTCACGTATTTTAGCTGATGAGATGGAAAACTATGGAAAGTGATACCTGGACTTCATAATCGGCGATCGATTATTCGATTTGTAGGAGCTGAAGTTACAGACCTAATACAAAGGCTAATAATTTAAAAATAAAAAAATCATCTATTCATTGGTTTTTCTGCAGACCATTAATTGCGGTTTAGCGGATTTGTTCACAAACGTATAAAGATAAGGTTAATAGTCAAAAAAATCAAATGTTTAACTATACGAATGACATGTGTAGAGTCTAATGATGGTAAAATAATTAGATTTTTGTAAAAGAATTCAAAAGTTACGAACAAACTGTGAAAAATGCTTAACCGTCCATTCATTGGTATATTCACCCTATTTAAAGCATCCCATAAAAAGTATTTAAGGCATCGCCATGTGGATATACATAACCGCATGCCGATATCCTTTCGAAACTACTCACCATATGGACATTTTTGATCGCTTGGTCGACCACGTGCAGAATTTCCGAAATGAACATATATGGTCCGGAATGCTCCGAGATTTTTTTAAGAGGGTGTTCTATTTCCAGCCATTTACGGGCGTTATTGTCGATATTAGGGAAAAATGTAAAAAAAATTTTGTTAGATTTGTATCTCTTGAAGTAAATTTGAAAAACTACAAAAATAAGAGTTTTTTTGGCATTTTGACCTTTACGACCTCGTCGCCAATTTTCACTATGATATTCATAATCAGCCCACAAAATTAGGCGAGGATACGTAATGCCAACAATAGCGATACGCTGCTTCCGGAACCACACAACACCATTATTATAAACTTACAATATTAATTTATTGACATATTGTCGACAAACCAGAATCATTTAAAAATAGTAAATAAATTCCCAAATTCAGTAGTTAGTGAATTTAATTATTAATGTCTCTTTTTGGAAAATCACATAATGCAACTGTACGACTTAGTATCGATCAATAACATTTATTTTTTCGTGTAGAAACCAGTTTCTATAGCGTTTTCGTTTTTGAAAACCACATAATTGACTGGCACACCAACTTAACTGATTAATGTTTACTGTGTTTGCCTGTATTCATTATGTTTCAGTTATGAAATGAAAGACACAAATATGACAACTTCATATTCAAAACCTATAATAAGAAAATGGCACATAAATTCCCTTAAAAAGTAACATTTTATCAGTACTTTTTTTTTATTGACACTTTTATAACTTAAAAGTATCTTGAAGAAGAGATAGGTTGCGTACCGAGGAGCTCAAGAACATACATTATATAGATGGAAAATGTAAATGACTGACTAATAGAAACCTTATTCAAAATAGTACATTATGTGCCAAGGGCGCAATTATCGATCTTCGATGATAGTGAAGTTTGTCGCCCTATCGAAGTGAGAGTAACAATCACACTTGTCGGAGATCGATATTTCGCCGGTGACCACACGGAAAAACAAACCTAGCTAGCACTTTGCTAAACCAGCTAAATATTTGTTATTCATATATTACGACAAATGTTTTGGCGAAATATTTCTACCCGTGCAATAACGCATTTTTTATCCGATTGTCGTAGGGCTCGATAATTTGCGGCCGAAGGTTTCGCCTTAGGCCAAGAAATCGAGTTTTATGGCTGGAGGGTCAAAAATATAATTTTCTTAAAAACGAAAATTTGATAGATCCCAAAATGAAGCCTGCTCCCTTTTCGCAAAAAAAGTCGTGTTCAGAATGTTTGGATCGTCCATCATTTTGACTAAACATTTTGCATTGCTGGACAGCGGTTAGAGTCCGAGCTAAAATAAAAGAATGAAGCGGGTGTGACCCTTAGCGAGGCGAAATAATTACTTCTCGATCAATCTCTCGTATTTTATTCTAGTTTGCGTTACCTATTTATAAGAAAACCAACATATTAAATATCCAATACGGCAAAAGTATTGTTCTCTTTACAATATGCCGAATTTTTCATTTGTCGGCTTTTTTACTGTCGGTCTTCTGATTTGTCGGCTTTTTGTCGCGCACTAATAGTTTCGTCACAGAAAATGACAGAATTTGTTAAATAATATCATTTTTCACGTTTTTTTACTATTATTTTTAATAACAGGATAACCGCACAGGCTATCATATTCAAAATCTAATCAGGTCAAAGTTAGGTCAGAACGCATCGATTGAAAAAAATTTGATGAATTCACTTCATCCGTTGAAGAGAAATCGTTGGACATACCTCTAAAAATATGTCAGTTTGGTCCTAGTGGCCACAAAACGTGGAGATATCATGAAATTAAAACTTTCAATTTTTGAGGTGATTACAATAACTTATTGTAGATCGGGAAGTTAATAAAAAATTTTAAATTTAATGTAAAAGGTAGTGTAAAATGGGGTATTAACAACGTTTGCCTTTGACTCGGATAATCGATGTAGCCAATTTTTCTAATTTGAAATTATTTATGCATTTATTATAAAAGCGGTACTTTCCTTAGGTGAACGGTATATCCCCCGTCTCCCCTAGTCATACAAGTATCGTACGGAATATGTAAACTTTTATTACATGAAAGAAAATAATTTAATAGGTAGTTTTATGAGCATACAATCATGAATGTTTTAAATTGAAATTTTATGGAAATTACATACAAATCGCAAATATTGTCGAATAGTGTTTTCGTAACATAGTGTGAGTATGTACTATACGACATTTATATGAAATTTACAAGGTACTTGTTTCAAATTCTCATGTGATTCTCATGAGAATCCTACCTAAAATTGTTCGCAGGGTACCGTATTTAACGCATTCTAAAAATTGATTTGTTGCGGCTTAGAATAGCTTTAAATTCTGTCAATTTAATCGAAGAATTAATTATATCGCTTTCCGTATTTCATAATTCTCGAATAAATTTTCTGTTTTAGAGTTTTGAGTTCAAATCATTAGATAATCTAAGGTAATCGTTTCTTTGAGGTTATGTGCATTTATGTTAGTATCGTACACTCGCATTCGTTACTGAAAGAGCGGGAAAGAAACTATCGTACTAAATCGTACACAGATTTTTCGTATATTTTTGGTTTGTTGCCCAGTAAACGAAAAGGGATTAAGGGTTTTTATCTTTTATTCTTTTATTGAACATTCGAAATTGACAATTTTCCAATTCCTTTATAGGAATTCACGCGTGATACATGTGAATTCCGTTGAATTACGCAACTTTTTATTCCGCGCATTTCCATTGAATTCCCTAACCTCTAACCTAAAATAATATGGATTCGTTGGAACTGTCAGGAATTAAAATTGTAATTTTTTATTCCGCGCAATTCCATTCAATTCCCTAACCTAACCTATATAATGTTTACATCAATATTGTCAGGGATTGCTTGGAATTCGTGGGAATTGCAAATTTAACTTTTCTATTCCAGTGAATTCCATCCAATACCTTCAATTAAGGGATTCAACGGAATTCAAAATTCCAATCCCTTTCCGTTTGCTGGGTGGGATGCTTTATTTAGGGTGTAGTACCCCTGCAAACACAAAAGTAATAGGTATGTAACAACTATGTAACATTTATGTAACAATGTAACCATTACGTAAATATTACATAACTGTTACTTTCCGTGTTTGCAGGGTGATAAGCATTGTTTACCTTCTCATATATTATTTTACTTAATTCCGGTGAAATTGATTACATTTTAGTTCGTGTTTTGATTTAAAAAACTGCTAGTCAATGTTTTTTAGGTTATGTTTATGTTCTATTGAGGTATTATATCGGATTAGAATGAAAGAATTTCCCTGAAAATAGCCACGAAACCGAAATAAACTAGTATTTATCGTAGTGTTTCAAAGATTGGGACAGTGTTTTATAATTGGGACTTTTTATGATTTCTGATATATATTTTCGGCTCCCCCTGCAAAAAATGGAAGCGTACGCGTACGCTTAAATGTCTAAATTCACGCTTCTTTTTGACATTTAAGAGTACCTGAAGAGTACTACAAGCGTGAATTTAGACTTTAAGCGTACGTGTACACTTACATTTTTGCCAGGGCCACGTCTTTATTTCACATGACAACTAATCACACGATAAAATAGAACACGACAATTGATCACATGGACTAATAACCATAAACAATAATATCACTATGTTTATTCGTATAGTAAAAGCATATGCGTGCCCTAAAAATACCCTAACCTAACCTAAGTGTGGCTGCACAGGGAAATTTTGTTCGCGGAAAATAAATCTATAAACATATGTGGAAATCGTAAACAAAATATTATAGATTTTCAAAATATTATTTTAACACGATGAAACAATAATATTTTCAATATGATCTTTTAGACATCATAATACATAAATGTATGATATTTTGCAATACTGTTAAAGATAATATAAATTAAGGTCATTTAAATATGAGCAAGTACAGTAGTCCTTCTCTTATTCTAATTTGTCGAGTCAGGCAAGATGGCGACCTTCTTCTCTTATTCTAATTTTCTCCTCTCTCCCACTAAGCGTTTGCTGTCTCGCTTTTTCTCTCTTTCTCTTTCGCAGCGCATGCGCGGTTATGTGTCATACAGTAGTCCTTCTCTTATTCTAATTCCTCTTATTCTAACTTCTTCTCTTATTCTAATTTTTTCACTTCCTCTAATCTAAATTCATGCATACAACATAACCTAAAAAAACTCTTTTTAAAAACAAAAACATTTAACAATAAGTCAATTCGGTTATCTGTCTAATAAATAATATTGTGTAAATTAACATTGATGTACAAACCCTTCACAAGATCCTAGAAAAGTGCAAACGTTTTTGGCGGCAAATTAGAATACGAGAAGGAGACGCCATCTTGCCTGTCTGGACAAATTAGAATAAGAGAAGGGCTACTGTATGTGCTTCTAAGGAAAGTACAGTAGTCCTTCTCTTATTCTAATTTGTCCAGTCAGGCAAGATGGCGGCCTTCGTCCCTTATTCTAATTTTCCTCTCTCCCCCACTACCTAGATTTGCTGTATCACTTTTGTCCCTTTGTCTTTTGTTGCGCATGAGGGGAAATATTAGAACAGGAGAAGAGAAAAAATTAGAATACGGGAAGACATTAGAATAAGGGAAGGACTACTGTAATAGGTGCGGTGGGGAGAACGCTTAAGGGGAAATATTAGAATAGGAGAAGAGGAAAAATTAGAATAAGGGAAGACATTAGAATAAAGGAAGGACTACTGTAATACAAATATGATTTTTTTAATCAAGAAAATATTTAAATGTGTGATATTTTGTCGATGTGATACCCAATAAACGAAAATGGATAGAAATTTATTGAAATTAATTGAAATTTTTACTCGCCAATCCGGATTGTTGATTTTAGCAAATCTATTTCAATTCTGAATTCGTTTGTATTCCTGTACATGGATTGCCCTGCTTCGATTTGTATTCAGTGAAATCAATTACAAGATGGAAGTTGTAGTCTATTCATTTCAATCCCAATAAATAGAATTTGCCAATGTTATTTGAGATTCAATTGAATCCTTCGTAAAATGAGAGGTTATGTCAATTTATTTGAATTCAGGACGTAGAATTGGAAAGACAATCTTTCAATAATTGTGTATTTCTTTCAAAATCAGATTACTTTTTATTCTTTTAACAGAATAGGCAACGTTCTCCTGTATATAATCCAATTATTAGCAGAAATATTGTAGAGGAATTCATTTCAGTTTAATGTGCGGAATTGCCGATTTTTGTATGTAGTGAAATCAATACCGAATGAAATAAATGTGTGGAAGGGAATTCCTCGATACGAGAATCTATTCACGACAATTCTTTTAATATTTAATAATGTGAGCTTGGTCATTTTAATTATTCTTTGTTATTAAATAATGGATATAACTTTTTTCTAAGTAGGCGATTATCACTTTAATACGCATAACACATAAAATATGATAAATAACCAATTATTTAAAAATATTAATATTATGAGAAAATGTTTTTTCCGGGTTTCGTTAGAGAGTTAAGTTTAATTGTATGATAATTTTTCAATTATTTATGACCCACTTTCCTTTATTTTAAATTAAAACCCTGCTTTTTAAATTTATTTTAAGGGGGTTTTAAAATCGTCACTTGATAAGATAGTAATCTACACTTAAATCTACTCTTAAGATCTCTTAAAAAATATAGCAAGGAAATTAATTGAGAATTGACCGAGTACTTTCGGAAATAAGTAAAAATCATTTATGTCCGAAAATGCTCGGTCAATTCTCTATTAATTTCTTTGGTACTTTTTGGTATAGTGATTATAATTACTTGTACGGAACCCAAATTTTTAAAAATCGATTCATTCATTTTTAATGTAGATTTTTGAGCGTAGATTACTACCTTATCAACTGACGACTTTCCCCAACTCTTTTATGAAAGAATGGAAAATCAGAATTCGAAAGAATTCAAGATTTCAATGTATTCCAATCCATATTCGTTTGCTGTCATTTTAAGGTTATGTTCACTTCATTGATAGAGATTAATTGATATTTTGAATCTTTTTCAATGCAAAATGATTATACGCTTCAATTACACAGTATGAATAGAAAATTATTTAACCCTGAACATTCTAATTTATTTAAATTCTTATACACGGAATTAAGAATCCGGATTCAAAAAATTCAAATTTTCAATTTATTTTAATCCATTTTCGTTTGCTGGGTACTTTATCAATGTGATAATTTGACGTGTGATCAAATGTCCGTGATATTTTCTCGTGTGATCATTTGTCCGTGAAATAAAGACGTGCTACCATATTTTCAGGAGGGTGACTTCTTCTTCTAACAAATATGACCGCTATTTTGAACTATATCAGCTATGAATATAAATCGATTATTTACCGACATATATTATGATTCAATTCCTTTTCGTTTGATGGCTTTATATCATGCGCGCGACATGCATATCGGTAAATCGGTGGGGCATATATGCAGGCTTGTATATATGTTTGCACACATTGATACTAATGGAGGATCTCTGCTAATAGTTGTCCCCCCTTGTGTGCAATGTGCATAGGGGCTTTGGCGAGTGGTTTAGAATTGACATTTTTTACCGCCATGTCCGCTTCGTGAAAAAGGCAATTTCTACTTTTGTCGGTGTAGAGGAGGTCGCGTACCTCGTCGTAGTGTGCACCAGGTCGTGCCATCATGGCATCCTTAGAGGAGGAGGCTATTCGCACCTTAAAATCGCATTTCCAACAGAGCGCGGAAAACACAGAATGGATTCCTCTCTCTCTCACACACGTCGAGTATCCTCGGGGTGAGTGACGTTGTCAAAATTTTGATATTTTCTAAATTTCGCTTACGTACGGAGTTCTTAAGATGACGTTTCTCCGCAGGCGACGTCTTCGGGATGCTGTTGGCTTTGATAAGCATGATGCCTTTTGCAATCATCGCTGGCTTCGCTTCGCTAATCCTCTTCAGGAGGGATTTGCATACCGTAAGATTTTTATGCTTTCGTCGTGTAATACGTCAATATGACATTTCAATTGTTGTAGATTGCATTCTTCGGAGGGGTGGTGGTTAACGAATTTGTTAACTTCTTATTGAAACATACAATACGAGAGGCAAGACCGATGCGACGAGATGTTGTGTATTCAGAGTTTGGAATGCCGTCGTCGCATTCTCAATTCATGTGGTTTTTTGCTGCCTATGTGACGCTTTTCGTCTTCTTCAGGTAAGTCATTTATACTGTTATTTAACTTGCGAAATTTTCAAACATCGATGATTGACTACATAATTTTCATTCTTCGGGAGTTAATTAATTTGTAAAAACCTAATGTAGTTCTTATCCTACTGAATTAAGCGTGATACAAATAAATAAAGTAAATTATTCACCTTCGATTCTCCTATAAGTAACAAAATGCATTTAAAAAAATAAAAACATTGTGTACCGAGATGTCAAAAGCAAAAAAGTTGTTTTAAAAATATTTACGATTACTTTTAATTACCAGAATTTCTTGACTGTAAAAAATGGAAATGAACTTTACAAATCTTTCATTCCTAAAAATATAGTTCAACATTGTAAATTTCCTATGTGAGGTTAGGAATTTCTTATGTGAGGTTAGGAACACTATAAAAATAGTACAGTAGGACCTCTCTTATTCGAACCTCTCTTATTCTAATTGTCCAGCCTCTCTTATTTTTCCATGTTCAACATTGTAAATTTCCTATGTGAGGTTAGGAACACTATAAAAATAGTACAGTAGGACCTCTCTTATTCTAATTGTCCAGCCTCTCTTATTCTAATCGTTCCCCCACAAGTCTTCCCCCCCTATCACACGAAAAGTCAACAAAAAATATTGTCCACGAATCACAAGCTCGCAAACAAAGTAAGTGGGGGTAAGGGGAAAATTAGAATAAGAGAGATCGGCGCCATCTTGAAAAACTTTACTAATTAGAATAAGAGAGGTCCTACTGTAATGAATTTTACCACGTTAAGCGCAGGCAATTTTATGACCAACGCTAAGCGTAGCAAATTTACCACTTTCTGTAAAGTTCCCTTTTGTCTTTGTAAAATGTCCAAGTAAAGTTGTAAATTTACAACAGCGTTTCAAAATTCACCAAATGCGGTAATATTGTTACACACAGCGTATTAAATTTACCCATGAATGTTGTAAATTTACAAAATAGTAAAATTTGTAGGTTATCTGGCTCGAAGGACTCGTAAGAAACTTGTACCACCATGGTGTGCTATGAATTTTGATAAATTTTGCACTTTAAACCTTTATTTTTCCTATCAAAATGTACATTTAACATGTAATCTGTAATATTACAATTTTTAAATGAAAATTTATAATTAAGTTAGGTTATGTGTCTTTTTTACAAAATTCTGTATTTTTCCCTCGAATGGTAAAATTACTCAGAGTGGTAAGTCTAGAGTTATAAATTTACAACACCGTTTCAAAATTCATCAAATGCAGTAATATTGTCAGGCAGAGCGTATTAAATTTATCCATAAATGTAAATTCACAACAAAATAGTAAAATTTGTAGGTTATCTGGCTCGAAGGGCTCATAAAAAAACTTGTACCACCACAATGTTCCTTGAATTTTGATGAATTTTACACTTTAAACCTTTATTTTTCCTATCAGAATTTTAACATGTAATCTGTAATATTACAATTTTTAAATGAAAATTTACAATTAAGTTAGGTTATGTGTCTTTTTACAAAATCCTGTATTTTTCCCTCGAATGGTAAAATTACTCAGCGTAGTAAGTCTAGAGTTATAACCAACGTTCAGCGTAGTACTTTTATAACGTGTTGTAATTTTCCTACTTTCAGCGTAGTACTTTTACAGCGTGTTGTAATTTTCCTACTTTCAGCGTAGTACTTTTACAGCGCGTTGCAATTTTCCTACTTTCTGCGTAGTACATTCACAAAAACGTAAAATCCCAAACCTCAAGTGGTAAAAACCGTACACTACACATGGGAAATGTCAAATTTGTACTGATGAAAATTACAGTCAGTTGCAAAATACCATTTTTTACAATATACGCTGAAAGTGTTAAAATTACGCGACACATTTTCCAAATGTTGTACATGTCCTGCTTAGAAAAACGGATAAAAATGGATAGGATTGCAAGTCAATCAGCTTGTGTCCTGTTTTTTAAACGTATTATTTTAATCATTCTTTATCCGAATATTGGATAGAGAAACAATACATTTACATCCGACTGATTTACGAAAAGTTCCAATCCGGTTCCATCCGCAAATGATGAGTATGCCAAATTAATACTTATTTATCCGAAATCTACCATCCCTGCTTAAAAAAACGGATAGGAATGGACGTGTATTGATAGAAATGTTATCCGAAATTCGATCATTTCTATCCATTTCAATCCGTTTCTATCCAATACACTAATATTTATCAGAAAATATCTGTAAAAAGTATTACAACTTCATCCAATTTCGTAAGAATCTATAAAAACCACTAAGTTCATCCATTTTCATCCGACCTAACGGATACACATTCTTTCCACTTTCATCGGAAGACTCTATCTTATCCGTATCTGTCCACTAATCGTATACAGATCCTATCCAATCTACTCCATTTGTATCCTATCGTTTGAACGCCAATCCTTTCCACTTTCAACCGAAGCCTCTATCTTATCCGTATCTGTCCACTAATCGTATACAGATCCTATCCAATCTTGTCATCAAGAGATCGGATAGAAACGTATTTACTGGCAATGAGAGCGCCCGGACGATAATTGATAGAGGTGTAATCACGAGGTCGGATAGAAAAGTATTACATTTAGTACGGACAATAAATGGAAAGAATTGGATAAAAATGAAACGGGTGGAACATAATAAACTTGTACATGGTAGATTTCGGATAGATAAGTATTAATTTGGCATACTCATAATTTGCGGATGGAACAGAATGGAACCGGATTGGAACTTTTTGTAAATCAGTTGGATGTAAACGTATTGTTCCTCTATCCAATATTCGGACACAGAATGATTAAAATAATATGTTTAGAAAACAGGATGCAAGCGGATTGACTTGCAATCCTATCCATTTCTATCCGTTTTTCTAAGCAGGGATGTACAAGTTTATCATGTTCCATCCATTTCATATTTATCCAATTCTTTCCATTTATTGTCCGTACTGAATGTAATACGTTTCTATCCGATCTCTTGATGACAACTGTATTCATTATCTTCCGGATAAGATAGAGTCCTCGGATGAAAGTGGAAAGAATTGGCGTACAACCGACAGGATATAAATGGATAGAATTGTGCATTTCAGTTTCGGATGATATAGTGGATTAGATTGGATAGGGTCTATTTACGATTAGTAGACAGAAACGGATAAGACAGAGTCTTCGGATGAAAGTGCAAAGAATGTGTATCCGTTAGGTCGGATGAAAATGGATAAACTTAGTGGTTTTTATAGATTCTTACAAAATTTGATTAAGTTGTAATACTTTTTACGGATATTTTTGGATAAATATGAGTGTATTGGATAGAAACGGATTGAAATGGATAGAATTGCACATTTCAGTTTCGGATGATGCAGTGGATTAGATTGGATAGGATCTGTTTACGATTAGTGGACAGAAACGGATAAGACAGGGTCTTCGGATGAAAGTGGAAAGAATGTGTATCCGTTAGGTCGGATAAAAATGGATGAACTTAGTGGTTTTTATAGATTCTTACAAAATTTGATTAAGTTGTAATACTTTTTACGGATATTTTTGGATAAGTATGAGTGTATTGGATAGAAACGGATTGAAATGGATAGAAATGATCGAATTTCGGATAACATTTCTATCCATATTTCGTCCATTCCTATCCGTTTTTTAAGCAGGGTAGGTCAAAATCGAGCCCATGCTGTACATGGTAAATTTACCAAATATTGTAAAACTGAAATGTTGTACATATGAAAATTACAATAAATTTGTAAACTTTATTCCTATTTTTTACAGTGTTTAAAAATACATTTTACGTAATTTAGAATTTATCGTTAGATTTGTTTATATTCACTTGTTTCTAAAAACTATCTTAGTAGTACTGCGAAATCAACAAAACTGTGAAAATTTTGTCTCAAAATCATTATTTGGTATATACACTGTAAAAAATGACAGTGAATTTTACAAATCTGTTGTAATTTTCATTCGTAAAAATTTGTTAATATGTCCATGTTTGACATTGTATAATTCCTATGTGAAGTTAGGAACTTTACAATGTTTTGTACGTATCTTTACGTAGAATTAGGTAAAATTACAAAGCATTGTAATATTACCGAAGGTAACGATAGGTTTTTATCTTTGGAGGTTAGGAATTTTACAACGCGTTGTAATTTTACCACACTACACATTGATTAAAATCGAACCCATGTTGAACGTTATAATTTTACCACTCGAGAAGAAAACACGTAAAAATTTGTGAAATTACAACTTCCAAACCCCTGCATACACAAAAAGCAACAGTTATGTAACAACTATGTAACAACTATGTAACAGTTATGTAACAACTATGTAACATTTATGTAACAATGTAACCATTACGTAAATATTACATAACTGTTACTTTCCATGTTTGCAGAGACAGAAAACTTGCAACATTATACGTGTTAAGATTACCACATTCAATGTGGGCTTAATTTTGGCTAACGTAGCGTGGTAAAATTCCTTTTCATTTTTTATAGTGTAAATGACTATAGAGAGAAACTATACGGTTGATGTTATTCAACTTTACGTATTATGTTCTTAATTGTTCGATCTGATGTCCAAATATTTGTCTCGATCATGAATGTAGTAAAAACGAGTCATGGAATTTTAAATTCTGCATCATCGTAAGCTACACTGTAAAAAATCCTGATGAAATTTACAACGTTGAATGTGGTAATGATGGAACCTAAAACGCTAAACTGGTAATTTTATGACGCTGAAACTAGCAGCAGATTCGAAAAAACTATGATTTTCAGCCATTAAAATTGCCAAAAACAGATTATTTGCATAAAATTTGTCTAAAAATGTTTAAATTAATATATAATGGCAAGTAATTTTTAGTAACAATTTATCCATTTCCGCAGTTTTCTTGAATCCGCTGCTGCGAATCTGCTGCTAGCTTCAGCGTCATGTAATTTTAAATCGCTGTAAAATTACTACTTTTAACGATGTAAACTTACAACGTTTAATGTAGGATTTTTACATTTGTGTTGTGTATTTTTACAAAATCATGTATTTTTCCTCCCCAACTATAAAGTTACAATCGTATAGTAAAGCTAGTGAACCAACGTTGAATGTGGTAATTTTACACTGCGCTGTAAAATTCCTACGCTTCATGTAGTAAATTTACATATTCTTGTAAAATTCATCTTGTTTTTGGAGAAAATCCCTATGTTGTATGTAGTAATATTACTGCAACTTTTTGTCAAGGAAAATTACAGTGCGATTGTAAAATTCATCAGGATTTTTTACAATGTAGCAAAAAATTAGAATTTATGTTATTTTCTGTGTAATTTGTTCGAACAGTCTTGATCGAACAGTCTTGATCAAACATTAAATAATTCTAGTTCACTTTTTTGTTATTTATTTTTTATTGGTTTATAACTTTCAATCTTCTTGGACCTGTCTAGATGCTATCCAATATAAACTGGTTAAATATCTGACCAGGAAAGCGGGTACTCCTATGAATTTCTTCAATCATGACTATACCCCATTTTTATAGAAATTTCAGCTGCCCATGTTATATCTTTCATTTTTAAAATTAAAAACAATCTGTCTCCTTCCATATCCATTCTATTTAACGACTGTTATATTCCATATGCTCTACGTAATCCCAGTATTCTCTCTGAATCTTCTTATCAATCTTTTTATCGCTTTCATTCTCCTATACCGCGTCTAGCCGTTTATGGAATCAAGTCCCTGCAAATCTTCAGCACGTTTAAATCAGTTTAAAAACTATGCGAAATCTGTATAGCCGCTACAAACACAAGTCTTCCTATAATCTTATAATCTTATATACTTATTATTTAGTAACCCAGTGTTTTTAGCTTACTAGTTTAATTTTACTATCTTTTATATTCGTTATATTACTATATTTTGTATTACTTTTAAATTGTGCTCTCTATCTTCATCTTTATATTTTTTACGCACAGTAGGGTTCATCCTGTAAATTTAATAAATAAAATAAAATAACTTATTATAAACTAATTGTTTAACAATGTTTATATTACAAGTTTTTATTTATTATAAATTGTTATTATAGTTAGTTCAAATTAACATTTAGGTGATGAACAAATAGCATTACTTCGTTTGAAAATTTACATATTTGCATTTATTTGTAATATTTTTCTTATTTTTTCTAGTCCAGTGAATGTTTTATCTAATATTAAATATTTATATCTGTCACACACTGATAATAAATTGACATCTTTTACATTTGTTTTAATTTTACGTGTTTATTATTCCTTTTACCTGGAGTGTCGATAATGTACATTAAAACTGAATATTCTGTCGTCATATTTTTCTATTTTCTTGCACCATTATAATCCTGTTATTTCGTTGTCTCATACATTATTTATTTTTTGTTTATTTTCTCTGACTTTAGTAGTTCATAAGGTATTCACAGTGCATTCACGGTCAAGATTAAATATGTAAATATATTTTTAAACTGCATAATCAAGATATTACCCAACAAACCAGAAAATATCATGTACGATATTATGTACAATTCATAAAAACACCTAACCAAAAAGAATTACATTAAATTAGCAGATGATTGGAACTGAAAATACTAAAAGCGTTGTTCAAGAAACATGAAATAGGAAAAATGTTATAATTAATTCCCTCGACTGAAGTTAAAGCCATTCTTTGCAGCAACTAAGCCTTTTTTGTTTTGTGTTTGATGCAGAGTCGCATACGTTCGAATGAATTCAATTCTTGAATTACAAAACATTTAAAAATCGTACGAATTTGAATAACAAATTCTGAAAATCAATACGCCAATGGGAAGAAATAGAATGTAAAATCTCATTTCCGTATACTTCGTTATTTATTGGGTAGTTGGTTGTGTACATAATTTGCAAATGTGTTAATTAGTGAAATAAATCCTGTCATACTTTATGCAATAATACAACTTCAAGGTTGCAATAGAATATCTTTTTTTTCGTTTTCAATGATTTTTATTTATTTGGTAATTTACGCAGGCACTGCAAGGACTCCTAAATAGTCTACGCTCTGTATTTTCTTGTAATATGGTGTATAAGGCTTTTTGAGGTTGCTGATTACGAATCCGGTGTCAGATTTTAAATATTCAACTTTTGTAAGAAATGGGTATCGCAACATCATCAGCATCCCAAGTAGCACAAAGTTTTTATAACTACTAAAAACGTTTTTGCGACTTACATTATTGAAAATTGTACAACTAAAAAGTTTTAGTAGTTTATACAACTTTTCCTGGATGTAGAAACGTTTTTACAACTCCATAAACGTTATTTATCTTGTAATATGTAATTCAAGTCGCTAATACGTTTTTAAAATTTCATATACATTTATTGCATTGTAATACACTATTAAAGTTGTATAAACGTTTACACGATTTCTCAAAGGTTGGTTGCAATATTACGAATATTTAAATCGTTAAAACATTTATAAGACCATTTTACAACTTGATATATGTATGAGTTTGTATGCGATTCTATGAAGTTACATACAACTGCCGCTAGGTGGCGAATATTCGATTCTAGTTTTTCGACCTTGCAAGAACTTTTTCGAAGCTCATATATATACATGCCAGCGTGAGTTCATTTCGTATCTGCGATATACTTGCGACAAGTATAAGCTCATGAAAATACTCGTCTAAAAAAATTGTACCTGATACGCCAAATGTTTGGTAACGACAATGAAGGTGACGACAATGAAAATTTGTAAAAAAATCCAATTTTACATATTTTAAACAATAATAAATTAAAAAACAAATTGCCAGTAACGTTTATTCCTTTAATCTTTAAGTTTTCATCGTTTTTTAATTGCTGTTTGTATCAAAATACCAAAATTAGGACGGGTGACGACAATTAATTTAATAAAAATACGTAGTATTTTTATCCAGTTTTTACTTGTTCATGAGGTAAATATGTTCTCTTTTCAATTTTCTATGGAGGATTAGTAAAGTGTAGTGTTTTTTCTTTGATTTTCTCATAAGTTTTAGTAAAAAAGTTAATTATTTCCAGTTCATTTATACCAGTTTACGCATTGTCGTTACCTCATAAAAATTTCTTAAGACATTAATATTTCAATAATTATAAGTATATATATTGATTTAATTAAATATTATACAGAGAGAAATTGTACAGTTTGAGCTGTACTATAGAAATATTATTTGAATAAATTAAAATAATTCGGTTTCTTAATAGCGCTAATATTTTAAAGTTTTGAACTTAGAGGTTTGGACATATCAAAAATGCTACTTTTAGTCTTAATGATCATTTTACACCAGTTTTTTGTAACAAAAGTATTATTTTTTCAAATTAACATGGGCCAGGGATATTCATTTAACATTTCTATCGAAATTTAATAATTTATTGTCAAAGTTTTTGTAAGATATAACGTAAAGACACGAAAATGCCCTGTTTCTGGAGAATCACCCATATAGGAGTTATTATCGCTTTTTCAAAGTATTTTGGGCATACACCTCTCTTGATGACTCTGTTTATAATGGTAGTTAGAATAGGTGCAATATAGACGGCTGCTAATTTAAGTGTTCTTGCATGAATACTATCAAATCCTCCTGCTTTGTTCTTCAACTTAAGTATTACACTGTAAATTTCAGATTCGTTGGTCGGTGCTATAAATAAAGTTTTGCTGTTATATGGTATTTCAGGAATGTCCTGTGGTTCTATTGGTTGTTGACGGGTATTGTTTAATTTACTACCTATTTTGCTAAAATATTTGTTAAAATTGTTGGCTATACGTTGACTATCTTTTATTGTTACATTATCTACTATTATCTTCTGTACACTCTTATTTTTAGATTTTAAATCAAGTTTTTTATTGACAAAATTCCACATTGATTTAGAATTTGTTTTAGTTATATAATTCATTTCAAATCACTATAGAATCACATATTTCTTTTAATACCAGTTTTAATATCAGTCAGTTCATAATTAGCAGCAGAATAATTTAATAAAACATTTGAATTTAGAAAATCCGACACTCATTCGGATTTTCTAAAATTTTAGGTTTTGTAGTCAATCATTGATGCTTATTAGATGAAATGAATTAAAATATCAATTAGTATATCATCAGTGCACACATATATTAAAGGACTTAAACAATTATTATTACAAATGTAATTTTTTATTTTAGACTGCATCATAATAGCAATAACGTAATTTCGGAAAGATTTTGGCGAGTACTTATAATTGCAGCAAATGTTACTACTGCTGGCTTAGTTACGTACAGCAGAATATATCTCCAGTATCATTCATACGCCCAAGTTCTTTGTGGCGCGATTGTTGGAGGAATATTAGGAATCGTTTGGTTTGTCATCGTACATTTAATACTTACTCCATATTTTCCTGTGATCGTTTCATGGTAAGTTTCGGTTCTCAAAAATATTTTAATATTATATTCCCTTCTAACGATATATTTGTTAAGTAGATTTACATAAATGAAAAGGATTTTAATGTTTGTTTACAGGAAAACATCAGAATATCTGATGTTACGAGACACGACACTTATTCCAAATGTACTCTGGTTTGAATACACGAACGTACGTACAGAAGCAAGAGCACGTTCACGTAAACTTGTTTCAATGAAGTCTCAATGACGCCTGATGGTTCGACAATGGACTGATAGCAAGTGAATTTGGTGTTAGTAAATTATTTATCAGATCGACTCTTTTTTGTACCAGTGACTTATGATTACTTTGAAAAAAGCAATACGTGAATTCGAACTGTCGAGAAATAAATTAAGGGTAACAGGGTCATAGACACGAATGTGCTTTTTTTTTTTAGCGCGAAACTACAGACGATCGTAAGTTTCCAAGCATTCCTTGTACTTAAATAACCGAAGGCCTAAAAAGTCGTTTACCTCATGAAATAAAAGTGAAAGTACATGCACACGTGAGTGGCTTTGCAGATCTGTACAGATTCCGAGTAAAAAATGTACATTGCAATGGAGAAAATGTAGGCCTAAAACCTGCATTTAGAATTGTTTTCCAAAGCTGATGTCTCGTAATGCATATTTAGGAGAATGTGTTTAGTTTTTAAAGAAAGTGACTGTAAATAATTTACACTCCAGCCATGCGAGAGTATTGACTTCGACGCACAATTGAGTGTGAAATCGTAACTTTCCTTGTACTCGGACAGGCCGAGGTCTGTTACAGGCTGAGTTTTTTTGTAATTTATACATGTATAAAAAAAGAAATAAATCCTTCGTCTCTGCGAATAGAGTTCATGTTTATTTTTTAATAGATTAATAACAAAAATTTTGTTGTCCTTATCTACTAATCTTTAAAAAAATAATATTTACATTCATACAATATAAAACAAATCCTTATTGTAAAATCATGACCAACTCGTCGTCATTTATATAATATAAATCGCGAATTTTAACGTCTTAAAATCGACTAAAATTATTCAAAAGTAACATTTTTCAACCGTAGCTATTTTGTTTAATCAATAAATCGATTTTAACAATACTTTCGTTGGCGTTGCTGTCTGTCGATGGCTTGCAAAGCTTGTCGCAAGAAACAGCAACTTCACGAGTGTCACGTTCAAACGTACTGAAAGGCACTTGTCCTTTTAACTTTTTGTCAGTACTCGTGCGAATGTTGATGCAGACTTCGTAACGTGGAAAGGGCGATTTAATGTTTACTCGATTAATGTAGCCCAATCTGCAGAAACAGACGCGTAATTTGCCTTCGTAGAGTACGACTTTTATTATGAAGAGTTGGTCAAAGCAGTTTAGGCACACCTGGAACATAAATACTGATCGTCAAATTCTTTCGTAAAGTGAATTCAGATGAATAAAAGTTAAGAAATTACTGTATATTGTCTGCCATCTTTACTAAATGATT
The DNA here is from genome assembly GCA_030407085.1 of Trichopria drosophilae. Lineage (NCBI taxonomy): Eukaryota > Metazoa > Arthropoda > Insecta > Hymenoptera > Diapriidae > Trichopria > Trichopria drosophilae. Next base: position 11,210,083 of record CM059582.1, on the reverse strand, counting down.
TTTCGTGAAAATTATGAATTTCCACAGTTATAGCTTGATCCCTCAGGGCATGCAGCTCGTGCATAGATAGCATGTGCTCCTCAACTTCGGCGAGTGAACCGTTCCAATTACAGACACCACGATTGATGGGGCATCCAAGAGTAGCGTAATGGCATGCCACTTCGTGCAAAAACCTGGTTTCTCCATTTAATAATGACTTACATCCATGTCTATTAACAGAAAATTAAAAATACATCTTTTATTCTCAATTAAAAGTGGTGGTGGAAAATTGAGGATTTTTTAGGAGGAATTCGCTATCGAAACATCAAAATATCAACGATGTACACTCATAAATACAAATTTACTTCATTTGTAAATTCAAAATGGCGCATTCAAGATGGCCGACAAAATTTGTAACACATGTAACGTACTTTTATGTTTACAATCTGACAGGAAATGCTTCTTGCCGTATCATTCATAAAAGACGACAAAAGGATATAAAATAAAAATTTTTTTAAAAATTTAAAAAAATAAGAAAACACGGAGATGATAACCTCCACGTCCTCGTTCGTATCTTCAAAACCCCCTACATACATCTTTTAGAATAAATTTTCACAATTCGGTCGGCCATTTTGAATCCTCCATTTTGTATTTCCAAAATCTGAGTTCAGATTTGTAATCAGTGACCCCAATAACCCCCGAGTACTGAGTTTCATCTCGATCGTGTAATTTTTTACATTTAGGTCGACCATATTGGATCCGCCATTTTGAATTTTCAAAATCTGAGGCCATATACGTAATCAGCGACGCAAAAAACCCCCGAGTATTCACTTTCATTTCGATCGAGTAATTTTTCACATTCGAGTCGGCCATCTTGGATCCGCCATTTTGAATTTAGAAAATCTGAAACCAGATTCGTAATCAGCGACCCCAAAAACCCCCAAGTACGCAGCTTCGTAAGATTTTCTCTAAAAGGTTCGTCAATAATGAATTTTTTATCTAAAAATGGCAATTTTTACACTTTGTTTATTAATTATTAACAAAATGACAATAATAATTCGTTGGGATTAAAAAATAGGATTAAAAAAAAAACCTAATCCTAAAGGATTAAGGAACCTGACCTAACCTAACTTAACTTAACATAATAGACGATATTGAATTCAATCGAATTTATTCTGGTTTAATGCGGATCTTCCATATTTCCCTACACTTTATTCCGATCTAGTAACAGACAAAAACATAACCTAGAAAACATCGAATTCCTCTTTTTGCATTTAAAACTTAATCTATCCTAACATAACAGACGATAAAGAATTCAATGGAATTTATTCTGGTTTAATTAGGGTTTTTCATATTTCCCTACGCTTTATTCCAATCTAATAACAGACAGAAAAAAAAACATAACCTAGAAAACATCGAATTTCTCTTTTTGCATTTAAAAACACGAACAAAACATAATAATAACATGAATAATATGAACAAAACAACAATAACGTAAATAAAACATAAATAAAAATGTAATAGACATAAACAAAAGATAACATAAAGTGAATGCGAACTTTGAGTGTCAGAACCATAACAATTTGTTGATTCTTCCTTCACAACGAAGAAAAAATAGTATATTAAATAAAATTAAATTAGTACAGTTCAATCGGATATTCCGAACAAACCAAAAAGTATACGAAAAATCTGTGTACGATTTAGTACGAATTAAGTCTGTTTCTTTCCCGCTCTTTCAGTTAAGTGCGAGTGTATACGATACTATACACGATAGATAACCTCAAAGAAATGATTACAATAGCTCCCCTTAAGTGATACAGTCGTTGGCATCTCCCCTTAAGTCATATTTCATAACATTTCGATTTCAATGGTTTTGCAATGTAATTTTCTTGTACTTTTGGTACATTTGTTAGTTACATATTTATTCAAAACGTTACGCGAGCTACCGTTAAACAGAACGCGTGCTTGGGGAACGCATCAGGATTTATAACCTATAAAATTATGACTTACGGGGAGCATATGACTTAACCCATTAACGTCAAGAAGGACACTTTTTTCACTTAAATTTCAATCAAAAATTTCATATGAAAATGCAACTTCAAATGAATTGAAAGGTACATGTCTTACTATATTTTCGAGTTCGCTCTTTTTAGTACTGTTGTCAAAATTGAGCTATCTTAATTAGAAAATTAAATATGGCGATTTAAATGTCAAAATAACGCGAAAAATCGAGTGCTCTTTTTTATAAAACATTTTTTTCTCATCGAAAGAATATTTGTCGTCAGAAAATTTCGTCATTAAACGTGGACCCAATAGTTACAGAATCAAGATAAATTGTTTAAATATTTAAAAACTAACATGGTGACCACAAAATGGCGACTCCAATGACAAATTTCTAATTAAAACTCGAATTCCCCAATTGCTCCACTGCATTGTTTTTGTATTTGGCAACATTAGCCTTGACAACATACACTATAGCGGGCGATTGCAGATGTTTTGTTGAAACTAATTTGACGATAACTTTTTTGAATATTTCATTTTTTACAGTCATTCCTTCAGGTAATGTAATCAAAAGGTAAGCACTTTTTTATTTAATAATCATAGCATATATGTTACCGATAGTAATAAAGTACTGTACACAATTCGTAAGAAAGTAAGGTTATGTTTATAAGCTTTTGGCAATTTTGTTTCATTTCGGCATTCCCTCATCATCAATCTCTCATAAAATTTTTTGACGAAGAAATGATTCCTGTGCGGGAATGATGTATTAGGGGCCGTCCATTAACCCCGTGGACAATTTTTCACCAATTGTCCACCCCCCTCTCCCGAGGACAACCATGGACCACTGATCTGCACTATAAGATCAGTGGACATTTGGCGACCCCCCCCCCCCTCAATTGTCCACGTGGTTTATGGACGACCCCTTATTTTTTTCAACTTATAACTTATTTTTGTCTTGAGTTTGCTGTACTAGCATATGTGTGACAACTGCTTTTTATTTTCATTGTCCTCATAATCGTCTTGATTATCGAAACCAGTTTCTAAGCTTATTAATGATTCATTTCGACTTTCATTTAATTTTGTATCTAATTTCTTTACTTTATTTGTTAATCTAACATTTTCGCCTTTGAGTAGATCAAATTCATACTTCCTTTGATTTAATTCCTCTCGTGTTTTCTTTAGCGAACAATTGAGTTTTTTATTTTTATCACTATAACACTCTTCATCCCTGGTAAAAATTGAAACCAATTATTGTACAATTATTGGACATAAAACATGTATACAATAAAAGTGTCCATAAAATGCCCAAGTATTGGACAATTTTAAGCAAAACATATCTTATACAAGAAAATCTTACAAAATTGTCTAATTCTTGGACAAGAAATATGTGCAATAATTGTGCGATAATTTTATCCAATTATTATCCAAGAAAAGTGTTTTAAACACCAAATCTTAGATGTAACCTAAACATTACTTAATATTTGAAGATGAACATTATATCACTCGCGTATTTTTCGTTTTGAACTAAAATCGTACGTATAATGTCCAGCGAAACGTAATATTTTGCGTTATCTTAGGGGCGATGATTTTCAATGTGTTATTAATTTCTGTTTTAAAGTTCAGCAATCACGGATATTGATCAAAATTGAATAAGAAGATATTTGAATATATCTAAAAGTCGTTCGAATGAAAATCAAGAGCAGACGAGTTTTATGCTTTATTCATCGCATGTCGAAAATGCTTCAATTACAAACCTCTATGAAAACAAAGCGACATAACCTATAATGAATTATTGACATTACCGGTTTATATTCTCCACAGAAATGCGGCGAATATAAGCCTGAACACAACAATGAACCAAATACGAAAATCGAACTTGAAGGTCGCTTCGTCCTTCTATATTATCTAGTCAGATTAAGAGACAAAAACATATTCAAGTTCCAGTTATCATTCGATTTGCGTTTTCGTCGGTAAGATATTGTTTGATTTCAGGCGATAAGTTACCGACCGAACGCTATACTATAGGTGGATCACCGTTTGGTTTTGCGGGTTTTGCGGCTACAAAACTTTCTCGAAAGTACATGAGTCCGATGTATTCAGTATATAAGCAACCTTCGACTACAGCATTTAGTGAACGTTTCGCTACTGCGTATACATATTTGTATTTATATGGCGTGGCGCTTCTGTTGTACAATTTCTATGTCTATATACGTGATGATGTAAACGTAGAGACAAATAAATACAATGGTTTCCGAGATCCCCGAAATGTGTATTAAAATTTCTATTTTTTTTTTGTCTGTTTTTCAATTCATACAATATATAAGCAATAAAATTGTGCAAAAATTGCCTAATAAAACTGTCAAATAAATAGCCAACAAAATCTTACATTTATGTCCAAAAATTGCCTAAGAATATTGTACAATAAATGCCTAATAAGACAGCCGGAATTTCTACCAGGGATATTTTCTTTTAATATTCCAATCACAGCTTTCAAAGTATTAGTCTCCATTTTCCACTTTTGACTTCGCTTTATCTGCGCAATAGTTAAAATTAACACTTTCTTTCTTTCCACTTGTTTAAATCATGCTTATCTATGTTCGGTGTCATTATTGTTAGTCCATATCTGACGTAACATTAAAAATGAACTTTTGGAATCTTACATTGGATTTTTCGAAAAGTGCAACCGCGAAAAAATGTATGTGATTATTTCCCATAAAGTGTTTTCAATTCTTGGTAAAACTGCACAATAACTACGTCACCTCAAAACAATCTTCGGGACTTGTTTTCGACGCATTTTCACCTCCTGATTACAAATATGATAGTAAAGATCGGCGGTCAGACATATTTGGTCTGAGCCGCTATTTTGAAAAAACCCGAGAAAAGGATTTTTGCATTTATTTCGAAAAATACGCATCAGATGGACACTGGTAGATAATGAAATTCTTTACAAAATTAAATTCTGGTGAGAATTGCCTATAGTGCCATAATAATATTTCTCTGTTAGAGGATCGGTTAGTTTAAAAGTAATTATTTGTATTTTTATTATTTTATTTTTCCAACATACCTGGAATTTCTACACGGAAGAATCAATTTTCCAATCAGACGTTCTACTGCTCGATTTCTTTCTGGAGGAAGCGTAGTCCTACAAAATGCGCATGTCGTCATTCGTAACGAGCAATTTCTGCACATAATATTCGAACAAACTTTGCAGGAGACTATTCGATGTCCCTGCAAAGGATCCAAACAGATCCCACATTCAGTCAATGAAGACAACAAGTCACAGTTGTCGCAATTGCAATTTGAAGACGTTTTTGATTCTGGTTCGGAGTCCACGCTGTCTGCAAAAATAATAACATTTGTTTAATTATTTAATGAATATATTATTGTAATACAAAATTATGTTTTTTTTTTTATTTAAGCAATTTTAATCTCTAACTGAGATTATTTTGCTGATCAGTAATGTATTTTTACAAAAATAGGTTACACTTTTTGAAATACTTAAGTAGCGTTTTACATATTTTGGTTGTTGGTGTGCATAATATAATGTCCGCGGTTAGAGGTAAGTACAATGTTTGCCGATGGAGTTCGTGAATAAATTCGGCACGTTGAGAATTAAATAATGAGCATTGCCATAATATGTGGTTTAAATCTTGCTCTGCACTACCACAAATTGTTCAAAGTAGTGTGTTTCTTTCATTTTTCCGCGTTCTATGATTGCTAGGTTGGTATTTTCGATTGCTGTTGCTTTCGCTCTACGTCTAAGGTCTATGTACGGGATTTTGAATATTGCTGTTGAGTCTTTGTTAGTTGCTTGTTTCGCGTGTTGGTCTGCTTGTTCATTGCCTTGGATACCAATATGAGCCGGAATCCAATATACTTTTAAACTTCTTTCTTTGTCGGGGTTTCTCGTTAAAAATTCATGGCCTTTGGCCTTAAGATATAAGGGTTAGATTTTACTTCCGAGTTGTTATCTCTTAAATTGATGAGGACGCTTAAGGAATCTGTAAAGATAATTGTGTTCCTGTGCGATTAGGTCAAGGCAATTATTGAAGTATTTGCCGGAATATATTAGGTCTGCAGTGTTGATAGAATTCTTGATACACCGTGTGAGTACTCTCCTGCTCGTTTTGAAATTTTGATTTACTAATTTTTGTTGAAATGCCCGAATAGATTTCTGAATTGTGAGTTCTGTATTCGAGTAGATTTTATTGTAATTAATTTATTGTATTTATATGTAATTTTACTGTATTCAAGTAGCAGGAGCACAGGAATTTCGCTCGCTCCTCTATGGAGGTTAATTTCGATTCTGCCAACAAAATATTCGTTGGCGTACTAGCGCGGTACCCTAGAGCCAGTCTTACGGCTACGTACTGAATGCTCCAGTTTTTCTGTTAGCGTTTTCTGAGTTGGAAAGTACACGAAACTACCGTAATCTACAATAGAGCGAACAAGACTTGTGCATCATTATAAGTGTCGTTGGGTCAGTTCCCCACCACGTTCCTCTGAGGAATTTTATTATTTTTAGAGAGCGCGAACTTTTGGCATGTATATAATTAATGTGATCATGAAACGATAAATTGTAACTAAACCAGATTCCAAGGAATCTCACTGATTTAATGGATTTAATGATATTGCCTTTTATGTTAATTACGGATTCACCAGGCCGCGATTTCCCGTTGTTGAAATGGATGTATACCGTTTTTTGTGGTGCAAGCTCCAGTCCTAGGTTAAGGAGGTTGTCATGTATGATAGATATAGCTTTTTCAACCATGTTTTTACTTTTTTCAGATGTGGATCTGTTGCAATTCAAGGCAATATCATCTGAAAATTGTGACACTTGTACGCTTTTTGGGATGTTTTCAAGAATATTTGAAACATAGATGCAGTAAAGTATTGTACACCCCCTTGAGGAACACCTTTGTAAAGTTTTCTAGAGATATTTTCTAGGTTATTGGTGGTTGCGGTTCTTTCTGAAGTTAAGAATTTTACAAATTTCACGAAGCTAGTCGGACACCCTATTATTGCAAGCTTCTCGAGCAGTATGTCAGTATTCACAGTATCAAAGGCTCCTGTGACATCGAGAAATGCCGCGTGTAAGTCTTTTTTCTTAGCGAATGTGCTTTCCTCCGCTGCTGGTAAAAGATTACATAGATTGTCACTGGTACATTGCCCTTTCCTAAATCCTGACTACTTCTTGAGAAGTATACCCTCCTTTTCTATCCAAAATTGGAATTTATTTTTTAGTAAACTTTCAAACAGCTTGCAACTGCAGGATGTAAGACAGATGGGTCTGACGGTGCTCCCGTCAGCTTTTGGTATAAAGTGAATGAAAGTTTCGTTCCAGTCCTTCGGGTAATCGCTTTTCGAATACATTCAGGGAAAAAAATGACTCCGCTGGATTAGCTGATTTATATCAGCTAAAATTTTCGGCTGGAATTGCCGAAAATATATGCAATTTTAGCTGTTTTCATTCCGCTAATGTAGCCTTAACCCTACTCAATTCGCGCTTAGCTCTAAATTTCCGCTAAATTAGCAGATTTGTTCCGTTAAATTTGCGGACTTTTTCAGTAAATTTAGCTGAAATTATCGGATATCCCTAACGGAATTCCAACAGCTGTTTCCCTATAGGATAAAATTGGTAGAATCTGCGGATTTTTCGGCTGATTTTGCTGATTATATTTCTCCGTGTTTGATTAAAAATATCAATTAGTATGAGTTTGGAACTCTGGAATCCAATCTGGATCAGTTATGCACAAGGGAGGGCTAATCTCGTCTAACGCGGTTGTATATTTTTCTTGCATTTGGTGGTTTTCAGAAGTGTGACAAGGTCTGCCGTCGACTCATTTATTTTTTAGAATTTTTACTCTTTTCCAAACGTGTTTTTTACTGGAATTGAAATTAATACTTTCGGCGAATCTTTTAAAAGTTTCGCGTTTTTAAAATTTGATTAGACTTCTTGCAGTAGCAACTTTTTTGTATTCGATATAATCGTGTAATCGTTTAGTAAACTGCCATTTTTTAAAACTTGCAGTTCTTAATCTAATTACCTTGTCAGATTCCTCGTCCCACCTAAAATTTGTTCATTATGTATAAACTCACCGTTCAACACTATAATTTGTTAATTAATTTTAAGTATATAATGTATTTTCATTGTAAAGTCTGCTATTTTTGTCTAAGGAACTTTTGCTCCATGACAATATTATCTATCTATCTATCTATCTATCCCACCATGCAACTGGGTTTTTATGAACTTTAGCGGACACAGTTTTTTTTTTCGGTGTATTTGTTATTACGGCTTCTTTTACAATATGCATAAATAAGGAGTATTTTCACTAGGATTAGCTTGGTCGTAAGTATTTGTAAACAGTTTGCAAAAATTATCCTTTAAATGTCGATCGACAAGTTCCCAGTCAGTGCGGGTTGATTTTATTTTAAAGTTCTTATTTTGATATATAAATTTTTGCAAATTAATATTGATACTGATCGGAAAATGGTCAGAGCCACAAGTGTTATCTTTTACTAGTAGTAAGTTAATAGTAATTTGAATTCAGTTGAATATATGTACTCGTTTTATCGTTATGTAACAAAAGATTGGTTTTAAGTAAACTATTATAAAAGTTTTCTCCATTGTTATCTGTTTTTTTACAATTCCAACTGACGTGGTGAGCATTGAAATCCCCCATAAAAATAGTGTGCTTGCTTACGTTAATGTTATTTAGAATTTGATCCCATTGTATTTCAGTTAAGGCACTCCTTGGGGCTCTGTAACATACTATTAGGTCTAACGCTGGGTTTACATTTGAGACTGTTATACCCGACATTTCTACAAAATTATGTAAAGTCAACGTGGAAAAAATTATTTATCTGTTAACACGAGGCAGCAACAAATAAAATGATGTACATTTTTGTTAAAGTTCATTTTGTTTCTCCAGAAAAAGTTAAGGTCTTTGAAAATTCTAAATGCTAATTCATTTCCTTATTTGACAATAAGAAAAAAACATTTTCATTGAATTGTCGTTTAATCAATAATATGGCGTTTAGATCGTTCGCCGTCATTAATAATTAATTTTTGGGAAATTTTCATTAAAACGTCATTAAGGAATGAAGGTTTTTGTGATAAAAGTTTTATCAACATTTCATCAAGGGATAATGGATGGGACAATTAGAAACTTGATAAATGCAAAATTGTCAGATCAGATGATTGACAGTTATTAATTTATTTCATTCTTTACTGATTTTGGGTAAGTATTTTTGATATAATAAATTACGATCAAGTATTTTTTTAATTACTATTCATCTGCTTTTAAATATTATATTATTAAGTGTCATGTAAGTTTCTTCCTTAATTTTGACCATTTTTTGTATATCTTTTGAAATGTAAAATCTAACGCCATCTTTATATAAAATTTAGACTTTTTCCACGTTTTTATTTCAAATGTTCTTCCGATAATACTCATTGATTCATTTAGGAAATGTGTTCGCACACTTTTAATATTTATCTTAACAGTAATTAATTTGTCTGTTTTATTTTGATTAATTTGTAGTTCATTTAATAATTACTATTTTAGAACAACAATCAAAATTAAACCAGTTCAAAAAGAAGTATTACGTGCATTTGTTCCAATTTGGCTTCAAATGTGATAATAATTTGTGGAGCAATGATGTCATTGAGGATACATAGATTACAAGCCACATGTAATTGTTAAAATTCAAAACAATGTTTGCTCCATATTTATTAATTAAAAGACTGGAAAGAAACTTAATAAAAACACTAAAAATTGAAATGTAAACATTCAACTGAGGTAAGGGTGATGAAAAAAAAATTCTTTCCATTTACATGATAACGTCAAAATCTGTTGACGTTTTCATTTCCTTCTAAATTTTTTAGAGTGAGAATTTATTCAGACAATATTGAACAGTCCCAACAAACCATAAAATATTTAACCAATACTGACGTATTGAGTTTCAGAATTTCTCATTCAATTTTGTACAATTTAGTATGTCTTTGTAATTTGAGAATCAGAATTATTCGATCATGAACAATGTAAATAAAATACTTCGTGATGGCGTTTGATTGTGCCGATTTAGTCAAAGAATTAGTTATATTCTTTTTTCGATTTCATGTTTGTTGAAGAATTACAATCGGTTAATTTTTATTTATTTATTTATTTATTATTAATATACGGACCAAATGGTACTCAACACATATTTGTGTTCCAATCATCTGATGTCATTGTTTATTTTAGGTTATGTAAGTTTCCCATTCGAAATCAAACCATTTTTTGGGAAGTATTAGACAATTTACATATTTACTATGTTAAAGTTATAAGGGAAATGGATAGTGTAAGACAAAAATGAATAGATTTCTACCAGGGTTTATACACAGCATATAAAAAGGTACACGATCACAATTATAATCAAAAGAACGGAAAATAATCAAACTTATTTCGTATTAAATCATCCACAGATTTTTGGTAGACTATTTTTCATACTTTAAGGAATGAGTGCTGAATAGAGTGAAAACGCACTCTGCATGGAGTGAAAATTTGCTTCTTTATAATATAGTATTTTAGAGAACTAAGGGGATTCGGTAGTCAATGGAAAAGATAGTAATCTATGTTGGAAAATCTAAATCGAAAACTATTCAAGCTATTTTCCAAAATTTGGGCTCTGTAGCTAAAATTGTAATCATTCCCAGAATGCGCACCCCGCACTGCAGGCTCATAGAGCTCCATGTTAAATCGTCATAAGAGCCCTCACGTGAGGACATATTGTTATCAGGGTTATACATGATATGCCATCAAATATCAGAGAAATTCGTCCAGAATTTATTGGGAATTTTCGGAAATAAGAGATCCTTCGTAGTGATTGAAATTGCCCTTAAAGAACCCAAATTTTGGAAAATCTTTACGTCAATTTTAATTTATATTTTCACATACAATAGGACTGTTAACCCTCTTGCACCCAGCGATGAGTATACTCATCCAAGTCTTTCTGTCATAAATAGGAAACTAGACAATATTTTGACGTTTATAATCGTTTAAATTAGACATGAGGGTGCACTTTTTAGGTTAGAATCTAGCCTAAATAGCAACGTGAGTTCACGTAAGATCACGGAGCTCACAAATAAGATTAAAGCTCACGTATGCGCTCCATGTGAGTACTATTTGTGTCCTCCAATCAGATGACGATCGTCACTCACATATGAGTATTGCCTTATTGAAGAATTTGCGCGTGCGTAAACTACTAATTTTTTGCCGCACGGGCATTCCACTCGACGCGAATTGGTTGCACACCAAGACTATTAACCAATTATTACAAGTATCAATATGATATGAGATCACAAAAGTCTCATATGTGCGTAGAAGCGGAGATTTTTTGCGCATGCGCAGTCCCATCCTGTATATTTTACTCATTCCTGCATTCTCATATGCATTCACATACAAGCACTCATAAATGAGATCACAATTGTGAGGACATCGTGAGACTCACGCCTTGCTATTTGGGAGAGTAAACTTTCATGAAATTTACGATAAATTCACATATGTGCAATAATTTCCCTGCGGAAAATTTTAGGTAGGATTCTCATGAGAATGATATGAGAAATTTTCTCATGAGAATTTGAAACAGGATTCTTATAAGAATCTGATTAGAATCTTGCGAGATTCAAGAATCGGCTGTGAAAAATGGTACACCAGGATTCTGATGAGAATCTTATGAGAATCGTATGAGAATCTAGTGTGGCTCTCGTGAGAATCCTTCCCAAATTTTTTCGTAGGATTAGCAGTGTTAACTAAAGACATTTCTTTAATTTATTCGTCTCAAAATAAATATACATGTATTATAAAGAGTATTTTTAACAAGAATAAACGAATATGCTTGGATACATGCATAAACAGCGTTACACGCCGTAGCCCTCACCGACCTAGATCCCGTAATCGAAATCGCATATGTACCAAATAGAAACGCATCGCTATAACGAGAAAGCAAAATGAGCCGTGCGAGCCACAATTGTTGTCATGTCTTCCTATCGACAGAAATGAGAACTACTCCGCTCTAGCAACGCAAAGAGACCTTGGGAGGGAAGTAGTTTCTCTTCCCACCAATTGGTGGCCAAGTCGTGGCTCGCCTGCTCTTGTTTCGTTCTCGTTATAGCGATGTGTTTCTATTTGTTACATATGCGATCTCGGGAAGGCACAGTCACCACAGTCGAGATTGGTCCAGATCGGCGACGGCAGCGGGTAACGCTGTTTATACGTGTACCCAGGCATATTCGTTGATTCTTGTTAAAAATACTGCTCTTTGTACTACATGTATATTTATTTGGAGACAAATAAATTAAAGAAATTTCTTTAGTTAACACTGCTAACCCTGCGAAAAAATTTAGATTTAGATTACGAGAGTCTCAGTAGATACTCATATGATTCTCATAAGATTCTCATCAGAATCCCGTTTCAAATTCTCATGAGAAAATTTCTCATATGACGCTAATGAAATCCTACCTAAAATTTTTCGCAGGGTTGTTATTTTTTTCTCCCGAACGAGAAGACTTAGCAACATCTACTTTTCTACAAAATGGGTGTCTCAACAGCCACCCCAGCAAACGGAAATCGATTCAAATAGAATCAGATTTTTAATTACATTAAAGTCTTCTGAATTTACTTTTAGAATCCCTGGAGAAATAATTCACGATTGTTTTTGAATATACCTAACCTAACCTAACCTAATCTATACACTGCGAGTTTTCATTATATCTTAAATCAGGAGTAGTTTAAAAAAATAATTAAACCTCCATTTTGGAACCGAAATTTCGCTTATGTATAATGACCAAGTGTTTCCACAAGTCGAAATCGCCAAACTTTATCTAGCCCCAAGAAATTGACATATAGTGCGTACATAACAATGATTCAGTAAATGTAAAATGGCCTCGTTTTCAGGGCGCAAAATGACCAATATATTAAGATGGGGATTTTGCTGGGTCATCATTGTTAAAAATCATTGAAAAATGGCCATTTTTCGCACCCACTGAATCAATCAAATTATGTTCGTATAACGGGCGTGAAAGTTATTTTAAAGTTATTTTCACGGAAGACATTTTCAATACATCTGCAAAGATAGAAAATAATTCGGAACATAGAAAGATTGGAAATGGTTTAGAAAGTGAATTATTAATACTTTTCAATCGATTTTCGTTCGCTGAGACTTAGACGCAACTATACATAATGGTATACATCGGACCGGAAATCATTACAAAAATAAAAAATGCAGAAAAGTATTAGGGGCATTCAATTTCTATCAATTTTTGTTCAAAATATTTCACTTCCATGTGTTATGAAAGGAAATATCCCCAACTGTGTTGATTTTCAGGTACCTTGACATACTTTTACAAAATTGGTCCGCCATATTCAATCCACCATTTTGAATTTGGAAAAACTGACAACGCATTCGGAATCAGTAACCCCGAAAACAATGAAAACGATTGTTGACTCCTATCAGATATTTGCTAAAAAAATATGATCATTTGGCAGCGTTTTAGACTGATATATAATTCGGGCGCAAAAGTCGCTCGATAAATAGCATCCAATTCCTAACCTAAAATATTAAAATTAAACCAAAACTAGATAGTATCAACGCCAAATGTATGTGATGGTAATTTTAAGCATTTTTTTATTATGAACATAACGGACGTTTCAGAATTTGACGAGGATTAGCAAGAAAAAAATGAAAGTACACTTTTACACTTATATTTATTCTCGCCTCATTCTGAAACAAATCAGAAAAACTCTAATAATTTATAAATAAAATTATCCTAAAATAGAGTCTTAAAAATATATTGAGTTTTTGTTTAATTTGAATATTTATAAAGTTAGAAAGTGTCAAAGCTACTTTCCTGGCGATTTAAAAGGCTGCTAAATTTACCGGCTTCCTGTTTTAATCAAATTTACTGTTACCGTCGCCTTAGTGTCATTATGGGGGTTCTAAAGTGGACCACCACAGTGATTTGTATTTATTTCCAAAAATTCTCGGCCAGTTCACCATTAATGTCTTTGGTATTTATTTAAGAGTCTGCCTATAGTAATTAGAATTGCCCTTACAGAGGCCGAATTTTGAAAAATCGATTCAGTCATTTTTTATTTACGCTTTTTAGCGAAAACTTCTATCTTATCGCTGGAGCACTTTAGAATCCCTTTAAAAAACATACATTTCCTGGAGAATTCTTCATAAATTACTACTTTATATCAATTTTACATACTTTTTAAGTATGAACGACCAATTTTAGCTAAATCGGTCCAGAAACCAGCAAGAATTCACAAAAATAAATGTTATAACTAATAATGGGAATATATGAGTACTACAGACATTTATTCTTGCCAATTCTCGATCATTTTTTAACTGATTTCGCTGAAATTTGTGGTACATTCAGAAAAATCGCGTAAAATAGCTTTAAAATGAATCGGGACTTGAAAATATATATATAAGTTTCTGTGTAATCTGTATATTTTAAGTTATAAATTACATTAGAAAATAGAAACCGAGTCGTAGTAATTGTCCCTTAGATTGGCTGAGTAGTGAAACGCAATAACGAATAAATTACATATATTCCTTTCAAAAATACAACTTTTTATGGAATTTAATGCAGAAAAACGAGAATCCCTGGTGAAAAATTTTAAATAAATTTTCAGCTTTAATACCCGAAGACCTTCGAAATTATCGAATATTTCAAGATGGCCAAAGTCGTTCAAGTTATCAAACCAAACAAAAACAAAAAAATGTTACTGAATATATTAAAACGATTACCAACTCATTGTAACAAGTTTTATACACATTGTATTATTTACATTTATTAAATAACAAACCTCAAAACGTTAACGCAAAAATACTTGAAATGTCAAAAATTGATTTAATAATAATTAAATGATGACAAAAATTAGTTGAAAAATCGGTATTCTTTTATCAATATTGTGGCTTATCGTGATAGAGAATTAAAAAAAACACGATAAAAGATTGAAAGAAAAGAAGAAATTTTTTTATTTCATCAATGTCATCGATACTTAATATAAAGTATCATTAAAGTGGCAGAAAAAATTTAAACGGTTAATACTTGTTAGTACATTGTAATTTACTCTTATTTCGATTGTTTCTTTACATGTACATTACTCTAAATATAAAACTAGAGATTCGGTTTTTTTTTAAATTGCATTTATGCCACAACTGATGCATTGAATTAATATCCCTGAGTTTTAAACTGAAAGCAAAAAAACTTAAAAAACATTCAATATATTTATTTTTGAAACAAAAATATTTTTTTATATAATATTATTATATAATATTATTTTTTTGTCATGTTTAACGTATTTTTTTTTAAATGCACATTCATAATAACATAACATAAAAATCGTTTTTAATCGAAAATCTTCATTTTACGTTGGCCTGACCTTCGAAAATATCCAAAATTTCTCACAATCATTCTTTGAAACTTAATTTACGCAACGTTTAATTCTTCAAAATTCTTCAAACTCCCTGTTCAAGAATGTTGTTAAAATAATATTCTAAGAACAGAATGCTTTAAAAAAATGTCAAATATCAGATTTTATGGCATCCTCATTCCTCTAATTACAAATTAAATCACATTACAGTACTTCTACATCAATAATAGAATAATTCTTTATTTCATTTTAATTTTTCTTGATTACAAAGCACCTAATAGACGCGGATTTCCCACGGAATAAAATAAATAGGTTAACAGCGATACACGTGAAGGATTAATTGTGAATTGAAGGTCACTGTCAAAATAATAACTCGATTAAAAGACCTCATGGGACTTCCACGTAAATTCCAAATTCGATAAATGATCTATAAATATATTGCGCGTCTAAATTAAACTCGACTTTTATCAAAACCTTTTTAATTCAATTTTTAGGTATTAATTTAACGCTACTTACCGCTTCCGTTCCCCGAATCTCCTTCGGAATTTTCATTTTCATTTTCATTTTCATTTTCTTTTTCATTTTCATTTTCATTTTCATTTTCATTTTCGTTTTCGTTTTCATTTTCGGTTTCATCGGTACTAGATGAATCTGATGTCCCTGCTTCAATTTTAAGAGGTCTTGGTAGTTCACGTGGATCATCTTCACTAGGTTTGTAAACGTCGCTGGACTCGGAACTCGAGGTGCTTCGTCTTCCCTATAAAAAATCAATAAATTTGTACCAAAAACTGGATTTGTTTGATGAAAAATTAATAAAAAGTAAATAAAAACGTATAAAAAAAATGAACTGATCCAAATATAATTGGACCCCTGCTCACTCCACTTGCTAATTTTTAACCCGACGAATGGTAGAATGGCATGCAAATGAATAAAACAAAAAACCAGTACTATTAATTCTAACCTCAAATTTACAGACGACCGAAAAAATAAAACTGAATGATTTTCAACGCAGTTTTCTTTAATTTTCTTCATCCTACATAATATTATGCAGAATTACAGTAAAAAATGTTGAATTTTGAATTAAAGACTTTTTTTAAATCTTTCGTAAAGATTGTTTGGTTAAGTCCAGAAACTTTAATATAAGTCAACACTAATTTTATATAATATTGCATAAGAAAAAAATTAAAATGTGACTAAGAAATGACAAAAAAATGAGCAATGATCACTTCATGCAATATCTTAACAAAAAAAAATCTTTACCACGTAAAATAAGTTGAATTTCATTTCAGCTTTAGTCGACAATAGCTGTAACGTAGTCGTTTGTTCTTTCACATATTAGTAAACAGACTAACACGAGATAATATTACCGATCAGATGTTACCAATTGAAGAAATGTTTATACACTCACAGTTTGTTTGAAAACGCACCACATTTCTTCGGGAAAACTTGACGACACAAAATTTTCTGTACAGGAAAACCGAAAGAAGTTTCGAAAATTGTTATTTTTCAAGGTGGTACCGCCTGTCTTTCCAAAGCTACGACACGACGCGTCGCGCTTGGTAGAAACGACGGAGATCACTGAACAATTTGCGATTCGGAAAAGATTTTGGGTTTCCGATTTCCGCGAATTTTAGTTGGTCGATTGTACATTGTGCGTAATAGTGGGAGCTCAGTGAATCACTTTAAAAAAAATGTTATTAACGCAAGACCAGTCGAGGTCGCCCTTCGCTGAAATGACAGATAAATTATTCAATAAATACGTTCGGGAAGCAATTAAAAGTCAATTAAACTCCTTCTCGATAGCTAAGAAACATTCGTAATGTGACGCCTTCTTGACGTTTATCGCCCAATTTAATAAGGATGGGTTTATTAAAATTTTACTAAAACGGTGAAAGTGTTTTCAAATCGCAATACGAATTTCTTCAAGCGAATATTTTTTTTTACGCAGAAATACTTGTTTTGAATACACCAGTTCAACTAGCGAGGGTTGCTTTTTTAATTAATCTCATTTTTATTACTTTTATTTACTTATGTTATATTCATCTATAAATTCTATAGAGTATTACCACTCAGTATTTTAGTTTCAAATAATTCCGAACTATAAAAATGTTAAATATTTGTTATTATTCAAGGGAAGTACTCAAAATCTGTCATATTTGTTACACGGGCAAATTGAGAGAGTATAAGTTATTTCAAAATTCTTGATAATGACGTTGTTTTGACAGTCAAATCAATAGAAAAAAATAGACAACTTGTATATGTTCTTGTAATAATTATAAACAAGGAATCTATTGACCTCAAATGTTGATATTGATTCTGAAGGTTAGGTGAAGGTTAAAATAATCTTGTTATACGAAAATTCCCATTTGTAAATCGAAAAAAGATTTTTAACATAAATAGATTGACAACAAATAACACAGGATTTTTTTCAACGTCTACAGCTGTTGGTCGATTAGTTGCACCATAATAAACTCTTAAATTCGTCGAGGATGAGCAAATGCAGAATTTTTTTAGGGTCTTTTGACGATGACTATCACAAAGTTGTAGTTTTGGCTGTTATGAAAATTCGTGTATTTATATTCATTCATTTTGTATTCAGAGACTGTATTCTTTATTCAGATGAATTTTACGGAGTATCTCGACCGGCAACCAAAAGGTCCGGGTTCAATCCCCCACGCACACAATCTCTCAAGTTCGGTCCTTGTTTTTTTTTTTCAAATATCGAAAAAGCTAAAAAAATGGTAAAAAATGTATAAATAATTCTGGATCATATACAAGATTCTTATTTAAAAATTAACTGATTTGCTTTGTATCATAATTCATCAGAAGATGATAATTTATTTTACTTATCACGAAACCTCATTAATCTCTGTTTAAAAACGTAAAGAAACTTATTTTTTCGAGGTTTATTTATTTAATAATGTATATTACCACCGAAAATTCTCATTCGGTTAGGAATTTTTTCGAGTTAAAAACAGAAAAGGTACCAAAAAAAGTCGCCAATCTCTACAAAATTACAAAAGCAAAAGTGCTTGTGTAACCTTAACTGTGAATGTTCATTGATTATTATAAATTTGAACATTTGCTTTTAGTAATATGAAAAAAATATTTGTTATTTTTCAATTATCGTATTTTTCAAGCCCGTACATATCTTATGCAGTTTATTTGATTTAGAAATAGAATATTTTATAGACTAGGGAACAAAGTTCCCAAAATCAAAACCTCCCGAAAGGCTAAAATTTCGATATTGCGTGAGTCCAAGGTCTTTTAATTTGCTTTCTTTTTGCCAAATTTTCAAAGTGAAAGTCACGAAAATCACGCTGGAGCCATGCTACATCGAAATTTTGACCTTTCGGTGTGTTGATTTTCGGTTCCCCGGCCATTTTATATATCTATGAATACATGCTTCCATTTCACTCAATTTTTACTGTTTCAGATTACTACAGCAAGCCAAATATGATTCAGAATGATTGAAAAATATTCATTTCTGAATTGTGAATTGTATTTATTGACCAGCTGTGAACACTTCCTTATTCTAAATCCTATTACAAGTGTTGACTAACTTGTTTCCGAATGCTCTTATTCAGCACAAAAGTTATAGGTCCAATACTTCACAATTCCGAATGAAGTAGTGAGATGAATGTTTTGAAACCTTCTGAATGATTCATAGGATTCCTAATTTTTATTCAACAGGTATAATTAAAACTTCAATCCTTTTTTTTTGCAAAAATTGAAAGGAATTAAATAAAATTCAGATTTACGTGGAATTTCTTAACATTTTTTATTCCCATGCCACGGAAAGAGGTTTTGCGTCAAGCTTTTGTTTCACGGCTTTATTTGCCTCTCACAACGTGGGCCATGCCTTGACTAAAAAGTACAAAATCACACTGTTGGATTCCATTCTTTTAGAGTATACGAAAGCTGTGAAATAAAAGCATATCGCAAACCGTTATACAAATCTAAATATTTCTCTCCGAGGCAGTATTCACCTTTTTTTCAACTAATGTCTTCCATGTTATTCAGATGACTAAAACCTGGTTCAACGCATCTTATCTAGATAAACAGTTTCGCCTCAAAAACGATGTGTTATTAACCCTTAATCCCGACTCCAGGGTCGTTTTCGACCCAGAGAAAATTCAAATTGTACTTTTTATATTGCACAACTGTAAGCATTTTCAAGCGGCAGGACATATTTGACCCAGGTAGTGGGACGAAAAGGCTTTAAAATAGCCGTCGGAACTAAGGGTTAAGAATGACAGACAGGGGAAATATGGTGTTGATTTTCCCTCATTATGGAAACACGCTCTTTTGTACCTATTAAAAAAGTCAACTCTTCGATTGGTCCATCTGATTACAGGCTCATTCCCATGCTGTATATACGTCCTCAAAAATGCTGGAAAGAATCGTTTATGAGCATGTCATTGAATTTTTGAACAACAGTAATTGGTTTGATCCAATCCCATCGGGGTTCCATAGCACACAGACCGCGTTACATTCTGGTACCAAAGTACGCTTTGCAATTGAGGAGAGTATGGTCGTTGTTATGGTCCCATTCGACTTCAGTATAGCATTTGACCCCGTTGATCATGTACTTTTATACTCCAAAAGATGAAATATGCCGGTTTTTCCAACTCGGACACGACATTGTTGCGCATCTTATCTTGGTGGATAAATGCAAGAAGTCCATGGGCCATACGAAGTTACATCAGCATGGTTACCAGTGAGAGCTGGTGTATTTCGATGGATACTTGGCCCTCTTTTTTTTTCGTTATTTATTAATGATTTATCTTCACGACTCAAATCACGGCATATTCTCAAATGATATTCAGATATTCATAAAATGTCTTCCCGAAAACTTAGACTCAGATGTACGGAAAATACGTCTGATGTTCAAGGGTTTGCTGACTGGGCCGATAGGAATAATCTCTTAATCAACATCATAAAAACCAAAGCCATGATCATCGGTGTAGTTTGAAATATGTATAGTTTTAAGTGTTCGAAGATATTAATTGCATTTATTCTACTTGTAAACTTGTAAACCATTTTATAATATATACATATATAAAATTTAATGATGTGTACCCTACTGAGAAAATCCAGGTGGGTTTTTCCACGTGGTCTCGACCTGGTAGTTTTGGCCCATTAGACCAGGTCGAGACCATGTAGGATTCTCGCGTTTCTAGTCTACTGAAATATTTTTTCTGACAAAAATAACTGCATAAAATGTTTGCGTTTACTATTTTGTTAGTAATTATTAAAGTCTGCAAAGAATTGCGTAAGTATTTGTTTGAGCTAAACCCGCATTTATCAATATGCCTTCTGCACTTGGATACAAGTTACTCTTGCTCACGTAATAATAATATATTTGCGAGCGTAGCCTACTGGTTAAGACGTCAGCATATTGAACGGAAAACCCGGGTTCCACCCTCGGTCGGGGTAAATTATTTTCAAGTTCATAGATTTAATAAATATTATAAAAATCACATAAATATTAATAAAAAGCGAGTGTTTTTGAAATTGGCTTGCAGGATGGCGGCTTTATTTTTTATCTGTAACAAAAAATCAAAAGAGGTTTTGTTAGTAACATTATTTTTAATACTCCAAACCTATAAAACCAAAAAAAGTAATTTCTACAAAAATGAGAGAGACTTTTTAAAATTGAACGTTTTTTGTTAATTAATTTGTTTGAATAAATTCCGTAATTTGCATTTAAAAATCCCAACCATAGGACTGGAGTATAGCCAGATGTTTGAAGAAGACCTCAACAAAATTTCAAAGCAATCGAATATTTATTTTTTGATTTATCGTGCAAGCAGTATGAAAAAATGGTGTTTCGAGAAAAACGCGTTTAAAGCTGATGCGCGCTACAAAACCGAGCGTATACCTGCGGTCGAAAATATGCTGACATTTCGAAAATAATAAAGATTTTGTTTTAAAATTTTAAGGAGACATCCTTGAGATGTTCTAGAACAAGTACAAAAATTTTCAAAACATCGAAAAAAAATGTCGGACCTTCCCCCCTTAACCTGAAACGCATGGAATAAAAGCAATATTCAATCATTCTTTTAATATTCTAGTTACAAATTGGTATTTCTATTATAGTTACTCTATTTTGATGGCAAAATGAAAGTATTAAATTGATTATTAAACTGATGAAAATAGTTTTTAAGGTATTTAAATGCATCATTAATAACAATGCATATGGCAAAAACTATACAATTGTGCAAAAAAAAGTACAATGGAGCAAAGTTAAATTTAGGACGAGGTCTTTTTACACGGGATTCGCAATATTTCTTACTTTTTAGTTTTGACAGAAGTTTGAAATGAAATTGTATGCCCTCAACATTTCTATAACGTAAATATTCAGGTATTTAGCTACTTTTTTTCTTAAGGGGGTTCTAAAGTGTTTCGATGGTAAGGTAGGAAATTTCACTAAAAACCGCAAATAAACAATGACTTAGTCGTTTTTTCAAAATTGGGGATCTGTAAGGGCAATTTTAATTACTACAGACAGTATCCTAGAAAATTCCAAGGAAATTAATTCAGAATTGACTGAGAATTTTCGGAAATAAATAAATATCACTTGTTTCCGATAATTCCCCATCAGTTCTCAATTAATTTCTTTGGCGTCGTCAAGGATACCGTGTATAATAATTAGAATTGCCCGTGCAGAGCCCGAATTTAAAAAAATCGATTCAGTCATTTTTTATTTACGATTTTTTGTGAAGATCCCTACCTTATCTGCAGAGCATTTTAGAACCCCCTTAATAAATATAATTTGTATGGTGCTTTATATGTTTTCTGACTCATTTTTTCGGCAGAAGTAAAGAACAAGATAGTCAATTCCTGCAATAGGATTTAAAACTACTCATAGTAGAGAATTATTCGCAAATTTTAACAAATAGAATTCAAAGCCCAAAAGTGAATCACTTTCAATAATTCTGAATCGTTTATTTCATTTGCTGGGTAGTTAAAGCATACTTTCAGTCAATTTTTGTTCTTATTATTTCTTTTCAACAATTTCACTATGTAATAGTAATTTTCAGTACATAATTTTTTATTTACGGTTTTTGGTGATAATTCCTACCTTATCTGCCGAGCAGTCCGCCGGTAAGGTAGGAAATTTCACTAAAAAATGTAAATTAATGATGACTGAATAACATTTTTAAAATTCCGGCTCTGTAAGGGCAATTCTAAGCACTATAAACAGTTTACTAGAAAGTACCACAGATATCAATTGAGAACTGACCGAGAATTTTTAGAAATAAGTGATTTTTATTTATTTCCGAAAATTGTCGGTCATTTACTAGGATACCGTCTAAAGTAACTAAAATACCCCTTACACAGCCCGAATTTTTAAAAAATTCGGTCATTTTTTATTTACAGTTTTTAGTGAAAATGCCTACCTTATCTGCGGAGCACTTTAGAACCCCCTTAACCCTTTGCGGCATAGCGGTACATACGTTGGACCACCTAGATTTATTCACATTTCCTTACTTTTCTTGCAGAATATGAAAGGTACGGGGACGAAATCTTTTTACATTTCCTATATAGATCTAATATAACTATAAAAAAAATCATTTTCTAGTTTAGTGTTATTATTATAATTATTATTAACAAATAAAATTGAAAAACGGCGTTTTTTTTTAAAGAAATAAATTCATTTTGCAAACTACACAAGGTTTTTTTAATATAGATTATTTATGAGGGTTTTTGGAGTCGCTAATCCCGAATCCGACGTTAGTTTTACCAAATTCAAAATGGCAGATCCAATATGGCGGAGAAAAAAATTTTAAAATGCATCATTTTCAACAAAATTTGTTAGTCGGGGGTTTTAGGAGTTGCTGATTACGAATCCGATGTTAGTTTCACCAAATTCAAAATGGCGGATTCAATATGACGGCGAAAAAAAATTTTAAAATGTCTGATTTTTAACAAAATTTTTTACTCGTGGGTTTTCGGAATCTCTGATTACGAATTCAACGTTAATTTTCCAAATCCATTGAATCCGGATTTTGAGAATATTATCCTTGGATTCGTAATGAGTGCTCCTAAAAATCCTCCAATATAAAATTTTCTTCAATTTGAGTCGTTTGTAAAATGTTTGTCCGGTAAGTTTGATCTGCCATTTTTAACTTGGTAAAAATAATAACGGATAACATGAAGTTTCAAAATTTTTGGCTAATATAATCGATTTGCCATTTTTAATTTATTAAAACTAACGTCTTATTTTATTATTATATTCGCAATCAGCAACTTCGAAAACTCCCTAGTAACAAATTTCAAGCGAATCTGACGATTTGTGCAAAATTCGTCCGTAGTATTGAATCCACCATTTTGAATTTTTAAAATCTGACTTCAATTTCGTAATCAGCGACCGCAATAACTACCGAATAACAAATTTCAGTTATTCTCCATGTAAAGAAAAATGTATGCCGCAAAGGGTTAATGGATTTTGTACAGAAATGTATTAAATTACTTAACCCTTTGCGGCATGGTGGTAGCCCTGCAGATTACCACCTTTTTTATTCGCAACTTTTCTCTATAGTTTCAATGTTTTCAAAGCAATATTCAAACAATCTTTTTATAATGATAGATGGTGCTCTTTGGTACGTAACTAAAAGGATAATAAATGTAATTACGCAAAATTATTAACAATTATAAATAAATAAATTTTAAAAAAACGAACTAAAGGGTAAATTAGAACCAAATTTGGTACTCGGAGGTTTTTGGGGTCGCTGATTACGAATTTGAAGTCGCCTTTGAGAAATTCAAAATGGCCGATCCAAAATGGCCGACCGAAAAGTGAAAAATTACCGGATATTGATGAAAGTGGGTTTTTCATGGATTTTCGACGTCGCTGATTACGAATATGATCACAGTTTATACATTTAACATTCAGAGTACATAGAGTATCTAATGTTATCTAGATCAAGTAAATTTTCACCGAGTTTCATCAAGTTTGTGTAATTTTTCGCATTTTGGTCGGCCATCTTGAATCCGCCATTTTGAATTTTCAAAATCTGACTTCAGATTCGTAATCAGGGACACCGAATACCTCCGAGTAACAATTTTCAGCTGTTTTCCGTGTAAAGAAAAATGTATGCCGCAAAGGTTTAAGAATAGAATTCATTTTAATATATTTTTATCCAATTTGTAAATATTTGTGCAAATGTATCAATTACCTAAAAAATGAACCACAGTTGCCGGATGTCTATATAAGGGCAGATTCATAGGAATAAGATCGCCATAGAGAGAGAGATGGAGAAAGAGAAAGTATATTTCCGCGCAATTGTGATTGGTCGGCATAATACTCCTCTCTTATGCCATTGGTCATGCAATATATTGCTATACTGTTTACAGTTTATTTCTAATACATTTCCAACGTTTATGGTTAAGTGACAAAATACATTACAGATGTCAGAATGGTTAGAATGCCGTTGTTCTGTTACATAAACTCCTAAACCAAATAAAAATATTAAACGAGAGATACATCGGTTGCTTAATAAATAAAAATAAAGTTTTAGAGGTTAGAAAAGTGCACCTAGTGCTATCTGTTGATTGGTACTGGCTGTCACTGGGATATGCACTCGGTTGTCTCCGTTTTTCGCCGAGACAAACGCTGCAATAGTTTATCGGAAATGGCGACGGCATTATCAGGTGAGAAAAAAACTTCACGAAGATTTTTTCAAGTTTGAGTAGTTTTTTGATGAAAATAGAATCGTATGGACCGGATTCATCGTTGATTCTATTAAGTGTATTTTCAATAAAAATATAATTCGACATGGCATCACAAACATGTAAATTTAAAAATCTCAAAGTTAATACTTTTATTGGTTATAATTAAATAAAATGTTTTAGCTTACTGGGTCCGGTTTTTCGAGAAAGCAGGATTTTCTTCGGATGTTGCCACAAAACATGCTGTTGTGTTTTCAAACAACCGAATCAAACCGGACATGTTGCCCGAATTAGACAAGCCGAGTCTCAAAGAAATGGGCATAACTTTAATGGGAGATATGATCGCCATTCTTCGATATGCCAAGAAAGTTGTGGAAGAAACAACATGCGAAAGATTTCTCGTGGATACCGAACATTCGAGACCTTCGCAAGTAACCGGAAAAGTGGTAAAAAAGGTAATCGCCAAACCTCCGTTAAAGAGTACCGTAACCTCAAAAACGCTATCTTCGACTAAACCAATTGCAAAAACGGTTAAAGCATCTGTGAGTTCGACTGCGAAAACGCCACTGATGGCAGTAAAAAAGAAAGTACCAGTTTCTCAAAGTCGTTATTCGGAATATCCGGTAGATAAAATAACTCGATCGGAACGTCCTGTTGTAGCTTCTACGAAGAGGAAGTATGATAGCGACGAAGAAGACGAGTGGGAAAAAAGTTATTCGAAACGAACAAAAAACGGCGACAATAATGTTGGATACAAAATAATAATGCCGAAAGGTTCGACAGTTCGTAGTCAAACGATACTTAACAAAATCGATTCGAAGAAGAATGTCTTTCATAGGTTAGGTGACAGTTCGGTAACGAGTACGACAGGTTCCGTTGACTCGAGTACAACATTTACAGTGACTGGACTCGGCAACGATTCCGTTAAAAGGAATTCGAGTGTTTTCAACAGACTGGGACTCAAAGACTCCGACGACGAAACATTTACGAGAACTATCAAAAATGGTACTCCTAAACCGACACAAAGCATTTTAAAAACTCGACCTTCAATGTTGTCCACAACTATCGTAACGACAAAAAAGGCAGCTCCTAAAGCTCCTGGAACGATGCGAGCAGATTACGAAAAACCGAGAAAGACAGTGTCGGATAGCGTGAAGATGTTAGTGAATTCGACAAAACGAATTTCATTCGACGATAATTCTAGGGATGGTTACGATAACGGAGTGACGAGAAAAGCTTTTTACAACAAAGAAGCGTCAAGTCAAGGTTTATTTAACAATACTTCTGTTAGACGAAGCATAATTAAAGACGGTCCTAAATCATTTGTGAGCAGTTCACCAAGGATTATTGTGTCAAGAAAATCGAATACGAGCAAACTTGGTAAGTACTACAATACAATCTATTGTTCTATGTTTTATTAACCACTTCAGTGGTAGCTGTTTAAAAAAAAAAAGTGGTACAGCCCTGTACTTAAGATATCGAAAAACGGTGAAAGACGGGTTCCATTTTTTCCTAAAATATATCATTTAACATTTAATTAATCATTTAAAAAATCAAGTAATATTTCACGTTTATGTCGACCATCTTGGATCCACCATTTTGAATTTACAAAATCTGACTTCAAATTCATAATCAGCGACCCAAAAAATTCCCGAGTACCAACTTTCATCGAAATCAAGTAAATTTTTGACATTTATGTCGGCCATCTTGGAACCGACATTTTGAATTTTCAAAGTCTGATTTCAGATTTATAATTAGCGGCCCCGAAAACCTCCGAGAACCCAGTTTCATAAAGTTTGGGTAATTTTTCGCATTTCGGTCGGCCATCTTGGATCCGCCATTTTGAATTTTCAAAATCTAACTTCAGATTCGTAATCAGCGACCCCGAAAACCCCCCGAGTAACAATTTTCAACTGTTTTCCGTATAAAGAAAAATGTCGGCCGCACATTTTAATAAATTTAACAAATTTACAGCCGCCATTTTGAATTTTCCCATTTTGACGACAGATTCCGATTCGGATTAAGCGATCCAAAATATCTTGGTATACGAAGTTTCATGCAAATTCATTAAGAATTTTAAAAGTTATTGCAAAATGTACACATATGATCCATTACCACGTGGTGTATTGGGTTTTTTTTTATGCTGATTACGAAATGAAGTCATATTTCGAGAATTCAAAATGGCGGATTCAATATGGCGGACAAATTTTCTAAATTCCAACTATTTTGCTTGACACTTGTTACTCGGGGTTTTCGGGAACACGAATATGAAATTTAAAGTCAGATTTCGGGAATTCAAAATGGCGGACAAATTTTCTAAATTCCAATTATTTTGCTTGATACTTTTTCTCGAGGAGTTTTCGGGACCTGAAATACGAATGTAAAGTCAGATTTCGAGAATTCAAAACGGCGGATTCAAAATGTTGGACAAATTTTCTAAATTCCAACTATTTTGCTCGACACTTGTTACTCGGGGTTTTCGGGACCACGAATATTAAATTTTAAAGGCAGATTTCGAGAATTCAAAATGGCGGACAAATTTTCTAAATTCCAATTATTTTGCTTAATACTTTTGGTCGGGGGTTTTCGGATCCTCGAATATGAATTTAAAGTCAGATTTCGAGTATTCAAAATGGCGGACAAATTTTCTAATTCCAACTATTTTGCTTGATACTTTTTCTCGGGGGTTTTCGTGACCTCGAATACAAATTTAAAATCAGATTTCGAAAATTCAAAATGGCGGACAAATTTTCTAAATTCCAACTATTTTGCTCGACACCTGTTACTCGGGGTTTTCGTTACCATGAATATGAAATTTAAAGTCAGATTCCGAAAATTCAATATGGCGGACAAATTTTCTAAATTCCAATTATTTTGCTTTATACTTTTTCTCGGGGAGTTTTCGGGACCTGAAATACGAATTTAAAGTCATATTTCGAGAATTCAAAATGGCGGAGTCAATATGGCGGACAAATTTTCTAAATTCCAACCGTTTTACTTGATACTTTTTCTCCGGGGTTTTCGGGACGTCGAATACAAATTTAAAATCAGATTTCGAAAATTCAAAATGGAGGATTCAATATGGTCCACAAATTTTCTAAATTCCATCATATTTTGCTTGATACTTTTTCTCTGGAGTTTTTTGGGACCTCAAATACGAATTTAAAGTCGGTTTCAATATGGCGGACGCCTTAACCTTTAGTAAACAAAATGGCCGTAAGTTTGTCATGTTTTTCAAGTGAATATTTATCTGTGTAATGATAAGCGAAAAAATGTCAAGGCCTTGTTTTCTGATGTATTTTTGTCTGTATTTTTCAAATTTGCAATTAGTTTTGTTCTATGACATTTGATTTTTCAAAATGGCGACGAATTTACAAAAAAAAACTTGATATTTTATATTTTTTATTTGTTTAACGTACTGGCTAATAATATTTCTGTTGTGGGATCGGCACAATTGTCTAAATCCTGTGGAATAATCACCATGACTAAAATTTAAGCGACGCAAAATGTCAAAATTCAAAATGGCCGATCCAATATGGCAGCTTTTACACGCATTTTTAATGTTCTTTTCATTTTTTGGTATGTTTTTAGTTCCTGATGCTTACTTTTTGAAAAGTTTTGTTATATTTATGTCAGTCTGATACCAATTATAGTAAGAAATAGTAAAACAAGGTGATATGTAATTCAAAATGGCTGAGAATACTATATTTTTATTATGGTACTACAACTATATAACACACCACTTTTAAACATGCGACATTCCATCACATTAATTCAACATACGACTTTTCAATGGATCATTTCAACACAAACATTTCAGCACATGATCATTTCAACACAATCCAAAAACAAGACATTGAAATAAAATAATTGAAAATAACAATTATATATTATACGTTCAAAATAATACAAAATTCTAATCTAATCTAACCTAACCTAAACTAAACTAAACTAACCTAAACTAACCTAACCTAACCTAACCTAACATACACTGTAAAAAATACAAATGTATTTTACAAACTCATTGTGATTTTCATTTTATATAAATTTAGTAATATTCCTACGTGTGAAATAGTGTTTTTACTATTTAAGGTTAAGAATTTTAACAATATTTTTGTTAATTTACCAGACAGCACTGTGGATTTACTACATCAAGCATAGGGAAAGTACAACACGTAATTTGACAATGCTACACATTGGTAATATTTGAGCCCATGACAAACGTGGTAATTCTACCGTTCATTGTAATTCAAAATTTGTAGAAATACAATGCCAACAAGAAAATTTACAGCATTAAAAATGTGAAATTTACCATGTTGAACGGGTAATATTTGAGCCTGCGTTCAACGTGGTAAAATTCATTTCTATTTTTTTTACAGTGTAACCTAACCTAACCTAACCTAACCTAACCTAACCTAATCTAACATAATTTAATCTATTTTGTTAAAATGTTTAAATTATCTTGAAATGGTCATTGGTTGCAAAATTTTATGATGAAATGTTTATTATGAAGTTGTCTTGTGGTGAAAACATACTTGTGTTGAAAAGTTACGTGTTGAATAGTCGCATCACCTTTTGTTATAATATAGATTTATTATGTATATCTCAGTTCGATATCAATTATGCAAGAAAATAACAATACGAGACGATATGGAATTACAGGTAGTGGAAAATATTCTATTTTTATTTCATAATCGATATGAAACTGAGATAAATATAATAAATCTATCGAAAAAGTAAATGTCATGGACTAAAAACATAAAATAAAATGTCAAAAAAAATACATTAAAAATGCGTGTAAAGGCCGCCATATTGGATCGGCCATTTTGAATTTTCATACAATTTTCTTTACACAGAAAATGGCTGAAAATTGGGGGTTTTCGAGGTCACTGAATCTGAACTCAGATTTTCACGATCAAGACACTTTTTACATTTTGGTCGGCCATCTTGGATCAGCCATTTTGAATTTTTAAAATCTGTGGTCAGATTCGTAAACAATTATCTTAAAAAACAGCGTCAATAATGAATTTTTTTCATAAAAATCATGATTTTTTAATGTTTGTTTATTTATAAATCATAAACAATAGACAATTATATCTTAATAACTGTTTTTATACATTATTGTATCACTATAGCAGCATAAAATAGCAAAAATACCGATCTAAATGCGTTAACCGCAATTTACACTACTGGCCAAAAGTTCGTGAACGCTCTGAATTTTTTAAATCATCAAATAATGTGTTCTATCTCTGAATCGTTAACGATAATGATAAAACTCATACGATGTTTTTTAAAGTACACAAAATAAAGCTTTCAATTGGTGCATTTAGTTGTACTTCAGACATTATAGTTTCGCAGTTATCAAATTTTAAAAATGTTAAAATTTGCCATTTTTTTCTCTCGATTTTAAACACTGACAAAAAGTCTAAAAAATGTTTCCGCATATAGTCAATTTTTGTGTAAATACGATTTTTTGTTCCTGAGTTATGTTTTTTCGAAAATTGCCAGTTTACCTAATTTCGTCAGAATTCTTTGGAAAAAGGCAAAAAGTTGATAACTCAAAAAAATAGTAACTCTGACAAAAAAAATCGTATGTACTTTTTACAAGAGCTATGTCAAAGCTCTTGAATTATAGTATTTAGCAAAAAATTGAAAATATACAGAAAAATTTATTAGACTTTTTGTTAGTGTTAAAAGTCAAAAGAAAAAAATGGCAAATTTTAACATTTTTAAAATTTGACAACTGCGAAACTATAACGTCTGAAGTAAAACTAAATGGACCAATTGAAAGCTTTATTTGTGTACTTTAAAAGACATCCAATGAGTTTTATCATTTTGAAAAAATCAAACTTCATAGAATAAAAACAATACATCGTTCCGTTTATATCTATTCGTCTACTGTGTGGTTTGCCATTGGTTTGTCATTGGTTTGCATATTGGTTTACCATATTTATGGAGAGAAATTCCTAACTTTGTTTAGTAAATTTACAATGTAGAACTCATCGATAACATTCGCATGGTAAATTAATGAATTGAATGTTTTTTTTTTCAGCGTCGGAAGTAGTCCCAACCCCAGCGAAGGCACGTTTAGGAATGACAACAATGAAGCAAGTAACATTTAACAAAATAGCGACGGTCTCGCATTTTAAAAAACCAGGAGTCTTCAGCAGGCTTGGAGTCTAAAATGAAAGGAAGACTAGAAGAGTATCCATACAACCTAGTTTTATACCATTGTATATATTACTTAAGCTCTTCGCTTGTCGAAATCTTCAAGTCCATTTCTCACCGCGAAGGCATCGTTCGAAATGCGAGACTAATAATATTACGCGTATATTCTGTCGAAAAGCGCCTTACTATGAAGATTTCTGTAAAGCGAAAATATCACATAGAAAAGCTGTCATCGTGCGACTGCTTCTTCTTACGGTGAATTTCTACTAGGTAGATAATTGGTATCTACTATTTTAAATTATGACATTGTATAAGAGCAGCGAGAAACGATGGAATGAAATAGTTGCGCAAGTTTATAAACGAAATAGAGGTGCTGAAAATGAAACTAATTGGTTAATCTCATTTCGAAGCTGTAAAAATTGTTAAAATCTTTTCATTGATGGACTTTAATTTCCGATCAGCAATTGGAAGAATATTATTTTAAAATTGAAATTTTTTGTTCTTTTCATTGATGAAATTTAGAGATATTATCTGATGCGTTTTATACTAACATTTTTATTTATTTAGTTAATAAATATTCAAAGGACTGCAGAAATATTATTTTAGCTGACGTCGCAATTTAAGAATTCGAATATTATGTTTTCGATGTAATATTCTTTACTAAATCAAGACTGTCGGAGTAGAATTTCAAATGCTGAAATAAAGAGTATTTAAAAAAAAGCAAACGGACAAACTCGCTAGTAAGGTATGCAACATAAAAGTGTCAAAATTGTGGAAAACAGATAAGTATGTTTTACAAATATAAGAAACCTATCGCAATACATTTCTTGTTATTTATCCACTCCGTTTTATTAAGATCTTATTATTAATGGAATGATTCTAACATTTTTTACTCGGATCATTTATTTGATCTCAATTATTAAGACGGCTCTCGTTTTCTTTTTCTTTATATAGATATGTAAAGTAATGTTTGTACAGAGGTTAAATGACTATGCGATAGAAAATGGCAGATTCATTTAACGATATACATGGGACTCATTACTGATATTTACAAAGCTAATTAAATGTAAATCTTAATTTGGTTAGAAATAAAAATACGCAACAAAATTCGAATTTTCTTTTTACCCATTAAACTAGAACATTTAATAGAAAAAATTATACAAAATTTAAACATCCTTTTGTTTACTTTATGAAAGTATTTTAGTTAAAATACTTTTGGGATTTTAAAATTATGAGAGATAAAAAAATGTAAAAAAAATATAAAATTAGTACAAATTAAATTGTTTGTCGAGAATGCAAATAACGTAACGTTTCTTTTCAAGTTTCTGTGTGGTTTTGTAAATATTAAGAAATCTTCCTCGTCGAAAGCAAGTTATGTCACTGTTTATCTTTTTAATTTGCATTGATATTAATGTTTATTTTACTTGAATAAAGTAAAAACTTTTTCTAAGAAAGAAAATTACATTTTGGAATTAATTGAATTATAACAATTTGACATTATCAGTATTGATCGGAAATAAATAATTTATTTTATTCTCCAAATTCAATCTAAAGTTTCATACTATTAACCTGATGACGCCAGGAGCGGCACAAATTGTCAAAGTTTTTCATGTCGATAGATTTTTCGAATCTGACCTCCATTTTCTCATAAATTTAACCGTTTTTTCAATATGGCGTCTTAAAGAACAAAAAACTCGGAAAAAACTTTAAAACTTTATAAAAGTTATTTTTTTATATGAAGTCGTCATCCAATCAAATCCCGCTTCTGGATCCTGTGGCACAATGACTTGTACTTTATGAAGACGTGACGTCCGATCAAAAATTCAAAATGGCGGCTGCATTACAAAAATTTTACCTTTCTGTACGTTCCGCTTGTGTAAATGAACAATTTTTTATGAAAATCAGTGTATGGGGTGTTTTTTTATGCAGATTACGAGTTCGTTCTCAAAATTTAAAAATTCAAAATGGCGGACTAAAATTGAAAATTTTCATCGATTTTTCTGACATTATGCATGAAAGGGTTTTTGGAATCACAGATTACGAATCCATTGTTCGATTTTCATAATTAAAAATGGCGTATTCGTAATGGCGATCTTTAGTTTAAAAATGCCCAATCATCACAGAAGTTACGTTACAGTTACGTAATAGTTACAGAAACATAAATAAACATTTAACATTTGAAAACCACAGAAAAAAGATTAAAAAAGTACTCATTTTTGTGAACAAAATGCGCGTAGTCCCATTTAAATGCGATAATTAGAAAAATTGATATCGTAATTTAAAGAAATTCAGTGAATATGACCTCACGGTCGCCATTTTGAAAATTTTGGAAAAATATTTTACCACGTTATTTTCCACGCCTATACCTATCAAATATTTCATTTTCGTTGAATTCCGCGACATCGACCACAACTTTGATATTGTTGACATGGAATGACTCTTGTATAAAAGTG
This sequence comes from Trichopria drosophilae, assembly GCA_030407085.1. NCBI lineage: Eukaryota > Metazoa > Arthropoda > Insecta > Hymenoptera > Diapriidae > Trichopria > Trichopria drosophilae. The sequence continues at coordinate 11,176,377 of CM059582.1, read as the reverse complement.
TTTTGGAGATCACAGATTACGAATCCGTTGTCCGTCTTTCATAATTAAAAATGTCGTATCCGTAATGGCGATCTTTAGTTTAAAAATGCCCAACATTTTAAATAAACATTTAAAATTTAAAAAACACAAAAAAAAAGATTAAAAAAAGCTCTAAAATTAACAAAAAAATATATAAAACAATTTTTTTATTTTACACATTTTCCAAATTGAAAAATTCATAATGGCGGACTAAAATTGAACATTTTTATCGATTTTCATGACATTGTGCTTGAAAAGGTTTTGAGATCACAGATTACGAATCCATTCTCCGATTTTCAAAATGGAAAATGGTGGATCCAAAATGACGGACAGAGATATGAAAATTACTATGGATTTTTAGTGTTTTTGGAATTCGAGACTATATCCGTTGTTCGATTTTCAAAATTCATGATATTGGATTGCATTTTAAAATTGTCAATTGATTTTATAACATTTGGTTCTAGATTGATTTGAGGTTATAGATCACGAATAGCTTGTTTTGCAATTTTTCTAATCCTTATAACCTAAATTCTGTATGTATTCAAAATGGGGTGGTCTATTTTTTAACATTGCGAGGATTATTTACTTTTTTTTTTTAAATTTTTAACATTATTTTATATATTTTTGTAGTTTTTTAAAATCTTTTTTGTGTTTTTAACATTTTAAATGTTTATTTGTGTTTCTGTAACTATTACGTAACTGTGATGTTTGGGCATTTATAATCTACAGATGGCCATTATTGATACGCCATTTTCAACTTTGACAATCGAACAACGGATTTGTAATCTGTGATCTCAAAAACAGTCTGATATAAAATTTCATAAAAATGGAAGACAATTTTCAAATTGTACTCCGTCATTTTGAATTTTAAAATTTTGTTAACGAATTCTTAATTTGCGACCCAAAACATCCCCTACACTGATTTTTATAAAAAATTACAGAAGCGGTGTGTACAGAATGGTAAAATTTTCGTCATGATGGCTTCGTATTGTAACCGCCATTTTGATTTTTTGATCGGACATAGTCTTCATAATATTCATAGTATAAGCCGTTATGCTACGACATCCGGATGACGCCTTCATATAGAAAAACTTTTATAAGAAAGATTAATTTTTACGGTATAATAACTGGTTAATGCTTCAGCAGTCAAAATTAAAAAAATCTGACAAATCACATTCACAGAACAAATTATCTAACATTTAACTTCATATCCCAGGAAACAAAAAATGATTGAGAAGCAATGAGAAATATTCATTTTTGAACTTTGAATCCTATGTGTTGATCACCGTGAATACTTCCCTATCGTCAATCATTCCAAGTCCTATTCCAAGAATTCACCACTTTACTTTTGAATGCTTCTCAATGCTTCAACATAACAATTATAAAGCCAATACTTCCCTTTTCCGAATAAAGCATTGACATATATGTTTTCAAACATTCTGCATGCTTCCTGCGAAACGGAATTCAGTTAATGCTTCCTAATACTTCCAGAAGGACTCATTGAGATATCCTCAATAATACTAAATCTCCGAAATTGGGAACGCTTCCTAATGCTTCTGAAAGTATTTCTGTGAGACTTTTTTAACATTCCCAATCCAGAAACTTGTGAATGTTTCTTAATGCTCCTGAAAGGATTTCTGTGAGACGTTCACAATCTTTCTCGTTCCGGAAACCTGGGAATGATTCCCTAATTCTTCCAGAAGTGTTTCTGTGAGACATTTTCAATCATTCGCAATCCAGAAAATTTTGAATGCTATCATTGTAATAATTTCACTTAGTGGTCGTATCGTATAAGATCGAATGAATTCAATTCTGGTACAGTAGTCCTTCCCCTATTTTAACTCCTCTTATTTTAACGGCGTCCCTTATTTTAACTTCTTTCCATCCGTTATTTTAACTTTTTTCCCTCGTGAGTTCCTCCACCATTCGTCATGCGCTTGTAGTAGCAGTCCACATTCAAAAGAGTGCGGATTGCTGTTTGCGCCTGCGCTTACAGGTGAAGAAGGACGCCGCTATATGTCTTCTCTCTGTTTATATTCTCTCACGCTGCCAGTCGTGGGGATGAGGAGAAGCGTTAAATTTAAGGAAGAAGCCGCCATCTTCCTTGACTCGAATGGTTAAAATATGAGGACCACTCATACTACACACTACAGGTCGTATAAAATAGTATAAATTCGAATAATCAATACGCCACTAGAAAGAAATAGAATGCAAAATATCGATTCCGTATATTTTTTCGTTTATTGAGACGTCAATATGTTATAACGCGTTTAATGCATCGTTTACCGATCTACCGTTTTATTGGTAATGGTGGATTCTAGGAAACGCCGAACGATACGTCGATTCCTAATAGAAACGTCTCGTTTGTGGAATTCCATGTACCTGAAAATGGTTAAATAGAAAATAAAGAAATGTAAGAGTGAGAAATGTTATAGTAACCTTTATTCAACGGAATTTGTAACAGAATGTGGAGGTGGAACGTGAAACGTCGACACGGTTTCGCAGTCGTATCGTTTTAATCTCGGAACTGAGCCGGTGGCCGCATTACGTTTAATATAACCTTTCATTTCTTTCATTTGTTCACTAGAAACTTTGTCTAATGCGTGTAATGTATATAATTCGAAAAAAAGACTCGTCCGACATTCACTATTGGTCGGTTCAATTCCGAGATACGAGTTCGCAGCTGGTTCGACCTTAAAATTTAAGTACAATATTTACCTCGCGAAGTGTAGGTGGCGTTGTCACGCGTGAAGCGATCGTTTCCTCAGCGCGTTTTTCCTTACCATCGATCGATCCTCAGATCGATGATGTAACTTATGGCATCGGGCACATTAACTTCCTTCGCTGTTGTTTCTTATGTGTTTATTATGTTGTTTTGTATGTTTCCACTTAATAGAACGGTTAGTACGTTACGTTAAATGCGGTTTACGTTCCGGAAGAGTTTGCCGACGAACGGCGGCTGGTCCCTCCCGGAAGGTCCACCCTTCTCTCGTTATGTGTCGTCGTTCCTTACTTCTAGATCGCTGTTATTGCTACTTATATTATTCGATCTCGCACTTATGTATACGTCTATACGGGAACACACCAATCGAATCGAAGACTGCATCCGATATCGAAACGTGAGGATTCCTTAGCAACTATAATACACCGAAGCTTCGCATTTAAAAATGATCGACAATTAAATTTATCAATCGACAACTCCATTCGAATTTTACTTAGTCGTTTTTTTCCTTTTTCTTGCTCGTTGAGATAGTCGCTAACATTGCTTCGTTGCTGACGAAAGAAATCGAAGCATTTTCCGTCGGTCGATACTGAACGCGTCTCCGGTCGAGCCTAGAGAGACTCTTGTATGTGCGTACGATATATGCATATAATATTATATACAATTCTATGTATACCTTCTCATGAACGTTGTACGCTTATATTACACATAAAATCATTATTAATAATAATCCATGTACACAGTTTCTTTTTTTAAATCCCTTAGTCATAATGGTGACGATAGTCGCGATTCGTAATCGAGTAATAAGTCGGAGGGACAGGGGGCGAGTTCGCCGGCCGAGTTCGACCGTGGTTTGTGCATTGCGCGCGTCGACGTCATTAAAAAAATCGATCGTCGTTGGCCGACAAGCTCCCTCTATGTACGCCCGGCGAAATAAATCTAATATACAAAAACATTCTCTCTTCTATACAATTGCACAGATATTTACATAAACGGTAATGACGAGTCCTACACGACGTACGATGCCACTGAACCACTGGACGATTCCCTCTCTCGTTCGGTTTGGCACAATTTTTTTCATTCTTGGCACTTTTCCTTTCTTCCTTGCTCCGAAAAATAAGCTGCGAAACCGTTCTGGCGAAGAAACGATTACCGATTTGTACAAACCTCGGTCACGACGGAAACTTTAATCTGAAATTCCGCGAACTGATCACGATTTCACGTGCGTTCGAATTTTTTAAAAATTAAAAAAATCGGAAAAACCTGTGAAAAAGGTTCAGTTCCAACCGTCGCTGGCGAAAGGATCGTTTCAAATGTCGATTAACAAGTTATAAAACGGTATAAATCTTCATCAACATCATTGATATCTCAGACGAAAACAAAACATTTAATGGGACATAGAAAAATATAAAAAACCAATCGTAGAAGAATTTACGCTATCATATTTTTTACGTTTTGTTACGTTTTTTTACTATAATGAACGAAAATATGTAATCCAAATACAAAGTGTAAGAAAACGAATTTAAATAATAAAACTCACCTCGTGTTGGATGGCTAAAGTTTTTAGGTTATGTACTCGTAGAAATTAAGCTACAAAATGTAACGTTAACGTTATTTAAATGCCCTTTTTACATTTAAATTGACATTGTAAAAAATAGAAACAAAACGTAAAAAAATGATCTCCTTATTATTTCGATCTGTGATTTTTCTTTACGAATAAAATAGTTTACAATGATTAAAATACATCGATGAAAATTAATCGAAACGTCCATGACAACAAATCCACTCGCAATTTCTTATTGCGCGCCGAGGGAGGGAAGCGATGCGTTCGAGGGTCCCGAGAATGGGCATGATTCGACATTAAAAAGAAAAATATATAACTAAAAACTCAACAAGTGATTTCCCTACTAAAAATGGAGAGTACTGTACGTGCAAATGTCTAAATTTACGCATACACGACGCTTAATTGGCAAATTAGGCGTGGATTTAAATATTTTAAACGTACGGTACTCTCCGATTTTTATCAGAGTTGCAACCGACACGTTAGTCTCGATCACTAAAATAACAGCGATAGATTTCCGATTTAAATTACAAAACCATCGAATTTTTTAGGTTAGGTAACACCGACTTGGCCCATCCCCGCTCGAGCGCAATTGGCGTGCTACGACTATTGCGGTAACGAGTCTACGCGATTTCTCTGCTTTTCTAAACAACCACGAGTTAGCCTATGGCGAACGATTAGTAACTTTTTTTTATCGATTTGCGGCTTTACTCTTATGTGACTTGCGGGGGAGTAGCCTCTGCATAGTAGCTCTCGTACTTATCGTACGAAGTCGTTCTGTTGTGTACAAAAAGTCCCATTCGTATGAAAAGTGTTCGTACGTATTCCACTTGCTCTCCGGCATTGGAATTCTCAGTCGTGACTGGGCTAACCTAACCTAACGTTTACGCGGCGAAGAACCTTTCGGGCAAAAGTCATTCGCGTCAAATTCTTCCGATCGGACTTGGGACGAAATCGACCGTTCCTTGAAGGATAGCCGATTGCGAATGTATCATAATAAAAGGTGTTATTTATGGACGACTGCGAATTTCAATTCCCTTAAACGCGTTTTCGGTCAAAAAAATACAAGGTTATGTTTCTTAGAGGGCGCGCGCGTCGTTTACTGCACCCACGAACTCGGCACCCACTGCGGCTCCCTCTCCAGGGAGTTGATTTCGGTGAGGAGCTGATTGTACGCGCGATCCGTCTCGTTGTTAATAATGATCATGTCGAAGAGATGTCCGTACTTGTCTTCCATCTCCCGAGCTTTCTCGATTATGTCTTTGAGCTCTTCCTCTTTAAAGCTCTCGTTGCTCTTCATACGCTTTTGCCGCAATTTCTCCAAGCTCGGTGGCGCGACGAACACGACATAAGGCTTGAGGTCCGAGTTCCGGAGAATCTTGAGGCTTTGGGGGTGGAGATTTAGTACGCAGATCTTCCCTGAGTTCACGACGGTGCGGATTGCTTCGATTGAAGTCCCGTAATACGCCTTCTCGTACTCGCCGTGTTCTACGAATCGCCTGCACAGAATATCCGATTCGAACTGAGAACGAGATATGAAGTGGTAGTCCTGTCCGTCCACCTCGGAGTCTTTTCTCGATCGACTCGTATCTGGAAAAAGATTTTTGTTATGAATAATAAGTCCTTTTTTATGAGATATACGGAGTGGGATAAGAAAATAAAAATGTCAAAATAACTTTTGGGGATTGCATTTGGTCAACGATTTTCTACAAAAGTTTAGATTTGACATTGACCATGAACTTGACAATATAAGCTTCATCGCAATGTAATCGTGGTGTTATTTCTGTATAGCCATGATCGCGGTCGATATCAAGGTTATATTAGGAAATAAAATGTTTGGTCTGTCAAAATTAACGGTGTGAGTCTGGGATCCTACATGATCAAATTTATAGTCAAACGTCAAATTTGCCGGTAAAAATTACGGCTTCCCAATTGAAAATTAATTTGATCTTGTTTCGACATTTTCGAAGTGCTTCATACTCATTTATATATAATGAGGTATGTGTGAAAAAATTCATCCCTATACCCTACATACATTTACAAAAAGTGTCGAACTGGTTTCGGGAATCCACGCAAAAAAAATTGTAAATCATGTAAACTCCACGTAGAAAATCCACAAAAATTCTCGTGAACAATCTACACAGAAATCGACGTGAAATCCATGTAGAAAATCTACGTGAAATCCACGCAGAATTCATGTAGAAAATTCCTATAAATCCACGTAGAAAATCTACATAAATTTTCGTGGAACATCCACCCAAATGATCGTGGAAGATCCACACAAATTCTCGTAGAAAATCCACATTAATTCTTGTAGAAAATCTACACAAATCTACGTAGAATTCACATGGGAAATTTACACAAAAATCCACATGGAATCCACGTAGAAAATTCACACAAATCCGCGTAGAATATCCACACAGATTTTCGTGGAGAATCCACCAAAATTCTAGTGAAAAATCCACATAAATTTTTGTAGAAATCTACATAGAATTCACATGAGAAATTTATACAACAATCCACTTTGAACGCACGTATGAAATCTACGTGATTTCCACACCGAATCCTGGTAGCTCATTGAAACAAACACACGTAGAAAATCCACTAAAAATTTTGTGTAAAATCTATCCAAATAATCGTGGAAAATATTCCAAATTCTCGTGGAAAATCCAAGTAGAAAATCCGCCCAAATTCTAGTGGAAAATCCACATAAATTTTTGTAGAAATCTACGTAGAATTCACATGAGAAATTTATACAACAATCCACTTTGAATGCACGTATGAAATCTTTGTGAAATTCACACAGAATCCAGGTAGCCCATTAACACAAACTCACGTAGAAAATCCACTAAAATTTTGGTGTAAAATCTATCCAAATAATCGTGGCAAATGTTTCAAATTCTCGTGGAAAATCCACGTAGAAAATCCGCCCAAATTCTAGTGGAAAATCCACATAAATTCTGGTAGAATATCCATATAAATCTTCGTGGAAAATCGGCTTAAATTTTCCTGGAAAATCCGCACAAATTCTTGTAGAAAATCCGTACAAATTCTCGTAGAAAATCCACATTAATTCTCGTAGAAAATCTACACAAAACTACGTACAATTCACATGGGAAATTTACACAAAAATTCACGTAGAATCGACGTATAAAATCTACATGAAATCCACGTAGAAAATTCATACAATTACGCGTAGAATATTCACACAGATTTTCGTGCAGAATGCACCCAAAAGTCGACATAAATTTTTGTAGAAATCTACGTAGAATTCACATGATAAATCTGTACAAAAATTTACGTTGAATACACGTATGAAATCTACGAAGCATCCAGTTAGAAAAAGCCACGTAGAAAATCTACACAAATTCTAGTGAAAAATCCACATAAATTCTTGTAGAACATCCACATAAATTTACGTAGAAAATATATGCAAAAATTCACGTGTAACCCACGTATAAAACCGTCACGACCGTCAATTGTTTTGTCAGATTCGTCATCAGGAGGAAAAAATACGTATTTTCATCCGATTTGAATACTTGGTATGCTCACTCAAAAATAAAAAGAGGGAAAATTTGTAAAATGGAGGGAATAAAACTTACGAGGAATAGCAGCAGCGAATTTTTCACTATCGTGCATCAGTCGCTGCCGCAGTTCGTGCCTGCCAATGTTTGGAGGACCGATGAGGACTATAGGCCTTTTGTGGTTCGCTCTAGGATAGTATAAGGCCACTTCTTCATACGTTAACACCTCCTCACTATCGTAATCTGTGGGAAAAGAAATTAATTAATTTACCATTATTTTAAGAAAACTATCACATAGTAAGTGTACATAATAAATGTTTCGTTTAGCCTCTGATCTGTGTTTATAAACGGTTTTGTATGTAAATAAAATAAATCTCTTTAAATATTTTTGAAGAAAGAAATTTTCATGTTTACTGAAAATCGCACAGGCATTGATCGATTACATAAAGAAAAAACATAATATATGGAAACAATTTATACAGGTAAAACGATTTGTAGAAAATAGTTAATTTCACATAAGTTCAAGGAATACGACTTTTTAAAACTTCGTTTCAAGGACAATTTTGTACTCATGTTTGGCTGACAAAGAAATAATAGACCCTGAAATTATTTGAATTTAACAGACAAAATTCTTCGAGTACATAACCTCAAAATGATATTTACCATCGATAGAGGTGGTGGCATACAGCGGGTAACCGTCTTCGTTATAAGTCGAACCGAATTTGCCTCTCTTTTTCTTCTTTGGATTCTTTCTTGCGCACAGCAAAGTATTCGACTTTTTCGAACCCCGAACAGTCGTTTTGTCTCCGGCTATTGTCTGTTTCATTGATTCACGTCTAAAATAATAGTTACATTTATTTTCATTTAGTTATTACTTATGTTTACACATTTTTAAAAATGTCCAACATATTACAGCCAATAAAGAATATATAAATAAGCGCAAAATCGAAGCATTACTGTAATATTGAACGTTTTACTATCAAATTAATGTTCGCGAACGAATTTCTTTTTTTGCCGACTTACTGATGCTGAAAGGCTCTGCTAGGAATCAAGCCCGCGAGTGCCTGATCCTCTTCGCCTTCCCGATAAGCCTGCCACCAATTTGGATCTTCCTGAGAAATAACGTGGAGGATGTCGCCCTTCTGGAAGCTCACGCCGAGCTCGCGGCACGGAATATACGGGTCCTCCTCCGGGTCGTAATCGAAGTGAGCTCTTACGTGGTGAATCTGTTGACGAATAAAATAAATCTTTCAATTTTATCGAAATGACAAGCTTTATAAAATTAATAAAAGATAATAAGTCGTTATTTTTGCTAAACAAAGTTCTGAACTGCAAGAAAAAGTAAACAATATTCAAAAACACAAAGGAAATTGGAATTAAGTTAATTTTATAATATCAAATTTTTCAGTTTGTACACGTGCCAAGAGATGGCGCCTGCGCAATTTCTACTACGTTGTTTCTCATAAGCAAATTCCTTAAATGTACTATGTATGGTCCAGTTTTTAAAATAATCATACATGTTATAATATTTGGCATTTTTTAATACAAGCAATGTTTATTTACCATTTGAGCCTCTTCTCTACGATTCGCTGTGTTATTTCGATGATTCGTTGGCGCTGGGAGGATAAGGAAGGTCAAACTTCCCTGCATTCCAGCGAGGATATCGCAAACATCGTTTACACTCTTTCCTCGCATTTCTACACCGTTCACTTCGAGAACTTCGTCGCCTTCGTGCAGAAGTCCAGATTTGTCGGCAGCACCACCTCGAACGACGCGGCCTTTGAATCAAATTAAAACTTGGTAAGATTTTTTCCAAAATATTTCAATTGTAAGATTGTACAAATATATGGGTGAGAAGAAAGTCCATTTGCTAACCTAAAAATACATTTATCTCCCTCACGTGAATAATATCTGTCTACTATTATAAAATTTAGTTTACATCTTTCAAGTAGATGGCTCTGTATACTTATTTAAAACCTGTAACTGCAACGTCATAGGCGAGTGACGTCATTTTAAAAGGACAGATCAAATATAGCAGAGTCAGAATGACAAATTAAAACAGAGTAAACCGAAATTCTACGATACAAACAGAATTACATATACGAACATAAAACTGCCCCCAATTTGGAATTAATTTATAATAAAAATTGTTGATGAATTTTAGAACAGTATTTCAATGAAAACGTAACGAATATTGAATAATAGATTAGCAAGAATTTCCGCATTAATGGTGTCGACTCTCTCTCTGCTAATTTTCTCCTCATTTACACTTCGTCTGTGGTACACCTAATAAAAATAGGTTACTTCTGTCACGGACAGAAAGTTCCATTTCTCATTTAATGGATCTTTGAATTCGTTAACACCAGGATTTTTTCACAAAGATTTACCTCACGGTATAACTGACATGAAAATTAGCAGTTGCTAACTACGGACAAGTTCATTACCAACATATTTCTTCAACAGTTTGTTTAAATAATATACACGTTGTTTTTGTGATATTGGAGGTACAATTTAACTTATTTTATTTAATGTTCACCTACCTATTATTACAGCGTCGCCTTCGTTTCTTACAGTAGCACCTAGTGGTTCGTTCGTTTTTTCTATCCTTATAATTTTGATGTTATCCGCGATTTTGGAATTCCGCGAGCTTGTCGACGGACTGGGTGGCGCCCCTGGAGAGGATGCACTTGGTTTGTAATCCATGCCCTCGACATTCCCAATTATGTTGTCGTGAGCATAGAGGAGACCTTCCATGTCGTAGCTGGTCAGCAAACCCGAGAGCTCTTCAGCAGCGGCTATGGTCTCCTCGTTTCCGATCGTCGCCGGCGACGTTGACTGCCATTTATCCAAAACGTCCATGCACTGTTCAAAAATATTATTATCAATGTTACAAAAGAAAAAAACCTAAAACTAAGTGTATACAAAATAAAATTGAGTCTAAACAAATAAAAAATAAAAAATATCTTTACGGATGAACTAAATCACGGACTTACATCCCAACTATCATCATGTGGTAGGTCATGTGTTTTGTGATGAATTGTCATGTGACTTGTCAATTGATATATCACACGACAATTTTTTTTTTATTATGTGTTCTGTTCCAAAATATGTCAAATAATAAATCTAATTACACTTTTCTTGAAACATAATCAGACAATAAATATCGATTTATTAGGTGTTCCACGTGACAGCCATGTGATATATTATGTCACCTGTCATTGTTCATTTTCTTTACAACATTATCAGACAACCAATTCCATTGTCAGGTCTAGCGATTTATTATGTGTGTTATATGATATACCACGTGACGTGTATTCGATAATGAATATCGACATTGTAAGTGATGGCATGTGATGTCATGTGACATATGATATACGATCTGACATATAAACTGAATTTTGCAAATTGTTTTATTGAAGCTCACAATCACATTTCTCGGTAACAACAGACGGATACACATGATATGTTACGTGATATATCACATGACATACCACATATTATATCACATGATTTCTTGTATATCGCATAAAATGTCACTTGCTTGAACGTCTGATTTCATATCTGTCATATGTCACATGACACATCATATAACAGGTCATATTATATATCACGTAGCATGTGAGATTTTATGCCACATGATCTGTCACATAGTATTTTGTATGACATGTCACATTTTATATCGCATGAAGTTTCGCTTGATTTATCTCACGACGTAACATCTGACAGAATATCTCTCATGTCAGATAACTCGTGATATATCACGTAGCATGTCACATTCTATGCCACATGCTCTGTCACATAATACATCGTATGACATGTCATATTTTGTATCACATGAAATGTCGCTTGATTTATCTCATGATGTAACGTCTGACGGTATATCTTTCATGTCAGATGACTCGTCATATATCGCGTAGTATGTCACATGTTATGACAAATGATCTGTCACATTGTGTGTCATATGACATGCCGCATTTTAAATCGCATCAAATATCCCATGACATAATTTTTGACGTCATATCTATCATGTCATATGACACATCATATATCACGTAATATATCACATGATCATTTGGCATGTCAGATTTTATGTCACATCATGTGTCACATACTATATCGTATGACATGTCATATTTTATATCGCTTGAAATGTCACTTGATTTCTCTCCTGATATAACATCTGACGGTATATCTTTCATGTCACATAACTCATCATATATCACGTAGTACGTCACGTGTTATGCCACATGCTCTGTCACAGAATATATCGTATGACATATCACACGTTATATCGCATGAGATGTCACTTGATTTCTCTCATGGCATAATTTTTGACGTCATATCTCTGATGTCATATGACACGTCATACATCACGTGATATATCACTTGGCATATCATGTAATATGTCACATGATCATTTTCAGTAGGTAACGATGAAATTCTGGGTATCGAAATCATTTTTAATTAATAAGGAGATTTAAAATTTGCCAACTCACGTCTCGTACTAAAGTAGTAGCGTCATCGGTAACGGGTTTGAGAGGTTTTGCCGTACGCAACTTCTCTGTGAGGAGGTGCTGCGTCGCAATGGCGCGGGCGACGCGACGTTGCACGAGGAGTGTCCGTACCGCCTCGAGCTCGCCTTCGATCCCAGGTCCGGAAATGCCCATGACGCCGGAAAGGTTCTTCAATTGCAGCTGCAGCCTCTCGAGGATCGCGACGACCTCCCCATATGCTGTAATATTTACATGGTGACATTACATAACGTGGATTTTAAAATGTTTAACAGCAATGACTAGGGTAACGGTTTCATGTATAAAATCAATAAATAAATATTATATCTGATTTGCAAATCCTTCCCATATTTAAATAAAATTAGAGTTCGGGTTTGGTGGGAACTGATGTAAGAATACCGGCGGTATGGTGAGCACGATTTACCTTAAGGCTGATTTTCAATTCGATCATATTAGATTTTTTATTAATAAATAATGTGCTGTTGCATTTAATAATACTAAAGGCTATTTATAAAACCTGAACACATTTAAATGAATGGATATTTTAGTTTTAATATCGACAGCTTTAAAACTGCTGCCGGCAACGAAGCGTAATGTATGTGATTTTCCTTAAGGCCGATGTTCAAAACGAGCGTCAAATTACTTGAAACACGAGTTCGTTGGAAGTATTGACATGTTTAGATTATTAGTTTATTCTTGTATATTATATTGATAGATAATTTGCTCTCGTCTTTATAGTAACAAACGATATTTCTTAAGGCGGATTTTCAATTATGTGTCATATAATCACTATCGTTATATCGTATTCGAAGAAATTAATTACTGAAAATTCGCGAACATATTTAATCAAATGGAAATATTACATTTCTTTAACAACCGTGTTTATTTATAATCGTATATTTACTATAAGCGCTGAGTTTATTTTACATTACTTGATATAGTACAAAATATTTATAATGACTATAATTAAGAGTTTCTCAAAAACTTAATTTTCCACTGCGAATATATCACTCGAAAAAATATAGTTAAAAATCTGATTAATAATAAAAACGAATTGAATTCTACATAATTGTAATTATAGTAGACAAATAGCCCTTGGGAAGAGTAGTTCTTCTTTCTGCCGTTAGATGTGACCGGAACAATTGAAACTTTCCTTGGTGCTCGCTGCGTGAACAATAGACACAATAACATTCATTGTGACTTAATATAACTAATAAGGCGTCATCCGCGTCGCTATTATACAAAACGGAAGTCCATCACTGTCGCGGGATAGAAAGGAGAGTTTCGAGTGCCACCGTCGCGCCTAGCGTCAGAAAGATGAACTAAGGCAATTCATCTACCGGAGTTGCCATTAATTATTGATAGCTACATCAGTTGTCTAACCTCAAAATAAAAAATGAGTGGCATTAGGCATTTCCAAAATATGTAATGGTTAAAAATTTGATACGCGACGATAAAAGTAAAAGACGAATTTTTGTGAAATTTAATGATTTCAGAAAATGTTTTGTGGAACGATCGCTGTGACGGATGATTTTGACTTGAAAAAAAGGATAAATACGAAACTACTGATTTGTTGCTCTGTCAGCATTCTTTGATGCTGTAGCTGGAGGCCTAATGGGGTAAGTTTGCAATGTAATCTGCTTACTAAGCGGTTTGGGAGGCTCTTCAATTTCCGGTGGGATAGTTGGCGTTCTCGAAGCGTTGCTGGTCAACTCGTCCTGGGCATAGGCTGGATTTTCTTGCCCCGCGAGTACCGTCGCGTGGCTTTCCAGGGCCTGCAACTTGGACGAATCTCGAATCGATCGTTTGCGAACATCCTGCCTTTCCTCCTCTTTTTGCTTCTCTTCGTCTTTCCTTTTTCGCAATTGTTCCTGAAATTTCAAAAAATGAATCAATTTTTCAAAAAATAATGTAAATTTTTTGATTCGTAACAAAATTATCAACTACCATTGTTAAGTTCAGAATCAGAAAGTTTTGTTATTTTTCAAAATGTACTTGTTCAATAAATAACAATATAAAATTTTGAAAAGTGCAAAGATCGACATAACGAGAGCGAATGCCACCGGATAATCCGCGTCGACATTCCCTCCATCTGGCTGATGATAATAGGCCCTGATAATCGCAAAATGGTACGAAATCCGACTCTCGTTGAGGGGAAAAATGTGAAAAGAAGGGGAAAGGATAAGAATGCATTGAAGAGTCGTGAATTTGAATTTATGTAACCGCAGCCTAAGGCAGAAATACTTGGACGAAGCCCCAAGTTTATCTCCTACTTGCATAAGGCTTCGTCTAATGTCGCCCCTTGTTATTTCCTCCACCGCCCCTTATACTCGGGTGTGCTCGCAGGTGGAAAAGGGAAAACCGTATGGGAATTAAGGTCACCGAGACGGGCTGGGAAAAATACCGAAGAACCCGGCGCCTGTTTACAACCTGCTCCTGAAATTTTGACAAATTGATGCGATAACGTACGGGACCATTAGACAAGTAAAACCTTTTTTTTGGCTTTTAATTGTACGTTAATTTTGAGGGTTCTCAGAAGACTTTTTTAGGAGATCATATTCTAAAGTGTGTGCTGTAAAAGTTAAGTGTTTTTTTTATCGCGGTCTCAAAATTGTTTATGTGGATGAGAAACGTTTTTGAATTGTGGTTTAAGGAGTCTTTGAGACTTTCATGACTGAATCTTTAAGAAATAGTAAACAAAAATTTTTGTTTCTAATTGTGTGCATTTATTTTGAACTAAGAAAATTGTATCAAATATTCTTCAAATAAAAGTGTAAACTTAACCTTCTATGTGAACCATTCGTTTACTGAAACTACTAATGAAATAATTATACGTCTGTCACTTAGTAGTTAGTAAAATAAAGTGTACACCTGTTGGTGCATGGGAAACATTTCTTTCCACTGTCCCTCGTTTCAAAAGTTTTTTTAGCAATATTTTTTGTTTAAAGACATACAAATCACCGGAAAATGGCTACGCTAGTTTTATTGTTGTTACTTTGTAAGTTGATTTCAAACTTAATTCAAAGGGGTTTTGAAAGTTTATAAATATAATATGTTGAACCCAGAATTACAATCATTCTATCACTAAAACAAATAAGTCTCCCACATTTAAGATTTTAATAGTGGAATAAAACAATTTTAGCAACTTTTTAGGTTTTAAAAATAGTGAAATGATGCTAAAATCTAATTACAATCCAGATTTCATACTTGAACTAGATTGAGTTGAACCAACATCGGAAGATAATATTATGTTAACTTACTAGAAAAATGGCCTTTAATCAATAAACTTCAATAATTGTGTTGAGAAAATGCTTCAAGAGACTCTATAAATATTTTCAGATTGGAACGGTTGCATTTTGCACTAACAATTGTAAGTATTGTTCAGATTCATATGCGTCCATCGAACCCTCATAGTTAATATTTCGATGAATTCTTACTATCGTTACAAGATTAGTAGGTTTTGATCATGAATATGTATATAATTTGGTATGTTTCTTTATATCAACAGTATACTAAAGATGTTTCAACATGAAAAACTATTTTTGTGCTTAGAACATCCGTTTTGGAAACATATTACTCAAGCCAATCAACAAAATTCTGTAATTTTTGTGGTTTAGTAATATAGGAATGTACTAGAAATTCAATTAGTGATCATATCATTTTTATTCAGGTTACAAGTCTAATCAACACAAAACAAACTCAACATTTGATTAAATTAACAAATAGTATAAATAATATAAAAAATAAAATAATCAAACAATACACTTCAACAAGAATAAATGTCATTACCTAGCCTAACCCAACCTAACTTAACCTAACCTATTTTAACCTAACCTAACCTAACTAAACCTAACCTATTTTAACCTAACCTAACCTAACCTAACCTTACCTAACCGAAATAGTAATTTCACGGAATATCTCCGTGGACAAGCGCAAAATATTCATTAAATTCTATTATTGAAAATTATTAAATATTTATGTTACGATTAATTTTATCACACTTGTTATTCAAAATACATTAAAAATAATGTTGAATGTTGAAATTGCAAATGTCAATATTTCATAATGTTGATTAGACCTGTTACCTTTATTTATTCGAAATAAAAAAAACATAATGATTTAACAAATTAAATAATTATTAATAATTGAAATGGTGCATAAAAACGTAATTTTGTAAATTTTGTTTACTTTACATTTCAAGGTTACGTAAATTTTTTATATTTTAAAGCATATGATTTATGTAATAAGCAAACTTGATTGACTATCTTTCGTGGCTTTGACTGTTTTACAATATTAGCCGGTTTAATAATTACGTTTGATGACTCAACTACATGTGGAATATAGCAGTTTTGACCTTCTGCCTGTCCGTCAAACCGTCCAACCTTCCAGTATTCAAATTTTCATTGTATTCTTTAATATAGAAAGTGTAATCTAATATTAATGATTCATATTTTATTTCAGACAATTCTGATTTATTCTTCGTGCAATCCCTCATTAATATAATGGTATAAATAGCCTTGTAAGTGGAACTACATCCAGAAAAATACATTAAAAATATTTAGACAGTCATAGTCTGAAGTAAATGTATATGCTTGGAAATAAAAAATAGGTTTTTTCTGAGATTAGTCAGCATTGGCTAAAAGGTAGAAACGTTTGCTGAATTTCAAAGAATTTTTTCTTAATAAAGTTATATTATGTTTTAGATGCAAAAAGCGTATATAAAAATTTAAAGTTATACAACGAATAAACCCGATGGCCACAAAATGTTTCTTTTACACATGTGTCGAAGCTGGATAATGTAGTAATATACATTATAGAAATTTTATGAATTAAAATATTTGGTATGTGTTACTGATACGAATAAGAGCAAGTATCACTGAAATGAGCAAACTGTAAATGAAATAATGTTATAAAGTAATAAATAAGGCATTTAGAAGCCTTGTATAATTGAATGTGTACTTTATTAAAAATGTAAAAGTTGCAAAATCATTTTTACTAAACGAAAACAAGTTTGTGTCGTTTCTAACACTTAAAATGATAATTTGAAGACATTAATTGCAAATACCTTAAGGTTATTGTTAAGTAACAATAGACCTTTCTCAAAGTTGAATTGATCTTCATGGGAAATATGCCGAAAATGTAATTTTTCTAAGAGATAAGCATCATTTTTCTCTATCTTTTCTCTATTTCAATTTACCCAATTTTCGCACTAAATATAAATGATTTCTCGTCAATATTTTCAGTTCAGGTGTTTTGTCGAATATTATAATACATACAGGGTATCCACAACTCGAGGACCGTATTGCAGGTACGTATTCTATATGAAATTTCAAGCAAAAAAGTAATTTACCACAATTGGATTCGATGCCTACAATTTGATTAGCGCGCCATTGTTTAGAGAAAAAATCACACGTTTTGCGATAACTTATCTTTTTTTTTTAAGTTATCTAAACAAAATTAGGCCCATTTTAAAGTCACCTTCGAGCTCTGCAATTCATCTGCGAGGCTCTTTGCTCTAAAAAGAATATTTATTTAAAAATATTTTATTACTTCTTTAGCTATAGTCATAAAAATGGTAAAACATGAAAATTTTTGCGGTTCGATAAATAGCTAATGTAATAACACTGTAAGATAGTAGCAGCCCTTGAAAAATTAAACAATTTCACCCCTAATACGAGGCGATTCGAAAAAATTAAGCCCAAAAGGAGACTCTGAAATTCCCGGAATTTACAAAAAAAGCGTTTTACGAATATCAAACCGATTTCCGCCAATTTCGTGAAATTAAAAATCATCTTTTGGGGGTAATTTCCATCGAATCTCATTGGATTAGGAGTTAAATTATTGGTTTTTCAAAAGCTACTTTCTTGTAGTGGTATATCATTAACTATTTATCGAAATGAGATAAACTTGAAAAACCGCAAAAAATTGCATTTTTTATTCTTTTTATGACTATAGAAAGAGAAATATTTATTTTAGATTAAAGTGCCTCCGAAATGAATTGTAGAGCTTGAAAGTGACTTTAAAATGAGCCTAATTTTCTTAAGAAAACATAAAAAAAAGACAAGTTATTGCAAAAAGAGATTTTTTTTCTAATGTTCAATGGCGCGACGATTACATTGTTGGCATCAGATCCAATTTTGGTAGAAATTTGCTTGACTTTTTGCTTGAAATTTCACATAAAAAAATTAATTACACAGGTTCGCTTCTGTATTAATGTAACTTTTGACTATTAAATTTTATTTTTAAGTATATTTAGAACCACAAATTACTCCTTTTAGAGTGAAACGTCGAAAAATGAAAAAACTTATTATTATTATTTTTAGTCCAAACTAGAATTAATTCTCATATTAATCAATAGAAATTACAATAGGGCTAGTAAAAATTCGAAAAATCCGCGTTCCAGAAATAATGGAGACATAGTTTATAAATTATTATTGAAATGGAAGTACCAAAATAATTTTTTTTTGTTTAATAGTATGAAAGTTACTGTGAAATATTAGTAAAAACCCAACCAGATTAAGTGGCATCAAGAAAAATAACTGACCAATTTTTATGTCCGATAATTGTTTCGAAAATTATAAGCGTTCAAAAACTATTTAATAAAATAATAAATAATTTATAGTCTGGCTTTACACTTGAGGATCAGTTTTATAGTTAAAAACCGGACGATTTCCAGTAATAACAATAGCCATCTCTGAGACAAGCTATTTATGGTAGAATTTTGTACTTAACATCTTCAGATAGTAACTGACACAATCAAAATTTAAGTCAGTATACAGTAGAGTCCCGGTATATTTGCTTCTCGCTATATTTACGTCCCAACATATTTGCGCAGTTCCGTCTCGTTATATTTGTCTGCCGCCGCTGTCTTTTTCCCCCACCTTACGCACTGGGTCCTCAGGAAGGGTCTGCTGTGACGTCAGCGACTGAGAAGAGTGGGAGAAGCAGCATGCCTCTTCTTTTGACAAATATAAGGAGACGGAAGGGGAAGGCGAGGAACAGAGCAGGCCAATATACCGGGACTCTACTGAACGTAGCTTCGAAGATTGTTAAAGACACCACATTTATGTTATTCGTACATAAATAGTACACTGTGTAACTAGGAAACAAAATATATGCTTGCCGATAATCCAGAGTTTGACGCCCTAGCAATGCGAGTGCATTTTCCCTTACGAAAGCGTGATATTTACTCCCGACATATGGAGCAAAAGAGCACTTTCTTTCCCTAGGGAGAAAATAAATATACCCGAGAACAATATAAATTTATGACACTCTGATTGCAAAATACTCCGACGAGAGTGAGTTTGACGCCGGAGGGAAGAGAGTATTTTGCTCCCTAGTTGCAAAATGTATTATTACTCCTAGGAAGGAAAAGTGCTATTTTACTCCCGTGATATAGGTAGCTGACAAGGATTTAAAAGAAAGAATGAACTCTTTGATCCAACTTATCAGGTTTCTGATGAAATGTGTAATGGTTACATTGTCTATTTCTAGTAGATGTTCTGCGTGCAAATTAACATTCACTTTGTCACAAGAAAGATCTGTTAAATATTGCCTAATATTCAGTAAGAAACACATAAAAAGGGTCTAAATCAGAGAGAAAATCTCTATTCTTTCAGCGATAATTATATGATATCAGGTTTTGATTTCATTTTAGAAATTTGCAGAAAATGTATAAGTGGATTCGTCACTTGGTGTGACAATTCATTATTGAAGGGACTAAAAGGAGTGAAAAAGACTCAATACGACAAGAACAGTTTTCACCCCAAGAAATCTGGACAGGATGAACGGACACGTAAATTTTAACTGATTGTCTAAAAAATGGTAATTTACGCCATCCACCGGCAGCACAAACGTTTGTTTTCAACAAGCCGTTACAACGTAAAACTTCAATTGACGTCCATACTTTACGGAAACTTTTTTCCTGCAGTATTTTTCTTATTTCCGCATTTCGCAAATTAATCGTTCGTATACCGAGATGCACGCGAGCAAATGTTCGAATATTCGAAGTGAGGGATTTTGCAAATGCGAGTGGAAAAACGAGTCGAAGTGCAAGTGGAAGCGGTTTGGTCGGGAAAATGAGAAAAGCCGGTACCTTTGCCGCTGCGCGCGGTTTTATAAGCGTAAAGTGTGTTTAACTTGGAAAGAACGACCCCCCTGCCCCTGCCCCCCCATCATTTCCGACTCGTCTTTTCGGCACGCCTTCTGAGTTTGATTGAAGTGTCTGCACTCTCTCGGTTTTAAACGAACCGAGGGCGCGTTTAATGTTTTGAGATCTCACGGTTCGACTCCGACTTTCCCTCTGGGGTGAAATGCGTTAAAAATGAGTCCATTATCTCGCAAATTAACTCTGCCTAGGTATTTTTGACAATGTTTTTTTTTCTACCAAAAAAAGTAATTGGTACATGCAAGAAAAGTATTTCAAAGAAACTTCGCGCCTATAGTTAACAATTATTCCGCTAGGGGGCAATTTTCTCGCAAGTGGTATAAGTTCCATTTAATTTTAGTATGGTACATGCGACATATCCTCAATATAATCATCGTATTTCAATATTTTAGAAAAAAAATTGTTTTGTAATGATACTACGACATGTGATTTTATAAGTTATGAAAAAAATGTTGGGTTTCAAAACTAGAAATCAGAAATTTTCCCGGAAGACTATTGCGGCAAAGAGGAGTTTTACACCTCGAAAATTTGATTAAACGAGCTCTTAATTTTTCAAGTTAATCTAATAAAATCCATAGCGAACGTTCGTGTCGATTCTTTTTCAATCCCCATTGTACTTAAATCGAAGAAGAAACCATGACCATTCGCCTGGAAAATCGCCCGAATTCCAGACGCAAGAATGAAAGCCTCCGTCGATTCCCGCAAAATATTTCACGGGCAATTTGAGCGAAATGGATTTTAAACCGACACCCAAAAGCGGAAGTGCACGAGGCTCGCTTTTAGGGCAACGCGCCTAACCCGATTCGCCCCTGGAATGCACTTAGTCGCCCCCGTCTACCCGGCGACTGTCGCACGTCGGACACTTTGATCGTCAAAGCTTTTCTCAAGGGTGCAAATTAATATGCTATCTCTGAATACTGCTCTGAATACGGAATACTAAAAAAATATCCCTTTTATAGACTTTAAACACCATTTGGATATTTGGATTTTTTATTTTCTACACTCTAAAGTTCTTAAAAAGGGAACTCACTGGATTACAGTAAAATTTCACTGTAAGGTAGAGTGTCAATTTGACCACTCTCGTTAATGTGAGATGCCACTTTACGATAAAGTAAATTTTCCTTTTGTAAGAAAATGTGCAGTGTCACTGTATAAACAATAATTTACCGACTACATTTGGACTTTTGTCCGTCTCTGCCCCTATCCATAACTCCAGGAAACCCCGAAAAGACTTCTTTAAGAGCTCTTTAAATATTTATAATCGGTAAAATTCCTGAATGTCTCATTTAAGAGTTCTTTAAGAGGTCTTAACTACTGCTCAGAAAGAGCTCTAAAATGTTAGTTAAGAAGACCTCTCTAAGACGTCTCAAATATGATGTCACTGGAAAGTGTTATTTTCCGGTGAGGAAAGTAATAAAAGAGTTCAGAATGATCTCCAAATGAGCTCTGTAATAACATCCTCCAATATAATGCTCCATAAAATCATATACCCGGTCTTGATGGTTTTCTGAGTTTGAAACCAATCCCACACAATAATCATAAAAATAGTTGACCTCGCAACAGATTGACTTCTCAATGTGCTCTGCAGGAGGTCATATACGTTACATTATGAGGTTTTTGGGAACTTGGTATTATTATAAATCTTTGTGAACGTAAGTTCATAAAAATCTGTACTAATACTTATTTTTTTGACTGTTAAGTAATCTCATAATGACATCAAGTTCCGAAAAACCTCACAATTTGCGTATTTTGACTCTTATAGAGCACATTGCGAACTATTTTTTTGTTTCCTATCAGATCTTTAGCTTATGTATGCTCATGCGGTAAAAAGACACCTTTAAAAGGTCATAAATACTGATCAAAATGAGCTCTTTATGTGATCTTTTAGAAGATTTGTGGGTCGATTTTAGGATCTCTACAAATCCTCTCGAATATGGGGTCTCATAAATGGCTCTTATGTAATACTTTTGGTACTCACAATAAAATAAATAAAGTTACTAAAAATTCCTAAGAATTGTTGTTCTTAATGAACCCTTTTTAAACTCAAATCTCCAAACTGAGAATCTCTTCAGGATTAATAGTTTATAAAGTCATAAGTAATATTTCTTTTAGGACTCCTTTTATGTAGATTAACATAATTAAGACTTCTTAAAGAGGTCTTTTTGGAGAAACGTTCGTAAAGAGTTCTTAAAGAACTCTTTAAGAGCACATACTGTTTGAAAATCCTTTCTGTTCCGATTTTTGCAAAATAATAATGGTAGATACAAAATGCAAAAGTGTTCGTACGCGACTATATAAAAAATGCATTATTCTGAAATTCTACCTGGAACTTCCGAATGGAGTAGTGCAGCTGCTCCTGCGTCGGTTCGGTCGCGATGGCAGCGTCGGATTCCTCGACATTGTTGTTCGGCGTCGTGCAGATTCGCAGATTGTCCTTAGGGGGCCGAGCAGGGGCTCTTTTCTGATCCCTGGGTGGAATTGCTGGTTTGACGCCATTGAGCCCGGTCTGGAAAATTCAGTTTTGATACGTTGCAATTAGTGGCTCGGACGACGTTGAACCTCGTTTTTGAACGATCATTTTTCATCAAATTTTGATTATTTCGGAATAAAATATTATTGAAAATATTTGTATGGTTCTCGAAATTACATATATATCACAAACGATGTCTAAATTTGAATTATCTTATTTTTTTTCCACTGAGATAAGTGTATAGAATCGCAATTCATATTGTAATATTTGCAAAGATTATTGTAAATTTTACAATGTATATAACGCGAATTTTAAGATGCACGTTGTACATATGTTATTATTCTTGTTGTCCAAGTAACGAATTAAAAATGAGTTCAGAATTAACTCCAAATGTGCTCTAAAAGGGATCAGATGAATAACTTTCTGGGTTTTCTGAGCTTGAGTTCATACAGATCTCATAATCATATCAAGTTCAGAAAAATTTCATCATGGGTCTTATTTGACCTCTTTTAGAGCTCATTGTGAGATCATTCTTAGCTATTTTTCGTTTGTGTGTATGGATTAAAAATATTATACATACTATTTTAGGATAAGTATGTATCCGTCAAAAATTATTTATATATAATCATATATAAGTGATGCAATGATACATAACCTCAATGGTACACAGTATTCTATTCACATATGCCTGGGATATTCCCTTTTCGAATATTTGGAATATTCTTAAGAAATGTTTCATCGATTTTTCTAAAACATTCAAATGTCCCAAATTTGTAACATCCCAGATAGCAGAATAAAAAATAGTTCAGAATGAGCTCATAATGTGTTCTATAAGAGGTCGAATGCATCAAATTATGAGGATTTTCTGAGCTTGAGGGCGTAATGATCTCATAATGTATCTCATACACGTTCAGAAACATCTCTTGTAGAACACATTATGAGATCATTCTGAACTATTTTTTTTCTGCTATATGTGGTTATACAAAACAGAGCCGGAATATTCCAAGAAACATTGCTGGAAGGGTACAGTATGAATATTTTAAACATTATTCGTGTCTTTTCAAATGTGCCCGATGTAATGTTTCATCAATGTTCATTGGAATGATTCGTGAATATTTTGTAGAATATTCCAAATGTTCCAATAAATATTACAGGATTGAGAAAGGAATAATTGTGTATTACTGGAAAAATCTGTATAACTATATATACATCGATCACTTTATATACAATTATATAGAATTTTATACGATGGAATATAATTATATATAATTGTATCATAATTTTACCTAAACTTATTTACATATGATACGTTAAAATCCACTTTTTGGCGAGTATTTCCATAAAAAATTATGTAGAAAAGTTACTTACAATCTAACAATCTAAGTATCCTATTCTTTTTTAATTTGTTAATTGAAATCCCAAACGGTGCCGAAATTCTTACATCGATTTTCATATAAACTGACCTAATATCTAAAAATTTAAGACAACAATAATGTCCGAAATACAAAAAAAAAACAACAAAATTCGATAACAGCTGCCATAATAACAATACCTTAATGATTAGACAATCAATATCATTTGATCAATATAATACGATTTTATTATATTCATTCATAGCCAGAATAAACTAAAGAAACATAACTCGAAGGTTTCAAATTAAATAGATTAATTAAAATTTATTTATCGATTTTATAGAAATTTAACACGTTTACAAAACTTAAGTGTTTCTATTTTATTAACCCTAGCTCAGGTTTTAAATATTAAAACTAGCAAATTTAACATTGCTGATGATAAAAAACTTGAAAAGCATCATGGTTTTTAGTACATTCTTAGATCAAAACTACTAATAACAAAGTGAAAAATGGGTTATCAATTCAATTAGTAATAATTTTTATTAAACATTCTACAAACTACTAAATTAAGAAAGTAAATATCTACTTTACAATTAGTAGAATTCTACTAATGAATTAGCAGTTTTGTACTATTTTCTATCAGTAAACTTATACTTGACCGCAACCCACTTTGCGATAAAAATAAGTTGTTTTTAATTAATTGAAGTTTAAAGAATGTACACTGGTTTTTAGGTGTGCGATTGCGACTTGAGTGTCTGGTTTACAAAATTAAAAATGCAGATATTTCTCACTAGGTAATTATACAATTTACAAATAAAAATAGTAAAAAATCTTGAAATACAAGAAAATTATTAAAAAAACACACACACAGATGTTGAATAATATTTTTTACGTTAGTTAAATGCAAAAAATGACAAAAATGAGTAAAAATACGCTACACTTTACATTATATATCAAAAAATATATTATTGCAGTATTTGACTATTTAAATTAAGATTTCAAGGACAGATCTAAATTAATGTCTAGAATTATTTTTGTACAGTATTTTTATTATATTTTACTTCATCTAGAATAGAGAAATTTATTAAAATAATAGGATACTTGAACAGGGTGCAAAAAGAAGAAGTCAAGCATACATTTTATTACTCAGGTATTTCCAAACTCTCGATTATAATTAAAAAAGGCGGATCCAAGATTGCGGACCAAAATAAGTTATTAGATCTTAATAGAACTGGGGCATGTCATTTCGCTGAGAATTTTCTAAATTTTTAATGGCAGATTCAAAATCAAGGTGGAAATGTACAAAGATCCATGTAAAAAATGAAATCCTTCGTCCAAGAAAGAAAATACTAGTTGCCACTGCAAGAGATTTGTTATTTGCAGATAGTAAGACTAAATATAGTGTCGATTTATCCTTCATATTGTTCTTAATATTTTTACAATAGATTATGTTACATTGTGAAGTTTTAACATAGATCATATTGACAAAACACAACAAAATTAAGTTAATAAATTTTCTTCCAACAATTTGAATTGAGAAATTATTATTTTAGTTCTGATGAGGGCCTAGTAATAAAGGTTAATTATATTTATTCAACGAGTAGAATTTTTCACTTAAGAAAATAAATTATGGATAAGAAGAAAGTTAATGTTTACCAGTAAGACTAAATAATTATGGAGATCAAAATAATTTCTTCGTTTTCTAGTTCAAATCTCTATAGATGGTTTCAACTATTTACCGTTGGTGATGAAAACTAAAAATCGTTCATTTGGCTAAAATTGGTTAGCAAACTCGGGTCTCGCATTTTGATTTTAAAAAATCTAATGTCGGATTCGTAATCGGAGACTTTTAGTAAATTTACAATATAATTACAGTATTCCGAAATTTAGTACAAAAATGATTATAAAACATAAATTTCTTCTCGTTTAACGAAAGCGTCGTACTAGTTTTGGTGTAGTTTAAATCCACGATAATAAATTACTGTTTACTATAAGAGATATGAAGTTAATGGCGAGTAGGTATTAAATTCTTTGAATGTAATTATTCGAATTCTATATGTCAAGTTTTAAGAATCCATCCATTGAAATTCGATGGCTATCACGTATCCTTCATTCAGATTTAATTCCCAATGTCAGGGACAGAATAAAATTAGAATTTATTGCCTGTTTCGCTTTCTGCATTTTTATAAGTAATCTTTTGACAATTTATTAAATAAACCAGAATCTCTTTCCATTTCAGTTATGGTAAATTTAATTTTCTGACCACATTAAATTTCTCCGGTACGTTAGATGTTATAAAACTGAGAAATTGAACATTTAAATTATTCAGTATATAAAAATTACATTTTTCGTGGAACATTATATATTTCAATCCGACATTTTGAATTTGTCATTTTGAATTTAGAAAATCTGATATGAAATCTGATGAAGTTCATTAAAATTTGAAGTATAACATGGATCGTTCACATTTAATTATCATACGGGTAACTTTAATCAATTATATTTAAATTTTTAAAATAAACTAGCAAGAAAATAAAGTTTAGAAAATGTTGCGTGAAAATGGATGTACTTACGAACTTTTTTAAGGAATTTTTTAAGGATTTGGACCATCTGTTTGTTAAAACTTTTAACGATTTTTATGACCAATTATACAAGTTTTCAATTTCTTCGCAATATAATTTGAATATCTTGTTTTTTTTTAATGCATACAATGGTCATAAAATGTTTTAATTTCTTATTTTTATACAAATATTTTCTTAAACTTAATTATTTTTTTGCTTATTGTTAGTGTCCGTTCTGACTTGTTTTAATTATTTAATTGCTGTACTTTCATCACAATAATGAATTTCTTATGATTTCTGGCAAACTATCTAAACATTATTTTTTACATTTCTCATTATATGTATTTGCACTTCTTTATCCGTTTATAAATTTTTATTATTTTTCTTTGTGTACATAAATACAAAGAATGTTTTTTCTTAAGTAAAAAACCGCCTCAGTAACATTTTTTCTAGTTTTATAATAAGAAACATAGATTTGGAAAAGTAAATAAATTGGGTGACGGGTCGAAAAACCGACAGCGATAAAGCCAATAGTCCAAAAAGCGACACATAAAAAATACATACATCGACAAGCGGACAGTCATTGTTACAAGAATCGGTTTTTTTACCTGTCGGCTTTTTAATTTGTTGGTTTTTCGACCTGCACCCAATAAATCCAAATCAAAACAGAAAATATACATAACATTTTTACACAAGATTTTCATTTTAGAAATGAAATCATTATTACAAATACCAAAAAATGACGTGAAGGACAAATACAATGTGGTGGGCAAAATGTGAAAAATTGCTCAATTTTAATGAAATTTGATTCTAGTGGCTATATTAGCGATCGCTGATTATTGCAATGCTGTCAAATTTTCACTTGAATTAAATGAAACAAAGGTTCTTAGAGGGTTCACAGGTGACTAATGATGAATTCGTTGTTAAATTTTTATTAAAATTAAAAAACCTTTTAGGACGAATCAAAATAAAATATATTTCATCTACATAATCAATCATTTAAGTCATATTTTAAATTTGAATTCGCCACATTCGATCGAACATTTTGAATATTGTCTACCTACTCTTTCAGTCCTGTCCCAGTGTTTAACTTACGATCTTTATTTATGTAAATTATTATTGTTTTTCTAAATGCTATAATATTGTACTGAATTTGAAATTTCTGATTTCAGATTCGTAATCCGTAACTTCGTCAACCTTTTAATGTGAAATTCTGTCTAATTTAAGTTATACTTCATAAATTTGTCCATCATATTGGATTTGCCATTTTGAATTTCAAAATTTTACCTCCAATGTATAATCAACAACCTTGAAAACTTCAGAGTATAATTGTTTAAATGAATTTAAATTTATATAGTCAGGGATAAAAGATGCTTTTCAATTTGAAAAATCTAAAGAAGGGGTCATACTCTTTTGAAGTAGAGTAGGAATACAGATTACGATAGAAGAAAGAAATAATTAAAAATACTCTCTGATGTAGTTGGGCTTTTTGCCACCAGGTGCGATTGTGACGTTCTTATTTATCTGCTTCGCGATTTGAGCTCCCGTTATAAAAGTAGACATTGATTTAGACTTTTTCTTCTTATCATAAGATATTTTATGTCCTTTGGTTTCATTTTTAATGAGAAGTTGGCGGGAAACGAAATTTCGATATACAAAATATAATGAATATAAAAAATTAAACATAAACGGCATAGTATTAAATTAAATAAAAAGTAGTACTAATTTATTAGATTTTTCGTTAAAGTATCTGATTTGTTACGCAATTTTTTAAGACATTAACAGAAGTACTTTGTTGTTATCTAGTTTCGCAAATTACTAAATTGTAACAACACGTTTTGAAACTGTAACAGTAAAAAAATTCAGTTACATTTTCCGAAAATTCCGATAAAAAAAAAGTTTTAGGAGGTACTTAAAAAATTATTAAAGATCTTATAAAGGCCTCCAAAAGATATGATCTAAAATTCTCGAAACGTACCATTTTCATAAAAGCTCTTGCTAAAGTCACTTTTTTATATATAATAAATATGAAGCGTATTATCGCAAAAAAATTAGCATGAAATGATATTAAAAGGTCAAACACCGTACGTAATATCCGTGAGAGAGAACAATGATACCTTCACAGAAGATATTTAATACACTGTCTAGAAGTCGGAATGAAATATTAGTCTAATTAATCTGAACTTAGTAGCCCGTCATTAAAATTAGAAAATTCGTAGCGATTACAAATTGTTGACTGTCCAGAATGTGACTGGAGTTTATCACAAATTGTCTTTTCTCAAATAATTTCTAGTATTGTATTGATCAGCTGACATTGTCTAAGAATTTCTCAACAAAAGGTTTCTTTACATCTTGATTGTGATGAATGATACTTTAACCCTTTTTTTTTAATATTAGCAATAACCTTTAAAAGTTTGTATATTTTTTTAGGATCACTGTTGACGAATTTGTGGTGTTCGAAATTCAAAGTGGCGGATGCGAAATTTCTATAAAAATGCGACGACAGCAATTTTTTCTCGACAATGTGCAAATTAAAATCTCAGGAGATTCTTTTACTCTACAATTTAGCTTTAAATATAATCATACTTTTTTCAATTGCGAAATTTAGAATTTTTTTTTTTTATATTATTTTACGTCGACTTTTCTGAACCCATATGGGACTACATCGCGACGGAACCTATAGTTTATGAAGGTGGAATCGGAACCACCTGAGCTTTGGCGTTATTAGACATATAAACAAATACGACGTCCGTCATTTTTAATTTCGTAAATCGTCCACAAATGTTCAACCAAGGATCAAAAGAACATATGGATACTCAACTTTATACTTCTGATGTCTAACTCAAGAGCTAAATATACTACTATTTTCCCCTATTAGGGGTATATAATCATAATCCCTTTAAAAAAATATAAAAGCATCAAAACGACTACAAAAAGAAAGGAAATAAAACTGTTCTAATGAAACAAAATGAAAAATGAAAAGATTATGTACGGTAATCGAACAAGACATTTCTCAAAAATCGATACACAATTGAACCACTTTTCATCTCGTTGGAAGTAAATCGCTGAAGTCGTGACTTAAGTTTCGAGATTCGAGAATTGCGCCGACGCGATCGTGGCAACTTGCGATACGCTGAGCTGTAGCGATAGATTTAGAGTGATATTGTAGATAAGGAGTGGAGCGTACAATGCGACCCAAGTGGTACTTACTTACGCAGTGAATTCCGTGCATGTATTCGAAAATTGGATAAGACGAGACTCGTCTCTTTCTACGTTTTACCACACCATGCTAAGAGTGTCTCGAGGTTTAAGAGCGATCTTCCAATATTCTTTCCCCTCGATTCCTCTTTGTTCTTTTCGATTTTCGTCCAGTGACTCGTGCCTCGACTCTAAACGATCCTTTCTGCACTTACGCGTTTAACATTCATCTCATTCACATGACCCATTCTCTGTTAATCATTGTCTGTCATGCTAAAGTGCATAATTAGATATAAAAGTATTTTATTTTGGTTAGGCTCACGAGACTGATGCTGCTCTTACTGCAAAATGGAAACTTGTGTCACCTGTTTTGAAGCAAATTTCGAAAGGATGAATTAACTCGCTTGATATCGAACCAAGCACCTTGTTTCCCCCACTCCCTGCTAATCTATTTCCCCTTCTCATATGATGCTCTGTTCTCTTTACCCCTCTAGCCAATTTTTCCTGTCATAAATAGTTAATCTCCCTTGTGGTGGGAGATACAAGGTGCTCGACGTGCCACTATGCGGTTTAGTTCATTGGCCTCAAGAAAGCGATCACGAAAAATCGGTCACTGCCAGCCTCGTCGTTCGGTTTCATCGTCCATTAGAAAGCGATTTAAAAGCTATGATAGGAAATAAGGATGCAAGGACTTCTCTATTTGTAGAGGTAAAAATATTAATATTTTTCAAAAGGTTTGTAGGTTCCGAATGTTTTCGTTTTAATCAGGAATAACGCCAGGCTGTCTGTCCAACAACTATCTCAAACAAGACAATGTAGTATTATACGGAAAAGTATTTCATCTGAAAGATACGTGACATGACGCGAGAATTAGTGATACAAAAACATTTGGACTAACAAACCTCAGGTTTTAGAACATTCCTTTCAGTTACCAAACACCACTTCCAATTTTATGTCATTCATAACAAAATTCAATTTTCGACATGCTTCAACGAGTGTGCAGAAAGGACCATTGTCGACCATCAAAATCATTACCTGCTGTTCGTCGTTCCCCATCGTTTCATCATCGTTGTTCTTCTGAAAATCATCTGGTAGGCCTTTCTTCTCATCGACAAGATCGTCGTGCCTACACTCCTTGCCCATGTCTGCGATATGTGTATCAGAAAGCCAGGAATGTACCTTAGACACCGAGTTATCAGGTGAATTTGACAGGTCGGACTGGCTCCTCGAGATTGCCCGATTGTTCTTCAGCTGCTCTGAGCCACTGGGACTCTTCAACAGCTTGTATTCTAGCGAGAGCCTCGAGTTTTTCTGGTTCTGTTTATTGGGCGACTCGTCAAGAAAGTTTAAAGCTTCATCTCTCATTGGGCTCGAGGAGTAATAAACAACTAACTCGCTTGCGGAGTTCCTCGAGTTTTGATTCGTTTCCTGCACGAATGACGCAGGATACGTCGAGGTCTCCACTCGGGCGGGGATCTTCTCATTGATGGCATTGTCATGACCGTCAGAGCGAAAGGTCGAGAACGTTGGCTCCCTCCGATCGAAGCCATCTGTGAGATCGACCCCCTCCTCTCCGAGTTTTGATATGTCCAGGCATGGATTCTCGTAAGTGAAGAAATGGGAATCAGCTTCGTCGATGAGGTTCTCCGTCGATCCCGAGAATTTTGCCCCACCGTGGAAGTCCGAGGATCTCGAGGATTCCTCGGATTTCTCGGATTCGGGGTTTGCAGACGAAGACCCATCGTTATGATCGCACCTCCATGAAAGCTCGGTGATATTCTGTGAGGAAATATTGCTTGGAATAGTAGCGTGCTGTGTGTCGTAAGCGTGAAGCGAATAACGGTGCTGCAGGTTGGGAAATTTTAGGGAATGTAAACCGTCCACCAGTAAGCTCCTGACCTTCGACCTTACCTTCTTGTCGAGTTTACGCTCGACAATGTGAGTCGCGCTTTCTTCGATTAAGGGCTCGGTGCTGTGATCTTGTTTGCTTTTTCCTCGATCAGCATTTGATTCCGTCTTGTGAGGCGGTGGGTAAACCGGATGGCTTTTCGTTACCGGAATGAAATCATCGGGACAATCAACGGCGACCTCGCGATACGCTCCGGCGACGAGGAAGGAAGCATGATCGACCTGGTCGAGTTCTGCGGATGCTTCACTTCTCAGAGTGGAATAGCCGCTTGAGCTTTGTGCTCTTTTTTTGCGCGTACGCCTTACGGAAGACGTGTCTACATTGAAGAGGTCGTCCGTAGATCCGACTTTCAACAATTCTTCTCCGTCCGTATCTCCGGACTTAGGCTTTGACTTCTTCTTGCTCGATTTTCTGCTGACTTCCAGAACGTTACCATTCGGCAGGCTTGTATTTTGCTTAGAGATTACCGGTGTGTTATCATAGATGAGCCTCGTAAGGTCTGACACTTCATCGGACCTTACCAACAAGCCGTTCAGATCCTGTATTTCGACCAATCCATAAGCGGGATTGTCGAATGATTGGATCGCCATCTTGTTTTGACCAAAATCATCGCGAGGAGTCATGGCGAGGCTCGCGTTCAATGGCGCCGTACTATCGGATCTACCGGATGAACTCCTTGGACTCGCGGAATCGTCGCTGCAT
Source organism: Trichopria drosophilae (assembly GCA_030407085.1). Lineage (NCBI taxonomy): Eukaryota > Metazoa > Arthropoda > Insecta > Hymenoptera > Diapriidae > Trichopria > Trichopria drosophilae. Next base: position 11,143,682 of record CM059582.1, on the reverse strand, counting down.
GTTTTCAACATGGTTGGGTAGTCCTCCTTCGCGAATGGATAGTCCTCGTCGGCGTCGACACTGGACTCTTTTTGACCAGGATGCGTCAGGATCTCGTTATCCTCCTCGTCGTCGGAGCTACGAAGAGGATCCTTGAGGTCTGGTGAACTCGCCTCGACACTTTTCTCGTGTCTGTCGTCCTCGTTAGTAACATCTGTCGGACAACCGATTATTCTTTCTGGCTTCTCGATATTCAGCTCTATTCGCCGGAGACTCGGTTGTTCTTTCGCGGGACTCGACTCAAGCCTCCTTTTGTTCTCCTTGAGGCTTTCCGAATCAATGTTTTTATAATTTAGGGAGATATCGCTAGCACTAAGGGGACGGCGTCGAATATTCTCGACGCTTCTGCAAACGGGTGTCGCTGCCTGTCTTGGGACTTTTTTTACCTTGTTGGGATAGGCCTGCTGAAGGAGCGTGTCGGGCACGTCGACGGGTAGCTCCCGATGATGGCCCTGGGAATCCGGGGCCCACATCTCATCGGGACCCGTCTTCGCGTCGCGCGAGTCGCTGAGGTTGTTCTCCTGCGGCTGCTGATGGATGTCCGCCACGCCACCTGCGCTACGCCTGCGTGACCTGCAATACAAATAATTGTTCTGGTTAATAATTGACCTTTCGTACAATTTCAACTACTACTAAGTAAATAGAATAAAAGTCATATACAGTGATTGAAAGAGCTTCGGCTGCTGTTGATTTAATTATTACAACGCGTGATAAAAGTCTCATCGATTAGATTGAAATATCAGCCAGACTACACATTCAATCATCTGTATGTGACCAGTTACTACAAGTATAAAGCTATAGTTTAATCACTAGTCAAATGTTTATTGCTTAAATATATATCGCCAATTTTCTACGCAAAAGTCTTATAACTATCATTTCAGATCTTAGAAATTACAATTACATTAGATCTCAAACTACTTTCTCTAATTAATATTTGACCATTACATTTTGGTGTAATGATTAGTAAGCATCGACATTAATTGTCGCTACGGTTGTAGCTTAATTTTTTTTACAGAAGCTTTCTCAACAAACAAAGAAACTCCACAGCAGTTAAGTTAAGACTAATAAGGGCAGACAGATACTAAATGTTGGTTCTTTACTTTCCTACAGGCCGTACCTAAGGCAAGTGAATAGAAAGCGCAAATTTTTCAGGAGTCACACGTGCACCTTAAATGACACACGGGGTGAATCACTCTACTTTCGAGGGCCAGCTGGATTTTCATAGCTTTCTAGCATTATTTACGGTATTTTTACGGGATAGGTGAACGGGTAGTTGATTCATTGCTGAAAAGCGTGCTGTTATCGTGCCGCTGCATTACGTATCCACACGCAGATAATGAAGTGAACAATACAGGCACGACTGGGATCGGTCAGTGAGTTACGTTTCTGAAATGTATGCCCGTAATTCAAAAACTATGCTCTAACCAAATGACCAGGCATTTGAGGGGGGATTGCGTAACTTCTTTGTCGGATCACCTAGTACCAAATGTGTTGAATTGTTTAAAATTTATCAATTGAGATTCGTCCAATTCAGGAGACTTGTAATGTAGTTCATCTTTTTGTTGTCAGTTATTTATCATTCGTAATAGGATAAAACAACAATATATTTAAAAGACAGTTGCGTAACTATCCGGACTTTTTCAGTTCTTTCGTTTGATTGGAATTAAACTGCGAGGATGTCACATTTTATCTGCACAATTTATATTAACGTCATTAAACCTGCAGAAAATTCATGAAATTTTCAGACCCGTGGTATGAATTCCATTTTATTGGAATTGAGATTCCGGCGTACAAAAAGAATTATTTCTGTGCTCATATTTTACACAATCTTTTGCTTTTGTCAAAATCGTTACATTTTCGAACAGTCTAATGGAGTTATGTGCGTCTGCTATATATGTAAACATTGGGTAGCTCTTTTCAAAACAATAACAGGTCGCCACATTCGTCAAGGACAGTGTATTTGCGGGAAGAAGCTGATCAAACCACATCGGATCCGCCATTCGCATTCGTGAGGCACATGGCATCGGAATGTTAAAAGTAATAAGGAATGAAAAACACATTATTTTTGAGGATTATTTACGATTTTCTACGAAAGTGAAATCCGTGGCATATTTATATTATTGAATACTCTACTTTTCACAGCACTTCAAAAATAACAGTATTCTCCGTATGTATAACGTTTACTAGTGCCTTGAAAATTCCTTTTTTATATAAAAAAGTAAATTATAATACGATACGTGACTTTGAAAAATCGCTTATAAATATCATAAAACTATTCTCAATACGTATCTTATAAAAGACCATAATTCGATACGCGTTTGCTGGAAAAATGCGAAACCGTTATACTGTTACAAAATTATTTGACCACCGAACGGTTTCTGAATATAACGCCATGTTAAAATCAATACAAAAAACTTCCGTTAACAAAGAATTGTATTGGTGAAGAGTTCGACATCGTATGTCATTCAACAGTTCTTTAAAAAAAATACGAAAGAATATAAGAAAACGGTTTTCAAACGAAAAGTACTTCATTTTCTGACGTGGAAATAAATTAAAAAAAAAGTATGTATTTCAAAAATTGAACTATTCCATGCGGCACTAATAAAAAAATGTTAGTGACGTAATAACGAGTAATTAACGGTTAGCTGTAAGCATCTTAAAAACCAAAACGATCAAAGATTTCGTCATCAAAGGACCTAGAACCCACATCAAAACAGCAATAAAAACTGGTAGTTCGTATGCCTTCAGGTAAGAAAGACCTTTTCTTATTCTTCGGGAAGTCTATAGTACACTCTACCGAATTTAAAATTCTCTTCGTTGCTGCTTTTAATATATTTTGACGAGAGACATGCTACGAAAAATAAAAAGTGTTAATAAAATAATTATTGCCGTAACAACGGCGATTAGTGAAATATTTATCGAGGAGTGTTAACACAACGTTTTGCGAAAGTGAACCAGTCCCTTTTTAAAGGGCCGGGGGCAGCGGCGACCTTTTAAAAACCGTCGTTTTGTCCTCATGCAAAAACAGCTTTTTTCCGTTCATCCGGAAGCGTAATAATTAAGCAGTGGAATGAATGCCAGTTCCAGGTTTCAGTTTGGACGTTTATCTGCCGCAATGCTGGAGAATGGGTTACGTGGGGCGGGTAAGCCCCGGTAAAAAGAGATCGAGGAAGAGAGAGTGAAAGAGACAATGGGGCCTGAAGACAAAAGCAATGGGAAATACCTGCACGTGGCCTCCGGTCCGTGCAACTGAACATGTGTTCACATTCGACACGACATTCAACGCGATATGGGATACGCCAGTCTATTTTGCGACGATTCACCATTCGCAATGGTGCTGATGAATTTTTTGGTACCATTTATGTAGACTATATTTCCAATACAAATTTTACGAAACATTAATTTTGAAAACCAAAAATCTGTATTATTTAGATGTTTATTGAACGATTGAATGTCCACTGAAATAAACGTTTAAAAAACGGATATAAAACCGTTTTTTACCGAACATTTTCCTTGCAAACGTTAAATATACCACAATTATACCATTTTTATACATTTCTTAAACGAACGCATCTCTATTACAATCAACGTTTAAAACACGTGTAAAAAATCAGACGTATTTAGATATCAACAAGTTGTCCGTCTCGTAAACGCTCAAAATACCATATTTATTCCATTTGTTTGACTGTCATTTAAACGTTTACTAAACTATTGCGTGTCTACTGTTATAAACGTTTAAATCACGTATAAAACTTTTTTTTCAGATATTTCTGCGTTTCTTCCACAGGCCTCATAAACGTTGAATATACCTCGTTTATTCTATGCGTTTATCTCAAATTTAAACGTTTATTAAACGAATGCGTGTCTATTACAATAAACGTTAAAAACGCGTGTAAAATAACAAGACATTTTGTAGCCGGACATATTCATAAACGTTAAACATGCCATGTTTGATCCTTGAGTTTCGACCAAATTTAAACGTTCCTTACACGACTCTCTATGGAGTTGAATAAACGTTTAAAATATGTAAGAAAATGGGAAATCAAATATTTTTTTTTGCCGAACATCAAAACCTTCTGTTTACTGCGTAAAAATTGAATATACCGAATTTATACCTCATTTAAACGTTTGTTATATGATATGGAGATTTTGTATTTGCTTCCCTAAATATTCCGGTAAATTTAACGAAATTTCTTGTAGTGAGGTTCTTTACCACGGCTTTTTTCTCGACACCAACGGTGCCCCTATCGTCTTTTTGTTTTGTTCTCATAAATACATATTTACGATGGGGAATGAACTCGGTGTTTTTTAGAAATTTGAGACCCGGGGCGAGATCGAATTCTCTGTCGGGGTAGAGACGAAACAAATCCATTATTCTTACGGTTGGACTTATTATCCGGTTCGTTTTAATTGCGCCAGCAACGGAATTTGTCGCGGATTTTTGGACGGGTTTAAAACATGGACTTTTTATGGACTTCTACGAGGCCTTAAACGTGGGCAATGTGGTCGCTCGGCAGACATTTATGGTAGTTAATAATTTAGCGGTTGCGTAATGCGGAAACTTTCGGATTAAAGAGGAGAATGTCTATAAAATTGTCGCATACCGATTATCAGCTTTAATTCATTTTTATTCCTGTGTTTCTTTCTATACGTGAACTCGAAAATGCCGGAAGAAGGTTGAGCGATACAAAACACAAGCATGTATTACTGGTGTTTTATTAGCAAAATAAAAAATTTTATTCTTAAAATAGTGGTCTTTTTTATTAAAAAATTGATTAGTTAACGAGGATTACTTTAGATAAAGGAATAAATTCAAATTGAATGGAAATTAAAAATCCTATGGAATAGGAACCATTGACAACTGAAAGTGATACATTTTAAAAATAACTTTGTCAGTATTATGCAATTTACGATAGAAGAAGCAATTGTCTTGACATCGGTAATTTTTCTTTGCATAACTAATTGGCCTTAATAAGGCTGGCATTTATAGTCACGATTTGAGTTGCCGACTTAATCACGAACTACTTACTCACGATAGGCCTCTTCTGCAATTACGCTGACTTTTTTAAAAGCTTTTAAGAAAAATGTTGATATTTAATTTCGTAAAAATTAGACACGGCTAACAATAAACCTAATGTACTAATAGCGACAAATATTATACTAGTTGAAAGAAATATTTATATTTTAAAAATACTCGGTCGACTTTTTAAGTCCACAATGGAAAAGGAAACTAGTTTAAATTTACATTTTTATATCAATTTGTCTTGCGATTATATTTTTTGCACAAAAATAGTATTGAACATATTTTTCAGCATATTCGTATTAAGAATATCTTATGTTACTCATCTGTCACAGAAAAGTACTGAAAAAAAATAATTGGAAAATGTTGGGAATTTTTGGCACTTGTTAAAACTGAAAGATAGTATTTCAGCTGTGGTTGATCGATTGTTAAGGTAGTAATTTCTACTAAATAAAATGTAACTAATAATGAATCGATTTTTTAAAAATGAATTCGGTCAGCTTTTGGCACTTTCTAGCGTAATTTTCTAACTTATCGGCTGACCACCTAAAAGTCTCTTTCGGATGGTCCTAATGCGGTTTGTCGATACGGTAGGAATTTACGTTAAAAAACCATCAATTAGAAATTATTATAGTCATCTTTCCGTCAACGAATATGCAGATGATTCCGCTAACGAATAATTTCCTTTCGTCATCCCCACTTCAACCCCCTTTTTGGGCATGCGCGTCAGAAGAATACAGGTTCCTACGAAGGAGAGAAAATTGGAGGTGGGGAGTCGCTATTTTCTCGTCAAGTATTCGTTCTCGGGAATTTAAATGCCTCTTTTTGTGGAACATATTCGTTAAGGGGGGTTTGACTGTACGGAACTGAAAGAGTATAAGGGATGACTTGGTGAGCGGCGCTTCAGATCGATCAGTCGGTAACGCAAATTCCTAACCTAACATATTTGAATTGAAGTGAAATTACATATTTTTTTACATTCTAAATGTCTTTTAGGATTCTTTTCTGGGTTTTTACTATTTTGAATTCAAAATATATATATATGTAATATAAGTACTCTAGTTCAGAATGTGCCGTTATCAATCGAATCATTCAGCTTCATCAATTCTTCCAAATTTTCTGTAGTTTATGGTTGATGAGAGGACCAAACAGACTAAACATACAGTCGAACCTCCGTTATCGAATACTCCGTTATCGAATATTCAGACGCCTCCGTTAAGGAATACTTTCTCCTCCGCTGGTCACCTCTTTTTAGACACTTTCATGTGCACGAGAAAAGTTGCACGAGCAAAGAGTGAATGTTAGAGGCGGGGAGCCGATTTCTTCTCCTCAAGTATTCGTTAAAGGAAATTTAAATGCATCGCCTAGTCCCGACCATATTCGATAACAGGGGTTCGACTGTATACTTCCAACGTGCAGATAAGTCATGAACTACCCAAGATTTGCTAGAAACGAAAAATCTTTGATCCTCTCTAAAATTTGAGATTGATGTCGATATGTCGGCATACAAAGTGAAGCGTTGAACGGCTTCGAGGCCGCTGGAGCGATCTCGGAGTCTCCTCACAATATAAAATGAGGATGCTCGTTACGCATTTCCCCTTTTTCAGCGAATAGAGACGAGTGCTTGAACGTCTCTCTTTTCTCTTTGGCTTGGGCATAAAACTGGACTGCGGGGAGCCTGGACTGGAATGCACGGCGTCTAGTCCAGAAAGCTTGACCGCCTGCAAGGAGATGGTCGTGTGGGATGGGTGGGACACGTTGGGTCGGTTGGTGCATTGCTGGCTGACAATGAATAATACTGGTTTCTACGTGCTGATCGCCAGGAAAACTCAGAACTACTCTACAGTGCGAATATACGTTATCCAGTGCAGCGCTAAAACTCGATGCTGATATCTAGGCTAGCCAGTGTTATTACTTTTTTTTTTAAGCGTCGAGCTTTCAATCTGGATTACATACTGTTAATGACGATCGATCTGGACGTGGCGTTCCGAGGAAAGTGCACCGTACGATGGACGAATCGCTTCGAATTCGCCTACTTGTCGCGACTTAGAAACTGTCCGAGAAAAAATTAGGACGATCCACTTTGTATTTTCTTGTTATTTTATTAACCTTTGGAGGACGAGACATCCAGCATACTACCTCAAAAAATTGCATCAAAATTCATGGAGATATAAGAATAATTTCCATTTTGGTCATTCAAAATGGCGGTTCAAAAATTGCGAAATTTATCTCAAATAAACATTTTTCCAATGACTACCAATTGGTTTGAAAAATTTATATGTTTACGAGATATAAAAAGTTAGATTCTGGAATTTCAAAATGGCGGGTCTAAAACGATGAGCAAAATTTAAAAAGTTCACAAACTTTTATTAGCTATTTTAAATCCGACATTTTAAAAATCCGAATTCGTTTATACCGATGTTGAAAAATATGCTAGACAATGCTGTTTTGACGTTCAATGCCAGAATTCATGGTTTATACACGATTGTAATTTCTCGCGTGTAATCAGATTCTGAAAATGTAAGATGGCGGATCTAATAATATAGCGATTAAAATTTTGAATTTTCATTAACATAAAAATGTACTATTTTCTTTCATCAATATTACGATACTTTTATTTAAATTTAATTTTTGTCAACAATGCGCCATTTTAAGTCTGCCATTTTGAAAACTGGATAATTTATAATGAGAGATGTGAAAACATATTTTGTTATCATTTTTTTTCAAAATCGTATACCAGTATACTAGATTTATTGATTGTAATGACAGAGATAATCAAATTTTGATAATTCAAGATGGCGGATCTAATATAACAATTAAACTTTTACATTTTCTTAGTTATAAAAAATAATACTAACTGCGTTCGAATACTAGTAATGTCTGACATATAATCTAATTTTGAAATTCAAGATGGCGAATCGTTTATTTTCTTTAAAAAAATGTTGGAATACTTTCGTCAAACTCCGATTCGCCATTTTCATACCTCCATTTTGAAATCGAATAACTGTTTTATCAAGACTGGTGTCTTAGTTTTAATTTTTGTATATTTTTTTTAGACAGCACAAATATCCTCCTCCTCCTTTAAAGGTTAAATGTCAAACTAGTCTAAATACATGAGATGATTTATTCATTATACAAAAGTAAACTAACCTAAACTGTTGACTAAATTGACAATATTTTAAAAATTCAGTAATTAAAATAAAATGTCTACAACTTCTTTTATAGTCTTGGAAAAATTCGATAATTAAAAATAAAATAAACACTATCACATTTTCGATTATTATTAATTTACCACTTAGTTAATAACAAATTAGTTATCAAAATAGGTAAAACCGAGCCAGGATAAAAAATTCCTTCAATTGATTATCAGTCGAAGTTTCACTCGAGTGACTGTCATTTCCAGGCCTGAAACTTTCTTATAAAGCACACAAGTTTTTTCACTTCTTTTAAACTGTGTGGAATTTCAGAAGTTCTTTATCTACAATTTTTATGTTCTTTCACTCAAACTTATCTTGCAGTAGTCAATAATCCTCAAGAGATGTTTTTATTTTAAAAGTACTATAAAAAATAACTATTTAATATCCAATACAACAAACAGTTGTCAGAATTCACTAAACATGAATAATATTTGTAGTACGTTAGACTACATTAATAGGTCCCTCAACTGCATTTCATCGATTGCAACTATCCTAAGCTAGTTAGTAACTTAACTAAGAATGTACACTTGTACTGGAATTGAACTTAGTATTTAATTGCATTAAATTTATAAAAAGTTATTGCGAAAGGTGTGCTAAGAAGAACAATACTTATTGTAATATTTACAATAATTAGTCTAAATGATATAATACATATTGCAAATATTACTATACATACTGAAAATATTACTATACGAATTGTAAATCTTAGCATGAATGAAAATAGTAAAAGTAACAATAGGAACGTGATTTATCTACCTAAAAATGTAGTATATTTTACTATATTTTTTCATTGATTATTCAACGGTAAAAAAATTTGTTGCATACATTTTTTAGTGTAGTTACTGAAAGTAATTAAAACAAAATATACTTAATCCGTAATATTAAAATTGGTAGGTTATAATTAACATAATGTATTATATGGCTAATTCCCGTAACTACCTCCAGATTGATTTTAGAAACAATTACTTTTTCCATTAGTTATTAACATTTTTTTGTTGATTTTCGAACTTTGTTCTGCATAAAAATCGATCCTTCGTTTTGTATCGTCAATATTTGATTTAAATGTTTTCGAACACTAAAAAATCGACTTTCAAGTAAAATAATAAAACAATGTTGTTTTTTCTACGAAAAAATGTAACGGAAATAATTCCGTGTATAATTCCAATTATCCAAGATTATAAAAGGAGTTTTTCTCTCCGTCTAAAATCTCCCTAACCTCTAAAAAATTTCAAATCCTTGTCTCGCATAACAAATTTACTGATAAACATGAAAAATATAATCGCAGCATGAATGAAAAATACACAGATTTGAATGTCATTATTCACTACTATAACAATCGATTTGTTAAATTCAAAATGGCGGATATAATATGGTGGATAAAAATTTCAAAAAAATACAGCAGTACATTTGTCTGTTTGTTGTTATTTTAAAACATTTGTTTACTAAAACCAATGTCGTAATAGTGAACAATGTTTTCCAAAATATATGTGTACATGACTGAAATTATAGTTTTTAGAGGTTAGGGTTGTTTTAGACAAAAAATTCTCTTATAATCCAGGACAATTTTATGCATTTTAGGTTGAAACTTAGAATAGTCTTTATGACAATTTTAATTTGAAAAACATTCGTAAAAAAAGAAAATTCAAAATGTCAGTGTCTTTTATTAAAAAGCTGCCATTTTGGTTTGGAAAATATTTAAATGTAGTACTGACTATGCTAATGAAAAGAGCATACTTAAAAATGGTAGAGTAGGTCACTGCCAAGTCAATATTAATAATTGTCCTGTTTAGAATGAGGGTCGAAAAACAATAAAAAATATTTATCTGTGTGACTTAATGGGTTACTTAAGTCTTAACTGACAATAAAAATAACTGCAAATGGTAACTATTATTTTCTTTCTGCATCGCAAGTATAAAATTACAAATCAAACGTACACTGTGATACTTTTTATATTGAAAAGTTAAAAAATAAACCAAGTATATTGAAGCCGCAATTTAGAGAAAAAAAACCCTAAAACCTGCGAATTTTTGTGTTTTCTTTTTGCATTTAATTTGAAGAATACTAATCTCATTAAAAAAATGTTGCAGCCAATAAATATATCTCACGAAATTCTCTTCAAAAAAAGATTTTATGCATTTTTCTCTTAAAAACACTATTGATAATGACTAAACATCTCAGTTTCCAAAGTGGATCGTTTATTACGATTTGAGACAATGACATTTGGAGTATGTATCCTCGGAATACCTCGCCTTTATTGCGTATTGAGTGTCCTGATGGCTACGACTGTCTACAGACCTAATAGCATTTCGTCTCTTGAGTTCCCGAACCCTCTTCGGTGGCTTGTGTATCTGCGGGATTTTGGCGATAAATTCGCTATAAAAAGAATATCAAATCCAATTCATTTCCCCTCCACTTTTTCGATATACTCATAAAAATACTCTTTAATCAATTCTATAAAAAAGTTTATTCGTACGTGTAAAAGTACATCAAATTAGCACATAATCATTTTTCATAACAATATACTGAAAGAAGTTTAAGGCTTCAGCTGTCTTAGTTTGGGGCAGCATTTGTCCTATATAAAGCTGATGTCTTAAACTTGTCTTAGTGTAGAACCTCCCTTATTTTAACCTACTTTATTTTGATTGTTTTTTATTGTAATTGGTTTCCCTCACCACACGCGAATACCCCATGCAATAATAATATTATCCACTGATCACAATTTCACATGTGAAGTGTGTGGGGGTAAGGGGAGAATTAAAATAAGAGAAGCCGGCGCCACATTGGACGAGATCAATTGTTTATTTTTTGATTATCTCGATACCTTCACTGTTTCAATCGATTAATCGTACCAAATACACATTTTTACGATAATCGATGAATTATTCAAATTTTCTTCTCCTATTTAAACATTTTCTGCCTGTTAATCGTCGTAATAAAAAACTCGTCTACTTGAGAATGAAGTTATGCCAAAAAAAAATATGAATGGATGTAATAAACGCGAACGAGTTATAATAAATACGCGATGATAGCACGTTTCCTCTTTTCTGGGAAAGGAAATGATAAACGACATTATCGCAAACTAAGTAAACGTCTACCTGCAACTCTTTACAATACCGTCGCGCTTGGTTGTACACTAAAGACGTCCGCAGGTCACTTGGAATGTTTGCTAAAATCCTATCCTTGAACGATCCTTAGATCCTTGATCTTTACTTTCTAGACTAAGATTGGTTAAAATTTGTTTAGTAAAGAAAACGAAACATTATTTATTGTCAACGTTTTTGAAGTATTTTAATGGAAATTTATATTTGCAGCCATTAGATCTTTTTTTCGAAAATGTAAATAAATATTTCGTGTAATACGTTCGTGCAACAATGTAAGGTCAGGCCGGTTAAGATCATTCGATCGACAACCGAAAGATCCCAAGTTCAAGCCCCGGCGCATCGAAATTTTTGCAATAATTAAAAAACGATTTAAAAAATCTTTAAAAAATTATTTATTCTTACCACCATCGTATCATTTGAAAAAAAAATTAAATTAAGTCTCTAGACCAAAGTTGTAGTATCTAATAGACAAATAGAGATTCTTTCAACATTTCAAGTAGAAGACCGACATAAAAAAGTCATTAATGTATTTCTCAGACATCCGAAAAACTTTCGTCGATTCACGTTCATCGTTTTCATACACGATTTTTGAAATTCAACCATACAGAAAAATATTTTCGTATTTAGGAGCTACTTTTAACTTTGAGTGTCGCCTGTAAAAAAGCTACAATCACAATTTATTCAATTATGCGCATAACTTAGTAGATTTAAGTAACAAAAAATGAATTATTAAAACAGTCACGTCGAGGTCATTCATTTCTTAGAAGGAAATGACTTCATAAACGGTAGCTTCCTGAACGTCGAATTACAAACATCGATTTGTCACGTCGCATTCTATCTGGTTATCATCGATTATCGAATTATTTGCGGTTGACGTCAAATTGAAAGAAATCACTTCGAATTGCGATTCTTACTATAAAAGTGGCGTAATGCGAATTCTTAAAAAAATCTATGACATACGTATAAATACTGATAAAACTAAGTCTTATAGATGGATTAGACAACAGATATTTCATTTGTTATTGTGTCAATTGCGCAACCGAAAGGTCGCGAGTTCGATTCCCGGACCATCGAATCTAGCACTCTCTTTTTTTTTAATTTTTCAAATTATAGAAAAAATTTAAAAAAATGTTCATGTTACCACACGATAGATGTGTAACATCTATAAAATGGTTTGATTTTTATATTTATTACATTTTTGTTTTAAATTTAGTGAATTCAGTGCTTTTTACTAAATTAACGATCAACTTTCCGTTCGAAATTCACATTTCGGACCAGTTGCAAATGGAAAAGTCACCTTATCTTTTGAAACACGAGTGTTTGTACTATTTTACGTGCAATTAGCAATGTACTACTCGAGGCGTTTCTTACGTGAAAATAACAAAACGGAAGTTTGCCCCGATTTCCACTTCACGAGCGAGTTATACGTCGCATACTAGTCGGTTATCATTAATTGCCTAATTGAGTTATTCGCATGGTGTTGTACGTGGAGTATTTCTTTATTTCGCATTTCTGTTTTGCAATTCAATGCATGATGATTTTTCTACTGTGAAGGAATATTTATTAACTTTCCCTGCAAGAAAAGTCTTTATTAATTAATTGTACAATTTAACAAAATAAAAAAAATGTTTACATATTTTGTAAGATATTAACAAATTACTTAAAATTTCTTGGAGTCAGAATTTACTTTGAATTAGTGAAAATTGAATCACTCTAGTGAAAGAATCAATTTTCACTCTAGAAAGAGTTAATTTCCACTCCCATTTTATTTAAAGTATAAACAATACTAATTTTTTAAAATAAATAAATAAGTTAATAAATAAGATGAAAATATGTAGTTCAACTTTTTTTAGTAATTAAAATTATAAAAGTGGTTTATCAAACGATTCTTATGTAAAATTTTACGTAACTAAATTGAATAAGGTCAATCCATATTTTTTAAAAAATTTATGAGTGCAGTATAATTACAAGTGATGAGCATATTTCATCATGATTTATAGTAATACACTTTCAACATATGAATTTCATGATTTAATTTCTAATTTCAACAACGAATGGAAATATAATAACATAGATTTCTCATTAATGTTTGAATAATTAATATCTATGTCACGTTTAGAAAATCCGAGAACTTTTACTCGAAAAACTGCAAATTAATTTTCATTAATTTTTAATTTCCGTGACAATAATATTGGAGGAGATGAATGTCAAAAGTGATTAAATTTTAAAGTAGGACCTCTCTTATTCTAACCTCTCTTATTCTAATTGCCTTTCTTATTCTAATTGTCCAGCTTCTCTCATTCTAATCGTTCCCCCACAAGTCTTCTCCCACTATCACACGAAAAGTCAACGAAAAATATTATCGACGAATCACAAGCTCGCAAGTAAAGTTAGTGGGGGTATAGGGAAAATTAGAATAAGAGAGGTCGGCGCCATCTTGAAAAACTTTACTAATTACAATAAGAGAGGTCCTGCTGTACTTACATGTTTAATGTTAGGTTAGATTAGTAAACACGTTTTCTTATTTCTTTTTTAAAAATTTTTTATTTGTTTACTGATTTTTTTCTGATTTTAGAGCTATCGTGTATTTTATTTCTTTTTTTACAGGTTAGGTAAGAATCAATATTTATGTATTCTAATATCAGATAAGCTAACCTAAGTATACTAGATAACAAAAATTTTAATGTCCTTATATTAGATGTTTTTTCTAGTATACAAACTATTAACAAATTAGTTTAACTAACTAAAAAATCAGACTTTAAACAATGTACATAGTTAACCGCGCTAATTTTTCGTTGCACCAGTAAAATATAATTTAATTAATACAAAATACTAAATAAGACAGATCATTTTCTTTTAGTTACTAGAATATTTAAAAATAGCTTAGGATTTAAATTTTTGAAAACATTTACATTTTCTACATTTTGTTTGTATTTGATTAACAAATTTAATAAAATAAACTTTTTAAAAATAGTAGTTGTAAAAAAATTTAGTTAAAGTGACAAATTGTTGAATTCTCCAGTAGCAACTAAATATTTAGTAGCGTTTGCAGCACCATTTAGTTCTGTTGACTCACTTTAGTCGGAGTTCTTTAAACTTTTATTATCTATATGAAAACTTCTAAATATTTACTAATTAAATTTAAACGTGCTGAGCTTTGCAAAATGGTTTCCCAATTTGTTCAACTTCTTTTAAAAACTTAATCAGATGCATTTAAGCTTTGGACTAAATATTATGTTCATACAGGGTAATTACGCATCATTTAGTTAAATTAACTAAATTTGTTTGTTAAGTGAACGGACTAAGACTAACTAGATTAAGTAGCAGGATGCGACACCGATAAACTTGTGGTTGATGACACTACTTAAGTGGTCGACCTTACAATTTAAATAGTAAGGTCAGCTTTAAACGTCCTCTGTATATTATCTTACTGTTCTGTGGTTTATTTCTTTTTTATGACTCCTGATTACTAAAGACAAATTCTTTTAATTATGTTTACCAGTTCTTGATTTTTTGCACATCTATAAAATGTGATGAAAATAGTATTTATTATTGTAGATTAGAATGCATCAAATTAATTTTTTTAAATAAACATAGCTTAACAATATTTATACAATTATCACTGTGTAATTATTATAGATTTCTACAAACATTTAAAAAAAAGAGTTTTTTGCATAATCTGCATACAATATATTAATTAACGTGAATTTAATTGTGTTTAGTCAACGAAAATCGATTTAAATCTAATATAATTGAATGATTGATGTATGAAATCGATTTCCGAAATACAGTAGTTTTCAATATCAATACTTTTCAATCAATTTTTAGGGTGTAAATATAACAGAAACCATATTTTTTTCTTTTAAATCTTCTTTTAGAAATGGCGAAGTTAAAGACATATTTTTAATTTGTCATTTAACTTGAATAACGGAACGTTTGAACAAGGTAGGAAACATAATATTTTACAGTTATCGCTATTCTCTTAACAAAAACGTTATAGTTTAATGTTTATTATACGTAAGTTTGGTTTAACAACGATTTAGGTATTATGAAATAAACGTTTGTTGCTTAACGTGGGTTCATCTTATACATTAAAAATACGTATGTCATGTACGAAACGTATTTTAAACGTCAAAGAATCGTTTATGAAATACCATAAATAGCATAAGTGTAAAGTGCGTTTAATAAACGTGTAATGTGCTTTATAAATATACGTGTATAAAAAACATATAAATTTGCTCAAAAATACCAGCGTATAAACCATGTCCATAATTTAGTTTAATATTCGCTTATAAAACGTTAATAAAACGTTGACCTTGTACCACTTTTGAACCAAAATTATTTTACACGTTTATTATCTGACCAAATGAAAGAGTTTTGTTTCTTCATGAGAATAATTTATTACATCATTTTTCTAGTAAACTAAATATATAAATATTGTTGAAAATGAGAATTCGTACAAATTTACAATATGAAATATTAACATGAAGCGATTTATATTGTATTAATTAGTGTTTTATTATTAATAACATTTGTTTTAGTTATTTTCAATACGTGTATTTGTACATCTTCACTTTTGAGCGATCTTCTGCTAAATATATTGAAGTAATGATGAATTGATTGCCGATCCTTGGACAAGAATAAATTTGAAAGGAAATTTTCGTTTCGGCCATGAGGTTGGACTCGTTAAGAAATCTATTGATGAATATTCTTTGAATAAAATTTACCTTGATAGTAATGTACTATTTATGTATGTAAAATAACTATCTGGAAATTTTCTAGTTTTGTTTATCACTGACATTTTTTATTTTTAAATCTTTACCTTTAATGTACATAAGTCTGCTCTTCATGTGTTAATTTATTAATTAAACTAGAGAAAAACTGTTTAATGTTGCTAAGATGTGTCTGACCTTTCAATAGTAACTTTGATGATCTGTTTTTTACTTTCTTACTTTACTTGCTTTCTTTTTGTAATATAATCCATTTTTAGGGTATCGTTATTTTGAGTGTTTATTCAGTGTAATCTTATTTAAATGCCAATATTATCGAGTCAGTGATTCACTGAAGGGTCCCAAATACTGAATTTTCAGCCATGTAAAGTAATAATAAAAAAATCTGAAATATTTTTGTTTTTGACACAGTATTGGGTGAGAAATCACATGAAAAATAATAAGAAAATTTCAAATATATTTTTTCATTTTTTGCAAAATCAATAAATATTTTTTGAAGAAAAGAAATATTTTTTGTTTCTTCGACTCTCCTTAACAATTAAGGGTATGGATTTTGCATATGGTGGACCGATAGTTATACTAAATAGTTGTGGAAGAAACAAATTATTTTACAACATGATGGATCCAAAATGATGTCCAAAATACCGTAATTTTCTAAGATAATCAATTCTTTTGGATACCTAAATACCTATCAGGTAATAATCAAGATTTTACACGACATTTGCAATGTTTTTGTAGTGTGCCAAATCCAATATGGCGGACAAAATAACAAGTACTAAAACGGGTTTTTTACATTTCTACACGAAGAAAAATTTGTAGAATGGAGAAAATTGCCATTTTTCCTAGTAAAAATTAGTAGATTTTATTGTAACTTTTACTGTCTGAATAGTAAAAATTCCCAGAACTGATGGTCATTTATGTCAGAAAAAATGGCAACGTTTTACATTCTGCAAATCTATCCCAAAATTGCCATTTGAAATTGTAAAATTTAAAAAAGTTTTTCTCTGTGTAGGTACAAAATCACTCCAATTCGATTATAAATAATCGTTCTTTGTTTCTAGAAAGGAGTGAATGATAACAATGTTTTATCAATGTCACGAAAAACCTTGATTACTCCTTGATTAGTATTCTGGCATCTAAGTGACTAATCTTCAAAAATGAATATTTTTGTCGGCCGCCATGATGGACAAAATTTGTCCTCCACAACTCTTTAGTACACATGGGCCAATTACACCAATTACACGAAATAAACGTCCATTGGATCCAAATTTGGATCCATTAAAAAAAATGTCGTAAAAAAACATGAAAAATCTACTGAAAAGATTTTAAAATTTTCCAAACTCGAAAATTGAAAACAGCGATCCCGAAAACGTCTAGAAAACTTAATTTGAAAAAAATAATTTGTACAATGTACATGGAAGAAGAATTTCTTAGTGTTAAAAGGTTAAAGAACATAACAAAAACCGTAATTACTGTTGAATATTAATAAATGAACGCAAAAATGGACGACAAAAATTTGCTCCAATTTCCACGACTTTGGTATTGTGAATAAACGCGTAATAAATTGTTTTCCCACAGATTTTCACAGCGAGTACAGAAGAATTTTTCCCTGATGAAAACTTTCGCGAGTGCTGCGTATATCCAAGTATTTCATTTGGCCTTCGGGCCTTGGCGCTCGTCTTCGAGTGACTCGAATGCCTGATCGCGGGCGTTAACGTGCTTTACGTGACGTAGCAAGTCGCAGGATTCCCTTGGCGTGTGTCACCTGTGAACCTGGAGGCACCAACTGTAGACGATAAAAATACCAAATTTGGTACGTCATCGTACCCATATTCCCCTTAAAAATTGTAAAATTGTTATTGTTGCAAATTTTCAATTACTTTCACCGAATGCATTGCCCCCTATTGCTGAATGGCATTTACCCGATGGAATGCATGCTGCCGATTCAACGGCGAATGGCCGGAAATATTTATACTGGAATGTACACGACGAACTTTGGTGGTTTGTATCAAACCGAGGATATAAATCGTTAATGGTTTTTGAAAAATCGTAATTATAGTGAGGCTAGTTTCAGAAAATTAATGTTAGTAGGTGTTTATACAACAAAACTCGAGTGATCTGTTGGTAAAGTAGGAATTTATGACAAATATAGCAAATTAAAAATGTCTGAATTATTTTTTCGAAATTTGGGCTTTGTAATAGCAATTTTAATAATTGTATACAGTTTCATAAAAAATTTCAATGAAATTGATTGAGAATTCACTGGATATTTTCGAAAATAAACAAAAATCATCTATTTCCATTAATTCATGGTCAATTCTCAATTAATTTCTTTGGTAATTTTTCAAAAGACCACACGCAGTAAGTGAAATTACCTTTATTAAAACCGAATTTTGAGAAATTGATTAAATAGTTTTTAGTTTACATTTATTTAGCGCAAATCCCTACTCTAACGGCAAAGTGATCGGTAATTATATATAATGGATATTAAACGAATGATCCAGTTATGTCATATAATTTCCAAAGAAAATTTGTCCAAAATTATTCTAGATTTTTTCTGGATAAAATCTATTTCCTAACGATGGTAGAAATCGTACGAAAAATGACAATTTTAGTGTAAATTTACCGAGATGCGAGACATTGCGACTGATAATATTGTTTAACATGAGTGCGACAAGGACGGTCAACGTTCGGTTCGATTCGAGAATCTCGAATACATCGATATTCCAATATGGCGTTCTACTGTCAGCTGATTCGCATTCACACACTGTCGCGAGTATTTACATTGCCGCGTAATTCTTTATGAAATGTTGTTTAAATTTATACTCTCACGTGCTTATTTGATCTAATCTATATATCCTTTAGTATTTTACAAATTTGATGTTATTTTCTACCAGTAGTTTCGAATTTTATACAATTAATCGAAATATACGATATATTTGGTATTATTGAGGTTATGATATCAAAATATCTGTTAAAATACAAAAATATTTGCTCAAAACACGTTCCGAAATTTAAGATAGCAGAAAATTCAGATGATGATTACTAAACATTTACAAAATAATGTTACAAAAAACATTTCTTGAATCAATACCGAACATTTAAATATTTTTGATTTTAGTCCTTCAAGAACTTCTAGAATTCAAGAACTTTAGAACATTTATGTAATTATGTGTATTTAAAATCCGAATTATGAAAAATCGGTTGGGTCATTTTTAATTTAGATTCTGTGTTAAAGAGTTAGAATCCCCGCAGGTGAGGTTCTTATAATCCGATGTCTACTGATGGCATTGTTATTTATCGAGTAAATGTTTTCGAGTAAATTTTGAAATTTCTTGTTTCTACTTTTAATTATACATAACGTAGTCGTATTTCTTATTGGTTTTTTAAGTGATTTTCTTTCGATTATAAGTAGACTAAGTAGATAAGTAGTATATAAATATTATCATATGGGTAATTCTACAAATAATGGGTAACTCATTGTCATTAGTCAGTAGGAATGAAGTGTTGTGATATCTTTTTAATATTCAATTTTATTTTAAAACAATTAATAGTATTTTATTCGCTGGCACAAGTTAAGCTATTTGTTTGAAATAAAAGTTTGTAAAAAAACAATAAATGTTCCCAAAACGTCAGTTCTTTGGCATGTCATAAACCTAAAGACGTGGAATCAAATGCCTGTGTGTTAACATTACCTTTAAATTAAGAAAACTTACTATTTCACAACAATCTCTGATGTATTAATTAATCCCCCCCCCCCTAAATTCATAACATAATATTCTCGCCATTGTTTAACAAAAAGGAAACTTTGTGTTCAGTTTTATTCATCAGTCCTTTGTGTGTTGTTCGAATTGGAAATCCTCGCAAAATATCACCGACTCAAAGTCAAATCCTTGTTAAATTTCATTGTTGGTAGTAACGTTAACTGCAGATCGCCCCGTTTGACGGATACTATTACTGTCTCAGTGCTAGAGTTGTGTTTATCAGTGTTTACACACGTGCCGATCCAGCCAAAATGTCAGTACTGTGGTGAGTCGTTATTTTTTGGGAAGTTTATGTTATATTTTAATTTATCCACAGAAAACTACGATTTGTTAAAATGTAGCTTCTTGGTATTCGAAAATGTCAAAAGAAACATTAGTTTTAATTATAACCTCAAATTCATGTCGTTTTCGTCAGTCCGTTGGCGTCAGTCCTTTGTCTGTTATTACGCCAGATGATACAATAATAATTATATTATATTATAATTATTATTAATTTCACGTTAATTAGTAAATTTAAGACTAAGCTTGTTTTATTTTGGTTTTATTTCAATTGTTCCTCGATTACTTAGAAAATGCGTACTGTTAAGTTAACTACCTCATATTATTGTAAGTTATAATAGTTATTTAAGTGATTTAATATTGAAAAAATATGTGCCATTATTAGATAATAAGAGAATTGTTCTACGTTTTAATAAAGTGCATAACATTTCCTTTGAAGGCAGTCAAATAACAAAAAATTAAAATATTTCGGAATCTACTTAAAAAAAAAAGACTGGCCCGTTTACAAGCAATATATTTATTAAGTAAGCTATCTTAAATACCTGAATTTGTAGAAATTGGATTTAAAAACAATAGTAAACAAAATCTCCCTTAAAGTTACCCAACAATTGTGTATTCACCCGTATATATTTCAAGTACATCCATTGTATTTTACTTTCAATTATTTACACTGGAATATCCTTCATAAATTTGTTATTACGGATTATGTCAAATTTAAAACACAAACCATAAGGATAATAAATAGTTCATGGATTTTTGAAGGTATGTTAGTTTTTTCAAAATAATTATGCCTTTTTCCAAGATAAAACGTTTTGAAAACAATCTATATTCAGAAATTTATGATAAATTCTAGTGACCTTTATTATTAAATTAGTGACCTCTCTGTTGTGCATGCCATAATTCACATAAGTCGTTTACGAAAACAAAGACAAAAAAGACGTATAACATATTCGGATTCTAAACAAGAAAAAACATAAACGTATTAAATGTACGAGTTATTTAAGAGTTTGTTAAGCATTAAAAACGTACGGCATTTTTAACGATGTCATTAATGGCGTCTGTTACTTACTTTTTTAATTACACTATTTCGCAAACGTTTCAACGTTCTGGAACTATTAAGAAGTTACCGTTTTCGAATACTTGTATTTTGAAAATGTCATAAAACGAACATACACAACATAAAAAATATTTTTCTCGCGCGGAATCAATATTTTAGTAATTCTAAGAATAATCATTATTTCTGAGTAATCATGTTTTGTTAAATCTAATTTAATCGCAACAAAATTTAATTTGTAAATGATTTTGTATCAATTCATGTAATGCATATAGTTATTTTAGAAAACTTGTGCGTAATTACGAAAATTAATATGGTGATAAGGAATTAGTAAATATTTACACAAAATTAAGTATTAATTCCTAATGTGTCTAATTTAATAAATTTATATGATTTTCACTAAGTTGTGGTTTAGAAATGATTATATTTAACATAGCTAAAATTGAAATTCAGTTTAGTTTCTTTTTTAATAATAAAACAGAAACATTAGTTTATAAAACAGTAAAAATACAAATGTAAGATTTATATGTTTTTTTCTCTATTTTTTTTTCTTGTTTATATGGTTTTGTTCTTGGTTATAATGTTCGAAAAACTCTGTTCTTTATTGTTATCTTGTTGTATTACCTTTTAATTAATTAACTTTGTTTTTTAATTTTCTATTCTTTATACCGTTAAACCAAAACTAAATTTGAATATATTTTACATAAAATGGATCCTTTAACTTGTATTTGAAATTTATGTCAAACAATTTTAATTCTGATGTTTTTTTCATAAGAATAAATCAGTAATTCCCCTTATAGCTCTGCTTTGATTAGTCGGAATTCTGTACTTATTTCACACTATCTAATTATTAATTAGCCAAACATAATAAACCGATTAAACGTTCTAATTAATCAATTCAGTTAGTTAAGTCATTACTATTTCGCATGATTGAAAATTCAAGTCTCTGTGTTTTATGTATGGAATACATAAATACGTAAAAAAGGTTATTTATAATAATTAAAGAAAGCAAAAATATAAATTCTGTACAATATTTAGTTATTTTAGATTAGCAGTCAAAAACTTATTTTTAGTTTGCCACATTATGTTGTTTTAAAAGATTCCTTTTTTTTATTATTTAGTACCGAATTTGCAGGAGATACAAATTGTTTCACATTTATACAGAACAGGAAATACTATAATCCTACAATTTCAGCCGCAAATGCCGGTTAAAATCATATGCATATATACGCAAATACATTACATAGAATGCTACACCTTTTTCCACATCAATTCCAGATATGCAAATTACTGCAGATGTATATGAACATTCGACAATTTTTACATTTATATTATGATTTAACTTTTAAACAAATTGTACACAAATACTTTTTCTAAACCCCTTCTACTAATAAAATGAAATATGTTTACTATGACAAAATTTAACATTCTGAAAACTTGTTGTAAAAAATGAAGATTTTAAATATATTTTGAAGATAATTTGAATACACGCAATAAAACATTTGTATTTTCCATGGTTTTTAATTATTATTTTGTGAGTTAGATATACAGGTATTATTCTGTTATAGTGAATTTTTTATTTTAAGAATTACATTTTTATGTAAGTATTTTTCCTTTTTAATGTCATTATTCGTGATTTTCACAGTAAGGTAGTATAATATACTAATTATATTGCAAATATTTTTTCATCAACAAATTCGTCAAATGATTTGAAAAAACTTTTTAATAATTTGCCTATGTAATAATTCCTTAATAATTTGCTTATGCTCTAATAGGAGATTTATCTTCAGTAATAAAAGGTTACTGTACTTATTTATTTAATAAGTATTATAAAAAATAAAAAAATTTAATCTTCTGTAGAAAGATACTAAGAATATAACTTTAAAAATGTTGTAATATCTTAAAAAACTCAACGAAATTCATGTTTGCTAATAAAATTACTAACATATCTATTTGGTGTAATATTGCTATTAAACATTTTTTTGTTTACACTTTTTTGGGGTCGTGTTAAATAGAAAACTACGACATGGTTAATTAACTTTTAAAAGATGAAAAACATTCATTTTTTACTGATCATTCAAGAAAATATTTGGTACTAATCACTTGATGATTTTAGCAAATTTTAAGAAAAACAAAATTAAATTATCTGACAGACTTCTTATTTACTAAATTCAATAATTGCTACAAACTTTCTAGAAGCATATAATTTGTTTATTAATGTTTACTAATGTACTTGAAGGGATTTTACGTTCAATTACTACTAAAAAAAATGGTTAAAAAATTAGAAAAATTCCTGTTTATAACTTTTCTAAATATATAATAGTTTTAGTGAAGAATACATTCTTGTTATTTTTATTTTTAATTAATAACATTTGTACCAGTCCTTGCAATTTTATTTTAATTAATTTCTAATTAAATTTGTTTTTTGTTATCTTTTTTTTACCCTGAAAAACGAAAACTAAAAAAAAATTTAACCTTTAAGTGTATTTAGCAAGTTTCAATAGTCAGATTTTACTGAAATTATCTTGGTTTTTCTTAACAGTTTAAAATTTAAACAATCAATAGAAAATGATGAAACATTTCTGACATTCAAAACCTCTTATTCGATACTCTTCATCCAACTATTTTTCAATACATTTTTCGTTATTAAAAAAAAAGAGAAATTACCATTTTCTAACAAAAATCAATACTCCTATGTAAAAATAGTTTTTTGTTCAATTTTTATAGTTAATTTAAACATTTACAGAAAATATAAAAATTGCTTTAAAGTATTATTATAATTCACAAAATTACTATGCCTTATTGAAAAGGTTAAAATAAAAAATGCTTTTTGTTTCTATTTTTTAAACGTGATTATTATTTTACTAAAAAATTACTGAAATACATTAAAATTTTTACCTTTCTCTGTTAAAAAAAATACTATTATCTGTCTCTCTTTACATACATTGTTACAAAAATTTTTTGTTTTTTAACGAACTTGATATCGTTTTTTATTGATGAAATAATAATTTTGTTCTCAAATGGTTTTTACATTTTGTTATTCATTTAACAATTAAAAACTTTTTTTAATATATTCTAATATTGTAAATTAAAAAAATTTTGGCTTATATTTCCAGAGGCAATGTTTTGCAGTTATTTGTGACAACATTTCATCACACATATATTTAAAAAAGAAAAAATTGAAATTTTCACTCTATAAAGAATAAATGTTTGCTCCAAAATATTTAGGGAGTTTTGTTTTTTCATCAGTATCTTTAATACAAACATTTATCTTTCTTATAAACGTTGCTTATCGTTCAAAGCCCTTTTTAGAAATAGTATGTTTATTTTAAAAAATAAACATTTTCAAAAAGGTCGCATCTTCAGTTATTTACATAGAGAAAACCTGATGTTCAAAAAGACAACTGGCATTCCCATGTTAACCTTTAATATAACCGTTACTATATCGGATATTAGTGGAAATGATACTTCTCTTCTTATTAACGTCAATATAGTAACGTGTTATATCTAAGATATTAAAAAGCTACTATCTCATGGGATCTGTCTCTTTTTTTTATATGTAGATATTAATGATTAAAATCTATTTTTCTCTAAAACTTTACTGTGTTTTAAAGTTATTTTATTTATATTCTTTTTTTTTAACTTTTGGATTCAATATTAAAATTTTATATGTTATGTCATTTTTTAGTGTAATTTTTAATAGGACATAACTCCTTCTAATGGTATAAAGACAAAAATTATGTTAAATTACGGAAAAGTGTGAATTAGACCAAATTGAAAAATTAGTATTAATTTTTTTGTTACGGATGTTTTTATATTTACGCTGGTCTATACTAGTAACTGAGTGTCACAATTTTGTTTACAAAAATATTTCTACACGGATAGTCATCTATATTATTTCACAGAATACGTATTACAATATTTATAATAAAGTTATTCAATACATATCGCAAATCTACAATACTTATTGTAAACATTGCAATATGTATTGTAATCATTGCAATACGTATGGTAAACATTGCAATACGTATTGTAAACATTGCAATAGGTATTGTAAACATTGCAATACGTATTGTAAACATTGCAAACATTGTGTACCCTTTCTAATGCATATAGGAACCCAAACATTCCGTGTATTTTTTGTACCAAGTGCCTATTCTATATTTTTCGTTGTAAAAATTCACTCTATAAAGGAATTGTAAATTTTATTGCTTTAATAACAAAATTTTAATTCTTCATGAATGATTTCATCATCCAAGAAACACTCTAATACGGTTGGCCACGTTTGTTCAGTCTAACAAAGAATTTTGTTTATAAGTAGTCGTGTTTAAAAGCGGTCACCATAATATGTAAATAATTTAATTAAAGTTCGGCTGTTGATTGTAGCCCTCTTCAGAATAGATTTTCAAATAATTAGATAAATAAATAAATATATAAGTACAAAAAAAAAGTAAAAAATTTATGTTAAACTGAGTCAAGCAAGATTCATTTGATTGTATATGAAAGGGATATATGTTTATGCCTTTTTTTCCATATACACCAACCAACCATCCATGATCAGTATGAGATTTTGTGTTAACTGATGCTCAAATGAACCAACTAACAAAGAATAGTGAAGATATTTCAATCCTTTGGAGTACAGTTTAAGCCTAATAAATAGTAGTCAAAATATTTTAATCCTTTGGAGCACTCATCTTGAATTCCAAGGAGTAAATCATTAATATCACTCCTAATTAAGATCAGACTATTTCTTGACATTGTAATGCAGCGTGACTTTTGAATCCCAGAAAATCGCAGAGTTTCTTAAGGGTGAATTCCTTCTCGAAGAAATATACTAGCCGTGGCAAGAATTACTATACTGAAAGGTGAGCTTGCCATACAGGCACCTGATCGTGCGGTTCTTCACCGTCTGCAACATAATTTTTCCCACAAAGTATAGCGAAACATCAGATCCGCTAAGGACGTGATGTTTCTGCCAGCAACGTGCATTTTCCGCAAAATAACCGATCGAATCATCGAGCGCATCAGTATGCGGGATTTCTAAAAATAGTTCGCAATCGGAAACGACATCGATACTTGGCTCACGTACGTTTCAAAGTCATAATACGTAATAAAAGGCGCGTTAAATAACGAGAGGAGGCCGTGGTTCTCCTTCGGTTGGGACGACCTTTAAGGTGTCTCGCATCTTAAAAGCCATCCTTCGCAGAAAAGGTTTGGCGACAAAACGATCGGTGGAATTCGTAATATATCGGAAGTTGCCGATTCGACACGTACCAGTGCAGCGTTTTGAGGATCCTCATGGCGTGGCCGATCTTTCAGCGACTCGTAGCATGGACGCACCTCCACCCGACTGCTCTTAGGCCAATAACAACAACAACAACAACAATAACAACCAAGAAACTATCCCAGCGACACCATGTTCCAATGGTTCCTCAGCATCTTCTTCGGCAACTCCCTGGCTGGTTCCTCAGCGTCCTCAAGCGGGAAAATTCGAACTGAACTTTGAACACTGAACCACAAATTCGCGCACTTTTCGCAAATGAAATTCTTCAGGAATTAATATCCTCAGACGTTGAGCGTCTTGGGAACGGAACCGACTCTGTATATGTGTATCGACCAGAACCGTGGACGAAGGTACTGTCCGTACCGGTTTTAGGACGTCGGTAGACAGGTATTCCGGACTCCGTTAACCGGCTTAATTGCACCCTCGCTCCGTTCTGCTTTTACTCAGACCCGTGAAAAACTCCGAAAATTCCATTTGCACGTGTGAACAAATTTTCAAAAAAAAGCGCACTTTCCTAGAATTCGCACTTGTTTTCAAACCGAAACCGTCAGAGGTTTTTTCAGATTCAACAATGCACTTCACGATGAATTTTTTCAAAATTTTCACAATAACAATTTTTTTTTGGATTTTGGAGTTGCACACGATCGTATTCGTTTTCGGCGCGAGGAGCAACAACGACTGCGCGACGCTCCGACTTGGAACTTGGAACTGAGTTTGTTGGCTTCGCTTTACCCCATTCCAGTTCGAAACACCGCTGCCCCCCTTCGACGGTTCGCTGCGCCTTATCCCCCCTCCCTCTCTCTCTCTCTCTCTCTCTCTCCCTCTCTTATTTGTACTCTCACCATGTTTGTTTCTCTCCCTCTCTTTTGTGTTGTATACCTTCTTTTCGTCCCCACGGTTTTACGTTCTTCTTTTCCTATTCTCTGTCCTCCCTCTATATTACTCATTTGTAATATGTATTCTCTTCCCTTTTCGTTTCTATTATTATTTAAAATCATGCATTTACTTTCTACCGGTTGGTTTTACTCCTTTGTTATATATTTTGTTATTTTTTGTACCAAATTTTTACTAGAAAACAAAGATTTTGCATTTTCAAGGTTTCGGAGTATTCTCCATTTTGTTTAAATGAGGTTAATACGGATTTAACGGCTCAATACTATCCGCGGATTTTAAAGGCATTCGCGATTGGATCGCAATATAGAATGGGATTTTGCAGACTATAGACTCAATGCCCTTATTGGTTGCCGTCAATAAAAATATTGAAAAAAAAATTCAGAATGACTCAATGAAAATAGGCGTGTCATGCCTCGCTTCTGTTAAAAATTGAATCATAACAATGGTTTAACCAAAGTTTCCGTCCATTCGTTTTGTTCCGTAAATAATATGACAAGTCATCGTCCTGTGATTGCAGCTTAATTATAGTTCAATTCCACTAACAGACAATGAAACATTCAATTACTGATGAAAAAAATGTTAACGTTTCATGTGACGGAATCGACGACAAGACTTCATGTGACATCACCTTTACATTACAAATGCAGTGCAAAAATAACGGATCAATCCTTAAGGTGCGTACCATTTTTACACTCGTTTTTGTTCAGTGGATATGATTCTATGAAACACTATACCATTGTTCTGTAAAAGCACCTTAATATTATTCGCACAATTTTGCCCATGAAGAGAATCCACATGGACACACCGTCTTGTAAATTTTTGTTTGGGGAGGTGAGGAATACCAGTTGCAGGTTCGTGTGACAACACCTTAATGAGTGTGAAATATTCGCCGCCATATAACAATAACTTAATGCAATCCAACTATGTATGAAATCACCCAGGAACCAATGAAAAAGAAATACTTTATTTCCAAAATTGGGGAAAGTGTAGTAAAAGCACCTTAATATTATTTGCACTGTTTTATCCATGAAACAAACAATGCATGTACATTCCGTCTAATTTTTGTTTTTACGTTACACGAAATGAACAACAAAGGAAGGTCCGTGTGATAGCACCTTAATGCTATATGTCGACATGAGTATTAATCGATATCTGTATAAGATAACGACAATTAAGGTATACTTTGTGTTGGGGTCATATTGTCATGTAGTTTCATGATACAATTGTTTGTAATAAGTAGAACATTTTCAGCGTCTTGTAACGACACCTTAATCCCTTCAGATTCTGAATTTACCCAAGAGCAAGTAATAAGAATGAAATACTTTAACATTAGAAGACACCTTAACAATCCTTAATTTTACTCGTTTTTATTAAAGTCTTAAAATGAAAAAAATTTACAAAAAAAAAACGAAGAAAACTAAAAAATCGATCGTTAATTAGAGGTTTAAAAAATATTTTTCAGTTTTCTTTCAACATTTATTAGATACCTTGTTCCAGTCTAAAAACGCGTACAGTTTACTGAAAACTTAAATTGGAATGCGCGAGATCGTTCAGATTTTCAATGCCACTGAACTGAAAAGAAATCAAACGCGATCGCAATCATAAATAAGCAAGACGGGTATACTCCTTTGTGCAAATTCCGGTTCATGTGTCTGGAACTTAATGGTTGAGGGGCATGACATTTCTGCTGTATGATGAGTAGTTTGGGTGTGGTTCATGAATCCAAAAGCTAGCGAATTTTTTATAAATATAATACCTACTGAATTATGTAAATTTCTCATTATAATATTACGTTAAAATATCCAGGCATTTTAGAAACCGTTTTTAATTGTAAGTTGTAGTGAAAGATGATGGAAATGTTTTACCATTTTTGTGTTCATTTTATGATGATTGAAAAAAAAAATAAGGAGCAAAAGTCAGAAACATTCTCAAAGTGAAGTATATAATAGTGTTTTTATTAAAAGTTAAAATAATGACATGAGTAAAAGAAAGTTTAGTCCCCATTCGTAAAACCTCGAATTTTTGAAATTTGTTTAATAGAAATGAATTTTTTCTTTTTCATTGTTCTTTAAAGGAAATGTATTTCATTTTCCTTCGAAAGAAATCTCAAAGGAATGTTTTTCAAACTATTACTTAAAGTAAAAACTTTTAAAAGTTTTTTTAAATAAGACCTCATGGTCAGATTTGGTTCACGATTTGTGTGAATTTCAAACTCGTTCAAGGACGCTGTGTATTACTGTAAGTACATTGGTTATTAACACTTGTTAATAAGAATTAATTTTTTCTTATTATACGATGGAGAATTTTTTTAAATGTCATTTAAAATCATTTTACGAAATTAATAATTTTTAAGTTGACAGTTTAATGGGCGCCTCGTTAAGGTATATTGTCCGAAATTATACGATCTACCTTAAACTAATTCTTTATTCTAAATTATAACGGGTGCGGGTCGAAAAACCGACAAACCAAAAAACTTGCAGATCAAAAATCCGACAGGTAAAAATACGCCAGGTAAAAAAGACGCCAGGTAAAAAACTAACAGTCATAAAGACAACCACCAAAAAATCGATAGTCAACTGCCGACACATCAACAAGCGGACATTAATTTTTTGAAATGTCATGAAAATTTAAATCAAATTGTTGTTTTTCGGGTTAGTTGTCTTTTAGATTTGCTATTGTTTCTTAACTCATGTAATTTAAAATAGTAAATCTTCGAGTATTATTTTTCCTTTTTGTAGAATTTTACTTGTTACTCCATTTTTAATACAATGAATGTAAATTTTGTAAACGGTAATTTGAGGACATGAATTGTGCGCCAAATTTCATTGATTTCCGGTAGTGCAGTAAAAGAATATTTAGTAAACTTAAGTAAATAACGAGTTGCCGAATGGAACTACATAATTCTAGGTGATTTTCAGTGGACTGAATAAAGTTAAACTGGGTAACTTACCATTTATTTAAATTTAATCAATCATTGTCGAACTGTATTTTAATTTCTTTAATATTTACTATTTTTAAAACTTAATTTTTTAATAGTAAAATCCTGTAGTAAAGGTTTTAATTCCAAGAATATTAATTTCCGTAAGATGTGTCTGCAAAATACCATCTATACATTTAAACAAAAGTGAATTCTAGTTGACCAGTGACAAATAAGTATTATTACAATTGCATTTAGTTGAGTGCTAGATTAACTATTAATGGATAAACTAAATATTTAGTACTCATTGGTTAACTATCCATTTATTTAAATTAACTCATTTCTGTTTGGAGAGAATAAAATATACTTCAGCCGTTCTACGTGATACTCAACTAGTAATGAGATTTTAAACATTTAATCATTGTTTCTACTTTTAATATTCGTTAATTAAAGAATTCACGTAGCATATTGTAGACTTAATTTATCTAATATCTACAAGAAGTTCAGATAATTATGTCAAAGTTATCATAAACATTTTCTGTTAGTAAGGAGTATGATATATTAACATGTACACTGTAATACTACTTTTTGCACCAAGGGCGTGAAATGGTCGTTTTATGAGGTCGGGAATGAGGAAATAGTATGTGCACCAAGTGAAAACTTATGCCGACGAGTTCGACACAGGAGTGAATCGAGTATTTTTCTCCTTAGTTGCATAATCTGCTATTTTATTCTTTTCTGTCATACACTACTTTATCCTAGTTGATTATTAAAATATAATGTAAGATCCACACAGATTATAAACAGAATATAGGACCGCATTTAATATTGTCGCATCTAAAACTTCATTAAAGGTAGGCAAAAATAATAGACGAATAATTCGTAATGAAGGTTTTCTATATAATATGATAATAATAAAAATTAAATTAAAGAAAGGAAACATTAAAAGTTATAAGTAGATCTATAAGGCGATTACCTAATTATAAAAATATCAATTTATACATTGAATAAATAATTTGTTGTACAAATTTAGAGAATGTGAATAAATGTACGATAAAAATTAATCGATGATTTGGTATAATGTTAATTATATTTGGAAAGTTATTATCGCATAACATTTTTTATTTTATTTCAAGAATCTATTTGAAACTTTTAATAATTGTTTTGAAATTTTGCAATATTTATGTAATTTTCAAGCATTTCTTGAAAGTTTCAAACAGATTATCTTCACAACGTGGTGTAAAAATTTTATGTGATAATAACTTTCGAAATCTAGTAAGTTTATGTACTAAATTGTAGATTAATTGTTATCGAACATTGCTGTAATTTCACAATATTTTGTTGTTCTTCAACAATATTTTATTGTAATTTTATAATATTTACTATCTTGTTGAAAGTTTTTAACGGACATTTTCGCAGCTATTTAAAATAGTTATATTTTTTTACCGTTTTTGACCAATTGTTGATTAACCCATTAAGTTGTATAGGACACCAACAACTGCTGTACATTTTATTGTCATAGTATCACAAAACAGAAATTCGTTAATTTAAATAAATGTGCTATTGAAAAATGGGAACTAAATATTTAGTTTATTCATTAAAAGATAATCTACAGGATTGAACAATTTTACTATTAAAAATTTCAATGTTAAAAACAGTAAATATTAAAGAACTGAAAACAAAGTTGGAAAATGATTGATTAAATTTAAGTAATTGGTAACTTACTCCAGTGTAACTTTACTCGTATCTAATCTATGACTAAAAATTAACCGAATTCGGTAGAGACATTCATAGATAAAAACAAAATAAAGCAGTAAAAGAACATTTCGGAAAAATCAATAATTATTAATGATACCCATATTTTGTTGAATTTGGAGCTTTATTATCAACAGTGGAATTAACATTTATGTCGCTTAGCGATTTAGTTAATCTTTTATTTTCGAGTATACTCTTTCCATTGGTGTCGTCAAAATTTCTAAAAATGACTGGGTTTAAAAGTCTATACCCACGAAAATTTGTTTCATGTTTAAAAGGTATTGCAGCCGCTTCCGGCTTTAAATCAAAAGTGCACAAAATTGTTCAAGAGTATAAGAGACTTTTTGGTTTTCGTTTAAAATCATCAAAAAATCTTCTGGACTTAATGGTTTAATGAAAACAAATCATCTCAATACACATTTTGAAAAATCGAATACGAAATAAAATGTACACCATGGCTAAACGTTACTAAAAAATTAGTTAGGAAATTTGTTGTTCGTTGATATTTTCCATAAAAAATGTCCATCATCATCAAATTTAGTAATTTTATGCTAAAATTTTGCATTTTATTTTATACGTTTTAGTATTTTACAAGTTGAATGTCTCGCAACGTGTGCTATTACCATGATAAAATAAACTTAAATAAAATAATCAATGTAGTAAAATAATTTGTTTATATCTTAATCATTACTAAAAATCGCAAACCATTCCCTTTGAAGACAGTTATCGTTTATAATATTAAAAAACAACTTTTACTCAAATCAAAATTTTAGTTCACTAATACACAGAAGTTCAAATATCAAGCACACCCGTTTCCAGCGCCATCTGGATGGCTCGCCTCTATTCCCTGCTATTGTATGCTAGTCGCACGTCCATAAACTGGAGATTTCATCTTTCGGAGTGATCGATACGTGCCAGTGTCACTGAAAGTTCACCGGACGCGTCAGATGACGCGGAAACGAAAGTGTACGTGTTCCGAATGAACTTATTCGTTATCAATACTGTCTACATACAGTGTTTGTTTTAGTGACACTCACAGACAACAAAACCCCAAATGAAGTTAGGTCGCAACGTGAATTTCTTTTGGACGTCTCGCCTGTAGGCCTTTGCAACTGGAACATATTTGTTTTTCCAAAGGATTGAAAAAATTAAAAAAAAATACCGATTTTCAAGTGCACTCCAAGGGTATTTTCTCGTGGGTCTTAGACCTGCTGTTGATTCTCCATCGCGTTCCTTCCGTCCCGACTCCACCCGTCTCGGCATTCAAGTCTCCTCTTCTTTACTTATATATACACAGTTATGTATATATATTATACACCATATACATGTGTATGTGTTTATATATATTCTCCCTTGTCTCCCCAGAACTCTTGTCTCGTGCGTGACCGAATACTTATCGTATATATACGGATACATTATACTAGGACGAACTTTCAAACGTTCAGAATCATTTGTGTATGTGTGTATTCACCAACACAAATATACACACTGCTCGCAGGGATTCGTTAATTTTTAAAAGCCACGTGATTCAGTGTCTCGCTTACCGGTGTTATTTGAATACAATCGTGCGAACCCTATGCAAAAAGACGAAAATGCAAGGCGAAGCCAATTTCGGATTTAAACGAATTTGCTTCTTATGCTGTTCTTCTCTTATTGCGGAAGTCGATAATGTAATTGTTCGATGGAATTTATGACAATGATTGGAACGTGAGTACGATCCGATGGAACTTTGTAGTTTTTAGAATTCATTGCATTCGATTACTTTCATATTGATGCTTGGATGTGATTAAATAAATGTCGAGTGGAAATTCAATCTTTGGAGAGTGGAAAACATATCAAGTTGTCGTTTCTTCGAGGATACGATTTCACTCCTTTTTAAAAGAGTGAACATTCACTCTATGTCATCACTATGCAGTGATTTTTAGCATGGGAAATTTAGAAACCTTTTTTATGAATCTCTTTGCACATGTTTTTGAATAATAATTAATAAATTGGTACCCGAATATTTCACTGCAGGGCGCAAAGTGGAGTTCTACTCCCGGAATGTTAAGAAAGCTATTTATTAAATATTCAAAGCTAAGTAAAGAAGGAAATATAAGTGCCATCCCTAATGACGCAGGCATGCACAATGCATTCTTCGCTTTAACTATTTTAAATGTATTTTAAAACGAATATTTTCAAAAAAGTCTCAAACGGACGAATTTTGTTCGTACTTTTCGGCTGTGAGTTTTGATAGATCATCAACATTGAAAAATATCTGGGTATATTATTTTTGACGTAAAATTTATCATATTTTCCGATTCAGTTCTCAAAATTTAAAAAAAATGCGATCCAGAAAAGATACGTTCGACTATTTAACAAAAAATATGATTTTTTCATGCAAATTTTATTTCGGATCATCAATTTCATATCAAAATCGGATGAGGAGATCATTCTGAAGTGAACATTTTTGGTTCGGGGACCTCAAACTTCAAAATGTAAGAATAAAAATTAAAATTCAAAATGGCGACTTCCAATATGGTGGATTGAGGCTGAACGTTTGATTCCAGTTTTTACTTTATGCGTAAGGATTAAATTGGTAAATTTCTTCTGGACAATAGTTTATTAGAGTTTTTTATTGTTGATCACAAATCTGTTGTCAAATTATCCAAAATTAAAGGGCGCCAATAAAAGATAGCGGATAAAATTGTTTAAATTATTTCAGTTATTATACAAATTTGAATACAGGGGTTTTCAGGGTTGCTGATCACGAATCTAACAACAAATTTCAGAAATTCAAAAAGGCAGATATTGAATCCATATTTGATCCGCCATCTTGAATTTTGGACAATTCGACTACAGATTCGTGATCAACATAAAAAAAAAAGCTTTAATAAAAGGATGTTAAAAAGAAACTAGTAGAAATCACTAATGAATGAGTAATAAATAAGTAACTAAATGAATTAGCAATGAGAGAAATGGTATAACAATTTTTTACTAACAAAATTAACAAAGCGTGACTCTGATAACAAAATACAAACAATTTTTCAAGCTGCAAAAATGAAATTTATGATTACTTAAACTAGAAAAAACTGTAACTAGGTTTTTAGTTCTAACGTTTTAATTTTTTCATGGAATTCGGGTCATTGACACTTGGAATAGAATTGTTGATTATTTTACAATGCTAATATAATTCTGTATTATAATCACGTCTTCAGGTTTGGATAGTAAATCATTTATGACGAGATTATGCGTCATGTCAGGTGATAGATGATTCCACGCAACGCACTGAAAATGGATAAAATTTTCTTTAATTTTTGTGATGACGAACTTCTGCAAAAGTAATCATAAACTATAAAAATCGTACATAACGAACATCTTTATAAGGAAATAATAACGAATAACTATGAAACATGACAAAAGTTTATTAACAAGGAAAGGAGCATAATATTTATTTCATCAAGAAAAGTGTTGGGGACTTTCACAAGAACATTATTGTTAAAAAAAAGTAATAATTAGAAATTAAAAATAAAATTATTCATAAACGAGTATAATAATTATGAAAAATGTTTAGAATAAATTGAAATAAGTTTAAACTAATACAGAGATCATAAATGTCCCATACAGAACTGACTTCTTCCGGAGCTCCTCAGGATGTCCAAATGTCAAATTTTATGATCTGCGCCCTGAGAATAGTCATAGAAATTTAATAGACGAAATAAATAGAAGAAACCATATTTTTAAACTAAAACTACGTATAATAAACGTTTATTAAAAGATAGTGTCTTTATTGACATTAACTAAATCAGTTGACATTGCAGGATGATGTAGTAAACGAGTAACAAACGTTTAAAATATTTTCGGTTTAAAAGTGGTATATGTTTTACGCTTTATTAACATTCATCGTAAACGAATATCTAACTGAATTATGCACCTGTCAATGTACACAGTCAACAACCTTCGAGCAAATTTAAACGTATACATCTACTTTTATATAAAATATTATACTTTTATTAAACGTACTTTAAACGTACAATATTTATGGTACTTGATAAACGACGTTTTCGTACAATTTACACGTATTACAAACCTACAGCATAAATGTACATTAAACGACATTTTAAACGCGTTACCAAAAAAACGTTTATATCATACAACGTTTATATCATACAAGCAAACCAACGTATACTAAACGTATATTAAACGATAGTATTTTTATTGGGTTGGACTTCTATACTTTGTTACTAAAAATTGCGCAAAAAAACTTATTGTACAGTTGTTTCGAATACGTAATAAATGTTAGCAAATGGAAATATGTGGAATAACAGAATAGGTCGATTTGTCTTCATGAAGCATTCGAATGTAATTACTCAGGAAAAACATAATTAATCTATGACGGAAAATTTCCTTAATTACTCAGGTTCGTCACTGTTTATTTTGCTTACCTCAGAAAATAGAATTTTCAATGAAAAAATCAATTTTAATGTTAGCTTTTAAACCATCTTTTTAATTTTTTTTATCAATATATTCCAGAAATAGTCAACAATCGGGTGTCGCTTAAATAATAATATATTGGTTGTTTTTTGTATTTAAAACAAATAAAATAACGAATCGACAAGACAAATCTAACAATGTTTCATTATAAAAGAACACACTCAAGAGATTCTATGAGCCTTTTAGTTTTGAGTCTTGAAGTTAAAACAAAGAAGTAAGAATCCATTAATAATATTGCAGGTTTAATATACGTTTATTGTACGCAAGTTTGTTTTTAAAATAGATTAATTATAACATATAAACATTTATTGATATGTGTTTATTAAACTGTAGTTTATGTACGTTTATCATATGCATTTGTTATACGCGTGTATTACACAAAACGTATTTTAAATGTAAAAAAGTCGTTTATGAAGTACCATAAACAGCATAAGTGTAAGTTCGATTAATAAAGGTGCAATATTCTATGAGTGTATGAAAAACGTTAAAATTTACTCAAATATTTATATACTCTGGTTATAAAACGTGTGCAGAATTCTGTTTAATATACGTTTATGATGTACGTCAATAAAACGTTGAACCTAAACTAAACCGAAAACATTTTAAACATTTATTATCCGTTGTTTAAGCAAAACAGCAATGTAAACCGTTTAATTACTCCAAAAATGGCACTTCGTTTAATATACGTTTTACACGTAAGTTTTGCGTTTTACACGTAAGTTTTACGTTTTACACGTAGGTTTTACGTTTTATATGTAAGTTTTACGTTTTACACGTAAGTTTTACGTTTTACACGTCAGTTTTACGTTTTACACGTAAGTTTAGTTTAAAAATTGTACGGGCGTACAATCTGAATGTCTTATGGTAAGACGTGAGCAAACAATAAATGAACAATATCTTTTATAAATAAATATATTTAAAATGACTAAAAATTTTCTCAAAAATAATCTGAAAACTATGAATAAGACATCATTGTATACTGTAACCGAACTTTTTGAAGTCATCTTCGATATACCATGTTCATTAATTTGTACTAAGTATCTTGAATGTGAATCTTGTTTGACATAAGAAGGATGTTTTTCCATTTTAGAATGTTTTTTATCAGGCAACTAGACTAAGGTCAAATGAGATCATTCTTAGTTACTCTAAACTTGTTTTACTGCATCATTGTACGAAATCAAATTAGCAATTTTTAATAAGGTACCACAAATACAATTTCGAAAAAACAGCGGTCATAAAATCAAACAAAACCTTGGCCAAAAGAATACAGACAAAATATGCGGAGCGATTTCGAATATCTCTTTATTCAATGGAATATCACGTATCGCATCGATTCAGGAGCAACGTGCGGATGCTGACATTTACATGTGTGTATTGGATATGTACCATTTTGATGGAGAAACCACCTGTTACGACATTGGACCTAACAAAAACCGCGGCTTCGTTCGGCTTGGGGGTGCAGCTGATTCAGACGAGTCTTCAGATCTCGAGAGGGGAACTTACCGTACATTTTTCTACCTGCTTTTATCCAAGATTTTTAACGGGCGTTTCGACCACCCCCTTAAAGAATTGATCCACTATAGAAATTACCAGGAATTTGTGAAGGTCAGTTTTTTTCTAAGCGGCGTACCCGAACAAGTGCAAACGTGTTTCCTTCACGTGGATGTATTTATCCCGGTATGACGCGTGTAGCTTATGTATTTTACGATCTTTAGGCTTTTGATCCTTGTTTTTTTTCTAGATATTGATCTCATTGTTATTCATTAATTCATATAGGTTATTTGTTGTATGCGAATCCATTAATCCTTTTGTTTGTTCTTGAATTTGCCGGTCATTTTATCATCCACCCCATGCTAAATGTTAAATGAAACATTTATCTATTTATTCCACTTTATTAAACTAACTGAAAACATCTGATACTATTTCACCAACTTTTACTTAGGTATTCATCAATTCTTGTGTGCTGATATCGATCCGCGTGAGAACTTTTCACATTCACTTTCCTCGGAAATAAGGGATATGGTCTAATGAATTGAGCTGCTGCATAATTTCGAAATTGATATTTGTTCGAATAATATCCTAATAATCGAACAAACATTTTTAAATATTCCAAAAGAATACTTCTTGAATGCTTTTATGGAAGAAGAATTCTAGAAGAATTTTTTGCGCATATTATTAAATAAAGAGTTACATAAGAATTCTTTTTTAAACATTTTTTTTTTCTCGGTGAAGGGTTCTTCAATGTCCATAATAACATTTTCATAAACAATTCTTTTACGCACTAGAACGAATACCCAGTTAGTATCGAAACAGCTAAGAATTCCTAAAGAATTCTTTTGGAATTTTTTTTTTTTTGTAAATAATTCTTTTGTGATAAGTTAATACAACTGCTTATAAACGTTTATATGAAAATGTACTTAAACACCCAATTGCCACGACGCATTTCCCTATACATTTTGACTTTTATTATTATATTACAGTCGGCTTCGCAGGTGGTAGGAATATTTATAACATGCCATGCAGAAGAAAGTGCTTTTATATGGAACAACTCGTACCTTCACCACTTACGAGAATGATTGTATGGTAATATACAGAGGGCATTTGTTGAAAGCACTTAATGCGCCACCATGCGGTTGGCGCTCGAAACATCCACTGTTGTTGACTGACTGTTTATTTTTTAGACAAACCAGAAGGATTAGACAATTTTTATTTCTATCAAATTTCTCTTCAGGTGTACTTCCAAAAATGTCCATCGACCAATCGATATTTTAATGGAAAGTAGTACAATTATATATTTTGATGCGCTGATTACAAGAATGGAAGACATTTTGACGCAAATTTAAGAAACATAATTCATGGTTTTTCGCAATTATCTCGTAAATTACTCAATATTTCAAAAAATACTTTGAATAAAAATTGATCTAATCAAGATACACATTTTGTGTCATATGCATTCCTCTCCTAAATTGGTAATTTTTTCAGAAAAATCGTTAAACTTTTACACTTTATGTTATACTTTTTACAAAATTTTCGTATTTCTGTAATTGTTATTCTCGTCGACTACTTAAGTATTTATTAAACCTTTTAATTTGCCCCAGAATCTAATTTTCAAGTGGGAATTAGTAAGTTTCAATTATGCACAAGTTTTGATTAAGTGTCTAAGCACTTATGAATAACACAATAGAAATCAAAGTCTGAACTGACATCAAAAAGGGTCTAGAAATTAAAATGAAAGTTACTTACGTATAAAGTAATTATTAAAATAGTGTATGACTCACGATTTAGTCAAAAGGAGTGTTGAGCTATTCATATGTAGAAAGCGAGTGTACTATTGTCATTGTTCCCGAATCACGGCAATATATCACTACGAAAGTAATTTATACAAATAACAATAATAATCATACTGAATATTTGTTCTGGATTCATAAGAGAAATTGAATTGAAATGATTAAATGTACAATCAATAAAAGTTAATGATGTTTTAAATTTGATTTGTCTGTTACCAATTTCGAAATAACTTGAAAATCAATTTTAACATGATCGAATTTAAAAAAAAAAACACATGTCATTTTCGGCAAATACAAAAGCAAGAAAAAAATCGTAAAACATTTACAAAACTGACTCAAGAATGACCTGACTTGATACAGCCATTTTTAAACGGGTTTTACACGGTTATGTCAGTGAGACGTAAGCGTTCAATAATCGTTTAATCCAGACGTATGATTTTATTTTTAACAATTATTTAATGTATTTAGGGAGAAATGTACACTTTGTGTAATAATGTTTATTTCCTAACGCATGTACTTGTAATTAAACAAAATTATTTTTAAAATTGACGAAAAAAATGTCGTTCCGACGGAGATTTGAACCCGGGACCTCGACATACAAAGAGACAACATAGCCGGTACGTTATTTGAAAGAACATTAAACATTTATAGGAAAACGGCTACTTTGATACAAAATCTCATTTTCTTTTTTCAATTGAAAGTTTTTTGTTACTGTAGATTTATAGGATGTCAATTAATAAATGTAATTAATGTAACTGAATTTTGCGGTCATTAATTAACTTCTTTTGGGGATAATACATGTTTTAATATATTGAAAATATTATGTTTAATACATTAAATACATAACTAGCTTAAACGTGGTTTACGTTTTACGCACTATGTATTAAGATGTTGGTAAATGCATATTTGAAAAAATTCCTAAATTTTCTTTATAAGTAACTGACTTTAAAGAGTTTTGAAAAACCTTTTTTGCATAGTTTTATGGCATTTCAAAACCTATTTTTTAAAGGTTTAAAAAGCGTGTAATTTTTAATAAACATAGTGTAAACGTATATCATAAACGTGTATTATACGATTGCTTAATCATATTTTAAAGTGTTACTACGAACCGTGTAGTTATGCTATTTTTAAAGCAAATGGACATGGAAAAACCGTATATTGAAACTGGTAGTTCAACGTTTTATTAACGTCTTTCAGGAATGAATATTAAATTGAATTACAAGCATGTTTTGTAAGCAGATATCTTTGAACAAATTTAAACGTCTTTCATAATATGCGTATGCTATAATATGAAGTATGCATGAATAACATCTTTATTAAACGCATTAAATTTATGGTATTATGCCCCAGCGGACACGAAAGTCCCGAATGTTTCTAAAACGTTTTTAGAACGTTCCAGAAACGTTCCTAAAACGTTTTATGTATGCAACATGGATGAAACGTTTATAAAACGTTCCGTAAAAGTTGCAGACATAAAACGTTTTAGAAACGTTTCTGGAACATTCTAAAAACGTTTTAGCAACATTTGGGTCCTTCGTGCCCGTTGGGGCCTTTATGGTACTTCACAAACCATTCTTTTGTCGTTTAATATACACGTATTATTAACGTACATGATAAACATAAGCGCGATAAACGTAGATTGAACAATAGTTTAATAAACGCGATACTAATACATGTTTATATCATAATCCTAAACCATTTTTAAACCAAAGGTATAAAAAACGTATATTATCCCCTCTGTGCACTAGTTGTCCAAACTATTTCTATATTGTTCCTATATTGCAGAAAAATAAGTGGAGCTCAAGAGGGTTAACCATAGGGTTTTTATTGAGAGGGTTTTTATTGACCTTAATATAAATTTTATAAAAAAAAGTGTTAGTGATAGCTGGGTGTCATATTTCAGTTCATTTTTAACTTACAATTTGGTGATTTATCAATTAAATAAAAATCTCGTTGTTAACTTAGTAAATTAAAAAATAAGGTGCAATTAAAAAATGATATTATGCTTTATTCTAAATTTCGTCAGTACACTCTAAATTTCGTAAAGTGAAAATTGAGCCACTTTCTGCTAAAAGTGACGTTTTCACTGTTTCTAAAGTGGAAATATCACTTTAATACAAGTAATGAAATCTTGTCACTCTAATAAAGTGAAATTTCCACTTTAGAAATAGTGCAAAGGTCACCTTTAACATAGAGTGTCTCAATGTTTACTTTAAGTAATTTAGAGTGTAGCATTTTTTAAATTTAATTAAATGAGCATTAAATATTTCATAGTTTCTACAGTTGCATTTAGTTCTGCTGATGGAATTTCATTTCATTAATAAAATTCTAGTCAATTTAATTATGCGTATGCCGTACATATATATACTAACTACCTGTTTAGTTGTATTATCTAAACTTTTTTTAGCAAGTACGAAAAAGTACTCATAATCGAAACAGTTGTTAAAACACATTACTATATATTATATTAATATGTATTATTGATAACCGTGATTATAGCAAAAAGTAGTATTATTGTATACTATGCTAGTTAGTAGACACAATGATTTAAAAGAAAAAAATCGTGCATATTCATCAAAAAATGATATCCTTTATCGACCAAAGACTTTCTATTTTTCAGTTTGTTATATTTCGTGAGTATGCTAAAAATATGTGACAATCTCATCACTTGGTTATTGTTTAGGTCATTCCATTTTAAACCGATTGAATTTAGGATCATTTTAATTGAGATATTTTTAATTATCGACAAATTCACTCTTGGGAATTTTGAAAAATTATCATTATATCGAAACAATAACTTCAAAACTTTTTTTATTTATTAATATTATAAAATCTATTATAGATTTGATTATTGTAAAATAGAATGCTCTATTTATTACGAAATCCTTCGATATTAACGGTTAAACTAAAATAACTCAATGGATGCCATATTTGCTGAATTTCTTTAAGTTTTGATAAGAATTTTCCTAATTATTGCAATGAAATGGGACTTAATGCATTTTTTTCATTAATTTAAGTATTTAACTAAAAATAAAACAATTTTATTCTTTTTTTAATTAGTCGAAAAATTGAGCAAAAATTAGTTTTTAACTTAAATTTTGATCACCTCCCCCTTTTCCTTAAATTCTTGCCTGCCATCGCGTAAATAATTGTGAAGCTTTAATTTAAAAACATATAATTGCCGGGGACTTTTTTCATTCTACTAATCATTATTAAAAAATAAAATTAAACTAGAAACGGTACATTGCTGAACATATATCGATAGAAATACGTCTCAAAAATGTTTTGGGTTTGGTTATTCATTTTGTCTCTCGTCAGCACTAAAAAAAGAAATGCAAAAAATGGAATGTTTAAACAACAAAAAATCGTTCATCCACACTCCGACAGAATCTTTTTCATCATCCAAAACAGAATTGTTAGAAAAAGATTCAATTTGGATAATTTCTAAAATATTTTTCTATTCTTATCATGATTAAAATGTGGAGAAGAACTGAGAAAATTCCTCGTATGCAACCGGAACTCCAAGAATGGAAACCAAGATCCTGCGCATTTAAGTCTTAGTCACGTTAAACAACTATAAATGTTATTATTTATAATCAATGCAAGTTTTTAGTTTTAAAACTTTGTGGTACTTTAACGATGCTCGATTAGGGGCAATTGCCGCCGGGCGATAAATCAATCGCGGATGTCTTGCAAAGTGAATTATAAAAGTTAATTTATTACAATGGAATGCAATTTTTTTAATTTCTCGCACGTTTAATAATAAGAATCACTTAACGAGCACGACACGGCTTCGTAATTATTTTGCACCGCAAGCGCAGGGAAACGATATTCGTTGCGTCTCTCCTCGGGAGCTTCTTTTTTTTTTTTTTTTTTTTTTCTGAACCCCCCGAGAAGACATCCAAACTCGGCGGGTATATATAACGAGTCGAGTGTAAGGCACACGAAAGAAGAAGAACGTGCTTCTTCATGCGGAAAGTGCGATGGGAGCGAATGGAAGACAGGAACGGTGGAATACTTACTTTCGATGTGAAAAATGGCAAAA
Organism: Trichopria drosophilae; assembly: GCA_030407085.1. Classification (NCBI taxonomy): domain Eukaryota; kingdom Metazoa; phylum Arthropoda; class Insecta; order Hymenoptera; family Diapriidae; genus Trichopria; species Trichopria drosophilae. The sequence goes on along the minus strand of CM059582.1, from coordinate 11,099,843 downwards.
CACGGCTTCCTCGATATACCGCATGCCGCTCTTGTGTAGGGAATTTTCTTAACCTGAAGTAACACTCGCGAACTCCGGGAACATTGGCGAACAATGGTTCATTCTTATTAAGCCTTTAAAGCAGTTGGCGATCAATAGAGGTAAAGATCCGGAGATTTGTAAACTGTCAATTATATTGAGACGCGAAAAGACCGTGGAAACTCTACGAGAATGTCGCGAAAAAAAAAATATTGGAATATATATTGGAAAATATAAGATTCGAGGGAGTTTATTGCTCCTGACATTCTGTTCCTTACTGCTTAATATCTGTTGGTTTAAACCAACCACAAAATTTGTGGGCACATATAATAGACACAAATAAAAAGGCATAATATGATTTTTTCTGACGACTCGAAGTTTAATTATTGGATCAGAATGACAAGGCTAGCCTATACTCATACGTCACTTTGGGTGAGTAAAGTGGCACTTTTAGGCACCGAAAACAGTGTGTAAAGTAGAGCATTACCCATTCCTCTACTATCTTATACTACGACAGCCTAAAGTACAATTGGGTGGGTTCAAGTTTATTTTGACACATCGAACAGGTGTATATAATATTACTTTATGTTACAGTGAGACTAAAATGCTGTTTTAAACATTTCTAATATAAAATAATGCTTGGCATATGTACAAAGCTCTCGTGTACATGCGGTCCTTATTTCGCTTTGGGGAGCCAACTCTCAGTTTCGTAAAGAATAAATTTTGCGTCTCATTAGATTTACGTCCCAGCATATTTGCCTTTTTCCGTCCCGTTATATTTACCACTTGTCGATCTCTTTTCCCCCACTTTGCAGGCTGGGGCCTCATGTAGGGCCTGCTGTATCGTCACGAACATATCGCGACTAAGAGGAGTGGGAGAAACGACTCTCCCCTACTTTCGGTAAATATAATGAGTCGAGAGGGGAAGGTGAGGAACCGAGTGGGTAAATAAAAATAACCGAGATTCTACTGTATTTTATTACAGGGTGCCGAAAACGGGTAAAATTTCTATGCCTTTTTTATTTCAACCATAAAAGTGACGATAATGAGTCACATGTTATGTATCAAAGACGGTAGAGAATATATACTTTTATATTTATTGTATTGAAATATTATATTTCGCAACTGGTAAGAAAAGTGCGACATTAGGAATCAACATTATTTGGGATGCGGAAACTGAGAAAAAGTTAACATTTATTTAAATATTAAGCATTGAGAATATAAATGATACATAACTGTATCGGCAAACGTAAATATTTTTTTATTTGTACAATTTCAATAATATCATCCGCCATTTTCGACCTGGTATTGTGAATTTTTTAAAATCAGTTTCGTCATCAGCGACGCCAAAAACCCCCGAGTGAGAGGTGTTAACAAAACTCGATCATTTTTTCGTCACTTAGAATACGATAAAATATTAAAAAGCCGAACGATTAAAAAAACCAACAGTGATAAAAGCCGACAGTTATAAAGCCGAGTGCGGGCCAAAGAACGGACAAATCAATATGCCGTAAGATCAAAAACCCGACAACCGAAAAGCTACAGTAAAAAAACCGATACATGGAAAAATTACTGTGCGCTTGTCGATGTCTATTTTTTTATGTGTCGGCTTTTTGGCAGTCGACTTGCCGATTGTGGATTTTTTGACTGTCGGTTTTTTGACCTGTCGGCTTTTTAATTTGTTGTTTTTTCGACCCACACTCTATTTTGTTAATTTTATGGTTTTAAGAATTATCAGAAACCAATGGAAATGATTCGTAATGAAATTAAAAATCGAATCAGACACTTCGTCAGTAATTCAAGAAGATTTAATTAAAAAACAACATGAGAATTCGTCGAGTGTACCCTCCAGAAAGAAAATAATTGCCGCTCGACCACTTGTGGGACGCGGTAGATCAGAAATTCATTTGGTTAAATTTTTACAAAGCAAATGTGTTTAATCGCACATTTTCATAACATTATTTTTCAAAATCGGTTTTGTAATATATTGCACTAAAAAAACGGGTGTTTTATTCCGAAAAACTTATGTCCTCACTTTTAAAACGTGTGAGGAAAAAAGGACATCATAAGTGACTCTTTTTGAGATTTCAACTCTTGAAAGTTAGATTTGAAATCATGAACCGACTAGGTTATATTATCGAGCCGAGGATTGCCGAATATTTCCGAAGATATCTGAAACGACAAGATGTCTTCTATTTTTCGGTGTACTAACGCAGAAAACGTCTCAAATCAGCTGAGCAACTTGAACCCTGACACTTTTACTGTTTTGTTGATTGTAAGACAAAAAACAGTTATTTAGAATTATTCTGTAATAAACTATTAGCAATTAGAATTTTTGGAAGGTAGGATCGACTAGGTTAGATTAGCCATCGAAACGAGACTTCGCGAATATTTTCGATGATAGCCGAAGTCACGATACGTCATCCATTTGTCATTGTATCAACATAAAAATTGTCCCAAATTATATGAAACGGTGATATGCAAAATATTGTAGACACTTAAACGTGTCGATTTCTCTAGTTACCATCAGTAATAATAAACTACATAGCGATTTCGAATTTAATTTTTTATTTTTACAACCGACGTCCATCCATCAGCAACCTTTCGTCATTAGCGTGGAGCCATCAAATTGCGAAAAATTACTTCGGGATTCATCTCAAATATTAGACATCATGCATTGAAGATACGTTACTCTGAAAAGACGTTTAAAAGACGAGTTTTGCAGTGTACTCATAGATAAAATTTCATGAACATTCTTTCCGTTGATGTTGCCTACAATTTAGTCCGCAGTAAAAAAAACAGCAACAATTACACTGCAGATAAACATAACCATAAACATGAATGGATAATTATTGTAATAAATGAATAAACCCCTCCTTAAAAATAGCCTGGGGGAAAAAACAAAAGCAAAGTTTACGCGTGTGCCGTTCGGTGCAATTACAAGGCGCTCAGAGACGTTCGCATAAATACTTGGTGCGGTGATTACGTGGCGCTAATAATTGAGAACACGACGAGGAATTAAGCGTTCCAGTGCATAAATGCATCCAATTAATCGTCGTCGATCTATTTTCTCGCGATAATTTTTCAGTAAATCGAACTTTCTCGTACGATGCTAAACTGTTAATTAGAAGAATAACTAACTTAAAAGTAGGTAAGCAGTAGTGCAAAGTTAGTATGATGTTTAATGTTATTTAATATGATTAATAAATTAACAACGAGTATTATTGAAGTGATTGATAAAAATTAGTACTATTACCTTTGGATATTGACAAATAATGATAATCACGCACTAACCTACATTTAAACTGATTAAAATAAAAATGTTTGAAATTAATAAAACCCACAAATATTTAAATAGTATAAAAAGACACCGGAAAATAATCTGCCACTTGACCCGAATACTTTAATTAGAAATTAATGGAATAAGATTTCGAAAAAATTTCGAAATCAATGCTGGTATTATTCATAAATATATTTATTGAAGCGATGAGAAAATATGACACAATCGGTATAAAAAATAATTTTTTAGGACACTAGATGGTTTTTAAATCCAAATGACATGTCTAACCAAGATTTGTTCTATAGTCAATCCGGTCGACAATTACTGTAAAGAAAGTAGAACAATGAAACTCGTGATTTTCGCTATAACCAATTTCAGCGAGAATTTGATTTCTGCACAAAATACCCAATCTTTTTATGGTCAGAACCGAAAGTTTGGTTCATACAACCGAAAGTTTGGTGGTCACAATCGAACCTTTTGGTTCTTGAAACCGAACTGCACGGTTATCTCAACTGAACCGTCTGGTTATGGTAATTGAACGGTTTGGCTATCACAAATGATTTGTAAACGCTTTATTATCGCAACCGACTTGTTTGGTTATTGCAAAAGAACGGTTTAGATATCATAACTGAATCGTTTGGTTGTCAGAAATAAATTCGGTTTCCGCAGTCGATCCGTTTGGTTATGGCAATCGAACGGGTTGGTCATCTTACCTGAACCGTCTGGTTATCACAACCGACATGTTTTGTTATTGTAAAAGATCCGTTTGGTTTTCACATTTGAACCGTTTTGTTTTCACATTTGAGCCGTTTGGTTTTCAGATTTGAACCGTTTGGTTTTCACATTTGAAAGGTTTGGTTTTCAAATTTGAACCGTTTGGTTTTTACATTTGAACCGTTTGGTTTTTACATTTGAAACGTTTGGTTTTCACATTTGAACCGTTTGGTATTCACATTTAAACCGTTTTGTTTTCACATTTGAACCGTTTGGTTTTTACATTTGAACCTTTTGGTTATCGAAATCGAATTTGGTTCTAGCAACCGATCCCTTTGGTTTGGATCATACTAGTTGGGTTCTTACAAATCAAAACAAATAATTTTGGATTGATGAGAAGGCCTTCAATTATGCAAACCAAATTAGGGACAACCAAATGGGTTTGATTAGAAAATGATTGGTATAAAAAAGTAGATAGATTGTAACAAGTACACCAGGATTGAACTATTTCATCACTCGACAGTACCAATTGGCACACACTTAGTATCTCACACAATTTCTTCAGTCAATATGTTGCCCATTCACTCAATTTTAGAGCCGCAACCATAAACAATCCATAAAACGTTCGGAACGCCCGCACGTGGTGCAATTCAGAGACGAAAGTACATACGGATGAAACAGAATCACCCCTACAAGTTCTTGGGTCATGAGCTCTGCTCGTGACTGCTGAAAGAGAAAGTGCAATCTGGTATACGAGAGGGAAAGAGAGATAGATGCAGCTACAATAGGACTCCCATCTTCCTTCCCACGGGACTCGTGCGGTTTTCAGCAAGTGAAACCAGATTCATGCGAAATATCGTCGGCAAGTGTTCCTAGCGTGGATCCTTCTTTGGACGAGGAAAACTACTGATACTTAGGGACCGATCGATTCTGGGTAATGGGACAAAATATCCATCTCCGGTCGTCTCGTTTCGGGGTCGACCCTTCGAATCGCGATTCTTCACGGACGAAAAGTCGTGAAAGAATAGGAAACTTGTTTTGGTCTTTTTCCTCCCGACAGAGACCGCCTCGTCGCTTGTTTACGTTAACGTGTAATTCCGACCAGGAATGAGTCAATGATAAATATGCCTACTAAACGATAGTGACTAATTCCCATTAGCTTTGAGGAATCCGGAGTTTATGAGAATTTTCTCGTTAAAAATGATTATTTATCAGGATGAAATCGAGGGATCCTGGTTAATCTTGTGTATATACTTTGTACGTAAATATCATCAATTATATTTATTGTGCATCGAGGTGGTCTTATTTCGCTTTTATGTTTGAAATATATCCACGATTATTTTCTTCATTTCTAATATTATATTATATAAAATATTTCATTTCTCCCCAGTTATTTGCTCCAGTTTTTTTTTAATTTGACATAATTTGAAGACTAGTCTAAGAGTTATTCTAATCAATGTTCTCCCTTTTAAACCCAATTTACTTTTTTTTTTTACACTTTGTCGCGGTATTTAAACTTTTCCAAAAAAATCTGCACTATCCACTTCTTATTGGTCAAAGTTCATTAAGATTGATCATGAAAGTAAACAATAATAATAAACCACGTATGCTCTAAAGTGAACAGTACTACGAATCGTAATGCAGCATTGTTTGCCACTTGCGAGAAGACATGAACTACGGCGCCATCTGCTGTCGCATTCCGACTCTTTTGATATGGCTATTACGACGCTATGTTATATTCTTTTTCTCTCTTGAACAAGAACAATTAATTAACAAAATTTTCATTTTTAATGATTTCAGATCATTTTATAAGAATATTTGTTACAAAAGTGCCATATGAAATTTCTTAAGGTAATGATAAGATAAAATTAAGTATTATAACTTTTTTTTATTGCAGACAACGATTATTCATATGAAAATGAGTAATGTTGTTTATAATATAAATTAAAAAAACTTATCATAGAAATTAAATAAAATAAACTAAAAAATACCTGCAAAGGCATCGCCTTCTGATTTCTTCCGCTGAGGGCCGACAATCCTGACTTGCCCGACAACAGTTGCACATCGGATTAATAAAATCCAAGCTTCGAGATATTATCGACACCATATCGCACAAACCGATCTGCTACTTCCTGCACTCGTAATATACGTCGTTTTTTCCTTAGAAATTCTCACTTTTCAATGGATATTCCAGTATGTATGTTTGCGTATGTAATTAATTTATGGATCCATTAATAAATATTGCAATCAACGCGGCGTACGTTAAAACACAAACTCCCATAATGAAAACGAAATATCGATTGTCATTCCCGTCGCTGACGAACAATTCCTTCGGGACAGAAAAACTACGTGAAACACGGTGTAATTTACCTCGTATCTTATCTTCAAATATTAAAAATAAGTCGATAAATCTGGTGACTAGACAAATGAATGTCTCAGCTACGAAATTTCTATAGTTTTAATAAATTCAAGATAACTGTAACGATTTTATGAAACATTGATTTGAAAAAGTAAATTAAATTGTTTTTTTTCACAGTAACAATAATTTCGTGTCTAAACGGCAGAAACGATACGAGCGGCATTGGAATAAAAAAAGTGACATCACCTACGATTATAAATTTACTTCAATTAACATCTACGATCGACACAGTCCTGTACGTGTGTACCGAATACGCGATGCCGTTCACACAATAAATTCAACGAACCACCTGTGCTGGAAAATTGCGTTTACTCTCTAACGTTTGCTGTGTACGTTAAAATCCATGTGTTTTAGCTATACGACTTGCATTCCAATCCATGAAACCACGGTGCTCTCACGGATCCACGAATTAAAACCATAACGCAAACATCCAAGCTAAAAATAGTAACCAGATGATAAACCACGAGCCAATATGTAAAGTGCAACATTTTTGTCGATATGCTCCAAGTAAATCAGCATATTTCATCGTATAGGATACTGAATTAACGAAATTACTTTCTAGCCACGCTTCGAATATCTGTTTTATGCCAGAAATAAAATTGCGGTTGAGTAACTGATGTGTTTATTTTACTTTTCTTACATTTTTCGGGTCTTACAATTTTTTGTTTGCTTGAAATGGAATTTAGCCATTCTTTTAACCTTTTGAAGTATGATGACACTCCTAAATGTCATCCTTTTCTTTTCACTTTATCACAATTTTCCAATAGTAGTTTACTCGATTAATACTAAAATTGTAGTGGCATGTAATACATAACTTCCTTTACTATAATAAACGAATATAAAATGTATATTGATAAGCGCACATTTGTAACAATTAAAAAAAATATATGATATTTTACAATAAAGGTGATGTTACAAAGCTACACGATAAAAATCTTGAAAAATTCACTATTTCGAATAGAATCTGAATTCAAAGTCAGAATCTGTCCATCACTTCTTGATTTTGAGATATTTGAGGTTGATGTACTTGAAAGAAGTTTTTTGCTACTTTCAAGGTTATGTATGTGTACCACAAATTGTGGTGGTTTTTTTCAGTATTTGCACCATTTAGTACTACTCCCTCCCTTCAAAATGAGCTACTAGTCGATTACCTAAGATTTTTCCTCCCAAAGTTACAGCCACTTTAAATTATGACATTTATCCCAACGTGTCTACTTGATAATTCTAAGATGACCGATTCAAAATGGAGGTTAACGCGAATGTCAAAGGTAATGGGGATAAATGCCATGTAAATTTGATATTGTCGTAACATTGTGACAAGAATATCTTAGATAGTCGACTAATGCCTCATTTTGAAGGGGGAGAGAAGTACTAAATGCTGCAAATAAAAACACCACCAAAATTTTTCAGCAGCAAAATTTTCGAATACATGACCTGAAATATCTTAAAATCCTGACGTGAAGAGCTGATTCTAATTCCAGATTCGGTTTCTACGTACAAAATTATTTCAGAAATGACTCACAGATTTTGTTGACCATTGGAATCCTGGGACAGTTTTTAAACATTAAAAATGTCGGATTAAACATGGCGAACAAAAATAATTATAACTTTTTATGAAACTGAGTATCTTGTGGTTTTGTTATAGTAGATTACGAAACTAGAGGCGATTCTTAAAAATTAAAAATGATGGATACAATATTGCAATATTTTCCATCCGCCTTTTTGAATTTTAAAAATGTGAGGTAATAATCATAAACAGCGATTGGAAAATCTCCGAGTATGTATGATTCATCTCGATGGAGGAACTTTTTACGAATTTGGTCTGCTATGTTGGATCCGCCATTTTGAATTTTCAAAATCCGACGTCAGATTTTCAATCAGTGACACAAAATTTTATCCGAAATTCTCCATGTACCAAATTGCCACTTCTTTAAATATTAAGAAAAATGTATGCTTCAAAGGGTTAAATATAAAGATTGCAAAATTACACTGGTTAACAACAAAAAATATACATTTCTATTGGATTACTGTGCACTGAATCCATATTCGTTTGTAAAAATTGCCCACTCCTCTCCATTTTCGGGATATTCAGCAATATTTGTATTTTCAAAATACATCAGAATTCTCATTCCAATTTGTTGACATTTAGAAAGTGGTTAATCCAAAATAGCAGAATCGAAATGGTAGAAAAAAGATAAAAATTCGTTTCATGAACAATTGTACTAAACAACACGTCCTAATTGTTATTATTTTTAGCGTAATAATAAAATTATTTTTTCACTGATATGACGGATATAGGTAAATGGAGAGTGATGGAAAAATTTGGATACAGCGCACTAAATACAATAGAAAAATACATTCGCATTTAAGATGATTTCACAAAGCAATATTCTGTTGACTAGATTATTGTATTTCTTTTTGATGACATAAGTTTCAAATGACAAAATTGGAAAAGTGGAATGTGCATTCGTGAAATAGTAGCTTCTAGTTTGAAAAATTTGGGGACTATTCATCGACAACCAATTGCGGAGTATTTGTCAAAACTGCAAATTGTGTTTTCAAATAAATTTATTTACTTTGGAATACTTAGAAAGAAACATATTGCAATCCACATGGCACGATATTAAAAAATAGTAAAAAAATGTCTAGTTGAAGGAATGCTACTTCGTTTTTAACTTATTACAGATGCAAATCTCCAAACACCGATTAGAATAATATCGATCGTCGAAATTTAGAACGGTGTTGAAAATTATTAAATGACAGAATTTGTAATAGAGTAAAATAACTCAATATTTATAAAATACGTTATTACACTGTTACTAAATTATTCAATTTAATGTTGATGCTCTCTAAAACTGATACTACTCTAAATTAATGATAAACTACATATACTTAGGGAAAAGTGCCATTAGTTTGCTAGTAAATAATACAAAGCTACTAATTCATTGATTTTACTAGTTTTTCATAAATACTGATCTAAAGGACATTTTTCGATCCTGAGTTGCTTAAAATGAGACCATAATAGCCTTCTTGTTTTTTGTTTTTATTTCGAAATCATTATTTACGTGACATTGGCAATTATAGTTTCCCTTATGTGCGAAATGCGTTTTTTGTTTGTTTAAAATCTGGGTACAATTTAGTCTATGATTAATATGTAATTTAGTATGTTGCATTAACTGCCAAATTTTTGTTTAAAAATCAACGATGTTAAGTGAACATAGTTAATTCCAAACTATTAGTTACAGACCCGAAAAAAAAGTTTCTTATATGTGGAATGTGTAACTCCAAAGAAATATTAGAATTACTGTAAGAGAAACGTTAAAAAAAGTATGGCAATTCCGAATTTTATATTTTAATCTGTCAACAATTCAACAAAAATGCACTGCATGCAAAAAAATCAATCAACACTAAAGAAAGGTAAATATGTCGATTTCAGTTTCAACTTTGTGCATGGTGTACACAGTCTAAATTATTTGGAGTGAAAATGCAGCCACTTTTTTTGTACTTTACTTGTTGTTTTTTAGTTTCTGATTACCAATCCAAAGTGGGATTTTTCTAAATGAAGTGTTCAATCAGCGTGAAAATAAATATGGTTCCAATCTGTTATTAAAACTTTTTTTTTCTATTTTAATGATATTTTGTTAAAATACTAAGAACTGAATGATGAAATCTTGAGTAAAAATTACTCGAAAACTAATAAACCCATCTTTTTGAAACTTGATTTGAAACTTTTATTCAATACATAAGCATGTCATGATGATAAGAAATGATAATTACGATTTTTTATAAGAAATGGCCGTTTTATATCCAAAAAAGACTTTTGTTTAATGAAAATCGTATCATTAATTTTTTTCAATTCTTCGATTAAATACTAGTATATACTAAACTGTTCTCATATTTAATTAAATCAATCAACATTTTTTGTTTCAAATGTTCCAGTTCGTCACAATGTTGGTTATTCCAAAACGTCAAAATAATAATACAATTTGTTTAGGTATTTGGTTAGGTGTAGGTACAAGCTAGTTTTCTTTTAAAAAAATCAAGAAAATTACCTATTTTTTGCAATACAAGTAGGAATAACCCATTAAGATCTTTTAGTTGTGTATTAAAATTAATAATAATCATGCAAATATTTACCAATTAATATGGAGCAATAATGGGGTATTTTAATATTGTGCCTCATAGTATAAATTCGATTAAATTTGATTTAGTCAAACATCATAGCTTTATTCGAAATGAAAAAATAAATGAGGACACTGCTATATTTATAAAATATATTGAATGATTTGATAACAACACCATTAGTATACAGCATATATTTTTAAAAATGTAATATACTTTATCAAACAATGTCAGAAAACTCAATATTAAATATGGTCTTAAATATCAAATGTATGAATCTGCCTTTCAACAGAATATCAACAAAAATATCAACCAGTTATTCTAATACTGACTTAAAAGTACTAAAATGAATTTATACAGCAGAAATCCAAAAAGTTCATAAAATAATAATACCGAATGATCGTACAATCACTTCGAAAACATCATAAAATTCATCATTTTTAAACGGTCTTATCTAGAATAGTGATTCTTTTAGATAAGATCTTTCTCAATCTTTCTTCTATTGATGCCTAAGCAAGAAGAACATAATTAAAAAAAATCAATTTTCTAAAAACTGTTTTGTTTGTTACGTTATAAATGTAACACATTTGGAAAAGGAAATTGAGGCAGTTTTTTTTAATTATTTTTATTTATTTATTTTTAATTATTATTTTTGAAAATGTTTTAAAGTTTTAATTGTAGTAGTTATTTTAGTTACTGTATTTATTATCAGGTTAGTCAATCTATTATTTTATTATGTTCAAAAGAAAACAATGGTTATTGTTATAGAATCCGCAGTTAACTGAGCCAAATTTTCATTTAAAAATTCACTCTTAATGTAACTATATCAATGGTTCGAAATATTTTGTTTATAATTGCGTGTGTAAAGTGAATTTTTATGCACGCCCATGATGACAACCCTAAAAGTTTTAATGCGCATGTCATTTCGCATCTTACGTGACTTTCCCAGTTACTCATGCCGTCGGGAGGAAAGATTTACTTCACGTGCTGGAGAAGAGAAGTGATGAAAAGTACGCTTTTTACTATTTCAAGAGCCATTTCACTTTTCCTATTCAATTAAAACTCATACTGGCATTTTCCAAAAATTCCCCCTAAGCAATGAACCGAACACTTTTATTAGAATCCAATTTTACTTTCGATCTTTATGGAGTGGGATTTCACTGGAAGAACTGAAGATAACGCGAAATCAAAGTTTACGGATGCGTTTTGTACGCGTGGCCGACTCTTATATGTAACCTGCCTTTTAAAAAAAAAAAAGTTGACATGACACCGAGGCGCCGACCGCGAGAACTGGAGTTTGGAATGTGGTTTATCGTTGCTGCACCTGATATCGAATGCTTATCTTTTCCCCGTTACGGGTGTGATCAGTAATGGCCGACTGCGTAATAACGAAAACTTTGCTCTTACGCATATGCCCTTATCGGCGACAGAAAACCGCGTGATGCAAATGAAACGGACGTCTCTATTGTGCATTGGAATTGTGCATCAAAAGACCGATTGGAACTATCGAAATCCGGTGGCATTTGTTTTTATAAATTTTTCACGATTTGAATTGCTCAAAATATGTTGGGTATGCTTTATCATTGGGCAATTCTAGTCTCAGCGATACAATTTTCAGACCAATGCATAATTATGAACCCTTTACCCAACTAGGGCGGAAAGTAGGCATTTATGCAATTATCTTTGTCCATCGTACGTCATGATTATACAGATCTTTGCTTTGTGTTTAATGTTTGGAATTGTAGTATTTTTTTAACAATCCGGGCGAGAAACTCGATTTTTCGCACTAGGGCAAAATTTTTAGATGCGTAAAATCGAGTTCCGTGCACGTCTTATTAAAAAATATCAAATGGAACAAGAGCGAAATGTCAATCTCCAACGAGTGTGATTGTCGTCCTCGCGTCACTCGGGCCACAAACTTCACACTCGTCGGGGATCGATATTTGCGCCCGTGTTGCATAATATCCTATTTTTTAATCGTTAGGCCCTTTCTGCCCTGGAGGCGAATTGGCCCTTAATTTTTGGCATGCTCATATTTTTTATGCAATACCAATAATACACAAAAAATAGAGTTACGATTCGTTTTTACTTTGTGAAACAAAATTTACACGATTTTTGGGTACGTAATGTTGCATCTGAAACTTATAGTACATATGAAAAATTCAAAATAGATAATAGAATACGGTGGAAAATGTTGAAAAATACTGAAAATTGTTCTTGAAAAATATTATTTGAAACTTCTTTATACAGGTGTTTTTAAGGTTTTTATTTAAGGTCCCGGTATCATAATCTGACATCAGATTTTCAAAATGTAACATGTCGAATCACGAAGTTCATGACCAATTCTATAAAAAACACCAAAGACATTCAAATAGTTTTATGCGGTTTGTAACATTTGAAACTTTTTGATTCGCCAGAATGTCCACATTGCAGTCCCCAAAATTACAAAACTTTATTAACTAAAATGTGTCCATATTAAACAATTGACAGTGCACCATCTTGCATAATTACTATTTATCGTTTACTGCTGTTAGCTTTTGTGCTATTAAAACTATTAGACACAATTATTGACGACACAAATTTTATCAATATTTCAAGACTATTTTTTGGCATTGAACGAAATGTTGGGTGAACTTCCCAAAAGCCAGACATTTCCGATGTACTTTGATGCTCCAATTACGAATATTTAGTGAAAATTGGCGACAAGGTAAGTTCGAAGGTTAAAACTAGAAAAATCGTGTTATTTTGTGGTTTATTGTATTTATCTTGAAGCCCATACTTCAAATTTTTTTAACGTACGTTCATCGACATATTCTGATGTGCTGATTACGAACATTATAGTCAAAATTGGATACAAGGTCATCTTCAAGGTCAAAAGTATAAAAATCGTGATATTTTGTGCTTCTTTGCATTTATATTGAAAATGATTAATCTTATGAAAAATGTTTCCAACAATAAATGTAGATTATGACATTTTTTACATAAAACTTTTATCCGTTATGCCGTAACATTACAATAACATAATAGAACTGGGATGACCTTGAGGACAATAGACTTGATGTAGAGTTCGGCGACATACATTGTTGTAATTGCAATAGCAAGCACCTTCTTAGGTTAAGAAAATTGAGGTATAGGCAGCAAGACAAATGTATAGAAAACCACAATATAATATGATTTTTCTAGGTTTGACCTTGAAGATGACCTTGTAGCCAAATTTCACTATGGGATTCATAATTAATTTTACCATAAAATTAAAATTAGACCCCAAATAAAATAAGAGATAACCAAATTCATCATCTCTTAAGATGATCTGAAGATCTCGCAAATCTAAGTATCGAATAAATCAAACGTTATAAAGAGCGATATCGACCGTTAAAAAGGTAATACGAAAACAAAAAAAAAACCATCAGTGCATCATGTAGAATTCTAGTGGGGCTTCGCTCTGGAGAAGTCTTCAATAATGTTTTGCCCCTATGTGAGTTTTTAAATTTGTGTTTAAACAGACGGTATTTTATTTGCGAAGTATCCAAAGTCTGTCTGATAATCACCCATCATTTTCAAGACTTTAACATCACGTTTACAAAACCTTCAGTCGCATGTTTCTAACCTAACCTTGATAGAAAATACAGCCATTTATTGTACATTTCTCATTCAATATTTTTGAAAGATATATTAGAAATGGATAAGAAAAAGGACAATTTATATTTTCGTAAGATATTTTTTAATTCTTATTCACTTTTATTGGACAATATTGGAATAGGTTTTGTATAATTTATTATCAATATTTTTTGAAAGGTTCTCCTGTTTCGATTATATTTTAATTAATTCCTTTAATAAACTAATTTATTTTACATTTCATGCAATTTACATATACTCATTCATCGCAGTAAACATGACCAGTAACTTTAGTAATCTTCTCTTAAGATACATATCAATGAATAATAGTTATGTAAAGAATTATAAACAAAACCTAATAATTTTCCGTATATGATTGGAATTTTATCAAGATATATTCATTCGTGTTGATTTCGCCAACCATTTAAAAAAAATTGTCAAGGTTGAAGTCATGTTTATGCAACTCTTCCTGAAATTGAAATAAAAATTATACACCTTATGATTGTGACAGACATTGTCTATTTTTACGATGATGGACAAGTAAAAACCGAAAGTTGCACACTGAAATAACAAATAATATACATAGCGACTTCACATTCGATGAAAATTAAAAGATTTTGAATCCGCTTTTGTGGCATATATGTGATGTTCTTCACAAACCAGTTTGTGTTACAATATAAATCTTTGTTTATCTCAAACTAAAATATGCAGGAATTAGCATTTAAGTGATAAAGAAATAACGGCATTTTGAGATATTGCAACTTGAAGTTACTTTCAAAGGATGACATCATATAATGTCGAATACTGATGTCGAATAATGATGTGCGAATAATGTCATATCTAGATCAATTTTTGGATAATGCAAAATAAATCTAATACTTAGAAATCTTTTCTGTTTTTAAATATCCTTTTGAGTCTCAATTTTGGAGTTCATAGCCTAGTAAACGAATATGAAATAAAAGAAAATAAAAATCGTCAAAAATGGAATTAAAAGCGATTGAGAAATTACGTAACTGGATTATATCAGTCAATCAAAACGTTCCGCTAACGGGTTTAATTCCTTTTTTGGTGTTTTAATCTCGTTTAATCCATTTTCGTTAACTACGATTCATATCAGAACATCAAATATCGAATATTAAAACGTATAAAGTTTGTTTCCTAATTAAGAACGGAATATATTTTTCAAGATTTGTCATTCATTATATAAAAATATTTGCTTTCTACCTTTTACATAAGATAAAAGTAGCAGCACGACAAAATAAAGTTCAAAAGTATGTCCATAATTTTGGATTCCATGCTGGACGTCTCGGTATCCTCGAGACCTTGAAGATAACAGTCTCGGTCTCGTTCTAGGTCTCGACACCGGAGAACGAAATCATCATTATAAAGATACCATTGTATCTATAAGTTAGTTGACTACAAGAATATAAAGAATAGAAATAAATAAAATCCTAAAAAGAAAAAAAAACGATTTTTTAAATTTATCTCACAGATAAATACGTACAACAACTAATAACTAAACAGACTACAACTAATCTTGAAATCTAGCTAATCATTTCAAATTTCTACCTGTTACTTCAAGAATCAAAATGTTTACAAAAATTCTGAACCCCAAAGAATTTGGTGTTTTTGAAAAAATCTCTTTTATACCGAAAAATGAAGTTCGAAGAACAACTACACCCACAAAAATTTATAAATCGACAATATATGGCCGTTTCAACCTTACAGATGGATAAAAACGTATTCATAAGAAATGTCAATATTCGAACCCTTTATCCCGCTATTCAACCATTCATGAATAGTCTCGAAAGGAACTGAATTATATTTTCCACATTCACTCTCCTTTTCCCAATATCCCATTATCCTATTTAGAAATTGCAATCATATCCTAACCTATAAATTAGTAGATTAATTTGACTTAATGACTATTATTAAAATTTAAATCGACCAGAACAACTCAATCGAGCTCATTCCTATCATCGATTCACACGAGTAAACTGTTCTTACTTGATCAATATTCTCACGACTTCACTAACGTATTTGACATAATTCCACTGCATAAGAATAAATGTGCTTTTATTAGAAATGCATACCATACCGCCGCAGATGCATTATTTTTAGCAAGGAGAATCAGGTTAAGAATTAAAAAAATCGATGTGGAAGGTTAAGTTCCATTCAATGCCTTACGTAAGAAATAAATATCAACTAGTAACCTTCTACATAACCACATATTTGTTAAATATTCTAAAACTGAATTACACCAAAATATCTGAAAATGAAGATTTTTACGTTTGTTTTGAAGATATAAGAGTAATTTAATAAATCTTTATAGGATTAGTAACGTTTTGTTTATGAAAAATAAAGAATATATATTCATGACAAATGTCAAAGGAATTCTACAGAATTACTGGATAAAAGCTAGTCCATCAATACTAAAGAGTTTTAAAAACACTTTTGAAATATTTTATACATTGATATACAACTTTTGCGAGGTAGCAATTTCCTAGACTTTCGAAAAACACGCCATCTGTTGGTAGATCAGCGTAAAGAAAAAACAAACGAATCACATGAATGTCCCGATATAAAAAAAAAGAAAAATGGGGTGTTTCTTTTATACTTTAACAATTTTGTTTTTAAATCGAAATCATAAATGCAAATATAACATGATTTAAGAATTTTTTTGGGTTTATAGATTCAAATAAAGTGACAGATGATTGACAGTGACCTAGAGCTGCCATTTTTTAAAAATTGTGTGTATTTTACATGGAAGGCACACTCTAACCTGCTACGACGTAGTCTTAGTATTTCGAATTGAAGTTAGGAAACAATGTTTGTTTAAAGAATAATAAATATTAAGAATGAATGCACCTCGTTACTTTTCACTCCAAACTTTTCTGCGATTAATATTAAAGTAACTCAGGAAAGTATTTTACTTTATGCAGTTTGTTGCGCATATTGTTATCGAAATTGCAACTACAAATTTCTCGTATTTCTCGCGCTCATTCATGCTAATTGCTACCTACAATAATTACGCGAAAAGTTATAATTAATTCCCATAATTATGATGATTATTAGCCTGACTGTTTACTGAGCGAACTATCTAAATATGTATATAATTAAGGATACAGCAAGAAATAAACGCGTAGTTGATAGTAATCGATCATTGCACCTGCGTAAAGACAATATCTGACGAGTTGAAGAACCTTCCTGGCATTTTATTTTTATTTTACGTAGTATACTTTTTCCGATAAGCGTTAAAATACATTTTATAAAAAAATAATGATTAAATTATTACTTTAACTTAACCGAATTAGTTTAAAAAATGATATTATTAAGAATTTGTTGCCACTTAATTCGTGCTATGAATTGAAAATACAGATTTTATAAATTATTTATTAAAATATAGATTTTTAATGTAAAAAGTATTATAAAAATAAAATATTTTCTTCACCGGCACTCTATTTTCCATTGACATCATTTTGCTAAAAAACGAACATTTTTTTGTGCTTGAGTAAATATTCTTTCATGCATAACAATAATTCTGTAATATTGACTGAATTCTTATAAAAATATTAAAACTGTATTAAAAGTAAGAGTAGAATTAGGACTTTCTAACGTCCTAATTTCGAAACAAGATTTTTATTGAAACAAAATTTTGGACATTTTATTATTTATTTATATTTTTACAGCCTAGTTTTTAGTGCACGGAAGTGAGTAATATTGTATATTGGTATTCTATCTAGAAATGAATAAAATGAAAACGTCTTGATCATATATCCGACAATATCAAATAATAATTTCAAAAAACTATTTTACCGAAATAAATGTGCAATGGGGACGTTTCGAGTCAACTGGATCATCAGCCCAAAATTATGATTACCCTATCGAGACGTTTGAGTGCTCAAAATGTTTGTCTGGTTAAGAGCTTTCAAAAAAGTTTTGGTTTTTTTGAAAATTGGATATGGCTCTTGAAATTCACGTTTTCATACAACATTCAGTGAAACCGATAGTACAATGTTCAAATGGTCCAAAAACATATTCGTAATTGCAATAGCATTTGCAATAAAAAGGCCCAAAGTTCATTTTACATGCTTTTTGGCTGTGTATTTCTCAAGGTAGAAATTTGTACTACCGTTTTGGTTGAATCTTCCATGAAAACGTAGATTTCAGACGAAAAATTTTATTCGCCTTATTGGATTTTAAAAACGGCCAAAACTTATTTGAAAGCTCTTGATCACACATTTTGAGCCCTCAAACGTTTGACAGTAAGTAAAGCCAAAATTTTGGGTGAATGACGTGAAATATCCCAGCAGTATTTTTAGTGATATGGTTAAGTGTGTTACTCACATAATTTGTCATAAAACCGAAAATGAATGCTTTCCATCTTAAGTTTAAGGATGTACATTAAATTACGTGTAAAGAATTATTATTTGAAAACCTACATTTACAATAAACATAAATATATAACATTTAGTAATTCTGACAAATTCACCAAGACTTAACGAGCACACATTTTTTAAAATGCTTTTTATCATACCTTTAACAATAATCGAATAGAATAATCTTACCAATTTAGAAGTGCATGCATGCAAAGATTATGCATTCACTCTAGCTCATATTTCAACTTTTAACAGCTGGTGCATTCAAGATTTGTGCGCCAATTGCATTGTCGATGTGAATGTACTAAGTGCATATTTTATGATCGTACGTGCATAGTTTTCGAGGTTTACACACACCTGTAAATCAGTATAAAACTTGGCATACACAACGAACCTAGGCACTGATTGATCAAAGAGATTTGTTTACCGTGAGAAGTCAAGGGCCTCATGACTGACAACCCTCGGTATAAGACGTGTTGGATGAAGACGAGTTATATTAGTGAAGCTACTAAAGAAACATTCTATTCTTTGAAATTTAGTATTCTCTAAATCTGTTTTTGTTTTTGTCGATGGGATTAGGTGTCTAAATATTTTCTGTATATTTCTTTTTTCAGTAAAGTTAAAAAATTTTAACAATTTAAAAAAAAACATCTTTTTTTCTAAAATTTTATGATTTTGGTACTTATGAAACATGAAATAAAAAAAATGAGTTACATAAAGAAGTAAGTTTTATTGGATTATTATTGAAAAATGATAATTTAAATTATCAGTAAGATGTTAATTTAAGTGATTAAGTTCTCAACTTACTATAAAACTAAAAATGTAATATTGAAAATGCTTTTAGTGAACGAATTAGATTTCTATTTCCATAATTTTTACTTGAGTTTTTTCAGTTGTGTCTCTTCTGAAGACAGAAATTTGTTTGAGAAGTAGAAAATGGTAGAAAAAGATGACAATTTTTTAATGTTTTTTAATATTACTTTTTAATTTAAACGATAAGAATGTCCATCTTATCTACACTCATGATAATTCACTATTTTAATATCTGTTCAATACTTCTGAAATATGCAAACGATTTTCTGACTTCAGAAGAGAAACCATTAAGAATGTTGGAAAAAGTGATGCGTTTAATGAAAAAATCAAATCGAATCCAATCACTTTATAAAAATGCATCCACGATATTGGATTCGCAATTTTTAAACTGTAAAATCGGACTTCTTATTCGTCATCTACGACCCCTAAAACCTCCAATCAGCAAGATTCAAAAACACCTATTCACTGTTTAAAAATTCATCCGCCATATTGAATCGGTCATTGTGATTTATATATATATAATTGTTTACAGAGAAGATCATAGAATCCCTATCTCGTTATATTTTCACAAATTACAAAAATCACTAAGAAGATTTTTGAATGAAAATATGTCACTTGGAGTTTTCAGGGTCGCTGCTTACGAATTTGAACTCAGATTTTATGATTCGAAATAGATGACCACTGGATTGATGGAGTTTTATTACGAACCGCGGATAATTGCTTCCAGAAACACAAAGCTTATGTGTGTTACTATCCTTCCATTTTCAGGATTACATTCACTATTTTTATATTTTTATCATTTTATGAGTATTTAGGATTATTATTTTTTTTCAACTTATTCTGAAAAATTGTGTATGCAATTTTTATTTTCCTTTATGCTGAGTTCGAAATGTGAGTTCAGGTTAGTACTCAGTCAGTACCCAGCTTTATAGAGCATCCAGTTTTATCTTAATGAAGTGACATTTTACATTTCGTTCGGTCATCTTGTATCCACTATCTTGAATTTTCAAAATTTGAGTTCAGGTTCGTTAACAGTAACCCGAAAAATCCCCGAGTATCCGATTTCATCTCAATCAAGTAATTTTCTATATTTTGGACAGCCATTTTTAATCCGAAATTTTTACTTTTCAAAAATTGAGTTCAAATTCCTAATCTACGATTCCGAAAACGCCCGAACACTCAATTTCATTTCAATCAAGAAACTTTTTCATATTTCTGTTCGCCATTTTAAATTCGCCATATTGAATCTTGAAAATCTGAGGTCAAATCGTAATCTGTGACAACGTAAAATCCCTAATACTCGATTTCGTAATGTTTGACTGATGTCTACGTCTCAGCAGACATTTTTTGTAAATAAATCCATTATTTTCACAGTTTGTTTATTATTTTAAAAAGTATAACATAATAATTAACAATAACTGTTGATTTATTCATACTTCCTTACATGTTTTTCACATAAGGAGTTAAAAAACTGCAGCATAATTAATTAATAATTACCGGAAATATGCATAAAATCAATTACATGAAGGTATTCACCTGGATGGTGGTTTCTCACTCAAGTTTTACCCAATAAAAACCCTATCGTTTAATATACGTTTATTATACGTAAGTTTGGTTTAGATATGGTTTAGGTATAAGGTATAAATATTTCCTTAGGTATAAGTTATAAATGTTTATTTGTAACACGTTTATTGTTTATTGAACTCCTGTGTAATAATGCACGTTTATCATATACATTTATAATACGTTTATATTATACGAAATGTATGTTGAACGTCAAAAAATCGTATTATAACTACGAAACGTTTAAACTGGATCTAATATAACTGTAATATTGTCTATAAATATACGTCTATGAAAGATGTTCGTTATAAAGCGTGTACATACTTCAGTTTAATATTCGTTTATGGAATACGTTAATAAAACACTGATCCTACACCACTTTTACACCGAAAATATTTTTAACGATCATTACTCGTTTACTAAACGAAACAGCAATATGGACCATTTAATTAGTATTATCAATTAAAACGTTAATTATACTCGGAAACAATTTGGTAGCTTACACGAAAAGTTTTTAACTTTTCAGAAAGCGATCAATTGGAAGAGAAAAATATTTGATATCCTCAATAGAAGTGTATCAAGAAAACATGCACAAAATCGTAAAAATAACATATCAGTTAAAGAATATGCGTTTAATCGAAATTAAATGTTTGAAATAGAAAAATCATGGCATGAACGAAAAAAAAATTGAGTAAAAACATAACAGGTACCCGACACTTTAAACCTCGTTTGAAGAAAATGCGAAAAGCTTTAATATTGGCTCTTAATACACACCTGGGCTGAAAAAAGCATTTCCGCGTATCTCATGTCTTCTCAATGCGATTCTGTCATTTTCACAAATCGACGTATATTCCATAGCTTTGTCTGCATTCTGAATATAATACGAACCTAAGATTAACCTATTCTTCTGCAAGGTATTGTACCTCTGCGTGGCCGTAAATTGATAAGTTGCCCTTGAAATGTCTTGACTTTGTACGTATTATCGTAATACCTCTCTGATTTAAGCCTGCTGAAACTAATTGATTTACTTCCTCTAGTATATAAAAAGAAATAAACTGTTTTTACTCCCAAAATGGAGTATCGCATATGGGGCCAAGTTGTAGGTTGCATCTCGAGTAAAATCGAAATCTTAGAGTAATATGGTATTAAGTTCCGAGTTAGTAGTCTTCGAGAAAATAATTGATAGTTTTGCGAAAGTATCACACAACTATTGCAAATATGACATTAAAATAAAACATTAAAATAATTAAGAAACTTAAGTAATTTCAATTTCAGGCAATCTTATGTATTTATAAATTCTAAATAATTGCAAACAAATTAAAAAAAAAGTCATTACCAGGATTCGAACCTGGGTACGTGCATTGTCGGGTGGGCACCTAACAGTAATATAGAATGTCAACCATGGTCGAGTGTTTAGGTACACGCTTGACAGGAAGCGGACCCGAGTTCGAGTCCCAGCGGGACAACTAACTTTTTTATATTTATTTCTGATTATAACGAATTTTTAAATACCTAGAATTGTTTAAAATTGAATTATAACATTACTTTACTTAAGTATATTAATCAATTTTATTTGTTATATATCGAGTTCCATTCTAATAATAACAAAACGCATCATACATAGTAACTTAATTTACTTAATGGCGAAAAAAGAAATTATGAAAATTGGTTTCAATTGATTTAAAAAAACTAACATAATTTTTAGATTCATATTTTTTTTAAATTTACTCTTATATGTATATGAATTGCGGACCCGATAGAAAGCCTACTGAAATAGATTTTGTAAAAGCATAATGGCGTAACCAATATGGCGGCCTATTTTAGAGTATTTTCCACAATAACGATGTATTGAAAAATGTGACATTCGGGCGTAACTGGATTAGTAAAGCATATGAAATTATATTGCTGATTACAAATTAGCACACAGAAGTTTATTATTCACAATGGCGGACTCAATATGGCAGTTAAAAAAGTCAAAAAATAACTTATTGCGATATCATAGGGAGTTTTCGAGAGCTTTAATTATGAATCTGATATTGGGAACAGAAAATTAAAAAATTACGAATTCAAGATGGCGGATGAAAATGTAAAAATAACTACGATTCGGACACAACCATATTCGTGGAGTTTTGTGGTCGTTGACTACAAATCAGAACTATACATTTTAAAACTCAAATTTGATGGTCCAATATGGCGGATGAAAATTAGAAAAGCATTTTCAATTCGTTTCAAATCATTTTTTATGTGGGTGTCCTTCGACACTTTGGCACTAATTTTTCTTCGTTTCAATTGTCTTCTTCTCATGAGGACTTGACTATAATGCTGTTTATACGCATTGACCACTGCAATGGTTATTTTTGCAGTAAAAAAACATCACTGGTTATTGGTACGCCTGTCTCGTTATCTATTTATAGTTGACTGCCGGTCAGGTGTCGATGATTCGAGGGTGCGTTCAGTGATGCTCGAGGATACGCACAAACATATATACACACACCTGTGAATATGTGGGTAACGCGCCTCGATTACGGGCTCCGATATGTCGCATTAGATATTACCCCTTTCATGAAGTGACTCACCCGCGGGTAAATACAAACAACGTGACTAGAAGGGATGAGGCATTTCACGATCGAAACCCATTCTTCGGGTTAGTGCCTTATCGTACGGTGTTATTGATATCGTGCTCTGATTTCAAGTCCCGATATCAACTCGATAAATAACCGATAAGGAACTGTGTCATACTCAGATTGCTCGATTTTTATTGTTGCAAATAAGGAATTCTAGAGGAAATGCACAGTATCAGAAAAAAATCAATTTTCAGATAACATCTGTCGTAATATCATCAAAGCCTAATATTTTATGTTGGCGAGGTCATTGACGGATATGAAGTAAAAGTTTTGTAAAAAATGACGTATTTTGTGGGAAGGGTCAAAATGAAAAATCTGCAGTGATTTTTTTTTTCACGTTACTATTAAAAAAGATCTAATAAAATTCACTGCTGAAAATAAAAAATGGCTCCATAGACTGGCGGATTGTTTTCTGGAACATTATTTCTTCTCTCCAAGAAGTACCGATGAAAAACATTCAAAAATAATATTAATGAATTATCTGCCTTTAAATGTTAAACGGAACTTTCATATTTTTTGCTTTTAATCGCAATGAGAAGGCTTGTGTTCATCGTGATAAATTTCCACATTTCTTTATGTTCGAGGGGAATTATCACCTCATAATGGTGCTGGAATTTTTGTTGGAATAATACCTGGTAGCCAGATGTCGGTATATGATATCCTCCTCCTCTGATATCAAATTCCCTACAGTTTACACACACTGTCTGCACAATATTAAGATAATGGTTGCTAAATGTTTTCAAAGAATGGCTGAGACATATATTAGTGATTTCGTCAAATTTGAAGCCAATATTCTGATGCTACCATAATTTAAATGCTCCCAAAGTAAAGTATATACTTTGGTTGTTACTTATCATTGCAGTTGCCGATTATAAGTACTTGGTGGCTATTGAATAAAGGACTAATTCTAAGGTCTAAAAAATGTTTTTCGTCATATAAAATTCATAAATTCAATACAATAGAGCATATTTGTTGTGCTTTGGAGTTAATAACCTACTCCTAAAGCATAGTTATTTTAACCCATTACCGTCTAGAATTTATTTTGGGGTTGAGGTTTTCAATTAAACAAATTATTTTAATAAATTTTTTACGTATTTTTTTTCAAAAATATCACTTTGTAACAATTTTTTTTTTCAATGATCAAAATTTAAAAAAAATCTGACTCCTGATCGACTTCTAATGCATGAAATCAATGGACCCGATTATTGTACTAAATAGTCGAAGAAGAAGATATTTTGGTTATTTTTGGTTGTATGGTGAACCTAAAATGTCGGCTAAAATATCGAAATATTCGACATTTTCCTTTTTTCGTAAGTTTACGAAGATAATCAATAGATTTAAATACCAGAATACTAATAGAGTTATAATTAGCTTATTCATGACCTGTACATCACTTTTGTATTCTACAAATCCAATATGGGGATCAAAATACCATAAAGTGTACTTAAATTCCAGTTATTTCAAACTGCTACAAAATCACGTCTATTGGTACCTAATAATAATAATCTCATTATTTCTAAATTCTGGTGAACTAAACAAAAATGGCGAAACCAAAATGGCGAAGCTACCAGGATAACCAAAATGACAACCAAACTACTGTTTTATTGATCGTCTTTAGGTCATGAAGTATACAAGGTTTCCCGATTTTCAGTAAGTAGACCATTTTGTTTGTTTAATTTGTCCTATTTTTAGAATATTTAACAAATTTTTTTTCAGTTTTTTGCTCGTGTACAGGTTCTTTTGTATTTATCAAGGACAAAACCCGCCAAATATAGTACATGGTCACTTATAACCACCATTTTGAATACGCCATTGTGTTGATACAATGATTGTATGGTTTACACACATTTAGAAACCATGAAATATTATATACTATCAAGTAGAAGTTGTTTTGTACCTAGTACAATATAAGAAGCACATGTTTGGGTACTTAATCCTGGAGATACTTAATCTCTCATCTTGGATAATCAACGAAAATAATCCCAATGTTATAAATAACCTTGATTGTTACTTGTTTTGTAGTGTGGTATTGATTACTTTATGAAATGATGAAACGATGAAAGTTATCTAATATGTTGTCATTTTGATGTCAATTTTGGAACAGCCACTTTGATGTTGAAACAATTGTTTTGTTTATGTGAATTTAGAAACAATGAAAAGTTATTCGAAATCCAGTGGTATTGAAACTAGCAACATAAAAAGTCACGAGTTTTTCTGTAAGTTATGATACTTTATCCGCCATATTGTATTTGTGAGAATAAAACATCATTCGAACATCAGGAATAAGCATCATTATTACTTGAGTAGCTTTGGAACGTTTAAAACTATTGGTTATCGTCGTAAATTTACAAAATTGAGAATTTGAAAGACTTTCGATATCTTAGGCACCATTTTGGGTCCGCCATTTTGCAGGTAAAACGACCGTTTTATTCACACGTATTTAAAAACAATTAAAAATGCAGAATCTATTTGGAGTGATTTTGTCACTCCTATATAACAATATGAAGAAACAGTTTTAGTACTTATGATATTTTGTCCGCCATATTGGATTTGTCCAATACAAGAATAATACAAATATCATGAATAACCTTGATTCTTACTTGTTTTGTATTGTGGCTTTTAAATGAAGCAACTATTTTCATAAAATGACGAAAAAACGCGAATTTTTTAAAAGTTGAACATTTTAGCTATCATTTTGGATCCGCCATTTTCGAGATAAAACGACTATTTCGTTCACACATATTTAGAAACAATTAAAGATAATGCAGAATCCATTTGGAGTGATTTTGTCACTCTTATATAACAATATGATGAAACAGTTTTAGTACTTATGATATTTTGTCCGCCATATTCAATTTGTCCAATACAAGAATAAAGACAATAAGATAATTAACCTTCATTTTTACTTGTTTTGTATTGTGGCTTTTAAATGAAGCAGCTCTTTTCCAAAAATTACGAAAAAATGCGAATTTTGGAAAATTTGAACATTTTAGCTATCATTTTGGATCCGCCATATTAAATTTGTCCAAAACAGGAATAATGCTATGAATAACCTTGATTCTTACGCGTTTTGTGTTATGACCTTTGAGTGTATCGGCTATTTTCATAAAATGACGAAAAAACGCAAATTTTGGAAAATGTCGGCATTTTGCCGCCATTTTCGGTCTGCCATGTAACCCAAAAATATCATCAATGACTATTTCGTACAATCATTGGATATACGGTTTGGATACATTAGAAGTCGGTGAATAAAAATATTTTGGATATTATGCAACACTTTTGGACAAGTTTTGGGCACAGCCAAACTCTTTTGATTTTTCCAACCGAACTGATTTAATTTTCTTGTACCAAATTCGTTTGGTACTTAGAGACTAACCAAACTAGATCCAACCACATCGATTTGATCAGAATTTTGTTGTTTTCGTCCATTTTATTTGCGAAAATCAGATATTGATAAATGGAGGCGAATTAAAAACAACTTAATTATACCCCTTGCAAAGGAAGGCTCGTAAAACAATGGTGTTTTGAGGGTGTGATGCGAACCATGGACAAAAATCAAATTTCGTGTAGATAATGCGAGTTCGCCTTCCTGTTGTCAGGTGCTCGCCCCTTGGAATCGTAGGCAGGAAGCGCAGGTGCGGGCCGACAAAAATATTAGGGGACGTCGGCTGTGTAAGGAGGATCGCCAGGTAGATGAGCATACACTATCTGAATACATATATATATCTACTCGAATGAGACGACCTACGTGCGGCAGGTATCGTGGAAGGCCACTATTTTTCATTCACCGTATTCCGAAATGAAAATGTAAATTCTGTTGCCTGAGAAAAATTTTACAAGGTGGGACCCGTGTACGGTCACCGGATGTGATGTACGATCGAAATAAAGAACATGATGTAATATGCGTCTTTGTTTTTGGTCAACTTAAAATGTGAAGCTTATGGATTTATTGAGGATGAAACTATAAATGTAAATGCATGGGAAACATGTCAAAACACGAACAATTTTTTCGAAAAATTCACAAGTCAACGGGGCCTCAAATTTCTTTATGGATTATATAAAAATCTAAAAATTTAGGGAATGTTTAAAATTTGTAGCGGTTGGGCGCCATTTGAGAATCCAAATTGACAATAATTAATATATGCAATTTTTGAAGTAAAACACGCTTCTGATTAAAAATTATATTATGAAACCAAATTATTCTTAAAAAATGCATTTTTCAATATTTTTGAAAAAAAAAAACGTAATTTTTCAAAGATTCCAGACATACCAGTCGAAAGATCGATCTCACGAATTATCGTCGTTAAAGAATTAATTTATTCAGGTGCATAAATACACAACTTTTCAAAATTTAATAAAACACTTAATTATTTAAATGTAAATGAATATTACCTGAACCGTATAATTTGTAAAAAAAAATTGCCACGATTCGTTCAGAGTTTGAAATGCATAAAATTAAATCTTCACTAACAGCCGGAGCCATGTTTAGCATAAAAAGCAAAGTTGAACTAATTTCACAGTGTCTGCGTTTTGCCCATCTGGTCAATCGCCCGCATGTGGAATCAGAAGCGATTTTATTGTCACTACTTATCACTGATTTTACAACGTATCTCATTAATTACTACGTAATACAATACGAATGCAAATAAAATTTCTGTGTGTGCAAAAGTTGTATAAACTTCCAGGATACATTCTTTTCTATAAATGGAATCTCAAGTTCATTTTGTGTCACAAAACTGTTTACATATTGGATAAAAAATAAAGTTATTATGTCTATAGATTTTTCTTACTATTGCCGTTAATTAGCAAACATGTATTAATTGGGAAGGGAAAAGTAAATTACTGACGAGTACTAAAAGATTACTAACTATTGTAACAGTAAATTTGCACTAATTACCTTAAAATTACTAGGCATAATGTGTTACTCACTCATTCAGTAATGTAAATCTTACTAATATTTTACTCAAAATTAACTACAAGTAAGTAGTAACATATAGAAATACTAATCTTTTCTTAGTGCACGTTAGCGTCATTCACAAGCAATTTTTGCTGTAATTGATTATTGATAATAACTTTCGCTATTTGGTCAGTGGACATTCTTTTTTCGATTGTGAAACGCAATGCCACGACATTCGCAATCGCGTCTATCGGTAGGAGGAGGAAATACATTGCTTACATTTGGCCATTCCTATTTTAAACAGATTAAAGTAGTGACATTTTCTACAAATTCAAATGTAATTAAAGAAAATAACCTATAAAATCCTGAACTAATTATTCTATTTGCGTCAACGGAATTGCTTTGACTAATTGTTTAATTAATCAGTCAAGACAATTTTAAACATTATGTTGAATAGTACAGAAAAACTTTTAGAATAACAATATGAATATTATAATAACATCAGGTAAATTTATTAAAGAACGCGTTATGACCTGATAGTACTGTTTACTTTAAGTTTACGTTAGAAAGGTCTTGATAGAAAATTCATCTGAAAACTTGTTTTTTAAATCGTTAAATAAATAACGATAAACGATTATATGCAGAATTAAAATATAGTTTCTACCACTATCACTTTACACAAACAGGTGGCGCCGTTAATCGGTAAAGCAGTGAATCATGCTTATTTACCTCTGCTTTAGTAAATATTATGGATCTATTACACGGGTCCCTGTTTACACAGAGCATACGGGTGATAAGTTCTTTTACCGATAGAATTTCGCTCGATTATTAGCACCTTTAATCATGGTATTGCAAATAACTGTTTGAAATTGTCAGATTCTTTTGTTTATATAGTCATAACTACTTTTTAATTTCCTATTTACGAATTACGATCTTTGATATTTTCTTTCGTCAACGTTGTAAATAATTACATAACACCAGTTGTCTTCTTGCTTTAAAATTATTCTTGTTCTTTTATTAATTTTGGTGTTCATTGTCAGGTATTGTCAGGTCATCATTTGTCAAGGTCATACTTTATTTCTCTTATTGTATGTTTCTGCCATTGTTTTTCGTTAATATTACGTCTTTCGGACATTGACAATATTATTCTGCTGTGTTATTTTTTATTTTTATTTTCTCACGACTGTAATTTTTATTATTTCAAACTACGTTGCTAGCATCAGATCTTATTTTTAACACTCCATGTCTGTATTTGTTCTTATATTACTGTTATCTTTTTTAAATACTGTGCAAAAAAAGTTTTGAATTCTTTGAAAATGTCTGCCAAAAGCACAGCCAGAAAGATCTGGTACTTTATAAGGTCTGGATGGTAATGGTTACCATCTTGCATACCGCACACAGAGTGGAGTTTGGATTCTGTGAGTTTTAATCTAAGATGCTAAATACACAATTATACAGAAGACCATCTCAGATGAAGTTATTATCCGTAAAGTTTATTTATTTGTCAATTGTGAAGACTGTCAATTTTCGATAATTAACTATTTGGGTAGTAAAAGCGACCATAACATTGTTCCTTTTACGATTTTCTAATATTTAAATCTCCATCACCTTACATAACCTCGAATGAACTGCTATCATAAATTGAGTAAGTTCAGTAAGTATTGTAAGTACCAATAACTATAGCATAATAATTTTATCTTGTTTGGCTTTTACACTTTGCCTTCAATTACCAGAAAACCTGTTTTATTTGGTAAATACCTTTACACAAGTTGTAATTGTTCTTATTGTCTGCAATTTTCGTTAACGTTGTAAATAATTACATAACATTTGAAAGTTGTCTTCTTTCTTAAATATTATTCTTGTTTTTTTATTAATTTTGCTGTTCATTGTCAGGTATTGTCAGTGTCTTCGTTTGTCAAGGTCATACCTTATTTCTCTTATTTGTTTCTGTCCTTGTTCCTTAATATTACGTCTTTCGGGCGTCGTTGACAATATTATCACTGTTTACAATTTGTTATTTTCAGCTATATTTAGAGTTATTGTTCTTTGTATAGTCACGACATATAGGGACGCTAAGCCTTATGATTTTTCGCTTCTTAATATCTCCAATACCGATTTGCCATTCAGCAAGTTCATAAGAGGTCAAACGTCGAAAACAAAAGACGCTCTTTTTGATAAAGCAGTAACATCTTAATATTCTACTTAAGACTTGCACTTAGCCATCACTTGACAAAATCCATCAAAAACAAAACCTCGCCCCTCCTTAAATATTTAATACCCCACCCACTCATACATCCTCGACAAATTTTGAAGAACACGGCAAAGGAAAAGACGACGTCGGATTTGTTCTCTCTTCCTGTCATGTATATAAAAGTGGTAGCAAAGACTCTCGAAAGAAGTAAAATAAAAGAAAAAGCACCCAGTGAATTCTACGGAAAGACGCAAAATGGAGTGATGGAGACGAGTGGGACGAAAAAGACGCTGCTCAAGAAAGGTACCACAGTGGTTCTCGACCAGGGGATCCTCTATTTTTCCTTGGATCATCCACCTATGTTTTATTGTTCTCAATACATGTTGCCCAGGTTCACTTTAGAAAAGTGCGTGAAGAACGTGCCGCATGCGAAATAAGGATCGAGGTACAAAAAGCTTCAAGAGGAGGTACCTTACGTGCCTCTCGTATAAAGGTTTTCAACCGTCTTTTTTCCACGCATAATTTAAATTACCCAGTACTTCCCCAATCCAGTGAAAATCTCGGCCTCGACGAAGTTTTCGTCTTTTTTTGGTCGTTGCCGTCGACTAATTACTTGTAACGACTCCAAGACATGTTATTTTCGTGCTATGCAAGGTCGAAAGTCTTTCGTAACTATACAACTTCTCTTTTTATTTTTACATATATTCATTTATTTTCTTAGTATTTTTTTGAAATAGATATCATATTTTTAGTTATTATAATTAGTTATTATTAAAAAATAATAAATATATAACTACTTATACCAAACAATGAAAATTATAATTTTGGTAGCGTTTTGGTTCTTTTGAATCCTTGTTAGGTGCATTATGATTCAAAGTCAGGATATATTAATATAATCTTCTTAAATAGGGGCTTTTAATGTTTTAAAAAATGCAGAATAAGCAGTGTGCACTTTTTGTGTGCCTTCTTTTTTTACTCTTCTTGGAGGAAAAGATTTCTGATAATATACTTTTTGAATAACTATTTTCTGAAATTTTTAAGGTTATGTTTCATAATCACGGAGGAGAGAG
This sequence comes from Trichopria drosophilae, assembly GCA_030407085.1. NCBI lineage: Eukaryota > Metazoa > Arthropoda > Insecta > Hymenoptera > Diapriidae > Trichopria > Trichopria drosophilae. Next base: position 11,068,138 of record CM059582.1, on the reverse strand, counting down.
GTGATTGTGATGGTCTTCGCATATTTTATTTTTGTTCAGAAGTTTTGATTTATATATAATTTTTCAACCGTTTCCATTAAACAATATATTCCTCGCTGAAATGAAATTTTTATTTCTGGTTCTTATTACAATATTATACATTAATTAAGTAAAAATATCATGTAGTAAAAATCTGAGGTATCGAATTTAAGCAGCGAGCCATTGAAGTGTAAACAATATCACTTTTTTGCAATAATTCGATTCTTTTTGAAGCTGTCTTAATGAATCTTGGTTTGTTTTAAAGAAATTTTGAAGCTCTACAGTTTACCTCCGAGACATTTTGGCGTACAATGAGTATGTCTCATGTGACTGCCTTATAAATGGAAAAATGCCGATTTTTTCGGTTTTTCGCGTCTACCTTGTTTTGATAAATTACTAATGAAAAATTACACATAAAACGTTATAGGGCTTGAAAAAACGAATAATTTAGTCCTTCATACGATACGATTCCATTAAAACTGATACCACGAGTAACTTTTTAAAATGTCGTAGTGATGGTATTCGCAAAACAGATTTTTCACTAATTCTGTTACTTTACCCTTTTTTCTCAGTTTTATTGAATCACATCATATTTGGGGTCAAATTATTCATTTATTCAAAACCTATAACTTTTTCGTGATGATACTTCATTAGCTATTTACAGAACTGATTTAGACGTGAAAAACCGAAAAACTCGGCATACTTTCCTCTTTCTACGGTTTTAACAAGCGACAGATTTATTTTAGGTCTCCGAGGTTAATGGTAAAGCTTAGAAATATCTTTCCATTCATTAATATCACTTCCAAAAGCCTCGAAATATCTCAAAAAATATTTTCTGTACTATGCTTCGGATGCAATTTTCATACAGTACTTTTTTGTTTGAATTGGCGTATAAAATTTGTATCGGTAGTAATATTAGCCAGTTCTCGGCCAACTTATATATTGTATATTTATGCTGAGCTCCTCTCAATTGGTTGAATTTTTCTGAACTATCAAGGTTTTTACTTTTGTATTGTCCATATCATGGGATGTTTCGATGTTATATATGGCCAAACTTCTACATTTTTGGTTTTTCGAACATCTGTCTACGTTCTCTGCGTTCATTATTTCTGGTTTTTAGTTTGTTTCAAAGAAAACCTTATAACAACAATATCTGAAATTCAATTTGGAAACCCAAACTAAAAACATAACACTTTCACAATAATCAAGGCTTTTATTTGGAATTATTCTCTAATACTGACTTTAAATACTTACAATTAGGGATTATTAATACAGAAACTGAATACGACTGAATAAATAATAATAATAATAATAACCATCATTTGGACCATTTTGATGGTCCACTTCCATTTTAGAATGTATTAATTATTTCAATCCTAAAATAAAAAATATTTTCATGAAATTTGGCGTAAAAATTGAGTTAATAACTGAATGATGATAGTCATTGTCATTTTTATTAATTGACTGTATTAATTTTTTTATGAGTATAAACATTAACTTACGAAACAAAGTTAACTTACGGTGAAGATAAAACAATTTTTAAATTGACAATAATGAATAAGTCGCAGTAAGACAAAGCTTAAAGACAATGCAAACGAAAAATATTTAAACACATATTAATACCGTAAATATATAAAAAGTATTTTCAAATTACACAGTAGAAACAAACAATTCAGTAGTTTTTTTATAATAAATTTCAACAATAATTAAATACAGTTTCATTTTTCATATATGATATAGAAATTTTGTATAGTTCCTCATATGAAATGTAATTCTTTAAATAAGTAAAATTCACAACTGTTTTTATTGTAACTCATAATTAATTGTCAATATTACAGAAGGTCATTGGCATTCAATGTCATGATTTGATAATACTTATTGTCATTTTGATTAATTGAATTTATTGACAGTCATCAAAGATGATTTTCTTCAGCATTCCTTTTATTTTTTTTAATATCGTGATTGTTATCCATATGTTCGACTTCTAAATTCTGTTTGCTATATTTGTTAACACATCATTTATTGTTATTGTTGTATTAATTTATTAAACATGCTTATTTAAGAAATATCAACAAATTTTTCAAATCAATAAATTTAAACTTTCGTTAATTTTATGTCCAGTTTTTCTACATTTTTAATACTGTGATAAGTATATTTATTATTTATTTACGGTATTAAAACGTGTCAAAAATGCAGACAAAATTACACTTTTAAATATTATTATTTCATCAGTATCGTGGTCTTCGTAGACCATCTAACGAGGGACTTCAATGCGTGTTTGACGCGACTTCAATCAATTTCAATTTCGCTCTTCATTAAATTCCTATTTTTACAACCAAACTCCTTAAAGCGTTTAACCAAATTTAATTAAGTATTAATTAAGTCAACAAAATTTCCAATTTGGAACTACGAGAATTGTAAATAAAAGTGATTTTGTTCATTTTAAATCTACATGCATAAAAAGATTTTGTTGACAATTTACTAATGTTCAACAAAAAAAGAAAGAAATTGAAAATTAGGAAATTCATTAAAGTAGCTAACTTAGCCCGTTCGTCAAAATTGTAATGAAAGTTACTTCTAGTTGATCAGCCCGGAAACAATACAATTTGAATTAAATCAACCGCTTTTTTATATATGTTTTAAGTTTTCAATTGCTCAAAAATCCATATTAATTTTGTGAAAAATGAAAGTTAAATAATCTTGTCACATATTTTTATTTGAAGACATAATAATAGATTTTAAAAAGATATGGTTATGCCTACACCGTTTATTCTGATATGGCAATGCAATTATAATTTTCTTCAAGTCTATTATCTATGCTCTACTTCTGCATCGTAACTATTTTCATTGCAATGCGTGAGACATTAAGAGTGTATTATTGTTTCATTAGCAGCCAATTATATGATTAATTATATTTCTGTTCAGAATAAGTTTCAAATTTGATGCAAGAATTATGTTGATATTTTATGTGGAAAATATGGTATGAATGTATTAGAAGTATGTGGCTAATTTAGGTATTTTTTTAGATAATTAAAATAAATGTCCATCTAACAGAGTAATACTATTTCGTATGTTAATTAATTTTGGGCATATTTAAAAAGCACAGCCTTTATGGGACGAATTAATGTGTATATGAATGGTTTTTTACGGATTCCTAACGAATTTATTTCTACTACATCAGTGGAAAATTAATGTCAAAATTTTAATAAATGGGTTCTCTAAATTTGACAAAATATATAAATATAAGATGAAAATTAGGTTACCAGAAATTTTCTAATTCCTCAGTATCATATAAAAATACACCACCAATATATTAGTAAAACTACTTGAAGTGTTGATTCTACTAATAGTAAAAAAATAATATTTTTCTAATGAAATAGTAGTTTTTCACATTTTATTAGTAAGATTTATTATTAATCGAATGGTTAACATAAGTTTAGTTTAGGATTTAGCAGTTCTTAACTAGAAAGTGGTTTGACATTAAATGTTATTGACCATTACGAATGAAATTTCTTTAATGTTCAACTTGCTGAATTTTTTAAATATTTTGCGTTTTTGCACGTAGTATACTCATTATTTACGGAAATTAAATTGTTTTGTGGCAGTATTTCGGCTGTCTTTGTAGTAAATTAGTCCCTCGCATAGTGTCACCCCCTCGGGACCGAAGGGGAAACAAATCCTCTATCTGTGTCGCACTCCCACTCTCCGCATTCCTTACATTCTAAACCCCTCTCGTGGTCAATATGTTGATATGAGACGGGTCAACTTACTGCGACACTATCAGAGGAACGCACTGCGACACTATCACAGGATTTCTAGAGAGCGACACAATGGGAGGGTCTGCTGTATTTTGGACAATCGCAGCATCATTTCTAAAGTATTTTTTTGTGCTGAAAACGATGGCGCGAGAAGAATTTCCCTATCACGTCGCATTTTCTAAAAAAGTGAGGTTAAGTGTGTCAAAATATGAGTTTTTGGCACTATTTCCGTTCTCTTTGTAACAAAAGAGAATTTACATTGGACAATCGAAGCATCATTACTGAGATACTTTTTTTATGCTGGAAACGATGGCGCTTTAAATGTATTAAATGTGGGGTTTTGGCCATATTTTTGACACGGATGAGTTTTCCAGATATCGAAGGTTTTTGTGGTCGCTGATAACGAGTATGGAATCAGATTCCAAATTGCGGATAAAATACGACGACGAGTTTTTAAAAATCAAACGTATATATTTAAATATTGGTAGTCGGTACCAAAGAAAGAAAAACTCTGCCAGCGCTATCTTTTAGCACGAAAAATCCTTTCGGAAACAGTAGGTGACATTTCATTCGCAGAAAAATTAAAATTTACAGCGCAGTGTTATTTAGGTGCTAACTGGAACCACATATTCAGTCAACATTACGAACTTACTTTCCGGATTCAATTCTTAAAATCCAATTTCATAAATTAATAGAGTGGTAAATCAACAAATTAATTATAAAAAATTAAGTTGGAGGACTTTTTCGATTAATCTTAATAGATCCTTACCGCGTAACTTTATATTTAGTAGCTGATGGTTCTGGACATTTAGTTGATTTGTACAGAAATTTGTCTGTGAAGTTAGCGTATCAGCTATTAGAATCTTTATAAAAGCCGTATTTATTAGCATCCATCATAGTTCTAGAGTTTATAATAGGTTTTATTAATTAGGCTCTAAAATCAATAGAGTGCATAAATGAGATGCCAACTTCCCCTCACTATAAAAATATCATTGTTTCGTTATTTCAAATGCTAAACTTCCCCGTAGTTCACCGAACTCTGCTAAACAAAACTTGATATCAACTTTAAAACAAAAAATTTGAAGTTAGTAACTCTTGTTCGATTAAATTCGAATTTATTTATTAATCATCAGAACTTTTGTTAATTTTTTAAAAACCCATAGAATTATGCAGGAAATGACTTTAGTATACAAGAATTATCATCATATAGCCTTTCATTTAATTAATAATCGATTTTAGAGGGTAATTAATACAATTATTTTCTCTTAAAACCGAATCAATCCGCATAATTGGTTAATTCCTCAATTTATGTTGATTTCGCCCTGAAACAAATCGTATTTTAAAATATTTCCAAAGATAAGAAACTTTGCTTACAACAAATGCTAATAATCAAAGCAAGTGTTTACTTGGCTGACCCAAATCATTATGTAATTGGTTAAATGCTTTGCTCTTCATTGAAATTATTTCAGTGGATTTTGACCACAACGAGATCATATCTTTTTTTTTGGTAAAATTCATATTCAATTTGTACTACTGCGATGTTCAGGAAGGATCTGTCCTAATTTTACCTAAAAAGAACTTGTATATAATTTTGAACTTGTTTTTATTATTAGTTGGACAATTTTAGAACTTGAAATATTTCAAAACTTAACCGTAGTAGCAATAACTTTGGAAACATTGTTTTGTCATCTAGTAATTGTCAAAAAACGCCTTTACTTAGATCATGGTTAACACCCCTCGACATTTTATTACTTGTTTCCCGTCAGTAATTCGACCATTAGCATCGCCATTATTCCCTCAATATTCCACAGCGGTAACCACAATATTCTTCCATTCCATTTCGTTATTAAATTTTATTCTAGTTTCAACTGAAGTCTTGCTATGTGCTTTATAATCAGCGAGTAACTTCTTTTGACGGGAGTTCTTGGTGAGCCACCTTAATCTATTTCCAGTCTGCTCGTGTGCAAAACCGAGTGCAATTTCCTCGTTTAAAAATTTCAAACAGACGGCCGGTAAGAATCCCCAAAAAAAAGTCCAGGATTGGAATGAATGACACTTTGCAGCGTCTTTCGATGGCTTAGTCTCATCGGACCGGCGAATTGCCTTGACGCATTTCCGCTCGCTGGTCGCATCTGACAAAGACAGGTACGTGGGATGCCCTGCGGTGACGTCTTAAGGAATCGTGTCAGACGTAACCTTGACAATGGGTCCGGACAAACCACGACCATTCTCCTATTGGAAACGACCTAAACGTTCAATGCCGTCCACTGTTCTTCTCCTGGAGGCTTTCAATGCTAAGCACCAAAATATTGATTATCTAGTATTTAGATAACTTAATAGGATGCCCTGGACAATTTCAAAAATAAATTTCCAAACTGGTATAGTTGGATCTACTTTGGTTCATGCAACTTCGAAGATACTGAATTATTTGGATTATCAGTGCCAGCCAGATCGGTTATTGGACCAATACATCTAAATTAGGGCTGCTGCCAAACGTCACCTACTTCCTCCTCTTATATTTGCCAACCAAACTATTTTACGTACCATAAATATTCAGTTTTCTTGAGTCTGGTATTCAGAAACCATTCTGAGAAATTTAAAAGCTTTTTTTGAGTGCAGTGGTCCCTGCTCTAAATTATGCAATATTCCCCTATTACTTTAGAAAATTATATGTTTTTTAAAATAAATATTGAAAAACAGTAAAATGCATTGTTTAAATCTCGCTTCGATTATTGGCAGTTTTTTGTTAAAATTCAGGCATAAGTGTACTTAAATATCACTTAAAGAGTTGTTTAGGATCAGCATTGAAGATGTCTTAAAAAGCTCTTTGGGGGTTCTATTCCAGTTCCCCCGATTGAATTACAATATGGCTAATGAACATTCAGTCAATTATTCAGGAAGTAGCAAATAACAATAAAATTGCCTAACAAGATTTCGCAAGGGAACATCGCATCAAGCTGTCTCAAATTTGAAATGCTATCGCTCCGTTTCTTAATGCAAGAATCTTTTAAGCAAATTCATGAATTTCTTTGCAACACTGTTTACGCTCCATTGAAATGCCATCGAATCAATGGCGATTATATCTCGACGCATTGTGCGAGCTAATCATAGAAATTATAATTGGTGAATACCATCATGGAACTCCGATTGTATACAATCTTATGTGCGATGCTTTCTTTAACCCGATTTCCAACGATTTTATTCAGTAAACCGCTTCGGGTACGCCTCTTCATTCATTAAATTTCGATGATTTCGAACCTCATGTGTCGACGCCTTACTTTTTTTTTTACGCGGGAAAAACACGTCGAACGAGATGTTCCATTTCCTAGATTTGAAGAAAGTACGCATGTCCGTAAGTACTCTGACTTAGTAAGTCACTTTTTTTAAGTCGTTTCGTTTCTAATCGCTTTTCTGTTTGCACTTCATTATAATCAGCATATCACTTTTTAAAAATTGAAGTAATCATTTTTGTTAAATATAGAATAAAACAATGCTGACTTTTTTTTGAAACTGAAGAATTTCACTATTTTTTAACAATTTTTTGTATTGGCTTTGAATACATAAATTTGTGAATAATGGGCGTAAACTTTTAGATATAATAAAAATAAAAGCAATTAAAAAAATATAAAATAAATATTCTTTTTGGAACTTAAGTGGATATTTTACAGACTACCGACATCATTTAATATTTCTAATTATAATTTGAAATGAAAGACTTGTACATCTGCATCCTCTCCTACCCCTGTTTAATGTTTAACTCGGTTATACTCGGCTGACCGTATTTGAACGATTAACTTTGAGCGTATCAAACAAACTGTATTTACACGAGCTAAAATGAAGATTTCAGTTGAAATGCGGCAATATTGCACTGGCAATCATTATACATTTCGAAAAATCTTTAAAAATGTCATTTTTACAAGTATTAGTGATAAAATAATTAAAAATTGGAACGACATTTAAACATTTCAAAAAATAATATTTTTTGCAAACGAAAATCATTTTTGCGTATTGAGTATTTATAATCTCTAAATTAACCACCAGTCATCTTTAAGAGCTGTTTAAGCAGTTTATATAATATATTTTAAGATGTATTAAGAACTACTCGGAATGTGCACTTAGAATGAAGTACATCGATTTTAAGAGCTCTATAAAACACCTCGAAAATGTGGTCTCACTAAACAGCGTATCTTTATGAGGTTTTATTCTTAGCTTAAAAATAATTGATAGAAATAATTTAATGAACTCAAAATTAAATTGTACTGAATCATATATTGCAGTTTTCTTTGTTTTTAATTATTATATTTTATGAATGTTTTAAAATTCATTTCTTTTTGTCATATGTATCATAATTTATAACTTTTTAAATGGTAATTATTTCGTTAATCGGTTTGTATATGACAATATGACCAATGTCGCGCAAATTCAGTTTTGGATTGGAACGCCATCTAGTTAATCTAAAGGAAACTGAGAACTCGAAGAGGATTTGAAATGAGGTACGTTGAAAATGTCGAGCATATTTCGAGAAGTCATAAGTAAGACTTCTTTAAGAGCTCATTTAAGAGTCCTGGTATATTTGCCCACCCGGTTCTTCGCCTTTCCCTCCCGACTCGTAATATTTACCAAAAGAAGGGAAGTGTCGTTTCTCCCACTCCCGTCAGTCGCATTATGTTCGTGCCGTTACAGCAGGACCTTCATGAGGCTCCAGCCCGCAAGGTGGGGGAAAAAGAGAGCGCCGACTGGTAAATATAACGAGACACAATTATACCGGAACTCTACTGAATATAAGTAAAACATTTCCGTGTCATGTGTTATTTAGGTAATAGCTTACATTTCTTCTGGTTCTTACTAGCTGCTAGTAAGTCATTGAATTAATAGTGGATGAATAAAAAATGTATACTTTTGTTTTAGAAATAAAGTAAATAATACTGTTTCTTTTTGTTTCAGATTTTTCATGGAGTTTTCGTCTTTTATCTCTTTTTCAACTTTGAATACATCACTATTATAAAGGCAAACTTTGCTAGCGAAATTCTGATGATGTCTCACTTGCGAAAAATAATCGTATGATTACAATTCCCATCACTAATTTCAAACACTTAGAAAAAGTACACTTTATGTGTAAGTATAAGTTTAGTTAAGTCTAGTTTTCAATTAATGGTAAATGTACAACAGAAATTTTTACTGTGTCTTTAGCATCACCAATATGTTCTGGAATACCAAATAAAAGCAAGCATTATATTTCGCTTCCATATGTGAGAGTAAATCCATTAGACTAAAATATAAATAAATTAAAGTAATATTAATTTGAATGCTTCGTATGAACAAACCCCCGCGCTTATTAATTAAATGTATACAACTGATGCAGTATGGTAAACGCGTTCGGAGAAAAATATAACTAATTAAATAATATCATAATTAAACGTGCACTAAAATGAATTGGTTAACGATAATGGGAAACATTATCATTTGGCATTTAAATTCATATCTGGCTTTGATTTATTAAATATACTCCGTTGATTGTAAGAGGATTCCAAATACTAATTTATTTTACGTCAGATATCGATTTCTCGAATTTTCCTATCACGTCGCATTCCTGAGAAAAGTGAGGTTAAGTGTATCAAAATGTACATTTTTGACATTATTTTCGTTGTCATGGTAGCAAAAGAGAATTTACTTTGGACCATCGTACATCATTTCCGAAATATCTTTTATAATCATAACTTACAAAATATGACTCCTTCATTTGTTTGCAATGAACCTCTCTGGAATTACCGAGCAAATTTTAACCTCTTGTTGTATTTTACATGTAAAAAGATGACCTTACATGTTTTACCATATTGGGTAGCAAGTTAGGTATAGAATTTTATTATGCGAAAATTTTAGTAATTTCTGGTCAAAGTTACTAGAGTTTTCGAATATTTTAGCATAGTAAATTTTTGTATTTTGACAATACGTATAATGTATATAAAAAAATTGTAGCATATGCGAGTTAACTTCTTGACAGCTCTGAAATAGTTGAACGGTCAGTTTACGGATGAAAAACACATTATTGAACAGATTGTTCAGAGAATGTAAATCATCGTTTGACAACACGCTATACAAAGTTCTCTGAAGTATTCCAGAAATGTAAATGTTTCAACAAATTATAAAATCTCAGTTTGATACACAAGTCGCAAAATACATGTTTTTGGCCCTGGAGACCCTCAATAATCATCCAGCATCCCTGACAACGACGCTCAAATGATCATTGCTCTTGTCTCATCTTCATCACATTATCCTGGTTATACTCGCCATCGGTTGCAGAGCAATAAATAACCTGGCGAACCCCTGGTGTCAATAATATTAAAATAGCACCCTGTTAATCGTATATCATTTTGACTATTGTCGACGCTTGAGACATTTCGGGGACTAATACGATTCACTAATTGTCAACGATATAAGCGCCATAATGCATCCATCACCACAACGTGCTCGGAGCAGAATCGACGTTCTTGACATCTGAATCCAAATTCAGGACATTCGTCGAACACAATTCTCTAGCAGACGGCGAGCACATGTATCTCGCAGATATTGATTGTTACTGCGCAACGGGAAGTGGGTGATGGCGCCGGCAACGTCACTGCCTCTCTCGACTCGCTTTACAAATCTGACTTTCGACGTGTGAAGTTTGAATTCAGTGCATGGACGTTAGTCCGATTTCTCGATCAATGGCTCGAATGATGGGGAGGTTTTAAAGAATTAAATTCCATTTTTTTAAACTCGTGTATTGAAAAAATATACTTTTTCAGATGCAGTTTAGCAAATTTTACTATCCTGATTAGGACCACGAAATAGTTGACGCGACGTTTAATGTTTGACATGGGTTCAAATTTCGATTCCATTTCCTTCGGTCTCTGCCAATCCAAGAAAAATTGGGACATCTTATTCTCCCCTGACCGAACTTCATGATCATCTCAATCAACTAAAATATAAACTTTTTTCCCTTTTGTTATGGTCTATATCAATTCGAGAAAAAAGTAGGACATCTTGCTCCCCTTTGACCAACCTTCCTGATTGATTGCAAGAAAATAAACCATGAATTTTCTGGAGGAAATTTTGATTTCTGCTTCTCGAAACCCTAGAAACTGAGCTCTGACTAGGGTACCAACCTTTCTCTTTATCAAAAGCTCAACACCTAGTAAGAGACTCACTTGACTACGAACGGGAGTACCAGAGAATTTTTATCTCAGTGACGTTAGCTCTTTTTATGTTCATCAATTTTACAAATGGTCCACATGAAATACAATATAAACGATTGCTTTCCATTACATTTGTTACCTACGCCATCGGCCCCGAACGTTGCATAATGAGTGCACACGCTGCTAAGTGGCAGCATGGATGCATTTGCGCATTGAGCACGTACAAGTGCGTGAATACGCATTATTTTCCTGGAAATTAGGTCGAACAATGGATCGTAGGCGTGTCGACTGCTCGTCCGTCCGGCTTGCGAATTTTGCTTCCCTTCTTTTTTTTTTGTATTTCTCTTTTTCCCTCCAAAACCGGAATACGATGGTAAGTAAAACGGAAGTGACACGCGAGACTGAACAACCAATCCGCTTGCATTTGCGTTTGATAAATCGTGCCTCTGCACGATGGTGACAAAATTGTGCACCGATTTCCAGCGGCAAAAATCATTCACTACCGTTGTGTTTTGCACCTTTCAGCGTTATCGAATGTAATTCAGTTGTTTGTAAACATCAACCGAATTCGGTACACTGAATTTTACAGTTTACCACCAACGTGAAGATTGCTTTGGGTGAATGTTACATCACCTTAGACGAGTGGGTGTTAAATTTCCTGACCTTGAAATGCGTTAAGGTTGCCTTGTTGTTCTACCATCGGGAGGTCAATAACCGATTAGCTGCAATGCAGGCGATAACTGACCTAAATGCCAATCGAAATCGTTAAGCTACATCTTCAATTTAAACAACAATTTTTCTTAGTCTTTTTAATGTACGAAGCTACATTATGTGTGATGACCAATTTTGATGGTGACAGGGAGTGTTTCTGATTTTAAGTACATTACAAGGCTGGTTATTTTCATAACAGAAGTTACAATATGATGTTGTGATGAATGTAGAATACATATTTGTTCTTGAGTGTTCCACAGGTTCTGACGCATGGATTACCCAATCTTCGCTGGATGTATAGATAACTTGGTAGGTCATATGCTTTGCACAACATGTTTTTGCCATGTAAAAATACAGCCTGCTTTCTTTCATTAGAATACTCATTCTATGCCTAAAAAATGTGTCATTCTTTGGGATGTCCCAAGGGTCGAATACATTTTTTAAATTTAGTTTTGAGTGCTGCGTAACGAAACCAGTTCTGATTAGACCAGAGTCGTCAGAATAAGTGACACTTAGAGAGATCTGGAGAACATGGATGATCAGACAGAGCTTCACAGATGAATACGTCCCCAACTACGTTTCGAAGAGTTTTAGGAGATAAGAACGAAATTCTTCATATTCTAAAATGATCTTTCGTGTCTACTATTGTAATGCTGTAATTTATAGTTTTCAAATTAAAAGCATCAATCATTTTCGACATCAATGACCTGTGTTGGTTTTTTTCTACTTGAGTAGATATCATTACCATTAACACTTTTCTCTTTTCTAGCCAAAATACAATGTAGACATTTTTTCGTTTTTACCTTGGAAGCAACTATTCATAAAGAATTTAAACACTAATCAACTTCATTTTCAATGATTCCGATGCTTCGAGAATTTTTAAATGTTGGCTTTGTTGAAACTCCCTCCCAATCATCCTGATAACTGTGACCGTCAATAGAATTTCCAAATAATTCTTTAAGTTTTAGAAACTTTGATATTCTTCCTCCATGCCAGTACTGAAAACCAGGGGGGACATTATTCATTAGGGGACATTTTATTAAATTCTACCGTTCGTTACCATTTAAAATATTGTTACAAAAATATTTCAATGCAAGAATTCATAATTATTAAGATTTTTGTGGCAAAATATGTGTCAACTTATATTTCTTGTAGCCGCATTGACACGGATGTTAAAATTATCCCAATAAAATGATTTTAAAACATAAAACTTGTTCTGCTCTTAAAATAGGAGGCATGCAGATAATTTAAATGTGATAAAACAATAAAATTAGATCGTTATGAAAATAATTGACATAAATAGCATATAAAGTTCTTCTCTGGACATTAAATCGAGAACTGACGATTTTAAAAATACAAAATATCAAAAGTGATGTTAGAATGAGGTCACATTATCATTTGTAATTAAATCAAAACGAAGAATTTTTAATTAGCACAGATCGGTTTAAAACACAAGTCGGTTGCTCTGTAGAAGTGTGTTTTATCGAATAATGGAACCAGAATCAACGTTCTTGATATCTTTCTATAGTTTTCATTGTATTTGTGATAACTTTTGCATAGTAAAGTACACAATTGAAATCTCCAGCAAGATATGAGGATGTGTCTAATGGAAGGTAACGCTACATGTCAAGTACAAATCCAATGATATTGCGAAGGAGCTTTCTTTAGACAATGTTGTAGCTTATTGCATAGTCTATTTATTTTAATCTTTAAAAATCTCTATGATAGTCATTTAAAGTAAAATGGTTGCAAAACAAGTACACTTAGTAATTCAAAATGTGGATGAACCTTTTTTGAAAGCAGACTTCAGCGCTTTAATCTATAAGGTTTTGGCCAAGAAAAAAATGCCCATTCTGTTTCTTACGTGTAAAAGTCTGCTCTTTCAAATTCTGCCAAAAGAATAATTGATCTAAAAATTGTTCTAAAAAAGATACAGCTTGTTTTACCTAAAAACTCGCGAATTTTTAGAATAGTTTTTTCTCAAGTCAGCAATCTTGCAATCCAGAATGCACGTAAATACCAAATATCGCGCTTAAAATGTTCCAGATTCAAAATGGTAATTGACACTTTTGAAAATTTCAAAATGTCAACTTGCAAATGTCCCTCAAAGAGCTGATTTTGTACATTATTTCCTCATTAGCCAACCGATAGAAGTTCCTATCAAACTTGTCTACCAAATTTGTTTTTGTGGTCGCTGATTACAAATATGAGATCAAATTTTCGAAATCCAAAAGAGTGGATCCAATATGGCGGACGAAATTTCTAAAATATTTATGGGTATTAACCGACTTACATTTATGGTTATATTTAGTATAAAATGCGTATCTTTTTATAACTATATTTTCTATTTAAATATTTTAGTGTAAATATTTCTGTCATACGGTAACAGGGGAAATGAAAGATTTAATTTTCTAAACTTTCCTGTAATAAACACTAGACTAGAATAAGTAGTTTTTCATCATTTTTTACGACTATTGCATTTGTTTTATGGTAATGGCAATATAGTTTATGGCAACGTCCACATTTTTCATGACTTTTACACGTTCAATAATCCAAGAGTACCAAAATAATCCGTTATTTGAAATTATTAATCTATAATTCATATTTGTACTCAGCGTGCCCTGAAATCCTTTAGTGACCATTTTGATGATTTAATATTTTAAGAAATTCTGTGAGCCATATTCGTAATCAGGACCATCAAAAACATAAATTTGAAGTTATGGAGCAATTGCCGATTTAGAAACAAAGAAATAGTATATCAAATCAGCTCTTTGAGCACCATTTTCAAGTCGCCATTTGGAAATTTAGAAGAGTGTTCGTTACTATTTTGAAGCTCAAACATTTTGAACGCGGTATTTTATGTTTCCGTGTACTCCACACTGATGTTCCCGGGTGCAAATTGCACATTTAAGAAAATACTGTTTTAAAAATTTTCGAATTTTCGGGAAAAACCAGCTGTATATTTTTAGAACGAGTTTGGACCAATTTCAGTACTTTAGTAGTAAAATTTTGTACATAAGTACGTGCAGTTTTTTCGCTGGCCATAACATTATCCAATACAGAACTGAAGTTTGAATTCAAAAAGTGTCCGTCCCGTCCTTAAAGGGTTAAGGGGCTCCTAATTAAGACATCAGATAAGGTATAGCGTTTGACGCAAAATGGTTTTTCATATTTTTCATATAATATTATCAACGTGGAATTATGTTTTTAAATTTTATTTGAAAAAAAATTTTTTAAATCAAAAGGGTTTTCTTTAACAGTGGATGATTGACAATATTCCAACCATCTATGCGTGACAGCGCACTGTAATAGTAATTAATCATTAATTCTTTCCGAAATATATATGTTTTTCAATGAAATTATGGCACCGGTAGAAGCTAATTTAATTAAAATAGCCAATCGATTTTTAGCGTCACCTGAATTCTGTGCTCAAAAAAGTCATAAGTGGCATACTGGTGACTGAAATGTTAAAAATACAGTTTCATGATGATGATTAGATGAAAAATATGAAAAAGGCCGAAAATGGGCGAAAAAATCGCCAAAAAATTATGGGGAATTTGGTCAAACATCTGGTAGATATCAAAATATAATCCTGACAGTTTTCGATTGCCGGACGAATGGTCTTGTCAAATCCTTTTTAGAATCTTAACGAAATTGGTTCAAAAAATTGTCTATTTTTAAAAATTCTGAATAAATTTTAATTAATTAAATTCTCGACTTCATTATTTGGTAAAAAATCCTTTGTATCATTATTAATTTACAGTTTTTAAAACACTACCTTATCGGTGACTTTAGAAACCCTTTAAATCTATTATTACGAAGAGCATAATTGGGAGACAGCAACCAAATTCAAGTGTAACCAGTTGTTTAGAGATGGCGCTGCTGAACAGATAGACTAGATCAGTTGTCACTTCATCGAAGTGTCACAATAATGAGGTTCACGTATGCCGCAGTTTATGCGGAACAATGACATCGGTAGCATCAGTAGCCTTCAGAAATTACACATACGTACGACTGACCATTTGCAAACGTTCACTATTCTGATGAATGTAGATGGAAACATACAATCACGTACAGATTTGAATGCGACATGCGCATATTATTTCTCTCGCATACGTATAACTTCCCTGACTGCATATTTTAATGATTCACTCATTAGGATGCACTTATTATTACACGTTTACCATTGAAAAGTACCGCTTAACAGGGTTCCGGTTTGAAAAGCCACCGGATTCATCATGTGCTTTGACAAAAATGAAAATAAAATTGCTCGCTTTGAACATTCGCATCCGGAATTTAGTTGTGCTAGAACTTTGAGACGATATCGATATCGAATCCGGGCATCGATGGCCTCGTCTCGAATGACAGATGCATCATGCGATAGCGATCGTTGGCGAACGGTCACGCACTTGGACACGATCGTGAGAAAGTTACACTTGACTTTACCTTGATAAAAATGCAGCAGTGCATAATAATCCTGCACTGAAACAATTCCTTTCCTTGGACAACTTTATGGTGGGTAATTAGTTTTTCAATTTTTATATTCTTTGCCAGCTATTGGCAGGTTGCCCTAAATCAGTTTTATCTGGTAACTTTAGCCATTTTCGACTGCTTTACAAACTGAATTTGCAGTTTTTATATAAACATTATTGACCTCGTGGTTAGGCAAGACATCCAACGTGCGATTATTCGTTTTTTAATATTTTTCTTCATTTATAACAGAAATTGCTCAGCATTCATTTTGAACCGAAATTTGTTTTCTTCATGACTTCCTTAGCATTTATATGTCAGAAGTATAAAATTTTATTCTCAATTTTGTAATTTTTGGTCCCTGCAATAAAATTTTAAAATTAATTCGAAAAGTTACTTTTAAAAATCAGTTTTCCACGCTCACCGGAGGAATTTGCTGTTCCAGCACTCGGCGCTAGGAACACGGGAATATTTACGTGAGGAACTTCTCGTATTTCTCGGCAACTCTTTCAATATAAAATTTACTTCTCCCGTGTCGAGCAGTTCGCGCAAAACTACCCACCCCGTCTTGAAGAAAAATGATATGACCGTGTGTCGCCTTGGTTGTTCTCCCGGCGAACTTATCGTTTCGACAGTGAATTCATTTTACACTCCTATCGTTCCACTGCCAGGCCCTAGCTCCCCTTAACCTTGGAAATCCGACGTGAGAAATTTACCACAATGGCGTTAAAAAATCTTTGATCGTTAGATTGAAGCTGAGCCTTGGATCCCTGAAAATGCAAAGTAGCATTTGAAAGTAGAAATCGGGTCCCACAACCAAAATTGCTCATTGCAAAAAAGGAGACCAAATTATGATTAATTTTATATTAAAACTAATGAATTCGAGTTTTTCGTGACAATTCGAGACTAAATTACAAAATAAATGATTTTTGCATCTCATTAAATTACATTTGGTAAAATAAAAAACATCTGGACCAGGAATCGAACCCTACCAATTCCAGAAATAATCCATTGATCTACAATAACTCTTCGTTTCAATTTTAATTCATGATCAGCAAAACAAACGTTTTAGCTAGAAAATTTTTATATAAAAGTAAAATGAACGAAAAAATTCTAACTCTTAAAACTTTCCATTGTTTACGATGTTTATGTATTTTCTAGTTATTGACCGACAATACAATACGAGTTATGGACAATGTTGTTGCTAACAAAAAACTTCTGCAAACCTCCGCTAGGAATTGACTTCTCGCAAGTGGTAAAAATTTGTAGTGATCAGTAATAGATTCCGCAGAGCAAAACGGAGGTATTCTATAAAGCTTGACGTAAAAAATTCGAATGGATTGTTGAAACCATATTTAAACTATATATAACGGCAATTTTAAAGAATTTCCAAGAATGCACACTTCATTAGGGGACATTTCATTAAATTCTACTGTTCGTTACCATTTAAAATATTGTTACAAAAATATTTCGTTAAAGAATTCATAATTATTAAGATTTTTGTGGAAAAATAGGTGTCAACTTATGTTTCTTGTAACAGCATTGAAACGGATGTTAAAATTAGCCGTATAAAATGATTTTAAAACATGAAACTTGTTCTGCTCTTAAAATAGGAGATACATAGATAATTTAAATTTAATAAAAAATTAAAATTAGATCATTATGAAAATAATTGACATAAATAGCATTTAAAGTGCTTTTCTGGATATTAAATTGAGAACTCACGATTTTAAAAATACAAAATATCAAAATTGATGTTGGAATGAGGTCACATTATTATTTCTAATTAAATCAAAACGAAGAATTTTTAATTAGCACAGATCGGTTTAAAACACAAGTCGGTTGCTGTAGAAGTGTGTTTTATCGAATAATGGAAAGAAAATAGGGAAGTGATTTACAGTGTAAAAATGGCCAGTGGGTGCGACAAATCCGGTCATCTATAAAGTGTGCACGCCGTGTGGGAAATATTGCCCCACTGTGCAGAAAATGGTATCATCCGATTCAGCGGCGTGAAAACGATCGCTCTTCTATGTTGAAATCGTTAAACAACCTTCTTTCTCCGTTACAACACGCAACGGTACTTGCATGATGGATATTTACATACAACTATAGAATAAATACACTTACTAGAGGATATTATTAAACTTAAAAAGTGAACATTGAAAATGTAAATTTAAATTCTTTCATTTTTATGAATATCGACTGTCAGGCTCAGTGTTGTTATCATCGAAATCTGAATAATAACTTTCTCTTTTCGAAATGGAAAATTGTATTTATCGAGTATTGGCCGATTCATAGGCGAGACCACACAGAAACTGGATCGAGACGAGACTAAAATCAATTTCGTCTTGCCTCGACGAGACCGAAACACTGTTTGAAAAAATATTTTTCCATCGTCGAGATATTCAATTTGGTGAAATTACGTTGTGGTAGAAAACAAAAGCCATAATTTTTTTAAATACTGCACCCAAGGATCAAAATATACCGTAAAGTATTACAGAAAAATCGAAAATCTTGATGTGACGTTTTGGCCATGTCAGCTATCTTAAAAAATGTACTATCTGCATAGGTACAATTAATTTAGTTGTGCATATCTATTAAAAATTTGAAGGTACAAGGGAAAAAAGAGGTTTTTCCATTTGGAAATTTCGAGAAAATTCGTATTTTATTATTTCTCCTATCTATTTGATAAACTTTTTTCAAAATGTTTGTCCCGTTACTTTTATCACCCAAAATGAAACCAAACTTCAAAAGCAAAAAAAAAACATCCCGAACGGGGATGGAACCTTGTCCATAACTCTTCGTTTCATTAATTCATGATCAGCAAAACAAACGTTTTAACTAAAAAATTTATACATGAAAGTAAACAGAAGTAGTTGTGATTAACTCTTTTTTCATCAGTATGGAAAAAATTCTAAAGCTTAAAACTTTGCATTGTTTACGCTGTTTATGTGTTTTCTAGTTATTTACTGACGATACGATACGTAAAAAACTTCTATAAACCTCCGCTAGGAATTGACTTCTCGCAAGTGGTAAAAATTTGTAGTGATCAGTACACATTCCGTAGAGTAAAACTGAGATGCTCAATAAAGCTTGACGTAAAAAATTCGAATGGATTGTTATGACATAAAAAAGTATTAATAAAACTCATTTTTCCTACCTTACACTAATTACAATAAGAAATAAAAATACGAACTTTTAACTTCGATTGATGTTTCCTTTGTTTGTTATGGATTCTTGGGACATAAATTGAATTTGGCATTATTACGGAATTATTAAGGATTGTAAAATGTGTAAATAATAATTAATAAACAATCGTATTAAAACTACAAATATTTTTTTAAACAATACCAAAATAGAATGTAAGTAATACTAATAAGAACAACAACAATAATAGGGACAACATTATCCTGAAAATTCCGTACATCATTGTATTGTATCTTGAAAACGTAAAAACTCAATCGTTGAAATTTGATATTCGTACAGTGCCAATTTTTAACAACAATTTATCTACTATCATCAAAAACAAAAAGATCTTACGTGCAAATTAAATATTTATAATGTTAATCTATTGAAATTGCAATGGTACGTGTATAGGTAAACAAAGAATATTAAAAGATACCCTCAGAAAAAAAAGTAGTTGAAATGACCATTTTTTTTTACTATGAATCATAGAGTGAAATGAGGACTAGTCATGGTAATAGTTAAAATAACTATGCATTCTGAAATAGTAAAGTTTAACTATTGTTTCATGATTCAAAATGCCACTTATCATAATAGACAAATAAACTCAACTATTTTGAAATAGTCATTTCAGAAAATTGCTATCTTCACTGAGAGAAATTGTATAAGAAATTGTCATAAAAAATATGGAAAGGAGTCAATATTTACTTAAAAAAATGTAAACTAACTGAAATGGACCGTGATAACAAAATTTGTTGACTAAGAACATAATTTAATTCATAGATTATTTTCAGAAATGTTACATATTTCCGTACAAGACAGTAGAACATTAATAAAAATGATGGTTGTAGAAATGAATATAACAAATATTTTACTTTAGTTTAACAGATTAATTAGTTCCACTAGTTAACGATTCTTGTATTATTATTGTTAGTTTGCTATTGACTTGATTAGAAGATGTAGTCATTTAAGTTTTGTTTCCCTTGGTAATTACTGTTTAGTAGGTCGAATCGTGGGGTCTGTTTTATTGTTTTTTGACTCGGTTCATCGTCTATAATATTTTAATGTTTGATATATCTATGTTAGTCTACAAACAATGTCACGGTTCCATCTACTAGAGAAAGTTCTTCCTATTGCAAACAAAGAGATGAAACATGTGCAGTGCTATACGAAGCATCAGTCAACAAGTTGTCACGAACAGAGCACAGGCAATTACTCTTAGTAGAGGTATATATAACGTACACTGTCAAAAAGTTTTTTTTTAATTTGAAATAACATTTTGCAATGAATAAAAATAGCAATAAACGCGAAAATGATTTACATTTACAGCTTCACACAACACAAGACGTCTTTCGTTTAGCAGCTGCAATAACCACCCACCAGAATTCATTAGCGTCGCTTTTCAGAATTTCAAAGTCGGCCAAGTTTAATTAAAGGGAACGAAAACGACCAAAATTCTGTTTTCAAAAAATCAACGTCTTGACTAATGTCTTTTTCCATGTCCTTCACTTACGTCCAATTATCGAACGGAAAAGACAGGTGCGGAAAATGACATCATAGTCTGCCGATGAAGGAACGAATCCGTCTGCAGATGGCGCACTACTAAATCGTGTACTATATACGAAACTATCGAGTCTTTCTCGATTTGTCGCTGAAATTTCATTTCGCTATCGGGGTATAGTACGTGAAATCCGATTCGAGCATCGATGGAATAGTATTCATGAGTCGCCTGCAAGACAATAAGGACGATCCACCGGATGTAACGTTGGTGCACCGCAATTGAGGGAAATCAGATATATATATCGGACCCTAAAATGACAAATATGGGAGACCCGTCGTTGTCATATGGAAATAGCAAGTACATGCAAATTGTCACGGTCGGGGTCACGCTTGAACGAAGCATATTGCTTACAACTCCGTTCTGTTTACCTTCCATAATTTCTTTTTCAAAAATAATATTTTTGGTCCAAAATGAATTACTTTCCCGGGATGTTTATCCTCGTTAAATATTTGCAATGCGCGCGAAACTTCAGAATTAATCAAGTAAAGTGCAGCTAGACATAGCAAAACCGGACTCTTCTCTGTTCCTGGGTTGGGGCAACCAATCAGGAAACTCGTTCGATAAAGTAAAAAATTGCCAAAACGTGTAATGAACGAATAATGCCTGCGTCAGAATCTGCCGCCCTCTAAAGGTTCGCGTATTCTAAATCTCTGTAGGCAACCGACTCGAACGTTTACGAATACTTTGCCATTTGTAACCGCCGGAATATTTTTTTTTGCTCGTTAGGAATGTCACTTCGAAGCCCTACACAATGCTGGCGAGAAGTCGTAAAGCTTGCCACTTTAAATTACAATTTAATGCCGCCTAATTCATTTGAAAAGGGTGAGTCACCTTTGTCGGATTTACAGAAGAAAGCAACGATTCTGAAAATACTGGCACGAAGTTTTTTTTAACCCTAACTATGCTCGGAAGTTACCTTTGCTATTTTTAGAAAGTATCTGAAAGTTATCGCGCAATATAAAATTTCAATATTTTAAAATAATTTATAATAGAAATAATTGTGAAATGAATAATTGTGAATATGTAATCATGTATAGATAATATTAAAAGTTAAAATAAGAAATGTTTCGTTTGTGGTTACGATAGGTTAGGTTAAGTTAGGTTAAGTTAGCTAATATTACGTCAGGGTATGTTATGTTCAGTTATAGATTAAATTAGCTTCAATTACTTTAAGTTAAGTTAGGTTTGCTTAGGTTATATACGTTTTTTATACTCCCCTGCAATTGTAATATTTCTTAAAAAAGAAGGAATTTCATGATCATTTTATTTAGTTTCTTCAATTGTATAGGAGTTCTCGATACTTAAATGAAACCGTACGCAACTTCACTTTTGAATTTTGACGGACATATAGTGGTGCAAAAATGTAAATTATTTCGTATGTTCTTTTTATTTTATTCTTTCGTTTTACTAGTGTCATTAATTCGGTTAAAGAATATTTATAATTTACTAGTCATAAAGTGCACAGGTTTGGAAACTGTTGGATGCACCTGGCACGTAATGGTCTACCACAGAACCGAAAGTGAATTGAAGGGTACGCAGATGCCTTCGAAAAATGTGTCGTCGACCGCGAATAATGGAGCATAAGGCGCAAAGCGGAGACATTTTAGCTTTACTATATAAGATGCCCCGCAAAAGTTCGCGAAATGACATAAAATGCGTTGTGGGGATAAGAAGAAATGTAATAATAAAACAAATATATTACCAGGCAAAACACTTTAAAACATGAAGAAACCAACTGCATGCAACTCGTACGAAGTTTAAAAATGTTCTCCAATAAGAAAACAAGAAAAACATTCTTATAAATAATTGTACAAGGTTTTCTATGTTTCATAGAGAACGGTGAGGGGTGGGGTGGAGCGTACGGTGTTAAGTGGAAGGGAGAGAAGGCGGAGCATACGGTATAAGTGGAGGGGAGGGAAGGCGGAGCGTACGGTGTTAAGTGGAGGGGATATACGCGTGCAGAAGTCCTGTTGTATACATTGTAACGTGCGGAGTAAAAGTAATCGAATCATTTTCGACAAATTGAAATGCGCAAGATTGTATCAGAAGGGCCACGTGAAGATGATACAAATGTATGAATCGTGTACTAGTCTAAAACAAATCAATCATGGTTAATTTAGCGAATATTAATTACTCATCGATGTGACTTTATTATTGCTATTCAGAACGTGTATGGCCTAATCTAACGTTTAATTAAATAACGAATCTATTTGAATGGAAGTGAATGAAATTAATCAGCGACTCGTGCGTCGTGACTGCTCCATTATGTAGTAGGTAAATTCGATTATCTCGTGGCGTTTCGTCATATTCAACAAGTCCGCAAGACGAAATTGATTCCGAGTACATTTTTCATGTAAAGCGGGGAACGGGTTTCGGTTCATTACGTTTTGAGAATCGTAGCCAAGCCTCGTGACGGGATTAAGGAATGTACGTGTGTGCTTGCCAAGCCTTAACTCTTCCCTCTCTCGCTCTTTCTCTCCCATTCCTATACTCTTGATCTTTCACTATTTCTTCCTTTCTGTCTCTCTCTTTCACTGTATCCGACAGTATATTTCAACTTATTCCTGTCCTTCTCATTCCCATTGAATCCCCTTGGAATGGTTCCCTTTCGTTCAGGGCTTCCGTGGTTCAAGTTGTAGGTCCTCTCTTTTCTGCCCCCTTCACAGGCCATTTCTCTCTTTTCGCAAAAGGAAAAGAACTCGAATGTAGGAGAAAGATAAGGCGATTCTTTCTCGGGTTGTCTTTGTCTCGTCGGTGCGGTGAAGTGAGATTAAAAGGAACTGGGAAACGCATTGTTTAGGCTACGTTCGCGACTCACCCTCGAGACGTGGGTGTGTCGCTCGCGAGTCAAGAAATACCAGCGAAGTGGTTGCACTTGGCGAATCCAGCTATGAGAAGCCACTCGGAACTCGCAGCGATCCTCCAAATGACAATGATACCAACTGTCTGATGTCTTTGTTCTCCACCTCCCACCACACGCCCCATTTATATTATTCTGCGTTTTCATTTTAAAAGGTCATTAGGGCAAAGGACTTTGCTTCACTGCATTTTCTAACGCCGAGCTCGTTTTTAATTGAAAACGCTCATTTGAGAGATTCCGAATCTGAAAATTGGCCTTGTCAACTAAATCAAGAAGTTTTGGGTACTTTTCTAACAAAATTCATCAAGTAAAAAAGAATTATGAAGAAAGTAACTTTAAATTAAATTATAAACATTTGATGTTGGGATTTTAATATAATAGAATTTTTATATTTTGGGTCTGTCATTTTTAGGTGCGGGTCGAAAAACTGATAAATCAAAAAGTCGACGAGTCAAAAACAGACAATCAAAAAACTGAAGTAAAAAATCCACATTTCAAAAAATAACTGTCCACTTGTCAATTTGTCTATTTTTTTCTGTGTCGGCTGTTCGACTGTCAGCTTTCTCATAAATGGACAAGTGGACCGTTATTTTTTGAAATGTCAGTTTTTTTACTGTCGTTTTTTTTTATTGCCTGTTAATAAATAGAGAAATCGACAAGTGGATAGTTATTTTTTGACTGTCGGGTTTTCTATTGTCGGTTTTTTGATACGCACCCGCGTTTTTAATTTTTTAACTCTAATTTTAAATTAGTAATCAGCGATCCCAAATATCCCCGAAGAATTTGCATACATTACGACTAAAATATTTAATCGGCCATTTTGAATTTTTAGAATATTCATGCGATTTCGATAACAAATGGACATTTTGTCAAATATTTGAGTAACTTTTCAAATTTTGCAATATACTTGATGCCATTTTTAATTCCGTTGTGCATTTTTCATAACCACACAATTTTTATGTATTTTTGTATTTTTGTCATGAACCCTTCATATTTAAATTCAGTCAGGGTGAAATATATTTATGATTATGGAATCGAATATTAAACTTTCGAAACCTAAGAAACGGTCTTCACTGATGCAAAATGCTAGATGTTTGGTTGCTAATAATGTCGCTTTATGTTCGAAACTGTGAAATGACTATTTTTCTTTAAAAAAATATTAACCCATTAATGGCGGGAAGGACACTTTTTAAGCCAACACTTTCACGTCGCTATTTCCAATTCATTTGACGGAGAAAATAATCGTGACATAGTGAATTTTGTCGAAAAAAGGTTGCTCTTTCCGATGGTGTTCACGAAATTTTGAAAAAATTTAAATGTCCACGTAAAAATGGAGATTTTCGGAAAAAAACACGATTTTTTCAATAAACCTTTTTTTCAACTTCGATATTCGTCTAGTTTCCGGTTTGGAATCACTCTAAAATCTTTGTAGATCGTGTACCTACTTTTGCTCTAAACTTAAAGTGAAACTTTTGAAAATCGCGATCAAAAGGCCAAATTTAAAACAAAATATAACTGTGTTATACTTTTATACAACTATCACTTAATATTTAATTAATAAATTTTGAACGCAAATATTAATTTATAAAGATTACACACACACGCCATTTCCAATTGATAAATTGAATATTAACAAAATTAATGTGATTAGAAACTATTTCTAAATATTATTACTTCGCAACTACTTAATAGAAAATATATATTTTCATTTTATTTTAAAAATCGAATAAGGATTTTTTTATATATCAACGAAGCCAAACTCTTTTACTATTGCGATTTCCTGATATCTAAAAAGTAGGTAACATAAGTCATTGTTATTTAATCAATAAATGAAATTTGCAACGGTGCCAAAATGTGTCGAAACTATTTTAAACTGAAGAAAGTTACTACCGTAGAAAATTATTGCCGAGAAATTTGAAGAACCATCAGAAAAATGAAATGTTTATTGTACGTGTGTTGTTCATAAAAAATAATTATAAAATATATTTAAAAATTATCAATAATCTTTTTTAGTAACGGTAAAAAATTGCATCTCAGAATTTTGAAGAAATGTTAGTTTAGTTATTCTAGACGCAAAAAAAAAAACCTATTCGTATCTGTTAAATATAAATATTTGATGTATTTTTTAAAATACGTTTCTAAAAAATTTGAAATAGACAAGGTTGATTCGTCTGTCAATATATTTTCAACAATATCTTTTCAGAAATTACAATTTCAAATCTAAAAATTGTAAACATTCACTCTTAATGGAGTTCTAAAGTGGTCCGCCGTTAAGGTTGGCAATTTCACTAAAAAACGTAAATAAAAAATGACTAAATAACAATTTTAAAATTCGGGCTTTGTAATGGCAATTCTAAGCATTATAAAAAGTTTTCTATAAAATACCAAAGATATTAATTGAGAACTGACCGAAAATTTTCGGAAATAAGTGATTTTTGTTTATTTCTGAATATTCTCGGTCAATTCTCAATTAATTTCCTTGGCATTTTGTAGGATCCCGTCTATAGTAATTAAAATTGCCCTTACAGAGTCAGAATTTTGAAAAATTGATTCAGTCATTTTTTATTTACGGTTTTTAGTGAAAATTCCTACTTTATCGGACGAGCACTTTAGAACCCCCTTAATAGAGGGCAAATTGGGCCACTTTAATGGTTTAATGAACTTTGTGGAGTGAAAACCATATTTGTCATGAAAATATGTAGGTTCACTTTAGATGTAATTCTAAAAATTTATCGAAAATTTGCATTTCGTGCTATTTAATCTTTTCGTTGCAGTTTAATTTCTACGAAACGTCGCATACGTTAGCCGTGGTAGACTACGTAACTCGGAATGCAACGAGTCGATTAATGAAACTGTTTATTCAGTGCACTGGAGCGCACCAGTGTCGGCATCTATTTACGAGGATTAAAACTTTCATCTTTAGTTTGCGTCGGTAAGGAAGAAATTTGCATAGGATTATACGTTACTTATAGTTTGGATATTTTATTTAATTATCTGTTCTATAACATTTATCATATTGAGTGATTAATATAAATGTTGAATTTATAGTTATTATATGATTTTTATTACTCTTTTTTTTTAATTACATTATGTGTTTCTGGAATTTTTATTTTTGATTAGAAAATAACGTTATGCATTTGTGTGAAGTATAAATATTATTATTTTTACTATTTGATACAGTGTTTTATCAAAACTAGATTTTCTAATTATAGTTTTAAAAAAATATCATCCATGGTCCCGAGAATTCGCAGATGTTTTTGAAACTCTGTCGTCCAATTTGTTTAATTTAATTAAACAACTTTTATTTCTGTTTCATTAAGGTAGTTATAGACCCCGGGACATGTTCGGGAGAAATATTTAACAAAGTTTGTAAACATTTAATTTTCATTAATAATAACATTATTGAAGGGAGAAAGTATTATTGTTCTTGAACAAACTTGAAAAAATAACTTTTGCCCAATGATTCAAATTTCTTTCTTATCGCTAGGTCAAATTTATTAAAAATCGATTGATTTTAACGAATTTTTTTCAAATTTGTTACCTAATTACTAAAATTATTCAGAAAATGTGAATAGCAATCATGTTTTTTAAATAAATAGAGATTTTTGACGTTAGCTTCAGAAATTTCGCAAAAATTATACAATATAGTTATAGAAAAATCTATTTCTCTAAAAAATAAACCGTTGATTGTTAAAATTCATACATTTTTAAAAAATACTTAACTAAGGAAAAGAAAAAAATTGGAGACATTAATAACAGTTGTTCAACAAATTATTTTTGCAGCTTTCAATTTTTTTAAGAACGGGAATGCATTTTCTCGTCAACAATATGATTCATAATGAAAATTAATTTCTTGGGATCGGTATATTATGTATTTTTTGCAAACATTATACTACATTCCGGGGCTTGACTGTCTTAAATTCGTTTGAGCTGGCACAAAACAATTGTTAGTATATTTGACTACTTTTTAACCACTCAAAGTATCTCAGTGGGTCCTCAATTAATTTTTATAAGTTGGAGTTACGACCATAAAGGAGTTAAATCAAATACATATAACAATAAAGTCAGCGGAAGGAAATTTTGAATGTTCATTTGATTACATTTTAAAAAATGATTAGTTTAAATATCCCGTAAAAAAAAGTGAAGATTCATTTTTAGGACCGTAACTACTAACTTAACTATTATCTTATAAAATTCCATTGTGGTCCTACTGAAAAACCTTCATTAATTAAAAAGTAGTAGGGTATTAAAAAGATTATTAAGAATTTTTCTGGACATTTGTTTAGTGGATCTGTTATATATTAGTTTATTCCATAGTAGCATACTTCTTGATCTCGAATCATTGTAATTACTGAGTAAACATTTAAATAGATTTAACTAGTAATTATTAGACAACTAAAAATGCAGTTCTTGGTACTACTTTCCTTTCAACTTATCAATGATAGTTGAAGTAAGCAAGGTAGATTTTTTTTGCGATACAGTTTCCTATTAACAAATATTATATCAGTAAAACAATTGAAATGAATACTAAATTTTGTTACGTATAAGGAAGCTGCTTTAGTTTTAGTTTGCTTCTTCTTTTTAATTGCTAACTCAATTTTCAGACTTTGGATTTACTAATAGAAAAATTTCGTGCATGGAAAAAAAGAACTATTTTTACTATCTAAATAGTTGGATCATAGAAAACCAGTTTTTCGTTGGTTTTTCTATTTAAAAAGTAGGATTAGCTACCTCATTTGTCGTTATGATAAATCACTATTTAGATCCTGCTATCTAGTTAGTAGTTCCAACTATTTCTTTTTTCCTGTGTACATACCCGGGAAAAAATGGATTATATATAATTATATATAAATTCAGATGCAATTATATATAATAATATATAATTATATATGTTTATATACGATTATATATAATTATATACAATTTTTGATACAATTAGATCCAATTATATATTATTATATATAATTATATATAATCGTATACAAACATATATAATTATATATTAGCATATATAATTGTATATAATTGACGGCTTTGTATATAATTATATACGGCCAAAATCCATATATAATTATATATAATTATATATAATTGGATCTAATTGTATCAAAAATTGTATATAATTGTATATAATCGTATATAAACATATATAATTATATATTATTATATATAATTGGATCTAATTGTATCAGAAATTGTATATAATTATATATAATCCATTTTTTCCCGGGTAACTAGTTTATTATCTAATTAAAGGTTTTCAACGTATGGCATAAATAAATAAACTGACTAAGTAACTAATTATAAAATATCACCCTAATAGTAATTGTATTTTGCACGTACAAACTTTTCTCTCTCTAAATTTGAATGGCATAAAAACCACTAATTTAGAAAGGAAAAGTGGGTTACTAACTTAATTAGTAATCATGTTACTAATAAATAATGAAAACCTACTTATTACTAATTCTACAAACTATTAAACTAAGATCAAGTTCTACTTTGAATTAGTAGATGTTTATTAATTAATATATATAAAATAATTGTTAATTTTTCGCTATTTTTGGGGAAAAAAGACTAATTGATTATAACCCACTTGTCATTTGGCTAGTAGTTTTTAGGTAATTCAGATCTAGGGAGCGGAAGAGTCAAATTTATTTATTTTGTCTACAATCTTAAATCAGCCATTTTTTATTTTTAAAAATCGACAATGGATTCCTAATCAGCGACCTCTAAAAATCTATTCATAAAAATACAGCGACTATAAAAATTCGTGGTTTAAAGGGTTATGTAAAGTTTTGTGAAAGTAAGGTCATTCTTTTTCATTATACTAAACTCTATTAATATAACTTATAAATTATTAAGTGCATGGGAATTTATTATTAAAATTCAGTTTGAATTACTATTTTTTTTTTAAAGTTCGGATAAAAATTTGACATTTCGAAATAATAAAATGCTCAGAATTAATATCTTTTATTTATGAATGAATTAAGATATTAGTTTCCTGAATTAATTTAAAAAGTCACATCATTTCTGCCAATATGTTTGATGAAGAGGGGTCCGAAGTAGTCCGTCGATACGGTAGGAATTTAAAGTAAAAAACATAAATTCAAAATGTCTGCAGAAGTAAATTAAGAATTGACCGAAAATTATTAAAAACACGTAAAAGTCACCTATTTTCATTGGTTATCGTTAATTCGCAATTCATTACTTTGGCATGACATCCTTAAGTAGGCTGAATGTTCAGAAATTGATTCACACATTTTTAATTTTCGATTTTTAGCGTAAATTCCTACCATATCAGCGAAGCATTTTATAACCGCCTGAAAATGGAAATTTGTGTTTTATCGCCACCATTGAATATTGCAGTTTATTCTCTTGGTTACTTTTAGAAATTTGCTTTATTCAGTTAATTTTGAGCAATTTACATACTACTTTTGTTTTCTGGAAGATGAAAAAACATTACAATTTTTCCTAAGTTAATATAAATCAAATTACACTGTTTTTTAATAACTTGTTCGAAAGACTACGACATCCAGAAATGCGTAACTATACAGTAGAGTCCCGGTATGTTTTCCCATTCGGTTCCTCGCCTTCCCCTCCCGTCTCCTTATATTTGTCAAGAGAAGGGGAGCGCCGCTTCTCCCACTCTCTTCAGTAGCGTTACTTTCGTGACGTCACAGCAGGCCCTTCCTGAGGCCCCAGCGCGCAAGGCGGGTGAAAAAGAGAGCGACGACATGCTGGGACGTAAATATAACGAGACACAAATATGCCGGGATTCTACTGGCTATTTATTTGTGTATTTTGACCCCGTATAAGGTATAACAAAGTACTGGCCGAACATATTTTGCCCGTCATCTTGAAAATGCGAAAAAACATGACTTTTTTCTTAATAATGAACGGAAATTGACCCAGCGCGAAAAAGTCTCTATTCCTATCGGTTCATCATCTGGACTTATGCCCTCCCCCCCCCGCCCTATTTTGCCTGAAAAAAAAAACAGGTTCGTTTATTTTCATATAGCACTTTTCCAGATTGCAGACTAAAAAATTGTCCAGAATGATCTGATAATGTGTTCGGTCGTAAAGGTGTAAAGGTCGGATGCTTCGAATTATGAGCTTGTGGTCGTAGTGATCTCAAAATGATATCATGTTAAAAAAAACTCATAATTTGACCTGTTGTAGAACACATTATGAGAAGATTCTGATGTATTTTTTTAATCTGCTATCTGGGTTCAACCTGGAAGGGGGAGTGGGCCTATTCACGCTACCCTAACCTCCAATCAATATTCTGACAATTTATGCCACTTTTCCAAATGCGTTGATCTATTAGAAGATCTACACGCCATTGCCCGTCTGCACATTTAACATGAACCGAGTATGTGTAAACTCTATTGTTACGGCATATGTATTGAACAACCGTCTGCCGTCCTTTTGTACGAACGGGAAATCCAATCTTGTTGCATAACGAAACTCAGTGGCGAAAGCGATATTGTGCCGTCTAGTGGAGAGAAAATCAATTAGTATTGAGCCCTGCCGATGAATGTAGCGTGTTATAGGCTGAACGGGACAAGCCGATTATTATCCAGTTTTGCCTTCTTTTAGAGTTGGTAATGCAAAGAAAATGAATAAAACATTTTTTATAGAAAATTGAATGCTCTATATTTTTTGTTCGAACCATTTTTTTGTTACATTATAATTTTTTAAACTATGCGTTAAAAACTTAAGAAAAATCCTTTTTCGAGGCGGCCATCAAGACATTGTCCTGTCGCCAATTTCTGTTTTAATTTTTGTAATTATATAATCAAAATCAATTTTTTTCCGGTGACGTAGTTTCTCCGAAAATTAATCAAGTTTTAGACGTTAATAGTACAGAAAATAATACCGCAATACGTTTAGTAGCAAAAATTGATGAGACGCATGTAGGAAAGCATTGTAAAATGAGTGGAAAACAAAAAAAAAAATCGATTAAATCTGGTGGTATATATGACAAATTTGAGGTTAGGTGTTCAGAACTGGTGGTGATCATTTCATACTAATTCTTTATGTTGTTGATTGGAGAAGTCTAATAAAAAACATGCGTTTATAATACCGTGCAATTATCAGTAATTCAATGGGACAATTCATAATTTTTTCGAAAAAACATTAAGAAAATCGGCTTGCTTGTGAAAGAACTTTTTTTCTAAGAAAAAGGTCGGCGGATCACGAGATGCAAACGGGAAATAAATTGCGGGAGCACACACTTTCTCTCCCTAGGGAACAAAATGAATATATCCGGGAGCAAAATAAGTTGCTCGCATTCTGAGCGCAAAATACTCGCCCTCGTATGAGAAAATAGTATGTGCAACAAGGGAGAATAGGTATTTCTAGAATCGCACTCATCGGCAAACACCTGTTTTGCTCCCTAGTTGCATAATCTACTATTTTAATTCCAGGATAGAATGGGTTAATCAAAATATTCAACGTTACCGATTAAGTTCCAAAAAATGTCACGGGACGTCGCATTAGCATTGGACAATACGGTTTTCATCAATTCCCTCATTCACGCTAGGCCATTAAAATGCAACAACGGGACCGTTACACAATGCGACTCACTGGCACGAAGAAAGCATTGATATTCCCTCGAGCCAGTCAAAACTTTGTTTAAAAAAAATGTCTCGCATTGTTTGCCGGAAATTCAAACAGTCGTCGGTGTACACTCGGCGTACACTCGGCTCGGCAACGTTACGCCACCATTGACAAGAATTGATCGCGCTTTCGAAAGTTTCGCGCATCGCTTTATGTTTGCGCTTTCGAAGGGCTACGCTGGAAAGTGCCGACGGCGTCGTGCACCGGGTATAAGGAAACGGAAAGTGCGAACTTTAATGAACCCTCGGTGCAGGGCGACGCCGAGAGACGGGTCGCCCTCTGTGTATGGGCAAATATGATAAATTGATAACACACGATAGGAGCACAAAAGGAATACAGCCGCTATGAATCGAGCCGGTGAATCACTTTGGTATAGGACAAAGTTCCGAAACATTCAAGCGACATCGATCCATGAGGCAGGTTAAGTCTTGATCGACTCCTGATTAGTTCTAAAATAATGAAGGTCGGAAATTAGTGGCAGGCTAGTTTCTAGGAAACCAAAAAACATTCAAAAGTATTACAAAAATTAATTTTTTTTTAGTCCTACCTAATAAAGAGGCTATTGATTAATGTATGACCTATAAAGCACAGAACGGCATCATGAAATTCTGTAATCATCCCAAGAGTTCTGTCAATCCTGGATATCCCCAGGAAGTCCTGAAGATGCTCCATTCAGACAAAAATGTATTTTGCGAATTAATAACAATATTATTATCATTAATTATGCTGTTTTATTGATTTTTGTATGTCCTTTTTTTCATCCCGCTCGTTATGCGGTTACGATTCAAACTTGAAGGGTAACATTTCATAAAGTGGACGTTAATGGGCCTTGTAGAAGGCATCAGGCCTCAAACAATCAAAAAGATGATTGAGAATGTCAGAATTAAGACTATTATACTAATTAAGTGTAAAGAAAAGAGCAGAGGGATTGTTTCATAATTGCATTTTCACAATTCAAGTCCATTTTATGATGTTGAGAAAAAGTACAGATAAAGCCAAATAGGACTGAAATAGAAAATGTAATTATCGCTTTGGTCATAAAAAATGTATAAACTTGTTCCTTAGCATTTTTATTCAAACACCAAAGGTAATAGTCTAGGTCCAAAGTCGTCTTTAAAAACTGATGACAGGACCTTGAAGATGCTTTGTCACTAATTTTTAGTCTAAAAATGCTCTTGGGACCAAATAAACCGCAAAAAGTGTTTTTAGTACATTTTTCACTTTTTAGCCTATAGCTCAATCACTATTTAATATTCTCGACATTTTTTTTTCAATTTGACTCGTCAGCAATGTATCTAACACATACTTATTTTCCCATCTATTTTCCGAAATTCTGAAACTCTTTAAAAAGCTTTCTCTAACCAAAAAATGCCTTTTTTGTTATCTTTGTACTTTTTGCGCATTTTTTAACAAGTGTTGCTTTCGAGCTAGCTGCAGGTATTTTCCATCCGATTTGTTAGATGAAAATACAACAGAATACGTCTTAAAAAGTAAAATAACCCTGCCACCTTTTATGCAATAAAAAATCACAATTATCGCTGATTTTCTATGCATTTTTGCGTTATCTCCATAGCAGATTCGTCATACTTTTAATCATTACTCTTTGTTTTTTGATATTAACAAAAAATTGCCATCAATAAAACTACACAAAAATTCAAAGATTAATAAAAACGGATCCAGCAAAAGGCTAATCTGAATTTTGGAAATCTCATTTTCCGTATAGAACCCATATTTTTTCTGTTATCAAGCAAAATATTAAATAGAATCTTAAAACTCAAGTATTTGACTAGCTTAGCTACTCAAACATACAGTGTGTATATCCTCAGACGAATCGGTTTGATTACAATAACCTAACTTTTGCTAACGGTTAATTTTTTAGTGTCTATGCATACAGATGAACTGAAATTAAGAAGCTTAGGATTTTAACGTAAATTTAATATTTATTCGACTTGTTACAAAAAGAATAGGCAAACTGTGAGTTATTTTGATATGAAATATTATTCAAGAAAAATTAATTTTCGACTGATGTTCACATTTGATCACGATATCAACTTTGTAATTCGAGCGATGATCTAGAATTCTATTGAACTCCTAACAATAAAAATTTTATGAATAGATCGATTAAATTAAGTCTCACGGATGATAGAATTAAAATGAACTTTTAGTAAATGTGATTTATTGTCACATTTATATATTAGTCCAGTAAACGATGAACTATCAATAGATTGTTTTGTTTTCCCTTCGATGTAAACGATCTATCCTGTTAAAAGTTTGTCCTAATCCTTTAACTACGTAAATGGAGTTCTGATGTTTCGTCTCGACTACCACCCTCGTTTAAAAACGTCTAGAGTTCCCACAAAGTTTCCCAGCCTGAAACATTCTTTCCCTGAGGTTGTTATTTTCTAAAATGTTTCATTCCAGGGGGAACGGAAGTGTGATAGTTTCTAATTGCATCTTGCATAACTCTCCAGTTTCAGTAAACAAACCTTCTATTACTTATTCTCTAAAGTCAGCCAAAACGCCAACATTTTAGTATCCATTGTCGTTAAAAGATTCATTATCGTTGTAATCTCAATTTACTAACTTAATCTATATTTTTCGATTTTCGGGAGAATCAATTCCTATGCATTAATTTTCAAAATTATTATTCCAAAATGAGTTTACTTACTTGGTAGTGGATTTATCTTCTACAGGAGTCAATAAGCTGCTGTCGATCGGCCCCGACGAGGTGGATCCTCGTGGTGACCTCGGGCCACCCTCCGACGAAATCAGCACTTCCGTCCGACCATTCTGGAAAGGACTGCTGGATCTGCGTTCTCCTGCTCTTCCGGGTGTTTGCGGCTTATGCTGAACATCAAAGAAAATCAATTTCTCATTAAAATATATTGGCGATCTACTTAAAATTATTACATAATAGCAAACGATAATCTTACAATTTGAATTTTGAAACATGTTTGTCAACAATCTATAAAGTAAAACTAGTAGGAAGTAAAATTTAATGAGATTTTGTAAAAATTCAAATTTATTCACTAGCTCAGATTTTCGCCTGAACTGTTTTTTAATTAGCAACTGCGAGAAGAGTTTTCGGGATGTATTTTGAATATTTTACATATTCAATGCTGGCGTAATATAGTAGGAATAAATTACGTTTGTAGTTTTCTCAAAATTAATGACAAAATGAAAATGACGAACCAAAAGTTTCGCCTCCTCTGGACTGCTTGGCTGCTTCTCTGATGGATCTGACCTCTCTTGAATCTCGTTTTCTTCGACGCGACCCTTGGAGACTGTGCCGTTGCTTAACTTTACTGGATAGCCTATGTCTCTGAAAATATAACAAACATACATTTAAACCTTCCACTTAATTTAGTAACAACACTGTATAAAATATAGTACACTGAATAAAATTTAACCATTTATTATTTGGTTCAATTGATTCTATTTAGTCGAACATACTAATTTTTTTTTAGTATGTCAGTATTAGCTCATATCTCGTGAGTATCTTTAGACCCACTACTATTATAGTATACAGACTTTACATTAATCTTATTAGTAACTAATAGTAGACTATATTAAAAGTCCCGAAAGTCAGTTCCTAAAAATATCAACGAAATTGCGAACTGACCAACAATTTTCGGGATTCCGAAATCAATTCTTAGTCAGTTCTCAATTAATTTCTTTGGTATTTTCTATGTTACCATCTATATCGGAATCACTCTTACAGAGCCCGAAATTTTAAATATCATCATTTTTATATACTATTTTAGTGAAAATTCCTACTTCATCAGCCGAGCAGTTTAGAACCCCCTTAACATACCTACTTGTAGGAAGTCATGCCTGAGACTAGCGGCGGCTGAATGAACTACATTAAAGACACTCTTTATTATCTTCCTTTTACTTCAGAATGGCAAAATTTACTTTTAATAGTTCTCTTGGTGTATAATGAACGATAAATAAGGAAACAACGAATAACTTTTCACAAAGTGTCACATCAGTTTTGAATTGTACGTTGGAACATTTCGCTATTATTTCAAATACCGCGACAATATACATGTATATAAAGAGCTTATAAATTAAATATCCAATTTATGAAATTATTTTCGCCGGCAGTCTAAAGGTTAACCACTTCCATCAATCACAGATTCGAATCAATTTTAATACAGACATGTTTGTGTCACGGCCGAGCATTACGAATAATTAACATCGGTGACATTTTCCGTCAGCGAAATTTCGTACTTAAATAATACCAACAAAACCGTGTACGCGAAAGTTCTCCATTCATGTGGATTTATCAATTAATCTATTTGGAAAATTGCAAATGTGATAATTTCGGAGGTGAAGTCTCATTTACGGAAATATTTGCCTCGCTGTAATCCATTGGAAGAAATACTTGGCAAGAATTTCTTGTTGGGAATATTGCATTCATCGGCTTGTATAATTTCGATACCGAAAATGCGGGGGAATCTTATGCTTTTATGTGCATCGATTGATTAGTTGATGAGCGAGAAGGATGAAAAAAGGGGAAAGCGGAAAAGAGAGGGAAAATGGGATAAAGAATTTAATTTCCCTACGGTCCTTGGGTAATTCGCAGTCTGCGGAAATGCAGCGAAAATCCATTACAGGCTATAAATAATCTTGTCGGAATACCATAAAAGACCATAATTGTTGTTCATGAAAACAAGGAACACTTTTTCATTTTCATATTATAGTTGGCTATATATTATTAGCCACTTCCATTGTGATATTAATTAAGTATGAGGTTTTTGAACAAAAGTGACATTCAATCATTTTAGTTTACTAACTAGCTTTATTTAGATTAATAAAGTAAACTTTTACAAAATCTGCCATGTTCTAAATCAAAACTATGAAAGGTTTTGATTATGATCCATGTTGAATAAGTAATAGCTACTTATACCAGATGGACCTAAGACCTAAGTGTAGACTCGAATTTGATATAGGAAACTAAAAACGTTTTTCAAAACGAAAATCTTTGAATTTGGATTGAAATGGTCGACTTAAAAAACAATAAATGAACCAATAACGAAGGAAGAAGATTAACTAAAATTGGTTCGTCATTTAACATTATAGTTTTTTTTTAAACTGACTGACTATTTTTCAAGGTTATACAAAATTAACAATTATATTCAGGATTAATAGACAACCTAACATACCGATTTGGAAGCTGAAATCTATATTATGTAAACCAAGTTAGTTTCGTTGACAAGACTATTGATTAAGTCAATATTGGCTATGCAGTTTACTTACACAAACGTGAGCATTTAGTCGTATGCCAAATCAGTTCGATATTTTTCAAGCTTGTTTTGAATTAAAAAGAAAATTTGTTATCCAAAGTATAATGTTTTAATCAACATTTTATAAAAATTAATTATTTTTAAATTGTTTGACTTTATATATTGAATATACTTTAACTAAATAAAGAAACTCGTTTTAAAGAAAATTATTTTTATTATTTGTTTTATTTGATATCAAGTGTAATGGATGCATTTACTTTTACTAAAGGTAAAATTTAGTTAACAGCAGTATTTTTGTTTTCTGAAATCATACATTGTGTTTCGATAGTTCTAAAATACGTATTATTTTTTGTGACGAGCAGAATTGGTAATTAATTTAGAAATAAGGTAATAAGTTACCTGTCAAAATCTGCAATTGTTAGGTGAACAATTACAGGAACATTTTATTGTCTCAATTCAGCTATGAAAATCAATGAGGCGTTTTATCCATTATGTATAATTTGATATAATTAGTCGACTTAAATTTGAATTGGCTGTCATGTAGATGAATATATGAAATATGATTGATAGAAATAGCAGTTTTATAATTATTTCACAGGTTTTTATAACTTGTATTACATTTAATTTAATTGGGTAAAGTAATCTTATTAAAAGCTTTACTATCATGTTTCGTTTTTGAATAGTAGAATATAATATTTTAATAAATAATTCTTTACAGTTTACCGAATAAAAATTCATACTTCGTTGAAAAGCCCTGTAATAACAGTTTTTAAAAGTATAATAAAGGGTTTTCCGAAAACATAAATAAATAACTTCAACCTTTAAACAAAATTGCAGTTCCTAATAAATTGTTTTAAATCGAGTAAATATTTCGCCTTAAAATTGTACTTTTAAGCCAAAAAAACTGACAATGACGATATTTAGGTTTAAAATAATTTACTTAGTATAGAAAAGTCTTATTAAAGACTGGAGTCTAGTCTAATGGACTTGAATTTCCAATATATTGCAATAAAATGTTAAGACTAAATATTAATACAATTGTTAAAACACAGTTTCGAACTGAATTAAAGGTGTAAAATCTAAAATGTAACCTTTTGTGTTAATATTATAAAATAATTATTAGTAAACAAACTCTTTTAGTTTCAAAGATTTATAGAGAAATAAAAAATAACTTGCATCATAAAACCGCACAATATACTTTTAACTTAAAAATGTATAAAAATATTAAAAACGGCAAATATGTCTAAATGAAGAATTGTTCATTTTATCCTAACCCTTCTCAAAGTCCTTAGAGTAATGGCATTTTTTTTAAAGGACCAAAGTCCAAATTGAAGTTCAGTCGAATTAGAAAAAAAAGGGAATACCTGACAAAAATTGCAAAACGTTTTTAATGTTGGAAGTGTTGTTCCATTTGTTTCATTTTTAGGGAGTGGAGTTTATTCCTGTGTACAATTCGGTCGTTTTTTATCGAAGAGAACATTTTTCATTTTGTAGCTTCTTCTCAAGAGCAGCAATTCATTTTGGAATGACCATAACCAAAACTGAATATTCGTTTAGTTAGACCAGGAAAATGAAAATAACCGTATTTTTTCGGTTTTCTTTTTTTCACCTTTCGAATAATAGATGTCTATGACAAGGTTGTCTATGACGAAAAAAATTAGGGTTCAAACAAACCGATTCGATAAAAATGCACCCAGTACGAGCCTACTTAGTAAACGAAAATTCATTGTGCTTTATTTTCCAATTGAAATTCATAGAAATTCATTTAAATTTCATTGAAATTCATTGAAACTCATTTGACTTATAATTTCTGAATTGACTTCTTTAGCTTCTGGAATGAATTTCAGAAAATATATATATATATATAATAAGTCAAATGAGTTTCAATGAATTTCAATGAAACGTGAATTAATTTTTATGAATTTCAATTGAAAAATAAAATCCCAATGAATTATCGTTTACTGGGTAGATACGTTTTTTGCTTTTATCTTTTTTCTGATGCAAGCATTCAAAAAATGTTGAAAACATTGAATAACATTTTTACATTATGAAAAATTTTCGGTGAATAGAGTTGAGATCACAGTGCAAAAAGCATAAAAACAAATAAAAACCAATTTTTGTCTATTTTTCTGCTCAATAAATGCTGAATCAGGTTATGGCGGACTCAGGACCTCTTAGAAGAATTTATTGTAGGGCTTGAAAAGAGAGTATATTCAATTTTCCTAAATATCAATTGATCCTTTCTTTGCGGCTAAAAATTGTTTAAAATACAGCAGTTATTGCTTGGCCTACAATGGTAATATATCATAAAAAATTTGGTTGAACTAAATCTTATTTTATTTTCGGCAATTTTCATTCCTATTTATATGTTTAATAATGTAAAATTCCTTCATGTCATTTACCGAACTTTCATAATATTGAACACGAGAAAATATTCTGTGTAATAGTTAACAAATGTTTCGAGGATATTTTAGAATATGTGTACGGTACACAGAGAGAAAAATAGTACATTACGATACGAGTGCGCAAAGTCGGTATTTCCCACACGAGCGAAGTTTGTTAGCCAAGCCCTCTCGACCCATAGAAGTATTTTTAAACGCTTTTGTAATATATAGACAAAATTTAGAAATATATATACATATATATATATAATACATTATTTATTATCGTTATTTCTGTTAATTGTTATTAATATTAATTCTTCCAATGCAATTAATAATTTGAACAAATTTTAATTAATTGAAATTATCATTCGCTTTCGCGTTTACGGGTACATTTTCAATTACATTACTATTTTAGATAGAATTAACCTACGATTATCGTTTTCCGTACTGAAGAACAGCGATTGAAAAGTAAAACAAATGAAATTTTGACAGATCTACTCTGCATGTCTATATACCTATAGAGCTACTTTACCGCACGCAAAAATTCTTTACCGCACACTAAATTATAAGATCAGTAAAGTGTGGGAAAGTGGTACTTTGCACACGCTAATACGTGCGCAAAATCGAACTTTGCGCACTATAATAGGAAAAAGTGTTTTCGTGGAACCACGAAAAAATAGTAGAATCGATTTTAACCTCTTCAGTATTAGAATTAACTATATTTAAGGTTAGAGTTGATATTTGAGGTTATGTACGAATAATTTAACAATCGGATAATAGGAAATGGAACAATTTTATTGTACCGTTTATCATGGAACTAGTTAATGCAACAACTTTTTGGATTTACGCGTTTTACTATTACAAAAAGGTTCCGTTAATTATTTCTTTTCTCTCTGTGTCCTTCTCTTATCTTAACTACCTTTATTTCATCCGCTTCCATTATATTAACTCTTTCACCTGACGTGTTTCACCGATATTCGTCCTGTGCAGTATCTTTATATACACTTGTGTTTTTTCTTTTCTTTATGCTACAGTTGTTTTAATCTTACTGTCTTTGTGCATGCGCATAGACGTGAAGACGGACGTCACTATGAGTTCTATCTATGTTTTCTCTTTTAGACAGCAAGTTAAGGGTGGCGAGGGGAAATGTTAAAATAGGAGAAGATGCCGCCATATTATTTAAAGTTCAAATAAGGGGAGGCCTACTGTAAGAGTACTGCGAGTACTATTTAGGAAACGTTTGTAAGAAATTACAGCCGTATAATTAAAATCATGCAGTTTTGCCACAGCAGGCGGCAAATTGAGATTTTGCGCCTTTTAGGATCCAAAATTTCCCCAGAGGGGAATTCACGTTGTAAACATGTTTAACGACTTTGAATTTTGTACTTAGAAATGAAAGCTTGTCATCGGATTATGCCCCTATTTGACAAACATGTTGGTATTACGGGCGAATCTCGCGTGATCGCGTTAACCCCGGTCTAGTTTAGTCAACGCATGCGGGGGCCGTAAAAAGTAATTTTACGCCCGAGATACGAAAAATACTAATGCTTAAATCGTAAAAAAAGTGTTTTTATTGTCGCACAATCTCGAATCTTTTGAGAATATTGAATAGTAATTTAAGTGCTACTCTGAACTACAGTTTTCGATGATTTTGACATGGTATTGTATACAAGATGTATTGCGTAAGGGAGAAAAGTTACTATTAAGAAGAGCGTTTCACTTATATGACTATCGTAGCCTCGAGTGTGTAAAAGTTTACTTTTAATATCAAACGTATTAATTTGAAGCACTCAATGAAAATAATTTTCCCCTAAATTGTTAAATAAACAATAGTAAAAAATGAATATATTTATGAAAATTTTCTTTAGATATAATATTGAATTCTAATTTAAACTGTTTATCCGTAATAATATTCGATCTTCATTGCAATAAATGACATTGTACATAGATATTTATTTTATATAATCGATTTACAAATAACCTAAATTTGAAACTATAGGTATGGAAGAAATATAAAATCCGATAACTCGTATAAACCGTTAAAACCGCATGGATTTGCAATCGAAATTTGTCTGTCACATCTGGCACGAATGACGCCTTACAGGCTGTAAACATGCAAAAATAGA
The DNA here is from genome assembly GCA_030407085.1 of Trichopria drosophilae. Classification (NCBI taxonomy): domain Eukaryota; kingdom Metazoa; phylum Arthropoda; class Insecta; order Hymenoptera; family Diapriidae; genus Trichopria; species Trichopria drosophilae. Next base: position 11,026,021 of record CM059582.1, on the reverse strand, counting down.
TAAAAAGGGAATTTACAAAAATACGCGACCTGAATACTGGCCGTGCATCACAGCATCGAGATACCTTAATTTATACAGGTGCTGCCTATTATTGACATCACCGACAGCGGAAATGGATATGCGGGAAAGGAAAAAGAATTGAAAAATTGAAGGAAATCGCGAATGCGGGAGAGAAGGAATCGACACTCTAGCTTTCTGAAACAAATGGGAGTATGCATTTCGCAGTTCTACTATTTTGTAAATAATATATAAAAAAAAACAATGAAAAGTGTTTTTATTAAAAGATCCTGACCTGCAGCAGTTTTCACCGTAAGGGCGCAAAGTGACGCAATATCACGATCGTAATGTAAACATTTTTTATGTCATAGCGAGTTCTTAACTAACGTTTTAACGACGATCATGAATGACATCATAAGTATTATATGAATGGATAACATAGATTCTACATTATTATGCATTGACAGATTCCAAAGTCTCAATTTAAATGCAAATTTCAGGATTTTACGGTGTCCGGCGCATTATACCAAGTTTCCGAAATGTCACTTGAAGTCAGATATTTCTTTGACCTATCTAGCTGATGTATAGAATGATTTATGTGCTGGCTACCTAGATCAATGATTAATCAGATGCTATACCAATTTTCACAAACAAAGCAGCATCGGTCATGTTAACAGACTTTAAAATCAATTTATTTAGAACTTTGCAATAAAAGTTGCAAAAAATATATTATATAAAAATGAATTAAGAAATTACTTGAACATTTTCATCTGATTTGAAGTGCATCATCCAGTAAAAATGTAATTTTTTTTAAACATTTAGTTTACAGAACTTTGAAGTTATACTAGTATGTGAATAGAAAAATAAGAATAAGCTGGAATAAGTTAAAAGAATGAAAAGAAAATGGCTCTGTTATTATCTACCCTTTGAAAGATATAATAAATCTTAGAGATGGAGTAGCTAGAAAATATAACTAAAAATTGCCTCACAAACGATGTTTTCTCTGATCTAGTATATCAAGTTATTCAAATGTAGTTTTGTAACCATATTTCAACTGATTTTCTCTTTAAATTTGAATTAGCAAAATTGTAACTATTTTAATTACTAGGGCAATATTCGACTAATCAATTAGTGTTATGATTAATTTTAATTTTTTAATTTTATGTCGTTTCCCGGTTTGAATTAGTAAAATTGTTAGGTACTCGACTTACTAGTAGCAATTAGTAGAATTCTTCTACAAATTAATTCGTAACTGTGGTTTACTATTTAAATTATTAATTCTGTTTCACTATTTCCATTAGCAAATGATGAAAAGAAAGTATTGCTGATTGTTAACAAAGGTTTGGTAAAGTTGTTTATGTTATTGGCTCTCGTCACTAATAATGGTTTCTACTTGGCTAATCGAAGTTTAAATTTCTTCTTCTTCTTTTAATTTTATATTTTACAGTTGGTGCTGCTGTATGTCTTACAATGATGTCGAGAGAACCAATTTCCGTTGAACATAACGTAGGAACGAAAAAAGGACCGACTTTTCTTTAAAATTGTTGTGCTAAATTAATCAGTTTTACATGTTGTATGTAAGTAAAGTAATCGACGATCCATGAACAAGAAAGCTAACTTTTATTTGAAACGTCGGCAGAACAAGAAAGTGAGGAATCTCTGTTGTTAATGACGATTTTATTACCGACATGTGATAATATACCTAAAAATCGACAGCAATATCACAAATATAATCAATTTGTTGGTATTTAGTATCCTTTTTAAAATACACGCATATGTTGAATTTGATTACTTTTCATTTTTATAATTTTTTCAAATTTTAAACCATACCTTACAATAAGTTAAAATACTTTTCATTCAGATTTATTTAAAAATTGTGCAAAGAACATTTGAAAAATTATATTGTACTCTTGTAAAATAAAAATCATTAAAGTACTCATCAAAATATTAAAATTGTACTGTTAAGCACCTTTATAATAAATAGTTATAAAGAAGAAACTTAGTGGTTATATTAAATGCCCAAATTCCCTTTCATAATATTACCTGACTAATTCAATTAGTAACCCATGATTAAATTCGTAACCGAAAAAACGATAATAAGAACTGCTCTTTCTACTAATTGTGGATAACGGACTTTTCATCACCTTAATTAGTAGAATTTAATTAACAATTACTAAAGATCTACTAATTCATTTAAAAAGAGTAGAATTATACTTTTTAAGGTGGTTATACTAGTATTTTCTAGTGAGTGGAGAGACTTATTATTATTTTTTCTCAAGTACTTCAATTACACACAAGAAGTGTTTCTAAAATATTTAACTGCATTTTTAGAATTTAAAATGTATCCTACACTTACTTGAACGCTGCTATCAAATATTATTTGTATCGGATTGTACTACATGAATTTTCTATTGTACCACAAATAGACAACATTTACAAACAAAATTTTGTATTTCGTCTTTTATAACAACAAAAGGTATAAACAGGTATTGCCATGATATTTGGCATGAAATTACTAACGTATAGTAATTCCTTTTAAAACCTACTCTGATTGGTAGACCAGTTACAACAGTTACAAAATTTGTCCAATTTTGTTTTATTTCTGATAAGGCTAATTTTCGTGGATGATAACGTCAATTAACTTACCACGAAATTAGCAATCCCATCATTTTTTAAGTAACCGACAGCAAAGGGCGTAAGAGTTACAAGAGTTACAAAATTAGTAGATTTTTCGAGGTATCTCAAAATCAGGTAACATTCTCCAATTTATCATGAATTTAGTAATGTTAAATACATTTTCCAAGATGACATGCTCTGTTTTGTAAAAAGGTCAAACAGTTACAAAATATATATACATTTTTCTTAGCATTTCTATCGTTCAACAAATCCGCCGTTTCTACCTCTGCAAATTATTTTTAAGCAGTTGGAAAACTAGATTTACGGTTCTAAGAAGATGAAACAAATTGTGACTTAGTAACTAATAAGGCAAAAACTTTACATAAAATATAGAGGTTACTTTGATGTAACTGAAAACCACCATAATAAATCCAACGTTTGTACCAGCGGGAATTATTTTTAAAAAATGTGAAAATCTAAACTTATCGTTCCACGAGAATAAGATGAATTGTAACTTAGTAATGGTTGAGGTACAAATCGTTAAAATATAGGGGTTACCATTAACGTAAATGAAAACGGCTACAACAAATCCGACCTTTGTACCAATCAAGAATTATTTAAAAAAATTTTGAAAACTGATTAATAATTGTCCCAAGAGAAGGAGACGATTTGTAACTTACAATTAGTAATCAACAAGGTACAAACTTTGAAGAAATACAAGGGTTGCGTTTCAGATAACTGAAGACAACTATAACAAAAGTAACATTTGTGTCCATCACAAATTATTCTTAAAATGTAGACAACTAAACTTATAGTTCTAAAAGAAGAAAATGAGTCGTAATTAAATGTCCAACAAGGTACAATAGTTCTAGAAAATGTAGGGGTTGCTTATTTCAAGGTAATTGAAAATAACCATAACAAATCCAAAGGTACAATACAAAATTCGTGTGGTACAATCCGGCACAATCGGTTTTAAGTAATCAACACTTTCATGGATACATTTATCTTTTTTTGTAACCTTTGTAACTTTTTTCCTTTCGAGGTACAATCAATGCTCTTTTTAATACACTTTTTACATTCCCGACATTTTTAAGTCTTGTGCCAGGTTCACATAGGTCCGAAATTCACTTTTGATTCTAGGAAGGGCAATTTTCACTTTAGGACATGGCATGACAATATTTGTAAGTGTGGTTGACGGTCGACGATTCATTACCAACACATATGTTTGTAGAAAACTTCATAATATAGGAAGTAGAGTGTGATCAGGGCACTTTCGATAACAGGAATGAAATCGCATGAATTTCTAGCCCGTATAATTTCTTTTTTTGTACAATAATTTCTCTAATTTCTATAAATTAACCAATGATATGCAGATTTAATTCTGAGTTTATTGAATTCGTTTACAGATATTTCATTTCCTAATCAAATCATCCAAATGTTCAAAATGTTCGCAACAACAGAGAATTTATGATACTTTTTAGTATATTCCAATATTTGAGACGTAAAATCCGATTTTACGCCCTGATTTGCGGGCCTAAAATGGCATTTTACGACCTCGAAAATTACATGGTTGAGATAGAAATTCCCGACCGACCAGCTCACAAATCGGATCAGCAAGGTGATCGCCTGCGGGCGTAAAATGACATTTTACAAGAAAAGTACTTTTTTGTATCAAGGGCGTAAAATGGAGTTTTACGCCTCGACAATAGAACCCGGGAGACGGCAAAACTGGCCGAGGTTTATGAGGATGAAAATTCTGCGTCTGAAATTCAAACATTATTTTTCGATGCAAAATGGTCATTTTACGCCTACTGCATCAAAATAGTATATTTCGTAACTAGTGCGTAAAGGGCGGTTTAAAGCGTCGTGAGAGATAAGTACAGGTGTAACGTATATTGTCAATGTTATTCTTTTGGCATGATATGTTTAAGTTATCATGTAGCAAGTATGTAACCCACTAATAATACTTGCGCAAAAACTAAATTTTAAGTTCTGTGTTTGATAAAAACTTCATAACAAACCTTGAAAAAAAATAATAATATTTTAATGCATACAAAATCGTTAAATAAATATTCAATATATTAAAATATTTAAAACATATAACATATTGAATTTGCGAAACTTACCAGCTTTTATTTTACCTTTGTTGTTTTTGTCATTGCGCTTATTGCAAACCCCTTTATAGAATACCAAAAAGGAATTCTCAGATCAAATTTTAGTAAAAATTCTGTTGTTTGTGCTTACGTTTGCATTTTCAATCGTAATATTAGATTTTTTTAAAAACTTTATTCAATTATGAATTAGATGTAAGGTCCAAGTAGTTTTCCTCGGAAAATTACACCGACAATATGTTATCCGACAAACTACCGAGTGAGAATTGCTCTTTGCGATGCCAAATTTAATTTCAAATACTTTCACATGAAATAAAAGGTCGATTTCGATTTCTCTCTTAAAAAACCTCTTCCATCCACCGGATTAAATTTTTACAACTTCAATCTCAACCGACACGTCGACATAAAAATGGCACAATCCGCAAACGAAATACGAGACCGATTTTCACAATGTGTACAATGGGAACGGTCGAATAACGGAAAATGAACAATGGGTGGGAGAGACCAGAGACGTGCAAACAAAAAAAAAAGGAACTTAAAAACGAAGCCCGAAGCAGAAAACCAAAAGGCAAGACGAGTGGAAGTGGTACCTGATGCAAGTACCCAAGTACGAGGGGAAAAATGACAGTACAATTTCTTTTCTTCCCTTTTAGCCCGAAGGAGAATTGAAGCAAGAGCTTTCGGGAAGAATACGCTTGTTTAATCCGCTCGTGTTATCATGTCGAGGGTCATTCGGGACGTGGTTATCGACGAGTGCGAATTTATCGCCCCGGGAGTTTCGTAATGTTCCACGACCTTGGCCAAGAAATTTTTCATTTCATAACGAGGTAAGGGATGGCACTCGAAAAATAAAAGCGCTTCGGAAGAATTGAAATAGAGATAATGACAAGAACCTATATCTTGATATTGAGGACGCAAATAAGAAATTCATTTGGTACCATAAAATGAAAGCAAACATACTTCACTCTTACCATTAAAGAAAATGAAAATCATGTTTTTTTATAGTATAAATAGCAAAAAGATTTTAAATTATTTGTTTTCAGAACTACCCTAGCGGAAATTAAAACCAGTTTGTGGTCATTCTTGTTATCTCTATATTGTGAACAATGGGCCCGCAAAAAATGTTTATTTGAAGAATGTTGTAAATCTGTCAATGGACCTCTTTTTGAGAAAAATTCTCATTTCATTTCAAAGAATATTACCAATATCACCCTTTCCGTAAAACCATGTCTATGATGTCGACATTTTCTGTGCAGTTAGCGGCTCTCCTTTTTAGTATCTGATTATAATTTGGTCAACCACTTTGGACATTTATTATACATAGATAAGTAACTCCTGAAGAATGCAAAGAAATTGCTGAAAACTCGTAAACGCTTTCTTTTTAGGCAGTTTAGTTAACCGAGAAAGATGTAATGAGGCGTACAAAAAAAAAGATGGTCCGTATCTTTCCTTTTAAGTAGTCATCCTATGTAGATTCTAAAACTGTTCGAGGAAATTTGCACTTCAATAGAGTTAAATGCGCTTTAAAATACGCTTTGCTTATTCCGAATTCATTTTCTTATATAACTTTTTCTCTTTAGAATACACGTCATTTTAATAGTTCGAGTGTATGTATTTTTGACTATTTTCTAGGCACCGTCTTCCTGGTGTTCAATAATGTAAGAAGAACAAACAATCATTTTAAAATAACAAAGGACAGAGAAAATGGCATAATAGTCTCTACAATGATTGAAACTAAAAATGAAATTAAATAAAAAAAAAAGAGAAAGAAAAAAAAGATACGCACTCAGAAGATGTATGTTATTAGACATTTAAATAAAATTACAAAATAATAAGAACAGTTTTCTAGATCAGAGGGCGTGGAAGAATAAGTTGTAAATAATGTATGAAGTTAGAAACAAAGGTAAAAAATGTAACTGAAAAATGAAAGAGAACTGATGATAACAAAATCATTTACAAAACTCTTTATTTGAATTTCCTTCCGAAGCTGCTGTAGTTGTACTCTCAGGAACAATCTTCAAGTTTAAGAAAGGTGGCTAGTGATTTGATCATTTTCTTACTACTTCGTTTAGTGATTTAATCCACCCAAATTCGAGTATTGAATTATTTCTGGAGCTATAAAAAGTACGCCATTTGTACAAAAAGTCATGCCTAAATTAACACACGGAAAAGATAAGCCAATTTAAATAAATTTGACACATCATTCCTGATTTTTTCGAAAAGATTTCCAGATTCGCTACATATATAAAATAGTTCATTGAGCGATTTGACAAAATAATAAAATTTGATATTTAGATGAATAAAAGCGTTTGTTTAATGTGTTGCTTTACTGGCTTCAAAAACATGTATGAAGTAGGATAGTTCTGGGTTTAGTATCACTTTACGATGCATTTTAAAATCTGTTTGTATTTGTCTTCTATTCATTCGTAAATGGAGAGCTGACGTTTTGGAAATTCACTCTTAAGGATTTCAAAGTTTCTTTACGCTGGAGGCTTTAGGATAACATATAAGGAAACTATCGGATAACTTTGATGGAATTTAGGAGTATAGCATTGCATCCTGTTTTATGTAATTGCTGAATCGTGACAAAAAATTTATACGATATCAGACAATTAGGCAAGAATATATCGACGCCTCTTACGAAAATTAGAACGATTATGTGTTAGGTGAAATGTAAACGTACTAGTTTTCGTACAGGGCATCTTTATATTGTATGCTCGTCAAATTAAGAATAAAATTTGTTTATTAAAAAACTTCTTCTGGTTTACCTGAACAGTAAATTATATCGAACGTCCTAACTTTTTCAAATCAAGCTCAGGTGCTAACAGTTTCTTGTAATTAAAAAATATTAATTGGAATGATAACAAAAAAAACTCGCTCTTCAACTAGTCTTCTCTAAGTCCAGGGTTGCTAGTATCAGTCTCAATTGTACAGTATTTTTCAAAATAGAGTCGATGAAGAAATAGCCAATGTCAGTTATTGATTGGTTGATTAGTCAATGAAAAACTTGAAGATGAAATTGTTGATCCTTACATGAGTATCTCGATTCGCCGTAATTGCCAATTAGTCTGGAAGCTTGCGATACCACGGTTCCAGGCATAAAAAACGACAAAGTTTAATAAAATTGCCAGGTGCCATTTCTAACTATCGAAGGTATTCTTCTGTGGAACTGAGCGATATTAATATTTATTTATTTCTTCCTTTCCATGCTGATTGTCGTAAGGGCATGCTTCATCTTCTTAAGGTGTTTGATGAACGGCTTTGTCATTTCTATAATATTAGATGATAAAAGAAGGCTCACGAATCTAATTTCGCGCCGACCCATGAACCCAAGAGACGTTGCAAATCTATTCACATTTCAATTGAGATTTGATGATACTACCATACTTAGTTCCGGCACTATGTGTTGTATATTGTATACCTTACGTATTGCAACTTTCTCATGAATGAGATTGAATGTACAGTACGAGACTTTGTCATCATAGTAATAGACCATCCACTCGACGAAGGTGCAATAATTCTTTCGTTATGCATCTGATGCCCTTACTAATGCATTTCTTCTTCTATCTTCATAGAGCCTGAATAACACCTCTTCTTAACAGTTTAAGAATTACTAAAAGCTCAGACTCGACAGATTATAAATGAGTGTGGTCCACCAGAGTCTGGTCTGCAGGAGGTAGAAGGGAAACCGTCGTCACCTTGACAGGTACTGGTGGATACAGAATGTCATTAAATAGGGGAATGAAATTCGCAATCTAGCTCCAAACTACTCATCTATAGTGTGGTCATCTGTCTTCAGTTTGGAATGGCATCCTAATTGAGAAATAATTGAAACGCCATTACATTTATCAACAACATGTTTCTCTAGTTCCTGTTTCCTAAAGGTGGTAACCTGGATATACATATTTACATATTAGATAGTCGACCCTTTAATGACAATCGTTGTACCAAATTTGTTGATAGCCGACTGATTTGGTACAATATCGTGGAGTACATGATCGAGTTGAGATCTGGGTTTTAACCTGAAATGTAAACTTTTTTCGTTCTTGATTTTATTCTCCCGTAACCTTGGATAATTATAATCAACGATAAAGAGGGTTGATTCGAAATGTGGATTCATCGTATGCAACAAAAATGGCAAGCACAAATCGACTGCTAAACTGATCTATGATTCTCCTACTAGACTACATCTAGCAGGCCTGTTTTACTGATTAATCCAGCTGGCTGATGCCTGCTTAAGTATCGTACCTGTCTTTACATCGTACATCAGGTAAGATATTTATCTCAGTATCCCACGAAGCAATCAACAGTAATTACTGTATGAACAAGTACTCAAACATACTCAAATAACATAAATTTAGATCAATTATTAGGACAATTCTTGGATATTAGACTTCCCTATGGCACCAAATGCAAACCGAAAAAGAACCGTCCGCATCAAACGAAGAAAATCAAGTAACTGATTATTGCTTTGTTGAAATAGCCAATCGCAAAGTTCAGATTACCAGAAATGTCTCAATTAAAAAGTCAGACGATGGAAAAATATGATCTCTCGATATATTTTTTCTGCCAATTCATATTTAACGACTAAAAATATGAAGAAGCCATGCAGAATATTTTGTTTCCTGGAGACTTAATTCAAATGATTTGAAATTATCCTTAAACGACTTTACACATACGTCAGTGAGGTTAGCTAACAATTATGAAATATACAAATTTGGACAAAATACAAAATGGTGGATATTTCGAAAATGGAAAGTGATGGATGAACTTGGCTTGTATGCAAATCACAAAAATACGACCGAAAAATTTTGACCAACATTATCAGTTACGATTTCCAGACACTTTTTACAATGTAATTTATAAACCGTGACATTGGGCAGAAACTAATGAATTATGATTTCATTAATTTTTAGTAGCAGCCTTAAAGCATCAGAAAATTAACCGCCAGTACCATCAGAATTAATATCGATTGAGAAATTGGAGATGAGGGTCGACGTTGTTTTTTCGATGCCGCTAATTTAGTTGTTTGCCACGGCGCGACGTTTACCGACTAGGGCACGAGATGTATACAGGTCAAAATTAATTTAAGACCCAAGATCTGGAGCAACTCCAGCTTTCTCTAAGAACAGTGGAAGCCAGATTATAAAGTTTCAGTCAATATCGATTAAGTCGTGAATATTGAGGTAGGCAGAAGCTAAACTCGAGAGCGATTCAGTGCTACAACAATGCGATGCAGGATCGCGTAAATACTTTCAGGACGATACCAGCAATACCATTGGATCATTTTTCTGAAGTCTATATTTTATTTCAGTTATTATAAAGCTGGAATTTAACTATCTTATATAGTCACTGTTGGTTGTAGTGTTGAAAATACATCGCTTTCTTTTTAATGAGACGCATCAGAAATATATGTTTGGCAAATATGTTTAAATAGCTTCATTTTAAATTATAAACAAATTGTTGAAATGGTATCGTTCATATTTTACAAAACGATTGGTCACAGAGGCTTATTAAATTAATTTCATGACATAAATGAAAAGGCCGTGCTACGCAATACACGTGCAAATACGAAAACCTTATTGACATCATTACACAATTTTTTTTTCTCTTCCTATTTATTTGCAATCTGTCGGATAAGAAAATTCGTAAATTTGTCTAAATATACATGAATATGCGAGTAATGTTCGCATTAAAAAATGTTCTCGCACTCTGTGCGCAAAATGCTATTTTGCTCCCTAAATTGCGGGAGCATAATAGCACATTCTCTCCCTAGGGAGCAAAATAAGTTTCTCGCATTCTGAGCGCAAAATACTATTTTGCACCCTATATTGCGGGAGCAAAATAGCACGTCCTCGTATGAGAAAATAGTATGTGCCACAAGGGAGAATAGGTATTTGTCCTCGCTTCGCTCGAGCGTCAAGCTCGCCCTCGTCGGCACACACCTATTTTGCTCCCTAGTTGCACAATGTACTATTAAATGTAAGCATTGTTTAATGAAAATTGAATGGAAATGAATCGCAAATAAACAGATGCACATAGAAATTCATGTGAATTAAGGAAAGTGTCGAGTTATACAGAGGCCTTGTGTAGGATGTTAAACTTTTTATTAGAAAAATCAACCAAACATGAAATTAAAAATAATAATATTACAATTAAGTAAATTGAACGACAAAATTATAAAATAATGTTTTTTAACTATTTATAAATTTCAAATAATATGCTTAGAATGATATTATGTATAAATGTCATGGGAAATGTTAAAACTGTTATCAAATTCCAAATGGTCGTAATTAATTTTATTATGTTGATACCATTTATGTGGATAATAAATAACTAATGAATTATATCGAATTATATGGAATTGAACGCGTTTATTGAGTCGAATTTCAGGATATAATAGATTTATTAAAATATTTGTAACCAGGCGTGTAATTATATTGTCTTCAAAACTTCAATAATTTGAAGTTAAATTTAAAAAATGTTTTATTCTCATTCTAATAATAATTGTTACACTGATGTAAATATTTATTTGAAGCGATAGGATGTAAACAATTTCTTGGAATAAAATATTTCTCTATATTTATTTATTTTATTTTTTAATATTTGATATTTTATACATTTTGATAATAAAAAACAAATATACAAATAAATGTTTTGTATTACTTTCTGAAAATAAATATTTCATTAATTCAAGAAATTGTTTTATAAACATATTATCACTTCAACATATTAAAATGTTTATTTATGCTGAAATTAGCATAAACGTCATTGTTAAATTTGCATCGAAAATATTTTTGTTACTTTCTCTTATTTTTCGATCAAAGAACCATATTTATCTATTATTTTGGTTTCGAATAATCTTACATTTTTATTTAATATGTAAAAAAGATATAAACTAAATATTTATTAAATTTAGTAGTGAAGTAGCGACACAGATTAATCATTTTAAATCTCCTCCGTATTCGTAAAACTATTCAAAAGTCTTTTATAAGCGTGACTAAGTCTCGATCGATAACATCAATTTTAACTTAAAATAAGGAAATTAAACAAAAACTAAACATACTTTAAGTTCAGACTTATTTTAAAGCTATTTCACACGGTTTTTAAGAATGTACGGGAAATTGGAGCGAAAACAGGTCAGAAACGAGTGAGAATTCACAAGAATAAATTTTTGAAGTCCGAGTTATTTTATTATTATCTACGAAATTTATTCTTGTCAATTCTCGTTTGTTTCTGAATCAATTTCGTTAAAATTTGTCGTACATAAAAGCAAAAATGCGTAAAATAGCATTAAAATACTATTATATTGTGAATTCTCACAGAAACATATGTTTTTTAAGAAAATTCGACGTCGGTAAAAGCGAATTTGATTAAAACAACGCAGCGGTATTTGGACGAAGATTAGGTCACGATAACTTCTATATCCTACGATAAATTTATACCATTTTTACTTTCTCACTAATTTATACCTAAGTTTACACTTGATAAGTTATTTTTTCCCCTTGAACAATTGAATTAAATCAGTAAAAACTGGGCAATTAAGTCTTTCTTAAAAATATGTCGTTTTTACATATTTTTTAAAATTCATTTCAGACTGTGTTGTTTCACAGAAATCACAAATAAGAAAGGAATTTTTGGAAACTAAAATTGCTCACACTCGGAGTGAAATATGGTATTGGCTCCCAGTATTGCCGGAGTTAGATAGCGCAATCTCTCTCTAGGGAGCAAAATAAATTTAGCCGCGAGCAAAATAAGTTTCTCACACTCGGAGCCCAAAAAGAGTATTTTGCGATGAGAATGCGAGAAACTTACTTTGCTCCCGGATATATTTATTTTATACCCTAAGGAAAGAAAACGCTATTTTGCTTATTATAGGGAGCAAAATAGCATTTTGCGCACCGAGTGGGAGAAAATAATACGCGCAACATGGGAGAATAGATGTTTGTAAACTCTTACGTTAATTGCCGAACTTGCCCTCATCGGAAAACACCTATTTTACCACCTAGTTGCACAATGTACAATTTCCTCGTGCTATTTTAGTCTTGACAATAAATAGAACCGAAATATAATCATTAGTCTCTAAATCTCCTCATCTGTCATGAGAACTTAATAAGGAATATGGCGAAAATATTTATAAAGCAGCAAAAAATGTACAAAAGATTGGATTAGTCATAATAACGTAATTTTCCTTTTAAAACATTTCATGTAAATAAAAACTACTTTTTTATCGTTTTTCTTTCACGATTCGTTACGATCGATAACAATCATCACCTTTGTAAAAAGGTCATTTTCTTTAGTGTTCGAGTCACTGAATCGTCCTTTATAAATAATTATTATCATGTAAAAACTTGTTACATTGTCGTCGACACAAAAGAACAATCAAACGTAAAATACGACTTACTTGTTCGAAAGTGTCACGGTGATTTGATTGCTTGGCACATCTTTCTTCTCGTGTTGGACGCTCGTGGAAGGTCCGGTATCCGATATCTGAAAATTGAAACAAAATTTTTAACACAATATACTTTTTATTTGCTATTCTATTACATAAATGACCAGAATATAAATTTAATTAATGTTTAAAAATAGGTTTAATATGATAAAATACCGATTTTAAAAATAAAAATAAATCGCAATGTCGACAGAATATTCTCATCTATGAGTTTAGTCATATTAATAAAAAGTTAAATGGAAAAATAACGAAGTGGAATCGATTTTTGAAAACATTCATTAGTAATTAATCAAAAAGTAATGAAAAATAAATTTTATTGAAAGCGCAAGGAATTTTTAAATATAAATACAAACTTTCCTAGATGAAAAACTATTATGACATTTTTTGATAAATTTGACAGGTTAAATAGTTTATGAAATATAAATATGCAATTAAACGATAACTAATAACAATTTTAAAACGTTCGGTAGTAATTCCTTAATTAAGCGTATAAATTATAACAAAACACCTCTGGGAATTTTGCAACTCAAAATTACTATTTTTTTCACACTTTTTTTATAATAGCTTGGGTGTTTTATGAAATGTCAATATACGATTCAACAAAGATGAGGAAATAACCAATGAAAATGATTTTTTAAAAGCAGCACTGGTAATTATTTAAACTATTATTTTCAACTATAAATATTGATGTAAACTGTCATGAATAGAAAACTAGTATTACAAGTTTTCGGTAATGGCTACTGAGTATTTTATGAAACACAAAATCAAAAATACCTTTTTGAAAATGTTACTATGTAACATCAAACCTCTGGAAACTAAACTATTTTTTTTTGCACACAAATTTTTCAAATATTGATATAAACTTTCCTGGAAAACTTTCACTAGTAGTTAATCAAGATTTAATAAAATCTCTATTAACCTTGTGGAACTGATGTTACTTTTTAAGTTGAGACACAAGAATTTGTCAAATATAAATATTGATATAAACTTTCCTGAATGGAAAACTGCTATTAAATTTATTGATGTTGGTTGCTTTGGTATTTTGTGAAACGTAAATACTCGATTCAACGATAAGCAAATAAACACTGCTTAGTCGTAATACACATTCCTGCACATATGCGTCATGATTATTGATTAACGTATAACAGGAATTAATAAGAAGCTACCATTCCTTTGGAGAACAATTCTTTGATCGAATCTGACTTTATTTATACCCATTGTTACATTGCAAAGCTTATAAAAGAATCACATTACGTCACATTGACGGATCATTGACACATGAATTATTTTTTTTCATTTCTGGAATTTCATACACTTTATTTCGAAATTAAAATGTGGATATCAGGTATGTTACGTGTAATTATTTCTACGAGGTTGCAATATGTCACATATTTCGTAGATACTAAGTTTAAACTTATTCAGAATTCTGACGTGTAAACATCTTTTTAAAAAGGGTAATGAAGAAATGTGGAGGTTTTTACATGGGAAAGTAACAAAAAATGAATCTCCTTTAAAAGTAGCCAAACTTTTCTAAAATTACGACCAGGAAAGCTGCATAGTTTTACCTTAAATGTTCTTAAAAAATGACCGGATGGCGTTGAAGTATTTTGCGGAACTACACTATTTTAGCAGAAATTTTACTGTTTAAAAATATGAAAATTATGTTAAAATTGATCAATACTTCCCCTATTGTTTACTTTAAATTCATTTATTTCACGGGTTTTTTACCAAGAAATTGTATCGAATTTAACATTTTATTTTACTCTAAAAGTCGCTCTCGCTGTGCAGTGACAATTTAGTCATTAAGAAGAGTGTTTCAATGTTTTGCTTAATAAACAGTAAATTTTAATTCAATCTTATACTTAAAATGTTAGGATTATTATTTCACTTATTATTAAAGTGTACAATCTTTCTTTCATGGATTTTTGTGTTATTAGCTTCTACTGATTTATGAATTTTCATATTCCACTTTTTTTAATTGCTTTCTAAATTTCCGAGAGTGGACAATAGAGTTTCAAGAGTTTAATTCCGATAAGAGTGGACATTCACTGCTAAATAGCGAAATTTTTACTGTTGCTGAACCTAAAAATTTTCTTTCACATTTCGGTGTACAAAAATTTTAAAGTTGAACAGAATATTTTTGTCTTTCGTCTTAAAAGTCATAATTTTAAATGTGGTGATTTATCATAAAGGGATTTTGAGAAAATGTTGGTGTTCTATGAAATACAGACGTAAATCTGGCAAATGTCAAATACGGAAATATTCGTACAAGAGGATTTTTGCACGTTTTCGATTCTGCTGAATTCAAATTGGTTTTTCAAAATTCAAAACAGCTGGTCCGTTATGGTGTCAAAAATTTTGAAAAATTTGTTAAACTAGAAATTACCAAGATAAGGGCATTTGAGGGTTTTTGATTTCCAGTTTTGAAATAAATCTACCACGAAACGGCGTTTTCTTTGGGCCTTGCTAAGATAATAATAAAAATAAGAAAATATTTACTCCTTGGAATGATCCATTTATTTAAGACTCAAATATTAATTTGAAACGAGATTCAAATGCATGGAGAAAAATATTGTTTTGATTTCATAGAATGAAATATTTTATATGCAAAAACAGCAGAATTATTTCTTTTTACAATTAATTCTGTTAAAATTACACACAAATTTTTGAGGAATTCCAGATATTTTTTCTGCTGTCATTTTCTGTAAAATCAACAGATTTTTCTGTAGAATTTATACTTTTTTGTAAGGCGTGTGCCAAAATATTGTTACGTTACAATTTTGGTTTACAATGACCTGCTATAAAAATTCCGAAAAGTATTATTAATTGCAAAATAAAATGTAGGTTTTTACTGTAATTTCTCTGCATTTTGCACTATTAGGAATGATTAACAATATGTTATTAGTAAACATAATCGCATTCAGATTTTTTGAATGGATCATACACACCCTGATCAACTTTTTAACATTCTAAAACAGCATGATCTGGGAAAAGCTATTAATTTAAAATTAAATATGATTTAGTATAAATTAAATAAATTTTCACCAGCAAATAATACAAAATTACTAATATATTAGTAAAATTATAATAATTAATTTAATAGTAAGAAATAATAATTGACCGATGAAATTTCACTTTTTATTACTAAAATTTATTAGCAATTGAATGTGTAATTCAGTTTTTGTTGGGGACTTAATAGTTTTCAATTAATATAGTTAGAACCAGGGATATAGTATGTTTGAATATAATAATGTTTCCAAAAATTTAATATTTACTAGTAAAGACATCGATGACGAGGAAAAGCATTACTGTTCCCTAACAAAATTAAACCTGGAGAAATAATTGGTTAAACAACTTTTCTTTTTTTTCTTTTCGCCAGTTAAGAATTTTTTAAAAATGAATGGATTTTACCGAAAAATTCTTTACAACTTTACCGTAAGATTTTTGCAAATTTCTGAAGCTAACATGAAACACCTCTATTTATTATTAAAAAATTAATACATTTCACAATTTCAGAATGGCTTCAGTGATCAGGTAAAAAATATGGAAAAATTTGTTCGATAAAGTTGTAAAGAATCATTTATTAGAAAAAGTAAGCCCTCTTTCGGTAAAATCCGTTGCTTTTTAAAGAATTCTTAACTGACGAGAAGAAGAAAATTCGAGTTAGTCATTAACAAAAGTTGTTTATCAAATTATTTTTGCAGGTCTCATTTTCTGTTTTCATGAAGACCAATACGTTGTCCATTTAACAATATCATTACTAGTAAAAATTAAATTTTTGGAAACGTTATTAAAAATTTTGTTTAAACGTACTACAATCATGATTAGAGAGTACGTTAATAGAGAAAAATAGTAGAATCTACTGAAAACTTGC
This sequence comes from Trichopria drosophilae, assembly GCA_030407085.1. NCBI lineage: Eukaryota > Metazoa > Arthropoda > Insecta > Hymenoptera > Diapriidae > Trichopria > Trichopria drosophilae. The sequence goes on along the minus strand of CM059582.1, from coordinate 11,008,971 downwards.
ACCAAATGCCATAAGCGAACAAAAGTACTTTAAATTAGAACAAAAATTGTACTGAATTTGCAAAATTGTATTGATTATGCACAATTTTCGTAATTCATAATAATAATATGCAAAATTATAATGAACATAAAATTGGATGTTTAAAGCACTAAAACGGGAAATTTCAGGCAAATTTAAATGGCAATGATTGTTTTTCTATGTAGAAAGTGGCGTAGACTTTAATATCAATTTTTAGATTTGTCACATCAGTAATATTATGTGATTAGGGGTTAAGTATTAAAGATCTAATACAATTTTTTTCCAACTCCCAACTCGAAATTCAATTTCCCACACTGTTTTTAGTGTCTGAAGTACTTCGTACAAAACGGTGAAATGATCTGCTTCCCGCATTGGAATCGTAATGTACAATTTTATAATAAAATAAATATGTCAATAAGACATACTAAAAAAGGGATATATAATAAACAAAAACACAAAATTAGTCGCAGTACCGGTGAGATTTATAAAAATAAAAGCAATTATTGTTTGTTTTGTGACTTTTTTGTAACTTCAACGTAAATCTATAAGTTTTTTGACTTTTAACATTTTATAGAAATTTCAAAATTGTAATTTCTATAATATAAACAATTTTATACATCAAAACAACATTAATTTATTGATTTATTTATTTACTAATCTCTACAACTGTCTAGATTATTTAATCTTCGTCTATCATTTTGAATCACTCAAAAAATGTTTCTTCTAGAAATGATGCACCAAAAATATTACAGTTAATTAATCCACTATTTAATATATCTAAAAAATAATTTCAAATAACATTACGTATCATAGACACCAGTAAAAATAGAAAGATTACCATGAAACGTTTTTAGAACACGATTATTTTTAGAACGCAGTGAATATTTATCGTTAAATAAATTTTCATCGTCGACTTTAAAATTAGTTCTTTTTGTGGTTGTATGAATATATAATCATGAAAAGTACATACTTTCGTAAAGTAATTGTTAACACAAGAAACCTACGATTTCTTCGGAGGATCTGAAATGCTCAAGTGTATACTTCGGTATTCGCTGGTCATAACCGCAATAGTAAAATAGTGAAGAATTTCTACAAGAATAATAAGCAAATGTTTCAAGGTAAGCGAGAGGAAGAAAAAGTTGTAATAAATCAGCCGGTAATATCACAATAAAAATACGTCACTACGTCTGCGTAAATGGCGTTAAACTGATGAAAAATATTAATATACGTCGTAGTTCATAGTCTGCACTGAAAATTTAAGGTGTGAGTAAAGCAAAAATTTAGAAATAGTTAACATTAAGCAATATTTGGTCAGTGAATTGTGGAATTTTTTAAAATTAATTTATAAGATGAACTGATAATTTTTCGTATCAAAATCGAACCAAAATAGAGTTATCTTGTTACTTATCTTGTTTAAAAGGAACGACGAAGCCGTGAAGCCCATTATAAAGCGTAAAATTGGTACTTTACGCCCGCAAATTGATACCTAAAGTGAGCTTTTTACGCCTATCAACTTTTTTGAAGCAATACATTTTTAATAAAATTCTAAACAATTGTTGAAATCGTTGAAAGCTGTATTATTGATATATATTAACTATCAATACATATTTGGAACTGTATATATTTAATGTGTTTTTAGATTCGTATATTTTTTTTTTCTTATAATTTTTCATTAAAAGTTTTAAAGAAAATTCCTGCTTTCAACGAATTTAAAAAAAAAAACCTTACAAACGAATTTTATAAAATTTTCGAATCAAATTATTTGAATAATGGAATAAAATAATTGATCACCAAAACAATAAAAAAAGAACAGTATAAATTGTTATTGGTAGTTCCGATAAACAGAATTTCATGATACATAGACCAGTCAGTTTTAAAAAAAGACCCGTGGAAAATGGATATTGTAGAAAACGTATTGAGGCTACATGATTTTGAAAATAGTAACAATTACTACAGAAAGTTGGTATTAACAGAATTACATAAAATTGAGTTAGTCAATTCCAATAAGTACGCATAAGCATAGGTAGTGGAGAAATATTAATTTTAAAGGTTTTATAATATTTTGAAAAGTGGGCAATAACTGTTGTTTTTTATATTTTAGAAAAACACTTTTTTAATGCGTACAAAATGTTGAATAATTATTATTCTGGTTTTATTTTAAGACCGACAATATTCTTTCATTACAAAAATAAGACTTGTTACACTTTTACTGTTAATTTTTATAAATTCATTACTTTAACTGGCCGAATAGTTATTGTCTGACAGTTTAGAAAAAAAAATAAGTTAGTATAATTAGAAGCTTACTATGACATATTCATAGTAATACTAGATAACCCCAAAGAGAAATGTTCCATTGCTAAATTTTGGTTCTATTGTTAAACACTTCTTATTTGTACTCTAAAGTGAAATTCACTTAACTGGACGATAACTGTCATATTTATTCTACGAAATTGTTAAGTAAGTACAATTAGGCATGACAAATATAGTCAAATAACAAAAAACAAATACAATAAATAACGACAAACACTCTACTAAAATGTTGACGACTAATTGGGTAAATAAAAAAAAAATTATTATTTTTACTCTGGTGTCAATTATATTTCTTGGCAGTAAAGTAAACTGTTTTTTAATGATTTTAATTGAGAAGAAATAAATACATTAAGTTAGCATTTAACGTTTAATATTCGTATGCAGTTGCTGAAGGTAGTCAGTTAGTTAGATTTATATAGATGCTTTTCATCCTATATATTTTATATTCAATAATAGAATTTTTTTTAAACTATTCTTTTTCAAATTTTACTTTTTTTAAATTTTTAATCTAAATTCTTATACCTATACCATACTACAATTGAGAGTTGAAATTGCACACGTACTAATAAACATTAATAAACTGACAAAAGTAAGAGTGCAGTTATTACTGCTCATATTTCGAGCGTCGACCTTTCCATTCATACATCTGAAGCGACGAAAACGCTGACTTTGTAAATCGCATATCTGGAACGCCGGTATACAACCGAACATACTACATAAATGCATGGATGATTTTTTCACAAAGCACAAATGCCTCGTTCGTGGCATTTTCTATAAAAACTATTTAAAATTAAAAATGATTATAGCGATCATAAACAGAAAAAAAAATGGTTAATGGAACCATAGAAAAAAGGTAGAAGTAACTAATATAAAATTATCTAGTTATACAACAAACGTCCAAAGTAGTCGATGATACTAAGTTACTTTTAAAATTCATAATATATATTTATTATAAAATGTACCATGCAATAATTTTCACAATGAACATTTTCTTTCAGATTATTTTCGTTTAATCAATTTTATTACATCTATATTGCTACTAAGGAATATTGAAAGTGATTATTCAGGTTATGTTTGCGTTTGATTTGAGGTTATGTATTTTCCTCCACATTCAATGATCGAGAAATAGTAAACGAAACAACGCCATGGTTTTGTTTACTATCGAAAAAGATAATTGAACTATTTTTTGTAATATAGTGTTTTACTACGGTTTAAGGGTTCCATTAACTTTATTTTTTCTCTTTGCGTATGACATTATTTATCAGTATTCCATCAACTTCTTATAGCATCTGAACTATAAAATGTCAAAAATCTACTTCATAATGGTGAATAGAATAAATTTAAAAAAAAAAAAATGATTATCTTGATTATGCACAATAAATAGTATCATTTGTGTAATATCTATTAGTGATTCTTTTTTAAAGCAATTCCTGAAGAGGTGAGACTAAATATTTCAGTTCCTATATTTATAGAATTAAACTAGTTTTGTGAGAGGCGAGCAGAATTAAATCCGTTGAATGTACTATAGGTTATGTTACAGTTTTCAACGGTTGTATTTTATATAAAAAAATATCCAAGCAGACAGTTAACATAAAATAGACTGAATTTTCAGAATCTTTTATTAGATTTTTCAAAAAGGAACCATTAGAACCTATGTGATTATTTCGGAAAAAAACATGCTTTTTTCAAATCGTTTTTTCACATTGAAATCCGAATTCTTGTTTGAAGTAAAGAAATTGTGTCCTCGAGACTGGAACTTAAAAATGTATTTTGAACATTTTGGAAATAAAGATGATAGTGTCAAAAATGACGGCTAAAATACGAAAAAGTCTGCAAAAGGAATTGTTTATTTGAAAGTGACATTTTTGTGGAAAAATTTTGCTGAAGAAAAAGATTTAGTATTAATCGAGGAATATCTTAACTTTTTCCAAATTTTGGGATTTTTAGAAGTTAACAAAGTGATAAAAAAAATATGTAAGTCGATTAAATTATTCTAACCAGGACATGAAAACGGGTGTGGGTAAAAAAACCAACAGATAAAAACCGACAAGCCGATGGTCTCCCTCTCTTTTTTCCCCTTGGATCGTTACAAGTCAACTGAGCCACTTTTAAAATTGAGCACCATTGATTTTGTTCGTGATTTTTTTACAGATGTATCTCGATCAAATAAATGTTGCTAATTTTTGTCAGATTTTTAAAATCACTCGGTAAACAGTTAGAATTTTTCAAAATTTTAGATTTTCATCAAACTGAACACTTTCAAATGTCCATAACTCAGTTGCTACCTATTGTACAGTAACAAATAAAAACTGGAATTGTCCGTCTTGAAATGTACTTTAATATAGGTATAATGAAAATGTTATTGCGATATATTTACATACGTTTTCTTACATTTTAAATAATAAATATAAGATTTTTTCCACTAGGACATTTTATTTTTTTTACTAAATTCACAAAAAAACTACTAAAAATAACGAACAATTAATGAGGTCGTAAACAAGATCGAAAGTTTTCGAAGAATTTCGAAGAAATTCGAAGAATTTTATATTTTTTCACAATTTAAATTTTTGCAAAAATCTCAAGATTTTCGCTTATCGAATTCATAATTCACTAGGTTCCTCTTTTCGCTGGGATTTCGATGTTTCTTAGTAATTCAAATCATATTAATACAATTAACAGAAAATCTTGTTTTATTTGAAATAACCTTTCGCTTTTGGTTTTAATTGAAATTGTGTTATTCGAGGGTTTGCGAATTATGCCAACTCACCCATCTTTTTTAATGAAGTTTACGGATTTATGTAGTATCATAACATTCCTTTCATAACACGATAAAAATGGGTTTAGTAATATATAAATTTAGGGTGATATAAGTGATCTTTTTATATATAAGAGAAATTAATATATTCATTTCATGATTTGCTTATTATAATAATAAATATAGATAACTAATCAAGAAAAAATTGTCTTCACTTAAGACAAAAACGAAAATTTGATTAATTATTAATATACTAATAGCATTTGCTACTCGTTTGTTTTATGCACCATTTGTTTTCAGAAAACCAAAAAACCTTCTTAAATCTAATTCTATATTAATACAAAATTGTGACTGACATTTAATTTTGTTTGGAATCGACAAAACTATTAACGTACTGGAGCATGAAATTTCAGTCAGTACAAGATTAATGATTTATCACATTACGCAACGATGAACATGATGCTGATGTGGGATTGTGAAATAAATGTAACGTGTATATCCGGCTATGTAGTAAAATAAGTGAAAATATGAAAATATTTGCTTCGCCTGTCTAATACTATAGATATAAGATTATTTTTTAGAATTATTCATTTTTCCAAATTGGGATGGTATTTAATTAATGGAAATGAATTTGGAACTAAGAAATGAAAAAACATTTTGCATAACATTTAATGATAAATGGGACGCTGGGGTCTTTAAAAATAAGATAAATACATTTGCAATATTTTTTTAGATGTTCTATGTGTTAAAAGGAGCTTTAAACTTTTTTTTTTGCATCGCAAATCAAGTTTAAAAATTAACCATTTCAAAACTTGCCAAGTCCTTAAATTTATCAAGACATTATTTAATTAAGAAAAAATTTAAATCAATATATTACTGACATAAATCTTTAATATACAATAAGAAAACTGAATTTTGGATAAGTAATATTTTCGTCATTATCAACACTGCCTTTAAGTTAATGATATGCATTTTTTGAACATCGAAGAACACTCGAGCGAATTCTGTATGAAACCAGTTTTACAACACATATTTTCTAGTTTAGCATTGTCAATAATAGCCTTATTATTTTATAATTTATCGATAAATCGTCATCAAAGATGAAAAAATGAATAAAGTTTGAGAAATCACCAATACTTTCTCCAATTTCGTTAGTTTTCATTCCATAAAATTCAGCTACAGACAGTTTGAAAGGTATGCTTTACAGCTTCCAAATTTAAAAAAATGTTGTAAATATGTTAAAAATTGAAGTAGTTATGAGTGATTCACACGAACCTACTTCAAAAAGATTTTTTGGTCATTCAATGTTTGGGGTGTGCTAGGGTGAAATTCAATCTGAGTAAAATCAAGGCACTGGGCAGTTTTCCTAACAATAATAAGTCGCCACTGGGTAGTTCTAACTAAAGATTACTGTCCAGGCACTGGTCTAATCTAAACCAATTTATAATTTCCCACACGATTGTCGCTAGGGTATGGAAAAATTATAATTTTTCGCAGTTTGATTGGCCAGGGAACAAAGTTCCGAAAATCAAAACCCCGAAAGGCTAAAATTTCGATATTGCGTGAGTCCAAGGTATTTTAATTTGCTTTCTTTTTTCCGAATTTTCAAAGACAAAGTGAAGAAAATCACGCTGGAGACATGATATATCGAAATTTTGGCCTTTCGGTGTGTTGATTTTCGGAACTTTGTTCCCCGGCCGTTTGATTCGACCTACAACTTGTGCTACGTGTACAAAAAGGTTTTGTCCCGCCCTATGCAGGGTCCCTCTTCAGGATTTTTTTGACATTACAATTGTGAAGTGGCCAAGGTCATTTTGTTGATTTGAATCCCACCCTAATTTTTAGTATTTTAAATAAGCCTTCAATAAAACACATTTACTTTAATATATTATGGTACCTAATTGTTAAAAATTGTTATATAATTAGAAAGGGGTTTTTAAGGACTACTACACTTGGCTATTAAAATATCTCGAATAACAATTGAATTTCTAAAGAAAGTAAAGATATCATGAAACAAAGCAACTATCAAAGTTAATGTAAGTTAGTTGTTGATTTGAAAAAATTTTATTGTCGTTCAAATCACACAAAAAAGGGACAAATTAGATTAGGTCAAAGTAAATTTTGCTGATTCACGCAGCAAATATTGCTGAAGTAGTAAAGTATATTTTACAGTGATGGATACGAAATTTATTTGCAAAATTTCATTCGAGTTTTAAGCAAAATCCACACCATTCTCTTCGTGTATAGCAAAAGCAGATGAAAAACAATAGACTGAAACACCATGGCAGACGAGAACTTTCACAAGTTTGAGAAATCGAAGTTTGCAAAGAAAAGGAACAATGGATGATCAACGAAGTAGAATGAAAACACGGGTTCAAAGATATGAACGAAATCTGCTATGACAGAGAGAAAATAAAAATATGATATTCCAAAAAAATATATGAGTTAATGAGATTAGGCTCGGCGGAAACAGAAAAAAGTTGAACAAAAGGGGAACAATTTAACAACACGAAGAAATATGTATAATAACAGACACAAAGATCGAAAAAAGGCATGAAAATGTTGTTAAATAAATGATAATTAAAAATTTTTTGTTAATATTATCAAGAACTGGAGAATAGAAGGCAATCACTACCTACCATTTTTAGTTTATCTCGCTAGGGTTTGCTAATCATGTGATTTTTCCTTCTTGGAGTCAACAATCGATGGAAAAGTGTCAATGCGAATATCTTTAATTACCACCATGAAGCCCAAGAGATTCGTCGAAGCCAGGCAAAAAGATCTAATTAAGAAAGAAGATGTTCTGTCGTGGATCATAACCAGACTGTGATTTCAGTTTAAATGCAACGTCGGATCAATCCTGTATAGGACTGATTACATAACGAAAAGCCTAACTTGTGGAGCATTCTGGCCATCATATCGGTACGGCCAAGCGGAAATTTATGTCAGCACAGACAGGAATATGCACCAACACATTCAAAGCCTTACGTAGCATAATCCGGTCGCTTATTTACTTTGCATTCCGCATTTCATATAAGCAGTAACCGAGAGAGCGATCGATCGTCCTCTCTTACAATTCCAGCGCAAAGCGACTCTTTTGAATAAAAGGCCACATTACCTTCCCCTTCCCATTCGAAATTCAAATTTTCCTCCGGTTTTCACTGTCAGCCATGGAAAGAGTGGCTCTTCTATCGGGCTTCACCAATGTCGTTATTCTGACATTTTCTCACTTCCCTTCTTATTGTGTCCGACGTGTCTCGAGGTTAAAGAGGTGCGATTGAAGCAGCAGATGTGCAACACATTACTACAAAAAATTTTCAGAATTGACGTAAAACGCTAAAATTTAATGTCTTAACATATAAATGGAAATTTTTACAATTTTCATTTAAAAATTCCTAAAGCAACAATCATTTATGAGAAATTCAAACACCGGACTCTAATTTTCTTGATATGAAATCGGATCGTTCTTAGTGACTGTTTCATTTTTGGCAAAGAATGAATGGAAACCTGTCACAATTCAGAAAGTTTCCCTTATAAGATGTGAAATAGTTATTTTCGAACGGTGGGCGTAAAGTGCGACTTTACGCCCGGTGGCGATTGACGTGCCCGAGGGCCTGCCCCGCCGGACCGAGCATCGTTCCAATCGCCGACGGGGGTAACTTTACACCCTAGGGTTCACTTTACGCCTAGTAGGCGTGAAATTCAACTTTACGCCCACAAAAAGAGGCGTAAAGACATACTTTGCGCCTACTATGACGAAAAAATCATTTTTAGTAGAGAATGGTTCAATTTTCACTTAAAAAAACAAGAATGCTACTAATTATTAGAAGCAAGCGTAGGATTCCCTATACACTGATAGTACATTGTGCAACAAAGGGGCAAAATACAATAGTCATCATCCTAAGTTATACCATCCAAAGTTATATGTCTATCCTAAGTTACAGATTGGCCGTCTCCAAAGTTATACCAGTTTCTTCCTCTCCTTCCCCCACCACATTGTCTTGCTGAGCCACACTCGCTTCGCGATACTCGCGCACAGAAGCACCCATTGCATGGATATAAACAAAGATACGGGAGTGGGGAGAGTGAGGGGCTATAACTTTGGAGAATCGTCCGCCATTTTGAAAGAACCGACAGTATAACTTGGGATGGGGACTACTGTAGGTGCTTTCAGACGAGCGGGAGTTAAATTCCCAAGCGAAGCAAATTTTCGCAACAGCTTTCTTGCTCCCGTATATATTTATTTTTCTCCTAAAGGAAGAAAAAGCGCCATTTGGCTCCCCCAGTGTACATACCAAAATAGTACTTTGTGTTCCGAGTGCCAGAATAATTTTTAGTATAATTGCCGTTCTAACGCTATTTTGAACCACACGGAAAGAAGAGATTGAGTATATCCTACTCAACGTGTTTAGTAACCCGATTTTTCGTAATTATAACTATACGTTATGTTGCATTTACAAAATATTGTTTTGTTCTATTCGGTTGCTTTTACTAAATCGTGTATTGAAAAGGATTGTTGTGTAGGATATCGCGATTCCATTGCATATATATAAGTGATAAGCATCTTGAGTGTCAGTGAATTATATTATTAGTTGACTGAGATTTCAGTAATTATATTCAAGTATTTGAAGGTAAGTTAATATTTTAATAATACCAAAATTAATACCGACTACCAAGAGGGATTTACAGAAATTCTTTATCACTGTGTATTTGGAGTTAGGATCATGTATAATGTCGTAATAATAGTATTAATAAGCATTTGAATTTATGTGTTGTGAGGTATAATCCATAGTTACAGAAATTCAGTTTGTAAAACATACATTCAACGTTCTTTACTGACCAGCAGTTTTAATATTCTCCGTTTTAACGGCTACTTGTGTCATTGAAATAAATTAAAATTAAATTTATAAAAAAAATTAAAATGCACATGGTCAGTGCAGACTTGGTTTATTGGGCTAAACGTTAGTCTTTTTAACGTAAATCCAAAATGTAAGGTCAAAAAGATGTTAGAAGTATCCTAACCGCCAAATATAAAGCACTTTTGAAATATATAAATTCATAAAGTTATTAATAATATAATTTTATAAATAATAAAAATATTAATAAGGGTTCGGCTTTGTCCTACAAAGTTGGTTGCTGTTGATTTTCCTCGACGTTTCGAACGACTTGCGTTCATTTTCAAGAGGTTACTGTGGAGCGTCCTGTTGTGTTGCCGCTTTTTATATGTTTCCTGTTTTCCTATGGTGGGGAGGTTCCTGACCGTTTCATTTGTGTAATGATGCGTTCATATGCGGTGTGTAAACTTTGGGTATCTTCAATTTTGTTGAGTGGAGCTTTTTGTAATTTGATGTTAATCATTTCCGATATACGTCTATTGTGAAATTTATTTCCGATATCCAGTATTTTTGTGTTATCCCAGTCAAAATTATGTAGTGTTTGGATTCTATGTTCTGTGATTACTGTGTTTGTTTGAGAAGGTCTATTGATATTGCGTTGATGTTCGTTTATTCTAGTTTTTAATGTTCGTTTACTTTCTCCCACATATGATGCATCGCAATCCATACATTTTATGCAATACACGGTGTTGTGTGTATCCATTTTTTGTAATTTGTCTTTACCTTTCTGTATTATTGCGGATAGGTTGTTTCTTAGAGATGGTACGATCTTGATGTTAGTGTTGCGAAAAGAGTTTTCAATTGATTCATATATATGATTTGTATATGGTATTTGTAAATATTTGAGTTGATTTCTTCTATTTTCTGTGTTAGCCTCTTGTGTTTGTGCATTGTGCATGTGGATTCGTCTTGTAATATATTTGTCAATCATTGACTTCGGGTAATCGTTATCTCGTAAATATTGTTTGATTTTGTGAATATTGTTATTATGGAATTTCTTATCACTTAATTTTAGAGCTCTATCTGTGAGGTTGTAAATACTGGATATTTTTTGTGAGTACGGATGATGTGAATTGTAATTCAAGATACGGCCTGAGTACGTTGGTTTACAATACCAATCAAATGAGAGACTACAAATAGACCTTCTCAAACAAACACAGTAATCACAGAACAGAGAATGCAAACACTACATAATTTTGACTGGGATAACACAAAAATACTGGATATCGAAAATAAATTTCACAATAGACGTATATCGGAAATGATTAACATCAAATTACAAAAAGCTCCACTCAACAAAATTGAAGATACCCAAAGTTTACACACCGCATATGAACGCATCATTACACAAATGAAACGGTCAGGAACCTCCCCACCAAAGGAAACCAGGAAACATATAAAAAGCGGCAACACAACAGGACGCTCCACAGTAACCTCTTGAAAATGAACGCAAGTCGTTCGAAACGTCGAGGAAAATCAACAGCAACCAACTTTGTAGGACAAAGCCGAACCCTTATTAATATTTTTATTATATATAACTTCTACATAAAAACACCGTGTAATTATGATTTTATAAAATTAAAAATAGATTTAATATAACTTTAATGCCCTTTGTAGAAAACAAAGTTGATGTACTTGCTCTCAAGGCTTCTAACCTTCTTTAGAAACGAAGAATTAAAAAATATTGAAGTACCTGCTCAAAAAATACTTATAACCAAATGAAATCGTGTTGATGTTTTATTACAGATCTGACCTGCTGCTTTTAGGTGATTATCGATCTAGATGAAGACGTATCTGATAAATGAGTTGATACTGAAAGCAATACCACTTTTCTACCAAAAGGTCAAGAACCAGCTGCGTTGACAGAAGTCAAAATCATCAATATTGTAAGTTTAATGTTATATACCATAACATGATGTTCTTTTTCAGTTCAAAATATTACCCCTACCAATTTTTCTGGACTGCGTTTAGATGTTCCATGGGTTATAAGTGGGTTATAAATGAATCTTATAAATAATATACAACAGCGTAATGGAATAACGTATAAATATTTTCAATGACATTATTGAATTTGAACAAAAATGCAACATTGGTAAATTTGCAAATGATTCTCTATAAAACCATTTCTCCATTAACATCAAAATTGTTAAAATACAAAATTTCACAAATTCTAAGCGATATCAAAATTTATTTATACCGTTAGTTTCTTAAAATATGTTCGTTACGAATCGCGAACATATAGAATCATATATGAAACAAACATTCTGCATCATGTTGAAAATCCCAAATGGTAAATTTTTGGTTAGTTCATTAAATGTTGTGGGTAATGCGGGACACAATTTTATTTTCGGTCAGGAAGCTGTAATAATATAATTTTGCTTATCAGAAATTAGTTAGACCATCCAGTAGCTGTTCTTGTTCAGCAGATTATACTAAATAGAATCGATCATTTTTCTTAACATTTTCAATCAGAGTAACCTATCGCGTTCCGTCATAGGTACAAACATTCACGTTTAGTAAATTCTACGTAATAGGTAGTCCGCCGAAAATCAAATACCCTGTTTAGTCGATTTTACTGTTGTGTAAGAAGGATCTACTAAACCCTTCTGTTCGTGTATTGAATATTATACTTACAGGAAAATTATGGAGAAAGATTATTACAGAATTAATCTTCGGCAAGGATGACATGGAGGAGCTTGAGGAACAGCAAATATTTGAAATTTAACTCGTACTCACTTAAAAAGCGTGTTCCCCTAAAAATCTGTCGAGTAAAAAGTCTAATAAAAATCTCTCTGAAAACCAAATTATGCTTCCAAGAATTATCTGTTATATATTATATTTACCTCAACAATTTATTCGGTTGGATACTATAGCGTTTTTGCGAATATATTTTCGGAACGTAACTTTGATTAACAATGAATTTTGGAGATGGTCACTGAAAATGTCAATGATTACTGATGATGATCAACCTAACCATGGTGGAGCACATGGAATTTCATTTAGCTCTAACAATTCTTCAAATTAAGATGTTCTAAACTGATACAGTATACTGGGAAACACGTGTGTATCAAGTACTTTTAATTTCACCCAGGGAAATATATATAGGTATATTTAAAACATGTGGTGAGTATGCAAAATTCGTAGGTTGCCTACTATCGATTTTCGTTTTAATTTTATACCTGTTGGTACTATTATTCCAAACCTATGTTCACACTATTAAATATGTAACTTTCTTCACCTGTTGATGCGATAAAGATTGGGTGCTCGGTCATTATCGTTATAGTTCACAAAATTGCATCAAATTTTATGTATAACATGAAATGAAGTGGTAAAAACACTTGAAATATTCAAAATAGCACAAGGTGATTTTATTCTACATGCCCAAAATTTTATAAATTGTATGCACTTATAAGGTCGAGAAGATGACCGCAAGTGAAAAGTTGAATAAGTGTAGAAAATGTTGGAAAATAGCCAAATCGTTATTTGAGATGCTGCTGATGGTGTTGATTCGGCTGACCCATACGATATAACATTTTTCAATATTTTATTTTAATGAAGTTTGTTCCAAAACTGATTAATTATGAATCGCAGCATGAGCATCGCTTAGGATTTCTTGCATGGCTTCAATTACACATGGCCCTTATTTACTCAAAATAGTCCGAACTGGAAAAATCTTGGAAAATTACAATGTGACGTCGAAAATAAATCCCCAGAAGAGGCAAGACCGAAAGGAGCACTACAACTTCAATGAATTATCAAGGTCTCACTGTTTCCTGCGATGCCACGGCGATCTTCGCCATAAATTTATATTCAAAGATCACAAGTTCAATAAGATGTATTACCTTAAAAATGATGCACCTTTTGCGAGAAGAAACATAAAATAAACGCCTGAAATTATAGAAAAGCTATTTGCATCACAAAAATGCACCAAGTAATTGGTTTTAAGTCTTTTTTTGCTTAAAACATCACAATTAGGTCTCAATTGCTATATTTATGGACTTTCTTGTTCCAAGCCTGGATAGGAGCATAAATAGACCAAAGTTTTCCACAAAAGAAAATAAAGATATACAACAAAATAAGGCCGATAAAAATGCAAAACACACGTTTTGTCATGAAAATAACTAACAAACTGAGACCGCCTTTCTTGTTAAAAATTGTTACATTACGTAAATATGTTAAGATATCCAAACCAAAACACAGTTTTTTCCTTTTTTAGAAAGTTTTTGTGGGGGAACAAAATGTTGGGTCACAATTTGATAAAACGAAGATTAAAGTTCTATTCATCAGCGTTAAAATGCTCTTGCTGTAATTCCCATTCCATTTTTTCCTGTCGAGTTATCAAAGTTTTTGTCAATGCACGATTATGATTATCGTTTTTTGCACTTTTAGATTAGGAAATTTCAAAATCTTGACGTGATAAAACAATTCTGCGACCAAATTTGGATTCAGCCCATCAAATTCCTTTGAAAAAATATATTCAGGTTTGAGATGAATGTAATTTAATTTAGGTTTTGCCAAATTGTGAACAAAAATTTTTTGAAAATGGGCAAAAACGGTATGTAAATACGGTAAATTTTTTTCAATATTTTGTCAATTTTTAAAGTTCCAGTCGCGAGGACACGACTTCTTCTTTACTTCAATCTACACGTCAAACAAGAATGCTGATTGTTTCAATGCGAAAAAGCGATATAAAGTAAAGAAAACCTATGAAAAATGTTTTTTAACATATATATAAACATATATAGAGTTACAGGGTTACGTTGTTGGAAAAATCTAATGAAAGATTCGAAAAAAATGCAGTTAATTTTCGTCCGATGACTGCATGGATATTTTATTGGAATCTTTTTATTACAGAAAATAAAACCGTTGAAAACTGTAATAAAAAATATCCATTACTGGGTTAAATTGAGACGGACGGAAGATAGTCACAACAGCTTTTAATTTGCTACAAATTTCACAAAAACAAAACAAAAAAATGGTGTTAGAAATATAAACAACTAAAAAATATTCTATTCGTATAGCAGCAATTGCCTGACACCAGAGTAACCTTGTAGTCCCTTTAATAAATTTCCGTGATATATTTTACCTAAATTACAAAGCAGTTATACCGCAAATGTACAACGTGGAAGCTAGTTCATAACTACAGTGGTATTAACGTTTGTGGTCTAATTCCCTTATCTAACTTAACCTGTGATAAAACTAACAGCTGCGGACTATTACTTACTTGAAATTTAACAAGTGGACCTACAGTTAAACTTGTTGAACGCATTTGTACACCTCGCTCTGCAGTCAGAATGTGGAGAGGAAATATCTGCTTAAGTTACTGTACATAAATTAAAGGATTGCATATACATACCCGCACATATCTCTTTTACTAATTTAACTTTTTGCAAAATAACGGTTATTAAAATGCCTGACTGTTTACATTATTTTAGTTAATTATATCAAATTATTTTACTTGTCGGTAACTGTTGTCGCTATTACAACTAAAAATAAAAATTGCCAGGATGCTTTAATTTTAGTCTCTGTCAACAAATATGAAATGTTATTGTCACAAATGACATTTTTTTAAAACGAAAATTTGGAAATGACACTTATTGTTAGTCGTCCATCAGAGCTCATCATAAGCAGAAGTTTAATGACTGACACACATGCTTTATTTAAATTTAAAGGGGAATTTTTTTTATACAGGACACATGAGTGACTGTCTCCCAAGCGTGTCGCTCTTATTGAAGACTAATGAACAGCATATAAACTAATCCTCATGGTGACGCTACTTCCGGTTTGCAAAATAACATTTTAGCTATTTCCTCCTTTATTATAACTTTTTTAGTAATTCCAACACTTCACAATCACAACACAGGCACTTAAAAAAAACACACAAAAACCTCCGATTGTTGCGTTCACTACATCAAAAAATGATCCCGGGTTGCCGCCCTTGAGGTCTCGCTGGAAGGTCATTTCAAGGTCAAATATGTTTGACCAAGGGGTTAATTTTTTAGGTCACTTGAAGGTTAAATCAGTTTGACCCCGGAATATTTATTATTCACACATTTAGAATTCAATCTTTAATTAAAATTTTCAGAATATGAATATTTTGAAATGTCTGGTTTTTGAATGTCTGTTTTTTTAAATGTTTGCTATTTGAAATGTCTGTTTTGTAATTTGTCGGGTTTTTGAGGTGCACAACCAAAATAGGTTCAGAGGTCAGAGAACTTCTTTTATGTCAATTAAAAAGTCTAAAAAATTTGAGGCTAATGAGAAAATCGGATTACCATGATTATGTATCGAGTGAAATTAGTAAAACTAATTCTGAATTTGTAATCTGTCAAGAACTCCACGAGTTTCAAGTCATTTTGATCAATTTTTAAAAAATCGCCAGCCATTTTGAATTTATGGAAACCGACCGACCTCAAATTCGTAATCCGCGACTCCGAAAATAATGATATAATAAGTATTGTTTTTGCAGCATTTTTGTATGTAAAATTTTAGTATATATAAAAGTTGTATATAAATTTATTGATTCTGCATACAAATTATTAGTGTTACACATATTTCCATTTAATGTTCAGTACTAACATAAAATTGTATGGTTAATTAATTTAAAAATCTGATACTTTTGGTTTAAAAAGTAAAAACTGGTCCAGTGCAACTAAATTAATAAATGCAAACTACATTAGGTAGAATATATCTTATCGGTAACATAGTGAAAATATAATGTCGTTTACATAATGTGGAACCCCAAGACGGCTTGAAAGCTTATTATAGTTATTCCATGTATATAATAGCGCGTACTAATAACTGCTTGCGGAGTATAATCATTTAATGAAAGCATATCATTAAATTATTCTGTAATGAATTGTCGCTTAATGAAATATGTGTAGCTGTATAGATGCGGTTATGTATCCAATGCATTACGTAAATTGACGTTATAATGCATTTATGGAGAATATTAAGTTATTAATATTCGCGTGACTACAATAAGTATTCCCGAATTGCTGAGAATTCGTAAAAAATATATTTTTATGAGCAGTTATGATCTCTTAATCTTACCGAAGAAGACTTATTAAATTAGTCTCCAAATTTGAATTAGTCAAAAACTACTAATGCAGGAGTGAGAAGTCGGGTCTAGTATAAACCATTTTTAGAAATCAACAGTAAAACTTAGTAATGAATAATAAAAACTAATGAAAAATAAAAACTGTTTACTTTATTCGAATTATCCTTGCTAATTCAATTATAGTACCATAGTAGAAAATATTTATCGCACTAGTTAGCACCAGGTTTATTTTCGACTAGGGTAACGAAATTTTCTTTTCTTGATTAGTAGCATTTTATTAAATCAGATATAGAGGGTAAAAGACATTCGCATCTTTAGTAGGCTATAATCATTTCAAAAAGTTTCGTTGTATTTCTATAATTCTTCTAATCTAATATTTTACACATTTTCTGTAATTTAAGATGACTGAATAAAATTTATTATTTCCAAAAGTTCTCGGCCAATTCTCAATTAATTCCTTTGGTATTTTCCTCAACAGCGTCTACAGTAGTTAGAATTGCCTTTAGAGAGTCAACATTTTGAAAATTTTATTCAGTCATCTTACTTACACTTATGTTTTTTAGTGACACTTCCTACCTCACCGGGGGACAAGTCTAGAACCCCTTTTAAATCATTTCCGTAGATAGTGGAGATGATAAATTACTCTATAAACTTGAATTAATCGAAAACGACATATCTATGGCGAAAAGTGGGTTACCATCAATTAGTAAGTTTTTTACTGAGAAATAGTACAAAAATACTAATTTACTAGTAAATCCTACTATTCTACAAGTATATTGTGACTTTTTTAGTTTAGCAGTTTGTAGAATTAGTAAGAAATTAGTTGGTTTTAACTTTTTATTAGCAAAAATGATTATTAAGTCGTTTGATGACTCACTTTTCATTTTCTTATTAGTAATTTTTAATTAATTCAGATTAGACAGTAATGTAATGATGGTTTGAGATAATTAGTAATAATATTGAAATATCACATTATTAGCATGAACATACCAAAATAGAAAAACTTGTTTACCTGTATAAAAACTAAACATAAAAATCAAAATCGATAAATATATTTTCCCGTTGGTTGAGATTAATGATAATTGCATACAAAATTGCTTAATGAGTTTAAATTCACGAGTAATTAAATTTAACGTATCATGTAACAAACACACAATATCCATATTATATTTAAATTCATGACTTTTGAAAACTATGCTTATTTATTATTATATACCATGCAAAAATGCCGTTCATCAATATTGAAAACTCTCATCGGATCCAAAAAATCTATAACATCCCAATTACACAATTCGTGAAGTTATAAATTCGTCGAAAGTACAGCAGCGTTCATTTGTCGAAACGGCCGGATAAATTTATCGGAGCGCAAATTTGTCAGTAATTGTAGTTGAATTTTTGTTTGTTAAATTGCCGCAGAAGCCGGCTGCACGCGTGCTTCATCATTTTCAGATCCACATAAATTTACCGCCATTCCCCAAGCGAGGGAACCGTGAGCCGAGCTCAAAGTACGGCATATGACAGGTTTTCGATACTACGGGAGAAAACGCCCATCTCCTCAATCGAACCCAAAGGCTCCTTATTATTCTATTTACTAAATTATTTATTAAATTAGGAATATTAACGATATATGATGACGTGAAAGCTTCGCGCGTACAATTCTGCCGTCACTCAAGTATTTTCTTGCATGCTTGACATCGCTAAAGACTCATTTTCAGGTCGTGGTTAGAAAAGCCGACAATCAAGAAACTGACAATCAAAAGGCTGACTGCCAAAATGCCGACGCAAAGCCAAAATACCGTTGATGTCATCAAGATCTGATCAAAATATTTTCTCTGTTTTAGTTCATGAGTTTCGTGACCTTCCAGTATACTGAAAGGGACCTGCTGTTAAGATATCGTTGAAAAAATATTTTTTGAATCCCCATTTTTGACCTGTAATTTTTTTTATGTGGGATTTTTTCGCCATTGTTTGTTATGGACAGTTAATAGGTTCTGTAAGATTAACCTGTTTATCGTTTCAGACACACTTCTGGGTCACTTTTTTTAATTTGCCCAATATTTTAAAATTCAACGGCCCTAAAATTCCTTATAATATATTATGTCATCAGAATTCCAAAATTCAATATCGCGAATCCAATATGGTGGCCATTTCCAGACATATTCGTTATTTCTTATGGAGACGGTTATGGTTATGTATTAAGGTGTTTGAGGGGACTGATTACGAACCTGAAGTCCGAATTGGCGAATACAAAATGGCGGACCTAATACAGCGACTGCGAAAACAAAATTAATTGCTTTTTTATTCAACAACATAGATCCTACTTTTTTGCATTCATTTTTTAGCAATTGTATCGTTACTGGATCTTTGGTGTTTGCTTATAAACGCTGTCCGATTCTCACCACCTGCAGGCTGACTACCACTATCGGCCCAGGTCGTCCGAAAATCGGTCGACTTGTGCAAGGAGTTGACCCAGAATCAACGACAATTGACGGAATGCCGATTTTCAGCCGACTTATACTAAATCGACGTAATATTGACCTAATCAAAATGCATTAATCTGTCAACTTCGTAGAAGTCGACTGAAAATCGACTGAAAATCGACTGAAAATCGACTGAAAATCGACTAAAAATCGACTGAAAATCGACTGAAAATCGACTGAAAATCGACTGAAAATCGACTGGAAAGGTTCGAAATAAGTGTCACAATATATAGTAATATTGACATTGTTGATACAATGTTCGACTTCATATCAATATTTCGTGTGTTTTTTATTTGACGTAATTTTAATTGTATCCAGAATTTTATTGAGAGGAAAGTTGCGGCCATATTGAGTCCGTCGTCTTATATTTTACAATTATGACATCAGAATCATGATCAGCGACCCTCAAAACTTATATGTATGATACTTTAACTTCCAGAATGCGTAAGAAAACTTGGAAGTTATAAATCCATAAAAAGAGCAATCCTTTAAGCCGCCATTTTGAAACTGCCATCTAGAAAGAAAATATTTTCTAAACGTGATCTTAATCCTTAGGTATCGGGACCACTTTTCCATTGAATTCCATAAAAAAATTGACATTGCGATTTGCAAAAAATAAATACTAACAGATTCTACCACTTTTGGTCTTTTTCAAAAAAATGTTGATTGTACAATAAATAGTTTATGCTCACTTTTTTACTATAAAGTAATCAGATATTTCAAGGCCTACAGTGAACAATTATGATGGAATTTTTGCAACTTATTTTCTAAAAATATTTCGGTTCTTTTGCCCCCTGAAGTCAGAAACTTGTCTGCCACATCAGAAGAGTTGAAAAATTCACTGAAAGATTATATTTCTTAAACCGATGGAAAGTTTTTTTTGTCATCAGACGAGCGAGAAAGATTTTTTCCATTATAATTGTTCCCTATAGGCCATGAAATATCTGGTTGATTATACAAATAAAATTGAAACATTAAAAAATTCATATCACTGGAATTTTTCTTAAAAATTTTGTTAAAAGACTTGAATTGCAATAATTAAAAAAAATCGTCAATATTCCAAACTAAGTTTTAAACAATTTTGTCGAAGTTTCATGATAAAAATTTTATATTTCACATTTTTTAAAGAGAATATACAAAATATAATATCTGGCATAAAAATGAATGAACCGATTATTGAAAACATGACTACCAATTATTCCAAAATATGTCGTTGAAAACGACAATTTGGAACGTTTCTTTAAATCGACATAGTATATTAGTAAAAATCTCAATTAATTTTTTACACAAAACTTAATACGATTAGGTATCATATTGGTTAGTAAATAATATCTAAGATAAATTATTAGACAACCGTAAAGCCGGCAGTCAAAAAACCGACTTTTTAAAAAATTACTATTCACTTATCGATGTGTCTATTCTTTTAGGCTTTTTGATTTGTTAGTTTTTCGAACCCCACCTCATTTTTGTCATTCAAACAACCTATTCAAAATGAGCGAGACCAAAATCCATATAAAATGTTTTAGTTTAACCTCCAATGGCATTTTAAAGCAAAATATGACGCAAAATTGTAGCCAATGTATTCATATATCAACCCGCAATTAATATCACGAGTTGAAAATTCAAAATAATATATCGAATAAACGGAATAATTGATATCCCCATATTATTGATCGAATTTCATATATATGGCGAAGTAAGTACTTTGATGCTACGAGGTAGATTAGGTTAGATTATATCGGGAGTATACTGTCGGTGTTTCAAGCACGCTTATACAAGAGGATTGTTATTCTCTGATTTGCTCGTAAGTAGCTTGTGCGATAATTTGGTATTTGATGAATTACCATTGGCTAAATTAATTCAGTGTTGGAAACTGCCTGAATGGCTATTATTTGTTTTACCAATGGATTATGCAACTACGGTTGGATTATTTTAATTGAAAATATTCTTTACAGACTGTTTTATATCTGAATTCTCGATATGTCAATAATGGTTTTGTTGTAAGCTTTGCAATTATTGGTAATTATTTAGAAACAAACTTGTGTTATATGATAATTTACTTTAATTTAGTATAAAAAGTTAGATTGGCTTTAAGTATGTTTCCAATTTCAAAATGTAATAAAAATAATAATTATTATAATGAAATCATAATTGCACAGGTCTTCAAATAATGAGGTTATGTCAGTTGTTGGAAAGTGGAGGGACATTTCCGAAATAATTTTTTGCATAGAATCCGAATTCGGACTCAGAAAAGCGTCAAGATTTTTAGATATTTGAGGTTATGTGCCCAACAAAATGCCGTTTTTTGGCTACTTTAGAGGTTATGTACAGGAGACACAAAATTTGTATGGGTGTTCCTGGAGTTGTATTGCATAGTACTACTCTTTCTCTTTATTTTAAGAGTCGCAGAGTTTAATGACGTTTTTTTTCAGCAAATTACACTAATTTGAAATTACGAGATATACGATTTTCTACCGCGGGGTTTTTTATAGAAAATTTGTAATTGGGGGTGTTTTGCGTTGCCGATTACACATTTGAAGTCGTTCTATTCAAATTCGTCATTCGTAATATTTGATATATTACATCTATTTTTATGCAATATTTCAAACTTTATTCGGTTATCTTTAAAAAGATACTACAGAAATGCGCAATTCACTATTAATGCATATTTATTCATATAACAACATTAATATAGAATTTACCATTTTTTCGCGAATCACGTAAATTTGTTATTAACACGAAAATTACCATAAATATTTATACGTGGCATTTAACATATTTGAGCATAAGGAGATATACTCGAAAATGAGTCTGGATTTGACCGGAAATGATCATGCGACGGACAGGAAATAAATTGCGATTTGACCCAGAAAATCGCTAAATCGTCTTAAGGTCGTCCTCGAACCATCGCATGGCCAACGTGAAATTCCCAATATCGATAACATTCTTGTCATTGTATGAAATATATGAAATATTTTCCAGAAATCGATTTATCATTACATTATTTCCTTTAGAAATAGTGCTTTTTGAAAATTACAAATAAACAGAGTCAAAAGATATATAGATTTTGAGAATGCGTTTTTTTATATTTTTTTCTAAATTATTTAATAAGTCACACATTATATAGTTTCATACTTATTTTAATTTCCTAAAATTGGTTGTTTTACTAAAATTGGCTCGTATACCAATTACTAGTCTGTTTTACTATTAATTGCTATGTCATTCTGAGAGTATCATGTATATTTTTACCAATTTTCATCTATATCTTTACCAATAGTCTCACTCTCGTAAAATTCCTTAGAAAGAAAATTCCCCTTTTATGCGTAAGAATTAAACCACTGTGGCAAATTCTCACTACAATGAATTAATGTAAAAAATCACTTTAAAAGAGTAATTTCGCCTGTTTGCTTATTTACTGTATTGTCTATTTCTTCTGTACTATTCTGTTCGCTAATTTTTCAAGATTTTCGTTTATTTGCCAAAAATTAAAATTGTAAAACGACTTTTCTATATTTTAGCACACAAATAAGAATAAATGAGTTATTTTGACACAAAAAAGTTACTCCTGCTCTTTTTCCACGTTTTTCCGATTTATTATTAAATAACCAATAGAAATAAACATGAACTCATTTGAGATCTGTGACAACTAGCCATACCATGGATGGTATAAGAATGTTACTAAATTAACCTTCAACAACTTTACCTTGAATTTTTGAAGTCGAACATTTTGAACCAATACCCTGATGAAAAGATTACCAATGTTACTATTTCTCAGGATTAGTGGTTAGTAGCTCCATCAAATTTTTTGTTGGAATTAAACTTGTTTTAGATAGTTAATTAATACATCTTTTCCCTGCATTTTACATACATAAAAAATATAGCAATGCCCCATAAATGTCCCTTTGATCCACAAACCAACAATCCACCAGGACAATAATGGTTAGTTCTTCGATAAATCTGAATTACCAATACAATACTAAGTTAAAATTAAAAGTTGGTTATTATGAATTAGTAACTAGAAAATTGTTAATATATTAGTCAAATTATACTAATCGAAAAATAAGATTTGATTTATGAAATAGTAGATTTAGACTTTTTATTAGTAACAGTTGTTACTAATTGGATGAGTAACCCATTTTTCCTTTATGATTTAATAATTGTCAGCTAATTTAAATATAGACAGGGAACTAATTACGTAAATGTATTAAGCACAAAAATAGTGAATGCAACAAAAAAATATTGAAAAAGGTTAGAAATTTAATAGTTAGACTAACTATCGAAATTCATAAAACTTGCTTCTTACTACTTTTTGTAGTTGAGGTAACCATTTTTTTCTAGTAACGAACCAAAATTTCGAAAATAACTGCTCCAAGTGGAAGACTTCTTTGAGTTTTTTTTAATTTATTTAGTTAAAATCTGACAAAAATGTGTGGTATAACGAAGGTTGGTTTACTTTAAGAGAAGAAACCCCTACCTTACTAATGTATCAACCTATTATAAATCTTGATAAATATTAGTGGTACTTATGTAAAATATGTTGTTAAGTGCGAAAATTAAATGGTAAAATATTGCAAATGAATAAGAGTAAAAATTCGAATTCGTATTAAAAAACTCCGTAACGTAAGTAAACAGTAATTGTTCTTACAAGGAAAATTAGTAGATTGTCAACTAATCTAAAATTGTAACACGAGCTATAACATGTAGATAGAGCATATTTAATACTTTTAGTAGGTAGAGCAAAAACTTCTCTCGTCCTAACTATTTTTTCATCAACACTCCTTGATTTCAAAACTCCAACGCTTACACCAGAAATTATTTATATTTATTACTTATTTCACTTAAAGAACAATGTTACACTAATTAAAATATATAAATTAGAATATTTTATTAATAAACTGATTCATCCTAGTAATAGACTTGAAATTTATATTTTACATAGCTAAAAGATAAATACAACAATCAGAAAATTGTATTTAAAGCTCTTGCGAATGTTACAAACCTGTACAGATTATGATATCAAAAAACAATTGAAAGATGTAAATACCCCAATAACAACACAGAAATTCAGGAAAACCAGTGAATCCGATTTCGAAAACAATGGTTCAAATTGTGCAACAAAAACCCCAATGCCAGCTGTGAATGAACCATAGGATTGTTCAATCTACAAAGAGAAAAATTACTCATCCAAAGGGAAAATGTTTATGGTCTTACTAATCATTTAAACTTTTTCCTGATAACCACTGAAATATGTAAAGAAATATGTAAAGAATACCCACAAATTTAACTGAAAAAAATAGTTCTAATTATGCAGCAATCCTAAAGTCATCTATCAAGAGAAAACCACTAACTAACAGCCCAAAACGTGTTTGGCATACGAAAAACAGAGCACATAGGCCTACAACATCGCTAATGCAGCTCAATTGTTTCCTTCTGATAGATGTCAACATCTGGTCAAATTCGAGATGTCAAGCAATTAAACAATACATGTGCAATCATTGCAAAAGCTACTGGGTTTTCAAAAATGTCAAAAAATTTAGAATAACGATAATGATGAAGTTTCAAAAAGTTCACAAGCTACTTTATTTATGAAACATCACATTTACTTTTTAGTAAAAGGATTTGACAACATTCTTAACGTTGATAAAAAAATGTTTATATAATATTAAATCCAAGAAATTGCATAATTTTCAAAAAGAATTGAATTCATACAATTTTACTCAATTTCAATTCATTATCAATTACTTCTTTTCATGCTGAAATTTTGAACGATAATATCGTTCCTCAAAATACATAATACGGCATTAAAACTATTTTCGACGTTAAGCTTAAGCCTCGATATTGAATTTGAACCTGGAAAAGATTTGATGCAAGCTACGTGCAACACATCAGTAATAAGCGGCCAAGCATCGATTTTCGTTTCGCCTTCTCCCACTGTCATAACGTAAACAATTCCAAATCTCTAACATTTTTTAAAATGGATGGTAAACTTAAACTTACATATGACGTGATTCGACTTGTTAAACTTTTCGTTTAACTACCCGGGTAAAAACTTTCATTTCTGGTGTATTCAAGGAAACAGCATGATGGTCACAGTAGTTTTCGATTGAGAAACTCGAATTCGAACATGTCTGCCCTGGGCAAACTCGAAACTTAATTTCGTAAAGTTGTCCATTGCTTTTTTAATTACAAACGAAAAAAGTTGAAAAATACGGTTATTATGTTTATTGTGTATCATAGTTAAAACATCTGATAATCAAAACCTCTAAATATAAAAAACAGTGTTTACTATACAAATGTGACATATATCAAAATATAGAAAAAATGCATTTATTTTCAGTTTACTTGTTAGTTCATTGTACTTCGTATAAATAAATCAATATCACAGAATAATTCAATAATTAAAAAAATCGTATCGTATATACAAGATAATTTCTCAGCGTTATTGATCGTCGGTTGCTAAAACATTTAACGAGCGTGTTTTCCGCAATATACACTAATGACCAGGATGTATAATATTGATATTTTTAAACGCAGCCACATTGGTCATTGAAGGGTTAATGCGGGGTTTTCCACATCGACGCCATCATTGATTATCTAGGTAGAAGTGCAGAATCCCGGGACAAGAGTAGTATCGCGCCTTCGGCGTTAACCTAGATTTTAATCGCAAGCTCGATTTATCGTTCGAGCCTTTAACACATGCTTCCTTTGTAGAAAGTGAACGATCTTGCAACATCCGAATAGCAGTGTGAATAAGAAATGCATATATTTCAGGATGATTTTAATCCATTACTTTCAGAGAGCTTTTATTAAAGCCATCAAATAAAATGATTAAATACACTTTCAAAATGACTTATTCATCTAACAATTTTACGAGTTTTTTATCATTAATTAAAATAAATAACTTATTTATTTCAATAACTTTGTTAGTAGCCTATTAGGGTGCACCTCAAAAACCCGACAAATCACAAAACATACACTTCCAAAATCCGAGATTCAAAAACTAGACATTTCAAAATACAGACATACAAAAACCACACTACATAAAAAAAATGATCTCGGGTCGCCATCCTTGACGTCTCACTACAAGGTCATTTCAAGGTCAGAAATGTTTGAACAAGGGATTCATTTTGTAGGTCACTTGACGGTCAAAACAGTTTGACCTCCGGATTATTTATTAGGCACACTTCAATCATTAATTACATTTTCAGAATATGTACATTTTAAAGTGTCTGGGTTTTGAATGTCTGTTTTCTGTAATGTCTGGTTTGAGAATGTCGGGTTTTGGAAATGTCTGTTTTGTGATTTGTCGGGTTTTTTAGGTGCACCACAATTGTCTAGTTTTTGAATGTCTATTTTTGTATATGTCTGGTTTTTGAATATCGGGGTTTTGAAGTGTCTGCTTTGTGATTTATCGGGTTTTTGAGGTACACCTAACAATTATAAAACTAAAAAAATTAGTAGAAAACTGTTGAAAGAATATATTATAATAAAAAGTGTCAATCTATTTAATTTATATGCAGGGAAAAATGAATTGTTGTGGCTACTATTTTACCCATTAGATCCATTACTTTGGGCTCTCAAACTTTAATGAAATCCCTAAAAATCTTATACTGTTTTCTGTGAAATTGTCGCAAAAAAATTGAGGTTTTAACAAGATCTTTTTCTGGAAAACGACCCACTCTGACTACCAAAATAGTTTGGCTAGGAATGAAATAGTGAAAATCGAGTTCTTTGAGTCTTTGATTATGAATAGGATGTCAGAATTCGACATTTCAAAATGGCGGATACAATATGGTGGAATTGTTTAAATATTGAAAATGAACGGTCAGGGATTTTCGAGATTTAAGATTACGATTATAACGTTATAGTTGGGAATCAATTTGATGTTATCGATTCTGAAAGGCTTGTATTTGCAGAACAAAAGAAAACTAACCCCACAGTTTCCAATTAACATTAAATAAACCATTTTGATAATCAGAATGGGTCGTTTACTAAAAATTTTGTAAAAATCGCGATTTTTTACGACACTTTGACAGAAAACAGTACAAGATAATTTTTTGCGTTTAATAATTGCGGCTTCGAGTAGAGCACATTCAAAAACATTTAGAAAACTGCGATTTCATTAAAATTTGAGGACCCAAAGTCGCCACTCAATTTTATTCAGGAATTAATGGGTTAAGTAGTAAAATTCGGACCAGACATGTTTCATACTTGGCGTTACTACTTAAATGGCTGACTTTACGATCTAAATAGTAAGAACGGCTACGAAAGATGCCTGGTCCGCATTTTACTACTTAAGTAGTAAAACCAACTTACTATTGTGCAAGGTTTGTACAAATTAGCTGCATGCATCCTTATGATGTATCTGACGCTAATTGGTTTGGATATTTTAAATCCATAGATAGATAATACTGAGTAACAAAAATTCAGTGACCTTGTGTTTATTTTAAAATTCGTGTGTTGAATGTTTAAGTGTCAAGTTAAATTTTAATTTCAAGTAAATGTAAACGTTTTTAAAAAAATTCGTTCACCATTTTGGATCGGCCATTTTGAAATTTTAAATCTGCCTTCAGATTCAATCAGCAGCTCTACCACTTTCCCAGTAATATGTCTCAAGCGCATTTGAACGATTATTAAAAAATTTGTTCACGATATTGGATCCGCCATTCTGTATTGTTAAAACCTGACAAAACATTCGTAATCAGCCAAAACTACCCGAATAATTAGTTTCAAGCAAATTCGATTATGGGGAATTGCTTTCCACGAATGTTTACTCTCCTAGTTATTTTTACTGAAATATCAAATATAAATTCGAGGTACTCAGAAAATTCAGGTAAACCGATATTTTCACACGACTCTTCACTTTTAGTTCTTAAAATTTAAGGTTAAGCCTCCTTTTAAGCCCTATTAGACCTTTTTATGCCTTTACATTTTCTTTTTAGAGAAAACGCATACTTTATAAGAAGTTACATAATAAACATTTTTCGGAATTCATGATGTTATCGGATATCGGCGTCATGTTGTAGGAAGAGGATTTGCTTGTATTTATATATATATTTTACACGGTTCGCACGTTTAAATTTATGTATTTTTCTGTTTTCTATGTCTGCATTTGGCCCATTTGACTCATATATGAAAATATATTATAAAATTATAATATGTTTAGATTATATTGTGAAAAAATTAAGATATTTTGGTCCTTTCTCTCTCTTTTACTTTTATACTTAACTTGTATCTACAACACAGCGTAGTGATTAAGGGTTCGATTTCTCCGTCAGGACTAGTTTTTTTTTTTATTTGCTTGTGCATTTAAAATTCCTAATAATACTATAAACTATTTTCATATAAACTTATAATATATATATATGATAAAAAAGTTAAATTGATGTAAAAATTATATTCTACAATATATTTTCGAGATATCTAAAAGATCTTCGTAATATTATCAATACTATAATGTCAAAAATATTATAAGCAGAATTTTTATAGAAACTCAAATTATCATAATTTATTCTTATTTTATTTATATTAATGTAATATTATTTCGTGTGTTTTCAGTAATCAATTGAATTTCATTCAACATATTTTTATTTATTGACTTCATTCGCTCTTACATAATATTTTGTTATTTTACCTTTTTTCTGTAGTTCGTGCCAGTTTTCATACATATTTTATATATAAATAATATGAAAGGTTTCCTACATATTATGCAATACACGCGACCAGAACAAATTTTTATTATTTTGTTATATCGATTATTTTTCAACGATTTTTAATGCTGTACCTTTAAAGTAAACCTCCCTCGAAAGTAGTGAGCTCAGATTTTTTTTCGCGTTACAAAGGGTAATATTGTGTTACGTCAATTTTGTATATTAATTACATGACGTGTTAAAACAATTATAATCAATTTGTAGTATACTCATTAATGTGTTTTGTTATCTAAATTCAATGTAATCTTCAAAATCAGCAATTCAAAAGGGTGTACTGTCATTTCAAAAAAAACTTGCCAATAGTATAATACAGTAATTTTTAAGCTACTTTTTCTCGCACATTTGAATTTAGAGGAAAATTTAACATTTAATAAAATATTTTTTGTATTTCAATTTTAATTTTAATCCTCGCAGATAGTTTCTGAAAGGATTAACAAGTTTCGAAATTTTGGAAAATTATGAAAATAAGAAATGAGGATTATTGAAGTGAGAAAATAATGTAAATTTATTTTATAAATTGATTATTGGTACTAATTAACGCAAATTGTTTTTTTTTAATCCGTAAACTCTCAACCATATACAATCTGATTATACGTAAAGCATAAAAGAAAGGGAGAAGTGTTCCAATTGTAAAAATATGTGTTGAATTGTTCGACCATTAATCGAAAATAATGCAATGTACAATGAAAAAACTTCTTTCTACGTTACAGCGGGCAATTAGAAGTTGATTATAATTATGTCCTGTCACCCTCATTACGACGTAGATAAAAATAGTATTGTAAATATATAGAAACATTTTTTTATCACACATTATTGTAAAACATTTAACATTAGGAGTAAAAATTTGTGTTTTAATAGATTCATATTATCGTCCAATAAAAATTAATAAATAAAATAAAATTACAATTTACAGTTTTATAGAAAAACTAGAATTCACAAGAGTACATTAATAGAATGTATTGTTTATTATTAGCTAGTGACTCCTTCTAGAAAGTGTATTGTTCTATACTAATTAATAACAAATAAATAAAAATGAAGGTTTTTATTACTTATATAATTTGTTTTTTTTTTATTTTTTGACAATTGGTGAATGAAGAGTGATTTGAACTAAAAAGTAATAAAATATTTTTTTATTAAGTAATTATTGGACTTTTAATTTGATAAACTTGTTATGTGTTATTTTGATTTGGCTACAAACAAATCATTATTTAAACATGTTTTTTATAGGGACTTACTAAACAAAATCATAAGAAATATTGGCAATATGGCACATTTCATAACGTAATACATTACATTTTTTTTATTTATTTATCAGTACATTACATTTTTGTATGTGAATTTTTGGTATTTTAATGACTATTAATTGTTGGTTGTATTATATTAGTTATTTATTTAGTCAAGATACATCAAATTATAATAAGTCGTAGTGGATGGGCTGAGCACGTAGATTGAAAAATAATTTTAGTATTTTCCAAATTAACTTTTCTTTATTATAATAGATTATGAATCTCGCAAATATACAAAAATGATTTAACAATTGACTTCCAATAAACTCATCACAACTTTCGAAGTTACTACGTTTAGTTATTTCTGGACGCTAACAAAATTTCGACGGTAAGTACAGTTACTATTGTACACAGAAAAAAGGAAATACTACAGAGCGATGGTTTTTAGTTTTACTATTTAAGTAAAAAAACCATACCAAGTATGCAGCTGTGCCGGATCCTACTATTTAGATAGTAAAACCAACTGTTTCTATCAAATACATATATTTTTATGCTCGTAATTATTAATATATAACTAACTATTTGATGAACGTCTTGGAAAGCTAATCACGATGTTTTGGTAATGCATACTTTTATTTTTTTCTGCTTGCAGAAAGTCGGCTGCTCAATCTGAAATAAAACCAATCGTCAATCAAAAGGTCTCGGGTTCAAACCACGGCGCATTAACTCTTTTTTTAAATTTTTTTCGAAAAATCTTAAAATAATCCAAACTTTCCACCTTTACCATCACACAAAAATTATGAATTTCTGTAGTGAAATTTGCATTTCTGATTGAGCTGATGAACTTCTGTCATCAGGAAAAATTACCCCAAAAAATTAAAAGTAGGTTTCAGAATAACATCGTGATTTACTCGTCAAAGACTTTCCATCAAATAATTAGTTACCAACTACTGTGTTGTTCTGTATAGTATAAATGCCAAACGTTTTTCTCTACACTTTTACATGTACAATTATTTTTAGTGAAATAAATCTGTACCAACTAATTTTCATTTTTTTTTGTCAATCTAACGAATTTAAACGTATTCGAGGTCGCTCTTTCAATTTTAGAAAGTTTAAAAATAAATCTTTTCACTAGATTTTTAATGTTTTTTGTAAAAATATCGTCGACATTTTTTCTCAATGAATCCAAATTTTAACAAAATCTGCGTCACCGACATCTAATGCACGTAATCTGTGGACCCAACAGCTGTACTTAATAGTTGTGGAAGAACAAATTTCTTTTACAGCATGACGGATCCAAACTGACAGCCGCAATGACAATTGTTTTCTTAAACTTAACAATTTTTTTTGTATTTCTTTAAAAAGCTCATAATTGTTTAGTTTTTCAGCAGAAATGTTCGATGTTGAGGTTCATCAAATGAAGTAAATTTTTTTTTTCGTTAAATTCAATTATTGTGTCATTTTTTATTTTTCATTTAGTGCATAGTTTCATTAGAATCACAAAACTCTAGAAAATCTTTCTAGATTTTTGGAAAATTTTATTCGAATCTCAGGCCGTATTGAAATTCTTTATGACAGAAACTCACTTTTAATGTAGGAATCTTCAAGAGGGACGTGGAAAAGAGTAGAATATGTCTTTAATTTTTTTAACGTTGATATGAAAACTTGAAATAAAATTTTAAAAAATGTCAAGGGTTAATGGGATGGAAGCTATGTCTGCTGATAACAAAAATAAAGGTTCAGTAAAAGCTCATAACTAACCGAAAAAAGGAGTTGAAAAAGTGAAAAATGTTCTGACTCTTTTCGAACTCCGTCTTTATAGTTCTGCTAAACCCTAATTCGATCAAATCGGGAGATAAATTGCATTTTATGTTTTCTCTCTACCGATTTTCAAAATCAAGTATCGCTCAATACGTCAGTTTTGTGAAAATTTCATGTCTCGCACATGTCTTCCGGTTTCTTTTCTTTCTCACAGGAGTGCGGTATTTTGCATACTTCAGATAGATGTATCAAGCGAAATTTACTGCTTCGGTGAAGTTGGGATTTCCGTGATCTTTCTCGTAGGTTTAAGGATTCTTTTTATCTCGTATTTCCTGGATAGAATATAGATCTCGCCTGCTTGTTACGTCTTATACGTATGGAAAAGTCATAGTTGTTTTTCCTTACGAATGTTTTGAGTTTCAATCTGTTTATTTTTGTTCTTTTTCTGTTTACATCAACCCTGTTAACCGTTTACTTTCAAGTTTTATCTAAAATACGAGAGGATTTTAAGTAAACGAGATTGCTTAAAAAAATGTATAACGTAATTTAAAACAATTTTACCTAATTTTGATAATCTTTATATGTAAATTATAAAATATAATGTTTGTAAAATTAAGTACAAAGTGATAAAAGCATGCCACAGTGTCAACAAAATATTTTCCTCCAAATATATTGGACTTGCTTTATAAAGTTTCTTACGCAGTGAAATCGACTAATTATAACTTATACTACGTGGAATTTCACCTTAAGTAAGTGCATATTATCATATTTCACGTAAAAAATATTTTTTCAATTATTTTAATTATGCGGCTAAAATTTTCTCACACAAAATGTAGAAACTTAGAAAAACAACCCTTTTGTGAGGATGGACAAACTTTCTTTACATTTCCAAAGGACTTTTCAGTCAGAAATTTGATATTCAACAAAGTTCAGCAATAGGGGTAGTTTTAGCTCTTCCTAGTCAGAATAATAAAGTTTCCAGCACAATATCTCTCAGTGCACCTAAATTAAAGCTTCTAAATTAATGGTAAATCTGTTAAGCAATGGTGACCTATTAAAATATGTTTTTAAATCGATTAACCCTGTGCGGCATCCATTTTTAAGATGAACAATTTTATACAACATTTTCGGGGTTTAAAAAATCATAATAGAGTATAAAGTAAATTTAAAAAGAAAAAATGTTTACAACGAATTCCAATATTTCTCGTATTTATGACATTCCATTATTGTGACGTTAAAAAAAGGCAAACCATAAAGCGCAACAGCACGCAAATTATTTCAACATTGGAAGTGTCGCAATAAAAAATGTAAAATGATAAGCATTTCGCGCGCTTCTGTTTCTAGACTTTGGACAGAAATGTGTGAATTGCGAAAAAGCCGTAAATTTGGAGAAAATAAATTATACTTTTTTGTAGGTATGAAATCCCGAAAAGCACGGTGGAAGCGGTAAATTATTTCTGATGCTTCATTACCTGTTGATGCAAGATCGCCTGTATATCTCGTGGCTCCGGAATCCTTTTCAAAGCGGTCAACCTTTTCAGTCGTTCCTTTGCTCCTCTGAAAAAAAATTTTCCACATATTAATTTTTAACCTTTCTAATTATCATGATAAAATAGTTTTAATTTGTCGCCTATTTATATATTTTATGTCTTTCAGTATACTACTCATCTTATTTGTTTTTCTCGAAGTTAGAGGTTTTATTTGATTCTGTTTACCAAGTTTGCGTTTAAATAAAAATTGCATTTTGCTCTTCTTTTTGTTTGTCGCAATATTTTGTACAAAATTTTATTGCAGCCCTGTTATTTAATGATACAAAATGTTCAATATATGAATCCAGTACTTGGAAAAGTTTATTAGGACTTAATGATTAATTTCTCAATTATAACTTCCAAAGGTTTGTACGAAAAAGTTCAAAATTTGGACACAACTTTCACCTTTTTTTCAACGTTTTTTCTCCAGAATCGTTTTTTTTAAAAGTGCCATCCATTGAAAAATGTATTTTTTGTTAAGACCAATCTTCTCCTGTAGGATTTTTTGCAACAAACATGTTTATAGTTTGCATTTTCTTGCATAAATATCGATTATAAAGCATAGAGAATTGAAATTAAAAAACCATAATCATCATTGGCGAATACCTAATCTCATGATGGTTCACTCGTAACCTGAAATTATAGTTATACACAATGGGGCTATTTTGTTTTGTTTATTTTTTCATTTAATTTCCGATGTTCTCCTATTATTACGTACTCACGAAATTTACCATTTATTAGAAAGTTCTCATTTTTTTTTAAAGATAAAAAACTCTTCTTACAAAAATAAACAAAATAAAAATTACTTCTGAATCGTTTAGTTTGATGATGCTAATAAATAAAATACTTATTTCACTAATATTTTTCATCTTTCAGTTATAAACAATTTAATTTTAAAGAATAAATAATGCAGAAATGATTTTACTACCGAAGCTCTTAAACTGAATGGTATGGAACACAAATATATTCCATCGATTTATTTTAGTCTCATAGAATTCTAATTGATTATTCATGATATCTTTTTTGTAATTTCCAAACCATAATTGTTATCATATTTTGAATGAAAAGTGGGATTTCGGAATATAAGAAAACATATATTTATAGAGGGAATTATTGTATTGACAAACATTGAAGATTTGGTTCAGATTGGAAACTCAGTTACCCAGTATTTTTAAACTCCTGCTACAGAATAAATTATCTAATCGATTTCAGATTTTTTATTTGCGAATACACTGTACTATAAGAACTGTAAAATATTGCGTATATTGGTATAATACCTTTATTTTATATCGCATTATCCTTAAACCTCGGAAACTTGAAACCTTGTCGGTATTTAAATTGAAATTAACCCTTTTCGTCTCAAAAGTCCGAAATTTAAACGCAACTTTCCGCACTGTAACTTTTACAAACGCCGTTAAAAAGGCAAGATCGATAGTTTTGGTCCTCCTCTTTGGAATCCCGTGGTCAAAATCAGCACGCGATTTCAAAGAAAAAAGTTTTGATAATTTTTCGGAAAAAAAACATTTTTTTCGACGTTTCTTTGCCAGAATCACTTTTTTAAAGATATTTATAAAAACTACGTAGTTTATAAGTTTAAGAATTTAGCGTAGATACAATTCGTCTCTTTGGAACATTCCTTTTATGTATTTTAAGGTTTCCATATGCTCAATACCGTGTATAATAGTCAGTATTTACCTGTTCAATGTCGAAATATATATGTGCACAAAAAAACAGAAAAATTCGGCTTTTATTCGTAAAAATGGTGATATCTTTTTTAAATGACAACAAAATTCTGTTGACCTATAAGTAAGAGTCGAATCTGATAGGATTTTCGCTTCGGAGTCCAAATACAACCGCAAAAATATCTAATTGGCTCTAGTTTTTGAGATATTCAAGGTCATGGCGAAAAATCTTAATCAGTCATTTTGAGTATTTATTTACATCCCCGAAAAATGCAGTTGTTCCACCAGTAAGAGTCAATTCTCATACAAATTTTCCTGAAGAATCAAAATATGTATACCAAAGTATTGAATTGGACCTACTTTTTGCCTAAATTGAAGGTGAAAGGTGTAAAAATGTTTAGGACATTTTTATCTATTTTTCTCGAAAAGTATCTATAATTTTAATGAGTTTTAAGCGATTGGGCTGTGAAGAGATGCTCAAAATTCTAACCATTTGACCTTCAAAAACTGAAAAACTGAAGCCTTAGATATTTTTGTATGGATTCTGGAGGAAAAATCCTATCAAAATCGAATCTTGTTCATAGGGCATCATAAAATTCTTAAATTTTGTCGGGCTGTGTATCTATTTGTGAATCAAAATTTGAGCGCTGAAAGTTGTATCCAAATTGTTTACTTTCAAAAGGAAAAGAGTGAAAATTTATTTTAGGGTTATAAAGATTATTTATTCTAGCACGTAACTGGCGAATCGATGAAGAAATAACGTTATTAACGTATTAATGAATGTTCAACGTCTTGGCATTTTGTACCTCGAAACCAAAGCTCTTTATCGCATTTCGCCAATAACACAGAACTTAAAACTTATGCAACTTACAACAATTTGAAAATATTTAATTCTCATTATTAACTATCATTAGTCATACAGCATCTGTCCTTTTGA
Source organism: Trichopria drosophilae (assembly GCA_030407085.1). Taxonomy (NCBI): domain Eukaryota; kingdom Metazoa; phylum Arthropoda; class Insecta; order Hymenoptera; family Diapriidae; genus Trichopria; species Trichopria drosophilae. The sequence continues at coordinate 10,972,608 of CM059582.1, read as the reverse complement.
AATTTCAAAAATTAAAACCCCATGAAATTCATGATTCTTTCAACCATTAAACTCTACATTTTTTTTCAAAATTTTTAGACCAGAGATAATATTTTTTTGAAAACAAGAAAATGAACTTTTTGACGATATGTCCAAATACAGCGAGGAAATGTTATATTTTGGACATACTAATGCTGAAGATTTTGGGTCGCAATAAAGAATGGTTCATCCTATTTTCCACTAGCTGTTACCATAAAAATGTTTATCTTACTGTGACAGAAAGTATATAATGTAGGCACTTCAAATTGATTTATGTATATTGTACTTTAGTTTCAATATCTTAGTCTCAGTTTTAACCAGTTTCAGGCGATATTTGTTACATAAAAGCAATTACGTAGTACTCATCCACAGCAACAATTACAAATAAAAGTATATTACTTTTACCTAATTCTATGAATGAATTTGTCTCCTGAGTAAAAAACTACAACTGCACTAAATAGTTATAATAATAATACTACTAAGTTTCCTTAAAATTTGACAGGTCATCATCGGATCATTTTTTTATGATCAATGAATCAGAAATTAAGATACAAGTATGCTGTTTCTGGACTTTGTACAGTCTTTATAAGTCATTTTCAATTTCACAAGTCAACAAAATTTATCCCCTGAAATTGGACTATACTTTTCCAAAAGTTTTCGTTACGCTGAATTTAAATTTGGCCGCAGAATTGTTCTATAACGTCAAGATTTTCAGATATCCTAACCTAAAAGTGCAAAAAACACAGTTTTCAGTAAGTTTTTATGGCAGAATGATTTTTTTTTTTAAATTTGACATAAAACGTACGAAATTACTAAAAAAAGCATTTTCAAGTTGATGAATAACGCTTTAATCTTCGGTTGGAATATCTCAGAATATTAAGCTTAATTCTCTCAGATAATTAAGAGAAGTATAGTCCGCTTTCTGGATATGGAGATGGGCTTCATTTTGTTGGCCTGTGTTTCTAATCGATTTTGAAAACTACATATTACTGAAGTATGACACCCTGAGTAGCTATGTTAAAGATAAGTCTAAAACCAAGAAGAGAAGATCTCGGTCTTGAACCCACGATCTTCTTCTTAGTCTCGCATTTAAAATCGCATATTGGCTTGGCCTTTCCTGCACGAGATCTTGTTGAAAATTTGGTAACAAATATGACACGAAGAACAACAATACAAAACAGAGAGTTCTTTTAACCTTGACTAATCAAACGGATTATGAGGTATTTAAATGCTAATAACTGACCATTTTAATTTTGAAAACTTATAAAGTAAATCTTTTTCTTACCTTTCCACGGCGATCACCCAAGCGTCTCTGATCCTCCCCGCGTTTGCTCCGTCCAATTCTGTGAACAAATAAAAATGAAGATCCGTTAGAGACAAAAAGGTATAAATATCACAATATTATGCATATATTAAAATGCCATTGGATTTATACATTATCACACGTAAGAAATTATTTCTATTCATTTTACGTCGTATAAAAATATTCTCTGCCTCGATTAACAGATATCTGATCCATGCAAATCCTTATTTTGTTTTGTGAACAAATATAACCCCCTTGAACGTTAACATTCCTCGGAAAATTCATAGGTTTGCTAATTATGTTTGTCCGTCGACACCTCTTATATTCCAGACAATTTCAAATTTTCATTAAATCCGAAGTGATCTATTTATTAATCCAGCTCCTTTTTTCTTTTATTTCTTATCAGGCGGCGGCGAACAAAGACGCTCCTTTTCGCGAGGCTGCAAGGATTGGAAGAAGGAACGGGACAGCTGTAAAAGAAGTTGGAATAGAATGAAGATTAATTATTCCTCCTCCTTTCAAAGTGGATCTGCCTGGATAAAAATTTCCAAGTTATTTTCATATTTCCGTCGGTAACTGATTGGAATCGACTCCTCGGCCTTCAGGAAAAGAATAAAGTTCACTTTCCGGTTTCATGATCGGGTCGCAATTAACTGCGAACGAACAATTTATGAAAGCATGAATTTCCTCGAGTATCCCATATTAAAAAATTACTTGCGCAATATTCAAACACGGAATCACTTCTCGCGGGCATTTATCGAGGACGTAATCCGTTCCCAAACAATTGATTTAAAATTAAATTCAACACAAGCACAGAATCAGTTCAATACAAGAAAGTGAAACAAATATTTTCCAGTATTTTTAACAGCCACACTTTTTCAAATTTTATTGACCGATTCCGACAAAAGAAAAATGATGGATATGTAAATTCTGAAATAAAAATACCATGAACAGCAGAATGTGAGAGAGATTTCTTGCAAATGTCTTCGCTGTCGTCATCGTCGTCGATGAATTTAATGGACGATGAATCGAAACGTAACGCCAGATCGTCGGAATTGGTGAGATCGTTGTGACTGGCGCTATCGATTTTGGTAAATTTATTTAAGGTTGTAAAATCCGGCGATTCTAAGGATTTTGAGCGACTGGCAATGGGAGATTTTGCCGGACATCCGCACCAGGACATTCGTTGAAAAAACGTCGACATCCTAGTCGTGGATCGACCGCGCCTGGAGACGACCTCGTTTTGTCTCTTGCTCATATTGATGATATCGTCCAACTCTCCACGCGGTACTAAATTTTACTATTACGGTTCATGTTATACATTTCCGCGATAAGAGTTGCTCCAAAAGGATCCTTCGCACAAAAAGGTGGTGGTAAAATAATCTCGAAATGACATAAATTAAATAAATTATTGCTTTTTTGATAAGAAAAGGGGAGAAGGTGCGAAATATTTAGAAAATTTCAAGTTTCGTCCAGTAATATCGACTTATATGCCAAAATATTTTAAAAGTTCTTGTCAAACAGTATTTTTTACAGAAAAATTATGCAAAACGTTTTATCTCGGTATAAAAATAAGAAAATTTGTTTAAAGTTGTTATTGGAGTCCTGATGATATATTATCTTCAGTTCCATTCTCTACACTTTAACTAAAATGGTTTCTTAATAATTTAAAATAATGCAAATGAATATCAAGATATTTCCCTGAATTTTGAGACTGAAATTTTGACATGTCCCTTATATATAACAACAAATTACTTGTGAACTGATGCTAATATATGTTTTTATAAGGTTCAGATCAGTCGAATAAATGGAGCTTGATCGAATTAGGGTCTTTTAATGCCAAACGTTCCGTTTGTAAAAATTTCATGAAGTAAAAAATATTTAATTTTGTTAAATGAAAATCAAATTTTTTTTTACAGTCCTTGCTGGAAAATTATGTCTTGTTTTGTTTTGGTAATACTTGACAGATACATATATCCAAAATATATGGTGTCAAAAGATTGCTCTAATATAGTAAATAAAAAGTCATTTCATTAACAGGAACGAAGAATCGCGCCATAACGCCTAGTAGCGGCTAGAGGAACTAGATTAATTTACACATCTTTTTTTCATATCATAATATTTCTAACATGTTAAGAAACGCCTCCCATAGAACGAAATATTAGTGATAAGTTACTTGCATTATTTCTATAGATATTATGAGTATAATACCTTCATTATAACGTATAAACAAATCTAAACTTTTGAAATATTACGAAACTCAAATATGAAAACAATATTTAATATCCGAATATACTTTTTTATTCAGTACAAATTTAATTCAAACATCCTTGACATTTACATTTATCACAACTTCTGGATGTGTAAACGATAAAAAGAAAATGAGTTATTTATTATAATTAATAATTCGATACATCCACTCTACACTCTTAAACTGTTGGAGTCAATTTTCAGCTCATATGCTCTAAATTCGTTTTAAGTGAAAACTACTTCATTATAGCGAATTTCACCTTAAATGAGTGAGAATTGAGGCACCCTTTTAAAGTCAAATTTTACTTCATATTAAAGTGAAATTCCACCTTAATGAAGGCATTGAAATGGTTAGCAGTTATTAAATACTGCTGCTGACGACACATAATACATACAAAAAAGTTGTATATCTAAAAAATATATATTATTAATAATTATCAGTTCTGCGAATATTAAAAATTTGAGAAAATTCCTCTTTATAATATATTACAAGCTATAATTTGTAAGTATGTTTCAACTTTGTTGAAGTCTGTTCTTTAATTCTTCAAGACAAAATATATCTATACCTGTAGTCAATATAAAATTTTAAATTTTTGAAAAAAAGAAGATAATATTGTTAATCCCTCCAGAAGTCATATGAATCTCATGTTCTTCATTTTTTCATATAATTTTCAAAATCATTAATTTCTCAACAAAATAGTGTACCGCATAAAATATTTTAAACATAAAAAACCGTTAATTTAGAGAAATTTCGGATTAATTATACTATTTTTGTAACAATGAGTAGAAAAACCAAGAGATAAAAAAACGAACAAGGCTGACTACGCTGTTATAAGATAATAACAGACAATTTAAAAGTTTGTACTGATTTCCTCTTGAAAAATGACGGTATCGCTTATTAATCCAAGAACATCGTTAAAAGTTTGATTATTTTTAGAAAATGGTCAAACAACAAAAAAATTAAACTGTATCAAAATATTATAAAAAATGTGTCTTATAATAAAAGCTGCCATATTATAATAACTAAATATTCGATGAACACCTTTGATGAGTATATCATTTTTTTGTGGTTCATAAACAAAATGTCGGATTATTTTAAGATTTAATTAACAAAAATTAGTGTTTGTGCGTATCGGTCTTAATAAAATGATAAACTATAACAATATTGCAGAAAAATTGTAATAGTTGGAAAATGAAATTTGTTTAAGTAAAGGAGAGGAAAAGGTAAAAAGAAAAACATGTGTTTATTTAAAATGTATTTATTGAACCATATCAGGGTCGAAACGTATATTACTTTTTAAAGCTTATAATTTTAAATAAACATAATTTTTCCGTTTTGTCTTTTCCTCTCAAAACTTTCCTCTCAACTTACAAAAATTTCACTTTCCGACTATTACAATTTTTCCTGCAATATTATTATTGTTTATCTTTTTATTAATTTTTTTTATTTACCGATATAGACCAACACTAATTTTTGTTTATTACGAACATTTTTGTTTCGAACGGTCGAGTATTTGCGTAATGTATTATTTTATTATTTTTCGAAAAAAAATGAGGACCACTCCATCATAAAAATAATTGAATTTTTGCAGTAATATTTGTATTAATTCTGATCGAGCAGACGAGTTACTGTCAGCAGAAAAGAATTTGCTAGAAAAATTAAAAGTATGCAAAAACATCGTGATTTTCTTCAAAGCGACTATCAAATATATAGTTATTATTTAATTACAAGCATAAAAATACATTTATTTCCTGTACTATGGTATTTTCCAAAATGAAACAAAGAATAGTTACGACTACTTCTTAAGAAGTAACAGTTTAGACTACTTAGATAAGATTAGACGAGATAAAACTCAAGTTTAGCACTATTTACTATTAAACCAGTTTAAGTAGTAACGACTAAGAAAACGTAACGTATCTTACTACTTAAAGTAGACTTATTAATTATTTAATTTCCCTCGTTTCAATTTTCACCAACCAGTTGTAACTCTCGGACCTCATTTCCTACATTCGTCATATAAATCGAAATTATTCTTAAACAACATTTTTAATAAACATAAATTATTTCGTGAAGAAAACAAATGTTAAATTACTGAAACTTTTCGAATAAGAGTTATGTATATCCATGTTAAATGAACTAACAAATGAAATAAGTATCATAATAATTATATTCCATTTAATCAACCAAATAGTGACAACAAAATTATAAACAAAAATTATAGTTCAGGAATACAGTGTAATAAGAAAATCATGTTAAATCTAAGAATAATTAATGATCTTTAAATGTAGGATGATCTAATTACATGAATTATTAAACAACGGCTATTTAATTCTAATGCATTATATCAATTGAATTTCAAATGCAGCAGTTACAATTGACAATAAATTCAAGTAATTGTAATAACCTCTATGAATGCAATAGATTTATTGTTTAGCATATTCGATAATAATTTACATATCACGTGTATTTGAGGCATTATTTATTGTAGAACATAAATTCTGAAAATGATCTCACAATAATATTTATTATTTAGTTTCGTTTTAAAAATGCTTATATATTAATTTTGCTACAACATTATATAAAAGTTATAAATCTTACTTTAAAAGTATTTTTTACATAATTCGATGATAGTCTTAAAATTGTAAATAATTCATGCAAATTAAACGTTTTTTAACGATATGAATCCAACCGTAGATCATTTAATTATAGTAGATCAGTTAATTTTGCTATATGCACTACTAGAAATTTATAAAGATCATTTCACGATGTATACGGCCTTATAAACTTTAATTTTCTTTTAAACAATTCCCTTTCCATTGAGCTACATCATGTGGTGACCTAGAGGGTGCTAGCATCTACCAGGCTCCATCCCATGGACCCCTCTTTTTAGTATTGGTCTCCATTCTAATTACATAATTATAAGTAATAATAAAACCCCGATAAACAAAATCCCCCGAAATACCTGTATTTTAGTAACTACAAAATATAGTCACACTGTGGATGAGAAAAGCTCGACGATTACTACTTAGTGGTGGATGTTTTTAAATATAAAAATTAATTTATAGATTATGAAGTTCGCTAATTTCAAATCTGACTACATGTTACGAGAACTCAAAATCACGGATTCAAGACGGTCGTATAACACTTTATTACTCGGTCTCTTTCAGCGGTACTTGAAGAATACCAGTATCGCGTTTGTCGTTGAACGCTATTTGTATAAGAATATTACAGCAAGAGCACGTGCAAACTATTTGTTTTTATTCTATCCAAAAAAATGAGTCTTATATGTGTATCGCGAGTAGTATCGCTATAGGATTGTCCGCTAAATGGACGCTGCAATACTGGCAAATGTAAGCCTATAATAATAATAAGCATTTAAAATGCAGCTGCTATAAAGTACCGCGGATAGAACGATAATCGCTGCTAAAGTGCAGAGTCTTGGTAACTAAATATAATAGCTCATACAGTATCGCAAGTCCTACGGAAGAATTTTCGGTAGTTAAGTATTGAAAGCATCATGATCTTCACAATACAAAAGTAAACGATACTTTATTAGCATTTTTCTACTTGCGGTACTTGAGGAATACTATTATAACTTTAATTCAGCATGTATCCCAGTATCGCATTTATCGGATCCAAGATGGCCGACCAAACCGTAAATAGTTGACTGAGATGGACGGAGTTTTCAATAATAAATTTGAATTTTAAATTCGTAATTAATTAGATATCAAAAACACCTAAGTAATTCATAGAATTCGAACCAGGAACCCTAGAAACCCCTTCAGATTGAAATTCTGCTAAAATAGTATTTTTAATGTTTGTCCGTCATATTTGGGCCTCCATTTTAAAGGCTAACGTGGAATTTGTATTAGTTTTATGCTGAACTTTCCGCTCTTCAATATTTGTGGAATTTTTTTTTTAAAGTTATATTTTTTAGTTTGTTTGTAGACGGTGGAAGATAAATACAAAAACTTTTCTTTTTAAAATGAAATTTTGTTTCGAAATAGCGGGTTCAGTATGTCCGACCGAAAATTGTTGTTGTCATATCAGTAGTTTACTTGTTACTGTTTTAAAATAACGACGAAATACTTGTCAATCACGACAAGCAGTTTCCATCGAACTGAGCAATTTAAAAATTAATTTGCAAAACTATCGATTTGGATAATAAATGGACGACTCGGACGTGGACATGGCGTCACGTGTTGACGCGGCGTGCTCAGTTTCCGCCGTACAACGTGGCGGCAAAGGGTCTTGTCGTGTAATCAACATTATGTATTCAATTTCTATAATCGCGTCACGTGTTCATTACGCCGCTTTCCGCAGTGTCGATTGCAGCGTGGCTTTCATACGGATGAAAAAAAGACGTAAAAAAGAGGATAGAGCGAAATCGATTCTCTCCAACCCTCCGTATAGGTAGGCGTTACATAATGAGAAGACTGGCACACTGTTCTAACTAAACGAAAACCGGGTGTACATGTGCCGATAAAACCGTCATCTAACTTCTCGGCTGAATGGCGAGAGAGTGCGAAACAAAATTCCATTTTGCGCTAAAGCGATAATAACGACATTTTCCCGATTTACTTCGCGTTAATGAATCGCTTTTTATCGACGCGTAACGCCGAAAGCTGATTTTAATAACAATTCTTTTTCTCACGGATATATAAACATCGCTTTTTCCTGCACAGTTTACTTCATAGCCGGGGTGAAGTATTGGATGCTGATATTCATATTTAATCGAGATTTAAGGGACATTTTATTGTAGCTGTATTGAAAAAATGAGAGATTTATTCGATAATTGCATCAATAATTGTCATCGAAATTTATTTTAAGATATGATGAATTTCAATAGAAAAATTTTAGTGCTTTAAAGCCCAGGGCCAATCTTGGTATGTCTCATATTATGTCGCATGTTGTCTCCTTACAACATCTCATAAAAAAAAATCGATAAACGGCAAATGCAATACTGACGGTACATGAATATTTAAAGTTACATTGGTATTGCCTATGTATCGCCGATAATGTGTTACTATTAACATCATAATTATACAGTTGAAGAGTGATACTTCATTGTCCAGACACACGCAATTAGTACTTTATCAGTTACTTTCATTCTTCAATACTTGATTATTACTTTTTATTAATGTAAATAAAAAAAACTTAGAATATTGTGGACGTATCGCATTATCCCTTCGGTGATTTTTCAAGATTTCATATCGATACCTCTTGTGATAGACCTGATACTATTCATTTATCTGAAAAAATAGTATTTTCCTTGTATATAGAATATGTAAATATTTCAATTACAACTGGTATTGGTGAAGTACCGTTACTGGAGCGATACATAATGATGATATATATTGTCTCGATAAATCATGGCTGTTAAAGTAAAGAGAGTATTGGTAAATATATGTAGGTCATACGGTATCGCAAATCTTGTGATAAAGATTTCGATGGTTAGGTATCGCAAGCAGTACTTTGAAAATAAAAAAAAGTAATTTGAAAAAGATACCTCGTTATGATGACGTGCGCCTACGTGCACACATATAATACATTATTATCACGTCTCATTTAGCGGTACTTGAGGAATACAAGTACTTTTCTCGTTTAAGGATATTTTTTAAGAATTTGCAACGAGAGCACATGAAATACTGTTTGTTTTTATTCTGTCAAAACAAAGTGTCTTTTATATGTATCGCATGTAATATCGTTATAAGATCGTCCGCTAAGGGCCCTATACAATTCTGGAAAATATAACCATTTAAAATCCAGCTGGCATGGCTGCGGTACCGCAGATAGAGACATAAGCATCGGTGCCAAAAAGTACTCAATCTTGGTAACTAAATATAATAGTTCGTATGGTATCGCTTGTTCTACGGATCGTAATTGTGGTGTTTAAGTAAAGGCATCATAATATTCGCAATACAAATTAAACGATACTTTATTGCCAACTTATATGCAATACATACAACATTTTATTAGTAAGTTTATATTAGCGGTACTTGAGGAATACTGTTATAACTTTAATTCCGCATGTATCGTCAGTATCGCATTTGTTATTTAGCGATATTTTTGCAAGATTTTATAATGACACTCCAAAGAATACTATTTATTTTTATTCTGGTTAAAACTGTGTCTGATGTGTATAGCATGTTGTGTCACTACAAGATAATCCGTTAAAAGTCAAATTCGATAAATGTAATATGTAAATATTTAAAATACAGTCGGTAGTAGTACTGCGAGTATGTACCGCCTAAGTACCGGCATTGTAGTAAATGATGGTACATAATTCATCACGAAAAAAATATCTTGGCCACAATCAGGTAAATCTCGAAGATGGAATTTAATTCATTCTGTCCGGCAAAAGAAAGTACTGGTACTTGAGTATTGCACCATATTATGCACAATACTTGGAAACGATACTTAATCGCCAAACCTATAAAATATATATTATACTTTGTTAGTTCTACAAGCGGTACTTGCGGAATACCCGTATAAATTTATTTTAACACTCCGGGAGTAGAACTCGTTTTTGCGCCCTGTAGTAAAATCTTCGGGATCAAATTATCAAACCCCGCGCCTGTAGTATTAAAAAATATCGAATGCAACATGGGCGAAGTATCGATCTCGAACGAGTGTGATTGACCTTGCTTCGCTCGTGCGACAAACTTCGCACTCGTTGAAGATCGGTATTTGCGCCCTGGTTACATAATATACTTTATGCCATTCGATGCGTAAAATGCTATTTTACACACTTTTGACATTTTTCGGTCGCATTTTACGCACTAGTTTCATAATATAGGTACTAATACAGCGAGACCACATGCGATACGATTTATGTTTACTCGCTAAATAACCATACAGTACTCTTTGTAATAAAATTTATTGTGCTCGCGTCTTAATAACACCACTTTGTCCGATGCTGTCGTATTATTTTAATATTGGAAATAAGAAATAACTAAGATTTTGTACGCCGCTGAAAAAAAATGATCGTTAATTTTTGTAAAATGATCTTTTCAATATAATTTATCTTTAAAATAAACAGTTGTAGTATCAAAATAGTTTCTTCACGATCACTTTATAATAATTAAATTCCGTAAATTAATGACTTGTTAACGAATTACAACAAAGTAAAGAAGTAAATATTGATGTTTGTTTATAATATTAGGAAACAGAACCTTCAACCGCAAGAATAGCTGGTATTCTTATATGCACGAAACGAAAAGTTCTGGTAATAATACTAAACCTTTTTTCATATTTCCTTCCTATTTTTCACGGTTTATATAAAAAACAGATATAGAATAGAAGAAACACTTTTATTTTGCCATGTTTAAAGAGGCATCCGTCACGTTCTAAGGAAATGAAATATTAATTTCTGTTTTATGGTGGTTTGTAATGAAACGTTCGGTTCTTTTACAAACAAGATTAAAAATCGTTGCGTAAAATTCCTCGACTGTCTGTAATATACAAAAATGGAGTTACGTAGGAGCGTGCTCGTTGAAGACGACTTGTTGAAAGTAAAATATAACTCACTTAAAGGAAATGAGCACTCTAAAGCTATTCCAGAATTTCACTCTCAAAGGGTGCATCACTCAAACGTGAATAAATTGAAATCATAGAAACGTCATTATAGGATGAAGTATACAAAGCAGATTTGCGTTAAAATAAGAAAATTACGAAATTGTCAATAACTTTGAATGAAGAATATGCAGGCATTTGTGTTATTAACGTTACGTGTCATCCTGTTAAGTTTCTTTACTGTTCGCATGAATTCACATTACAACGATAATAAAAATAGCAGAATTGTAAAGGGCGAGGAATGAGGACGCGTCGCTTCCAACGTCCGACCTAATATCAATCTCACGCTGACCGTAAACATTTGGCGTAACTTTTCTGCTTTTTAGCATCGCTCATGAAACTTCTTGAATTGGAATTGTGTCTCCGAATGTGTGTGGGATATAACTACAAAAAATTTTCGAAATTAGTTTGTTTGGGTAAAATGTATGGAAATTTTTATATATCAAATCATTATTTTCATGACATTTCAGACAGTTTCAATAACACTTCTAACATTTCCATAGTTGTAAACGATGGCCCCCTCAAAATTTCTCCTGTTATCTCGCATTTTCGAGAAAAATGACGATAAATATGACAGAATTTACGTTTTTTGCCAACCTTACGTTTCTCGAAAATGTGACTAACGAAATTTTTATTTTGCAGCAACATATGATACTGTCGATTAAGAAAGTGCTCATTTTTTAGGTAAACCTTTGGAAATACTAAATCTTCAAAAAAAAAATGGAACTAAGGGTGGACGTCGGACATACTGAGGCTGCCATCTTGAAAAAAGTATTTTTTTTTAGTTGTTTATTGCATTTTGAAACATAGAAAGTGTACGAAAAATGTGTCCAATGTTTTATTGAAATATTTTTTCGTGCTCCATGAAATAGGGGAGTTTATTTGAACGGGAAAATCCTCCACTCTAACGCTTTTGGACTTTGACAAAATGCATCATAGCGACATTCGTCGACATTTATGAGCTTACCGTTCATATATCGGATTTCCCCGTTGAAATAAACGTTTCTAATTCAACGGGAAAACCCCCCTCTCTAAAACGTTTGCATTTAGGGAAATTACATCATGGTTACATTCGTTGCTCTTTTACAAGCTTACCGTTCGTAGTGGGAAGACATTGGACCAAGAAGTGTTCATTAACTCTCGTTTCAAATTCCATTTAGGACTAGAGATAATTATTGAAGAAATATGATTAAGAACATCTGATCTGAGGTACAAAAAGGGCTTTATTTCCCCCTTCTTTTGGCCATAAAGTCGATATTACTGTCAATCTATACATTTCTATACGAAAATTACATATTACTTTCTGACTACTGTAATTTCATTTAGGATGTTGAAAATATTCGACACATAGTACCTATTGATTAGTACTCTCTACATCTTAACTAGTAAAATTTACTATTGCAAATAGTAACACAATTTTTTAATAATACATTACACAAAGTTATATTTTTGAAAGTAACTAAGGAATGAAATACTGTTCGTAATTAGTAAATCGTAAACATTGATTGTACTAATTGCGAACATTCGATCGACTTCACTGTATTATTGGTTGTTTAATTATTACATAATATGTACATCATTTTAATTACCACAGAAATTAGTCCAAAATTTAACCAATTAATTCGTCGATTCAAGCAGAAAAATCCCCATAAACAGTATACTTAATGTAGTTACTGGTACTGCCGCTAGTAGGCGTCGACATTGCAATTACACACGTTAAAGAAATGAGCTTTAATTTATTATATAAGAGCAATACAATGCCACGGAACTAATGTAATATTATGTTTGACATACTTAAAATATCATATCCAATAAGAAAAATAAAGCTTAAAAATGTCCTGCAAAAGCGTATTTTTTCGACAATTCGGAGGTGTTTACAATACTTCACAATCTAGTTAATTTCGAATATAATGTTATGGTATTTGACTATATTTAGGTATTTGGAGTACTTATAATATTAGTATTTTCCTACTAACTATTTTTACTTTATAATTAAACAAATAAATTGTAAGTAGTGAAATTTTACTATATCAGATTTAGAGAGTACATTTCAAGTACTTGATAGTAATAACTAAAAGGTAATTATAGTAGGATTGCATTTGCTTATAAAAAAGTAGTAACTTTATAATGTTTGATAATGTAATACCATTTTTAAATTGGCGCCCAATCAGGGACCAAGTGAGAAAACTGGTGACTGAGTCCAGTTAATACATTATTAGTATTTTAAAATACGATTATATTCTTTGATGATAAACGATTTATTATGGAAAGTGAAAATCCAGGATTCATTAATATTCTCACTCATCCTATGCAATGACGCTCTTAAGCTACATCAAATAAAAAAAAAAGATTTCACCACGTGTAGCAGTAAATTGACGTATTATACGGAATCCCCGTGTGAAAAACGCGAAAAAATCCTCTCGAAATCTTGACGACACTCATTTCATCAAACAGGAAGGGAAACTGTATCACACCACTTGAAGTAAATTTGAAACTCGACGAATAAAAAACACATTGAAACGCGGAAATTCGATATTCCACCACGGAAACATCACCAGCAATCGCGGAAAATCGCGTCACCCCTTCAGGATCAAAAAAAAAATTCCACACACACTGTGGGATAAGGGAAATGATCGAACCGTCAGGGAGTGATTTGACAACGAAATCGCGATGGGCTTTTCCCAGCGTTAACGGGCGATTGTCCGAATATTTCGGCACTCCCGCGCGGCTTTATCGGCGGACGTCCGGAAAATTCGCCGTCATCGTGATTTCTGCGGATTCCTGGTGGAAAATTCAAAGGGAAACCTCGTGGAGTCGAACTTCTCTTCGGCTTCGAGGTCGCACGTGACGCGAGACTAGAAAATATAAACGCGGAGTCAGGCGAAGAGAGCGGAGAAATGGGGGATGGCACTAGCCCGAGTTTACGGATTTATATTTGGAACCTGCTGGCTCGACGATAAAAAAATAACAGCGAAAGAGCGCCGGTTCAACGCACCCACTGCGCGATTCATCTCAGCTGTATCGAAATCCCCCGTTCCGAACGCGACTTTTTAAGCGATGCCGAAACTTGGGTGTTATGTCACCGTCACATCGCACGTCAGTCCATTTGGATTATCCGCTCCACGAACAGAAGTGACAATTTGGTCACAATTAAGACATTTTTGAAAAATTGAAATTTGTCTACTGCACGAGCTGACAAAGGGTACCCCGGTTTAGGGAGGAAAAATGACTATGCAGGTACATTTTTACAGCAAAAAAAATGTTTAGCTACCGTCGCATACCCCTACCTCCTCCCCTTTCAGAAAGCAACAAAAAAGCAGCATTTAGAAAATTTAAATGAGACCGATATCTTTTTAATAAAACTAATTACAGTAGAGTCCCAGTATATTTACCCACTCGGTTCCTCGCCTTTCCCTCTCGTCTCGTTAAATTTACCAAAAGAAGGGGAGCGTCGTTTCTCTCACATCCCTCATTGTCAGTCGCGTTATGTTCGTGACGTCACAGCAGGCCCTTCAGGAGGCCCCAGTCCTCAAAGTGGGGGAAAAAGGGAGCGGCAATTGGTAAATATAACGAAACGAAACCTGGCAAATATGTTGGGGCGTAAATAGAACGAAACGCAATTATACCGGGACTCCAGAAATGGTTTAAAATTTGAATGTCCGTCTTTTGAGTGAAGACGTCTGATGTTTTATAAATTGTGCCACCCTTCTTTGGATACTTTGACAATAACATTGAAATTCTGCAAAAGTATCTCTTATATACATAGTGTTTCTTTCTATTTAATTCTCAACAGTTTATTAAACAAGGAAAAGTATATTAAATCAACCATTTTTAGTTTTAAACATATGACACTAAATTCGTAATCGTCTTTTTTAAAGACCTATAATAAGTGCGAAATAAATATGGCCATTTTCAAAAACTTGTGGTCGCCATTTTGGATTTACTAATTTGAATTTCGAAGGATCTGACATCATCTGCAGATATAACAACTCCGGAAACTCCTAAGTAATACATTTCAGACTAATTAGATCGAAGTTCCACATTTTTGGTTCACATATTGGATCCGCCATTTTGTATTTTCAACATCTTATATCCGATTCGGAATTGGCGACCCTGAGTAATGAATTTCAAGCAAATGTTAGTAATTTTGACAGTCGAGAAAATGGACAACATATTGGATTCGTCATTTTGAATTTTGAAAATCTAATACCTAATTTGTAACCAGCGATCTCCAAAACCACGGCATACACAATTTTGCCAATTCAAGATTTTGGTCCTGGGAGTAAAAGGAAGAAAAAATAAGTAACTACTTTTAAAACTACTCGTTACATTTCTTAAAATTAAAGTCCGTTATATTGAAACCGCGATTTTACTTTTGTTAAAATCTGACTTAAGAGATCAATTTTTTAAAATTTGTTCTCCATATTAGATCCGCCATGTTTCATTTTTATAATCAAACTTGCAAGAAAAAAATGTAGGAAATTTAACTAAATGAAAGTTATCCAGTGAGAACTAATTCTTTTGTAATTTTTATAGTTGTATAATGTAGCAGTATGTAATTCATATGACTAAATGATAGTTAGATTAACTGAATTTTACTCAGATTAAAGAAATGTAGTTTAGTCCCCATTGGGCAATTCAACATTTCGTTAAATTAACGAAATATTTTTCGCAGTGTATGCATTTTTACGACAAAATGTCTCTAAAACCTGACATAATAGGACTCATTTGAGGTCAAATTCGAATTTATGTTTTTTGAAATCAGTCAAAGGGTTTCCCCGGTTAAAATAGTAAATCGAAAACTGAATGTACATCTGAAAATCTTTGAGATCTGCGCACACCCCCACCATTCGCCATTAAGACTAAAAGTAGTTTTTACGTTTTGATTTTTTTCTCGATATCCTTCCACGAAAAGAAAAATCATTTAGTTTATCTAAATCTTTTTTTATACAATCTCCGTCATCTTCTGATTCCAGCTTTAAAAAAATGTTAAAAATGTTATTTTTCAATCTTAAAGCTAAAGCTAAAGCGGCTTCAGGGCTGGATTATGGAGAAAATAACATATTATGGTATATCTTTTCTCATTTCGTCTCAGTGAACAAATACTTCGATTTTTGTGATTTTTTGGTGTTTTATAGACTTTTTATTTATCTTAATATCCATAAATGATGTATTTTTCATCAAAAATTAGTATTTTCTATGAATGTTGTATGTTTTACAAAATAATATTAGATTGTTAAAGTGCTTTAATTCTCAAATTGAAGAGCTATGTGTATTCTCATATATGTAAAAGATGTATTTTTAGCGATTTTCAGCGGTTTTTTGCTATTTAAGTCTATTGGTCGTATCATTTGGTCTGAAAATAATAAACTACTACTTATGAATTGTCTTTAATTGGCGTTGACATTGATGCTATTTGTTACCATATGGCTATGCTCTTAAATGTGGGATCTTCACTTCGTTGAACAAAGTCAGATTTTCATTCAATTATTTCCACTTTTTGTTTGAATTGAGGTTATAAACTAGACTACTAGACTAGACATAAGCGTTGTCTCTGCTTAATAAGGCGTGGGAGACTCGAGTTTTCAATCGCAAATGCTTTAAAAGGATACGAGAAAGAAATTAAAATTAAAATCTATAAATTCTGTTTTTTTCTGCTTCGTGTGAACTGAAGTGGGGTGGGGATATGTAAATGGTGGTTACATTTTTTTTTATATAAGATTGTACCACTCTAGTCATTTTTTTGATCCCAAAAAGGTGTCATTTTGACTATCTTAACCGGGGATATTTGTTGACTAAGTTTCAAACACATGAATTCTAATTTGACCTCAAACGAGTCCTATTATGTCAGATTTTAGAGATATTTTGACGTAGAAACAAATTTAGTTAATTTAACTAAACAGTGACTGAACTTGTGGAAAATATATTTTTCATAGATTTTGTATAGTACATTTCTTTAAACTGTCTAAAATTTGGTTACTCCAACTTGCTTTTAGTCGTCTTAACTATAGACAGCTAAAAAGAGTACACCATTTTTTTTTATCCAAACAAACATTTTAATGAAAGTAAAATGTTTCTAACAAATATTCCTTATCTGTATGATTGTTCTTTTAGCAATATTTTACTTAGTACACGTATTCTCATTCAACATATTTTATACAGCCGTAACATACGTTTATTTTACTCGAATAGATTTATGGATTTTTTCAATCCATGCAGGAAAATAATATATTTCCATGAACCTATGATAAATTTGATAGATTCATTATTTCTAATAGATGAATTTTCTAATATTTTTTTTAGCAGCGTTAATTTTATTTTCAAAATCTTCATCCAAATTACGTTGTATTGAAATCCAATAAGCTTCGGTCTAATCACACGTGTTTAACGATGTGTCTTCTATTTCATCGAAAGACGACACCATACAGAATATATCTTGTCAGCAGAATACTATATGGTCATTAGTACCTTAGTTGAAAATGAAACCAGTTTGTAGTGAGTAGACGAGACAAAGCTTTCTTCACTAACTAATTAGAATACTAATTCTTATAATAGATAAATTTTCAGATAGACTTTTTACCTGTTCACTTCAATTATTCTTAGTAAACATAAACTATTAAACAGATTTTTCTCCATCAAAGAATCTGTTTTATTGGGACAACCGGCAGGATAGTTAATAACCTTTTTAGCTAGTTGGAATTATCGAACTATCATGATAGCATATAAAAACGTTTTATTTGTTTTAGTCTGAAGTCTCTGTCTTGACCGGCTGAATACTATTGACATAACCGAACTTGCAGATAATATTAACTAAATGTCTGTGATAGAAATAAAACAGATCTTAAAGCTAAGAAGTTTTGTTAAGTACTGACTATTAAGTAGATGGGATTAAACGGTTTAATGTTGATGTTTCAATAGGGAAATTTAAAAAGTTAGAATGCATGCACATCATGGATTGCGTTCGATTTCGTTACTTTAATCATCGTTAAATTTATCTAGCACTTTTTTAAAGATGTCCAAAATAGTTATCTGCAATAAAGAGACAGCAAATATATTAAAAGGGCTTTTCGTCTCATTAACTCTACTCTAAAATGAAAATATTACATATATATACAATTCAATTGTTTAAATGTTATGAGTAGGAAGCAGATTTATGACGATTAAAAAAATAAACGAATACAGTATATTATTTACTAATATATAATCTATTTAATTTGTCATTGTATAATGTCACACAATAATTCTCTCTAAATTTGATACAATGGAGTTATCTCTTTATAGACTGAAAATTTAGCCTGTTATTTAATTTAGATCTTATTGAATAGTTACCAGACACCCTCTCGCAAATTACATGTTTTAAAATTATAATATCAGGTAATACAAATAAATTTTTGCGATCCTTTCCTTTCTAAAAAAGCACATTTTTTATTTCGAACGAAAGACAAAAAATATAGGATAGTTTCCTACGCAAAATCTTTGAAGATAACGTAGTTTAAGTTATTTTTGTGCCAAAATTATTATTCTCCATCAACCAAAACTATTGGTGACGTTTTCCAACATCCACTGTATATAAAAAAAAAATGTTTGTTAATTAATAATGCTAAGTTTACCCTTTTTATCTAAATATTAAAAGCATCGCGGAATATCCTGTGTAACACGTCGATTGATGCTGTCGACATTGTCGCTACCATTTAGTTAGTAAAGCTATCCATCTACGGAGCTTACTATCTAAGAATAGTTAGCCTAATTAACCACAGATGCTTGCGTCTGTATATAGCTATCTAAGTTAGTCATTAAGTTTAATATTTTTTCGTTGCCACATATTTCTTTACATATTTCTCCAATTATTTTGGTGTATACCGACTATACAAAATACCATTACTGAAACGTCTTCGCAACGTCACAATATATATGCGACCTTTCTCGGTTTGTCACAAAAACATTTGTGCGAGGTTGCAGGAACTAGAAATCTGCTATATTAAGTGTGTTCCAGGAACGTTTCATTTGTAACGTTCGTGAAACAATAACAAAAATGCGTACATTTAATGTAAATAAATAGTTTCAAAAAAATAATATTTGTATTACAGCTCTGTTTATTTTATTAACTTGAATTTTACATTACTATTTACCCGTCAGAATATTTCTATGCTCTTTCACTATTATTATGCTATTTTTATATTTTACGTCGCTCACAAATTAAAGAATTTGAAACCAGAAAAAAATTGCTCGCTGGGGAATCGAACCGGGTTTCTCTCTTTCTACGCTGACGCCTTAACCACTACGCTACGAAACTATTATTTAAAATGTTATAACTTGTAAAAACGGTTACTTATATCAGGAGCATAATAATAGATAAATCCGGATGAAATTTGATGAAGTTATGACGCAGTATTATAAAATCAATTTGTGATCTTGTTACGTCGCCGAAAAGTTCCCGTGAAACTTTTTTGCAGCAGTTATAAAATGAAATTCCGAAAACGTTTCGCATTTACGTCTTTATTTCTTGTGGAACGTCATAAAAACTGTGACAAGACGTGGCTACGATAACTTACTCTTTTGTCGTAAATGGTATAAAATCAGACGTTTTATTTACGCGGTACATGTTTAACGAATATGGAGTGTTGCATTGTGTACCACAACAAACGTACCATAAATTGGAGTTTGACCCTTTTGTATTGAAAAAATGTCATTGTAAAAGAATTCTGAATTTCCAACGACAGATTTCATCTTCCAGCTCAAAATTGTGTTTCAGTCATCAGAAATTCCAATATGGCGCTAAACTATAATTTTTTTCAAAAGTTTTTTTTCATCGGAAACTATCAATTGGAAAAAATTGCAAAGAACAAGAAATAAATTCTAAGAATTTTTTAAAGAATGTACCAACATTTTTTCAGAATTTTTCGTAAATTTTTTAAATTTAAATAAATATTTTCTCGAAATATTATTTTATTCGAATCTAAAAAACTTCAGGACATTCCCTGATGGTTTCTTAGAACTTTTTATTCTTAGTAGTTTTTTATAAAAAAAAACTCTAGTTTTTTCAGTTAGAGCGTGCGAAAAATGTTCAAAGAAATTTTATTGAGGATGCCATTTTGAAGTCGTTACAATGAAGTGGGATATAAAAATAAAATTTGTTCTTAAGTCATATATTTTATGCACCTTTGTGCTTAGTTTTAATGTAATACCAAAAATCTAATAGCTGGAAAAAAATTATAATAAAATTTATGATAATAAATGTTTCCAAATTTTTTGCCAATTTTTTTTCAAATTTAGAATGCCATGTTGGAAATCTTGAGGGTTGAAACTCAATTTTGACGTAGGAATCTTGAAAAGCGACATCCAAAACAGAAGGATATGCAACTTTCAAATTTTTCATCTTTTAGTTTGATACGAAATACTTGATTGAAATTGAAGTAAAAAAATGGCGTTTCAAAGTTTACGGAGTTGATGTATCAACATAAACAAATCCATATTTCACCTAGAACTCGTGTTTCAATATTTAACTTTAGAAATAATATAAGAAAATACAAAATCTAACCCTTGACCTCTTAAGTATTCGGTTACTGGGACAATTACCCTAAGCGATCAATTTTACGAGGCTCTTCTCATGCGCCATTATGGTACCGGGCATTATTCTTAAAACCGACAAACGCCTTCTGTTTTGCGCCAATTTCGGTGTTACGTGTAACACTGAAGGCTGTGGAACGTTGAAATTCGGTATAGGAATTGAATTGGTGACCGCCTTTCGCATCGTTTTTGGCAAAATCCCAGGACTCTTGCAGCGCATGTTCACGTCTGGACGATCTGGTGAAAGTAAATTTTTTTCTTCGGGAATGATTTTCATGCAAGAACCGAGACGGAAACGAACTTTTTAGAGCTTTTCCGTGGCGTGCTTACATAACCACATGTGTGATGTTCCGAACCTACCGTTAATTTTTTATACGAGCAAATCTGCTTTGGTCGTATGTTCAAGGTCGTTAAGGTAAATTAATGGCTGTACGTTCGTCTGTTCTTTTTCCGAATATGATAACATTTTGGTTCTTTTTTTATATCACATAAGCCTCATTTATTCAAGGTGATAACTAGTTTACATTTTTATGTCATTGTTACATTTTCATGACGTCTCTATTTGATCATTCCGCTTCAGTGTCAAGATGATACAAATCAGTCGGAAATGAATCGTTGAAGTCGCTGGCAAATATGCCGGAATTTTAAATGTCATTTTATCTTTTTATCATAAACAGTTTAAGCCATTTGCATCCGTGTCTAAACTTCCTACTACAAAGATCATGATCATCTTTGTTTATCACACTATTTTTTCTTCGATCACTCCACGACATTCCGACACCGATCGTTAGTTCTCGGATAATATTGGGCATCTTTGGACGAATTATGTTTCTTCGTATGTATGGGCATTTCCAAAGACAGTAAAGAAAGATCAGACCCGTGACCAACGCGAGCTACCTCATTTCCCCGATACGTGGCGTAAAAACTTTGCAGTCCAAACCGCAAGTGGTTACATCGCTTCATACAGAAGAATCATGCTGTCGTTTGATTATTGGTAACATGAGAATAATATGCAGTGTATGATATTTCGGACAAATTATGTGAATGTAAAAAAAATTGGATAACAGAATATAATATGTACTCTTCTACTAAAGGCATTTTTATCAAAGGTAAAATAAAATGATAAACTTTTCATATAAGTTCTGAATTTTTTTTAATTAACTGCAGTTAATTTTGCAAAGGGTACTAGTATTTTAACAATCTGTCCGACAAATTTTCGAACTGTTCCATATAGACGTTTAAGAAGCAATCGAAATATAAATTACCGAAGTCTTCCTAAAGTTTCAAAGTTAGTTCCCCAACATTTGACTCTTTGAGGGATATTTTTTCTTGAAAATGAGACGATCGAACCAGTCCTAAAGTTTTATATTCTGCTTTTACACCCCAACTTTCCGAAACTACTATTTTTTGAAAATCTCTTTGGAAGTGATACGATAAACGTATAAGAAAGTATCCAATGTATTGGCTTTTTGTCGTCGTTACGACATAAGAATTGATGTAAGAACAAAGAATGTCATGATAAGAATAGAAATTTATCGTTATATTCTGGATATATTTATTTAATCAAATTATTTGAAATGAAGCAGTAGATTATGCATTACTGAAATCGACAAATTCGAGATCGAGTAAAGATCCTTATCAAAAATTTTGATACGCCTAGAGGAACTTTCGAGAAATTCTACACTGAAACCAAGAATTGTTAACTATAAAAAAATAGCAAATAAAGAATACCTTTTATCAACTATTGACCTAGTTAACCACTTTTGATTATTGAATTAGTAGATTTTAACTAATTCAGATATAGAGAGTACATAATATCATTTCAATAACAAAAATATTGGAGTGGTCTTTTGGCAGAATAATAAAAGTCATACAAAAATTTGTAAATTGTAAAAAAAAAGTTTAAAACTTGCTAACCAATGAATTACAATCTCCTGTACGGAAAATTAAACAAATTTATAAATTCTACGACGTTGGTACGTAACAGTTTGTTATTCAATAATCAAACAAAATTTTTAGATCCTTAAAATGTGCCCGTATAAATATAAGCTTTTTCAAAAATAATTTTTGCAAAAAAATAGATTTATTGAACGTATATTGACGATCCAAAATCGAATGTATAATAATTCTACATAAAATGTCATAAAGTTTACTAACAGTATAACGTTTTTACTTATTATTATAAATATTTTTATATTTCTCATCTTAATATCGCCGTCATATCGACATAATCATGTACAGAATAAATATGACCATATGCAATTCATTATAAGCAACTTTTCAGTGATTTGTTTATCATCTTTATTGAAACTGAACTTCATGCCACTTGAAAAATTCACTACTGGCACTTTAATGACAAAATTCTCAGGGTTCGAAATTTCCACGCAACGAACATTCTTATAGTTATACTCTTGACTCCAGTAAGAGCAATTTACAAAATATCTGGCAGAAACTTGATGTACACGTCGCGCGATATTAAATAACTTCGCTCTACAATCCATTTACGGCGTTACTTTCTTTAAGAACATGAATAATAATCCACAAAGTATGATACTAACATAAAAAAATTAATAAATATTCCATTTTTGTATAAAATGATTTCACACTCTTACGGAAGAAAATATAATTTAAATAAGGGATTAAAAAAATTTTATTATATTCTAAAATTTATCAAGCAGTTTTTTGGATTGTGTAACTAAAAATTGAACTACGAAAAACATAACTAAATAATTTTAAATTAATTATATTAAATTATAATAAAACAGCAAAATTTTATGTAAAAAAATTATATTTTTGCAATTATATTTTTTTCCATGGGAGCAACAATTAATCATTTTTCAATCGTGAAAAGTACTTTTATGGATGGGTTCAATTTCTTTTTCATATGAACGCTTAATTTCGTGAATGAGCAACGAAGGTGACTCTAAGGTATTTCAGTAAGGTCCGTATAAAAGAAAAAAAAACGCATTTTTTTTTAAAGTCACGTTTTTTTTGCAGCTTGATGAAACTTGCATACAATTCGCTGACCTTTGGCATCGATAAGAATGCCAGAAAACTGTCCCGTGCCGATATATTTTGTAGAAGTGTGAAATATATATGGAAGTATATAAATCGATTATTTATTTAAATAAAACATACCAAATTTCTAGATTCAATTTCGAGGCCCAAACGAAAATATTGCTGTCTGTGCGCCAGGCATTTTACCCGATAACCGTACATAAGTCACCCCAAATTGATCCAACGCCCAGCAAGAAGCTTAATGCAATATTCACACCGCGACCGAATGCCAACTTTTTTTTATCAAGGACGTAGTATTTTTATTTTCCCGTCATTGACATTTCACAAATTATATAATATATAATGCGATTGCAAGTGTCTGTATCTGTAAGACTAAAATGGTACTTTTGAAGTTTAGATGTGAGTCAATTTGACGATGATGAAACACAAAATCGTTGAAGGTATCTTTTTGAAAATTTAATTTGGTATTTACTATCGAAATACAACAAAATTATCTACATATAAAAATGAAAATGAATTATCGACGCGTTTTAAATATTTCTGATTTTGCAATCATTTCAGAATTTTTGTATATACATGAAGAGAAATATTGCAGGAGATATTTTACTATTTTGTTAACAAGTTTTACCATTCTGTAAGGTAATTTAAGGCCAAACTCGTCTGAATTATGATAAATCTTAATTCCTAAAAAGATAAATATCTCTCAATGGCAACGTAAATAACATTACGAAAAAATACATAGTTATTTCAGCCTCCGCTAGTTGCAGTCATGACTACTGCAGCACTACTGATTTTTTTCTCTATCCAATACAAAAATGGATTTCCGATGTCATTCCATTTGACATACAAATGTGATTGCCGGTGCATATCTCAGCACCAATTAATAAGGGAGAATGGGGAGCAGCACGCTTTGTTTGGGGACCAAATACCGCATACAATAAAAGTCATCGGCAATTTTTATCTCGTGATCCAAAAAACTCCCATACAGCACATACCTCTTAATGAGATCGTCTAGAGCCCAGTCCAAAGATATCTCCAAAAAGACCTACTGAAGAGGTCTGAATTATGATAATCTATAAAACAAGCTCTTCAAGATATCTTACTCAGGACTTCTTAAAATAGTAATGTCGAAGTGGTCTTATGTTTGAGATCTATCTCGTTTTGGACCAACTCTCTGTTAGTAAAGAGATTCCCATAGTTTAGATCTGTATTTTTTGCAGAGGCACTCAATGGCTATTGAATCCAAAAATGAGATCGCGCGATGTTTACGTCATATGGAGACCGAATTTTGTATTTTTATTGTATGATCCACATTCTATTGAAATATCCCAGACAACAAAATAAAAAAGAGTTAGAGTGATTTCGAAATGTACTATAAAAGAAGTCAGATGTCCCACTTTCTGAGTGTTTTCTGAATATGATGTCATTAGGAGATCTTTATGAACTTATGTTCTGAAAACCCCTGAGAAAGTGGGACATCTTTTAGAGCATATGAAATTATTCTGAACTGTTTTCTATTTTGCTCTCTGGTGTAATCACCATGCAATATACACCTATACAAACGGTAAAAAGGAACTCAGGTAAAAATTATGTAAATTAAAAATTAAGGTAGAAAAATAGAATCTATAATTATCAGAAATTTGCTTTTCTTTTATGTTTTTATTTTATACGTCAAAGCTATCAAATAAGACCTCTTTTGTGAGACCTTATATTTGAGAGGTCTTGTAGATCTCTTAAAATCGAAGCAAAAGTCTTCTTAAAGATCACTTCAAGAGCTCTTTCTGGTAAGTATTTAAGACATCTTACATATTTGAAGACTTCTCAAACAGCTCTTTAAGATGTATTTCTGATGTGTGGGCTGATTACTGGAATTCTAAAAAATCGTGGGTAGTTGTAAAGCACGACTAAAAATGGCAGAAATTTTTGTTGTTTTGAACATTCTTTATTGGGATAGGATAAAATAACAATTTATTACATTTATTATGTATTAGATTTAAGAAAATGAAAATCTTATTATAAAAATGCCAAACTTCGATTTGCAATGAACGAAAGCATAACCGTCGGCCAAGACACGAATTAGCGATTTGCATTACGTTCAATATTCGAATTTTTAACAAATGATGCGTAATACACATGTAAAATACGATTTCAGTTTGACATTTATCATATTTGCGGTGCTTCATGTCTCCTCATTCGCTACTATTTTCAAATTGCCACCGCAGTAGAATTTCGAATATTTTTGCATAATTCATTTTGAACGTCGAAAGCCTAATCATTATTGATTAATTTATATGTATACACTATTTCGATTCGCTTGGAAATGTTCTAAAATGACACAAACACTAATGTTCAGAAAAACTTTTGGAAGAAAATGTTGGACACTGGGTCTGGTGAGATACGATGAGAAGTATTGACAACAAATGTTTTGTTAGGTAAGAGCTGTCAAAACCACTAATACGCGACATCTATATCAAACCTCTCCCCTATCGTTATTTCCAGTTATTTCCTGATGCGTGTAATATGTTGTGATGTTCATAATGAGGGTAATTGTTACGTGATTATTATGGAGGTTATAGTTTTTCTCTTGTGACACATTATAACGCTGATTTCTCACGTTTTTCTTCTTTCTTGGCTCTCAAAATAAATAACAAAGTTCATCTTCTAGTACTTCGAAGAACATGTCATTATTTAGAGTAAGGAATGTTTACCATTCGATATTAACGAAATTTAATATTTTGGATCTGCTCTTACTTTATCATAAGTACTATAAGAAGTTACTATTTATTTCCATGTGCATAAAAATTATTTTGAAATTCTATTCATATTGGATTTAAATTTACATAAACCTACGTGAATACAGCGCATACACGTGTTTATCACGTGACTGAGACTAGGAAGAGGAACTAGTAGTTAATCTGTATACACGTTACGCAGTAAAAAAACGTTAAAAGTAGATTACATATTCTAGAGAGTTCTCTAATGATTATTGATGCGAGAAAAGCTCTCTATTCCATTTAATGTGTTTCATTGAGGCTTTCGTGTTAGTGAAAAAAAGTACTTCAGTGCCATTATCATTAATTGATTCTATGACGGTCTGCATATATTATTCCCATAAGTAGCTGTTATCTCTATTCCGTAATAATTATTGGCACGGTATTCCATTACGATTTGCAAATCGCCAATGTTTACTTTTCCTAAACCGGAAGTGATACTTTTGTATTCCTGAGTTTTAGGTTATGAGTAGATGAACGATGTTTGTATAATAATATGGTTGTTGGATATAAGTGACCTTGTTTTATTTATATTTCTTTAAATACATTTTCGAATATAGAAAAAACATATTAAAAATTAAATTATGGCTTTGGCGCTTCGGCCCTCTAGTGGCGAACAGAAGGAATGACAATGCATGTAATGTGGAATTTCTGTGCAACAAACAGATTTTTTGGATCCCTATGGGTTACCGATTTCTTAATTTTTTCTGACATAATAATGGATGACCTTGAGAGAGATTGTTTACTCAGAACGTTCACTCTAGTTTTCTATTTTTGTTATTTAAACGACATTCTCGTCTGCATTCCAAAAAACAAGGTCGATGGGATTATAGCTGCATGCAATAATTACGATACACGACTAAAATACATGTACGAATTAGAAAATTAATTAAAAATCCCTTCTAATTACGTAACACTGGTGATCGTAGCTTAAGCTTTAATTTGTAGAAGAATCCTTTCCTTTTAGGTAGATTTTAAAACTATTTTTCAAAACATCTTATATCACAGAAAATTGCTATAATACATAATTTAGTTGATAAAGCAACATTATTGTGTGATACTTCTTTCTGAAAAAAACATTTTTGATACACGTGCTTGTAAAGTAGACACTTTACTATCTCTTTTTAACCTGTAAAGTACGATTTTACGGACTGATCTTACTGACGATAATTCGCCAAGAAATTTTTTAATCAAGTTATTAGTAGGCATTTCGATCCGTAAAAAGGTGAGGAATATGATCCTGTATAATACATTACGATTAGATTTTTTGTTTGCGCGTAATGGCGGATAAACTAAAATATGTTTTCTTTTATTTGATTTTCGACAAAAAAAACGTATTCTTTAAAAATGCGATAACTACTCTCTATTACATCATTTGGACTTTACTAAGGAGGTAATTTTACGCAGAAATCTTTAAAGAAATGAAATATCTTTGAGTTAAAATTGTAAAATGTATTTGTCCCGAGTTATAAAGGAAATAAATGAAAAATTGACACTTTTTTAATTTTTTGAGCTAAAAATTGTAATAAGTAAATCTTGAATAAATCGACCGAAAAAATTTTTTTTTAATTGTAACTTGGTTTTTTCTCACCTAAAAGTATTCCAGAATATATCTGCCAATGGGCAAAAAATTACAATTTTTTCCGGAAAAGTGAGAGTTAAAAAACTGAAATAGTAAGTTTTTCCCATTTAAAACCAATGTTAAACTTCAAGTCAAATGCGCCACCCCTAAATATTAAAATTAAGAGCTCTCACCAAGCTTAAAAATCATTTTTTAATTATTCAAATCGATCTAGGGGGTGTCCCGTATGAAATTCGAAAATATCTAAAATAAGGGCCACCCTAGTTAGTACGCACCATTACTATTTGAATGAGACAGAAACAAATATTTATTAAGCAGTAATATATAGGGTTTTAATAGTAATGGTAAATTTTAACGATACTATCTATAAATTATGTCAAATTAAATATACAAACAGATTTAGATAGTTACGTAGAAGATTTAGAAGATTATAACAATTCCTGCTTAAAATAGTAGTCATTCATTATGCATTGAAAACTATTTGATATACAGAAATTGTATTTTCGGGTTCATTAAACATGAAAATTCTGCTTAGTAAGTAAATTATGCAAGGTTCAATATTGACTGAAATATGTTTATGATTAAGTGATCACGTGATTATTTTTATGCAATTGGGGATATGGAATCTATGAGAAATATTCACTATTAAAATATATATTTTAAAACGTATTTCTGGCGTACATATATGAATAAAAATAACTTTGTAAAACGGTGTAAATAAGTAATGTAATTGATACTCCGTTTACGAATTAGTTTTGATTCGCATTGATGACTAAGGCATAACGTAGACATTTTTCACGTGCACAAAAAGTTAATAATTGTTTCAAGTGTTTGCCAGGTCCTTTTATTTTCTTTTTATTTACGTGATAAAATAGGAACTGTACGGTTTTGCAAATAAGCAATGCACAAGTATAAACAGAGATTGTACTTCTTATCTTAAAATTTATAACAATTACGTAAACAAATTTGTTTCTGTATCTGTTTCTTTGTCTAAATACAAAATTCCGATGAAAATATCCGTGAATAATATGAGCGTTAAAAAGTATATCTTTCTGTGAATAGTTCTTTAGCTTCTTTAGCAACTGGTAATTATTGTACCCGTACTGAATTGTTTGAATGACAAGCACGAATCATAAAATTTTATGAATTTTCAGTGGTCTTTAATCGTATACAAAATATTTTTTCCCCATATGTTTAATCATTTTTAGTTTTGAAAGAATAAGTTTATTATAAACATTACAAAAATATTTTGTATCTGGTCAGTTTCTTCATTAAAGAATATTACTCATGCATTTTAGATAATAAATTAAACATATGACGGTACACTTTTAATTCTATTTGAACTAAATACAATTATGAACGATTCAGTAATTCGTATGGCGATCGTTTGTGTTCGACGCAATTGATATTGATGAAATCTAGCGAATTTGGAAGCCTGTTGAAATCAACATTGATGACGGCACTAATTAATGTCGTCGTTCGCATCAATATTGATATTAATGCCATTCAGTAAATTGACAATCGATTCTTAATACTAATACAGTAAATGCTTCAATCAAGATGAACAACGCCCTCCTGACTTGTTAGCTGGATTTGATTTCTTTCAAGTACTCACGGATAGCAAAAAATGCAAAAAAAATGAAATAAACTATATATTTTTTATCATAAGAAACGTAGCATATTAATAAATAATATTTGACGTCAATATGTTATTGTCACAAAGGACTTTATATACAACAAAATCTCTGTTTTCAATATTCGGGACAGGATTGCGCGAACCAATTACTGGCCTTATCGAGCCATATGGGATTAGCACTAAGAACAATCGATTGCCTGTATCAAATTCGAAGCTAAAAAATTCATCGCTTGTTAAAATGAAAATAATGAATTAAAAAATCCATGCAAAGTGATCCATTGTCTCGAATCCTCATAATATTTTTTATTGTTTTTCCTTGGTTATATATTTTAATTAAACAATGAATATATTACGTTCAAGCACACTTTATCACCCCCTACGAGAAACCATGCGCGTCAGCGCCACTCGGTGAGTTACACAGGAACTACATGAATCCGTTGGTGTCCTCTTCTAAATTATCGGGATTTTTTTTAGTGCAACTTTGATAATAAATCTCAGAGAGTAAAGTGCTTTTTTTCATTTTAAAATGTATCGTTGGAACTTAAAATGGTGAATATTTAGTGCTA
The DNA here is from genome assembly GCA_030407085.1 of Trichopria drosophilae. NCBI lineage: Eukaryota > Metazoa > Arthropoda > Insecta > Hymenoptera > Diapriidae > Trichopria > Trichopria drosophilae. The sequence goes on along the minus strand of CM059582.1, from coordinate 10,942,321 downwards.
TAGAACGCACATGGCATCGAATGAAATAAATTCATACTTGGTTTCACAAGTGTCATAAAGAAAAAATAAAGAAATGAGCAGAGAAATGGGTCTCGGTACATCGAAGCCGCGATTAATCCAGTTCGATGCATCCTCTCTAGGGCAACCGAAACGCCCATCAATATTTGAGATGAAAATTCACAAAGAATATCAATATTAAAATCGTATTAATTTGAATGAATCTGCTGTCAGCAATAACTTACAATTTACCGTAAAATATTCCATGCGAAGTTAGTTTTTATATTTAGTAAACAGTTTTCATTCAAATATTGTTACAGTTCTAACTTGAAAGAGTTGGTTTATAATATTACCAGGTGTTATTATTATGATAAATATGGAGAATAAATTGCTAAAGAGCTTACATATCCAACCACTAATATATTAAAGATATGTAGATGACATTTTCGTGATTTTTAATAAATATCATTAAGATTTAAAATTTACTTTTGAAATTGCAGAACAAAGACATTTATCGTTTGTGGGCATAACATTTTTTTAGAAATTTGTTTAGCCTACATTTTTCATCAGGTATTTTAATTTCAAATCACATTTCTGACGCCCATGAACAAAGGAATAATAATGCTAGATGACAAAGCAATATATTTATCATATGCTTAGTACATCAAATCGTAGTATATTTCATCATTACGTATAATTACTATAGTAACGTTGGTTTATATTAATAGTAACAATTTTTGAAAGCTTTCGTAACATTTACAAAGGCTTCTGGTAGATAGATCACCTTGTCTGGATCTGTTCACGTCTCAAAAACCATCAATATGAAAAATTAGAGACAGCCAAGATTACAATTAACCGGGACGTAACTCCATTCTGAATATCTCAACACCAAAGCAATTAAATTAATTATGAAATAACTGAGCGATCTAAAATAAAATTATAAAATACTTTCTGCAAATTTCAATGTCTAATAATGTGATCAGATACCATATTGGAGCGCTCTCAAAAACGCGCGGATATAGTGGTTTAAATCGAGTTCATACTGGTTCCCTATATTTGACCTTTGACTGACCTTGACTCTGATCTACCACGGTAAAACAAACATCAAATTCGGAATCAAGGGCCCTAAAAACGTTTATATTTGCTGCTTTATTTTGATATTAAATTGATTCTGTACATTTGACCTTCAAGTGCCCGTGACCTAGACCTGTTGAGATCAGATACCGGATTTCGATTCAGCGATCTCAAAAAAGTATAAATATACTGGTTTACTTTTTATTAAATTGATTCTCTACATTCGACCTTCAATTGCCCTTGGCCAGTACCTGATGATGATCAAACGGACACCAGATTCTGATTCAACAACCCAAGAAACGTACTGGTACTATGAACATTTGTATAGAAATCGCAATGTCGTAAAATTTACAATATTATCTCGTGTTTCATAACGGTGTTACTTTCAAACTGTTGGGTACCTACGTCATTATCATAACCAGTTGTATAATGAACAAACCCCAACACACACCCTCGCTAGTTCGACATGCTCGTTTGCAAATGTTTCGGTCTGACCTCACTAGATCGACATTGCTTTAATCTCATCCACTATGACATTACATGAATACCATTGGCTCGTCTCTTATATGAGGCTGGGCATACGGCCCAGCGGAAGAAATCTCCGCTCTCTGTTGAACTAGCGAGGTCCGACACCGTTGAACATGCGAGGTTATCAAACACCCGATGTGTTTAATTAGCGAGGTCTTACTCTAATATGAAACAAATTCAATGAAACGTGCTTTGGTCAACAATTTTTGCAAAAAATAGCAAACTCAAAAATAATCTTCCTGAGTATAAACCTTAGACACCTAGTAAAGTTTACTGAACATCACCGACTAGATTTGGCGTGTCCATTGCGATATCAACATTTGATGATCGAATCCGCTGTTGGAAAGATCCAAGTGCAAGAATTTTTCCAAAAAGTAATTTAGTCAGCAATAACTGTTTTTACCAAAAATTGTACCAGACGCCTATTAAAGTTGGCTGGGAATCATGGACTTGGAATTCATTCATTGGACTGGACCAGATCACTCTAAAAATTATCGACAAACCCTTCGTTAATATCTAATGATTAAATCTGCTGGCTGGACAGTTTGAAATAAGCTATTTCCGCCGTAGCATCAGCGATTCTCGCGCGAACGTGCGAACTCGGCGAATGAATTCCCTCTCGTTTAATTCGCGACGAAACAAGAAATCGGCGACGTGCCATTCGGAAATTCCGCGGCCTAATCGCATGGCGGGAATGCGCATAGCGGCCAGGAAAATTGCGGTTCGTAATGCGAATTGCCGGTCATCCACGTAAACGTCCGGTATAGTCATCGACAGTGACGAGAAAGAAGACTAAGAATTATTCTCTAAGATCAAAAAACATGGTAAACATTTTTTAAATCCGGACTACAAAACGTGGAAGGCCGATTTTTGTTTGATTTTGTTGATGCTTCAGTTTTACTTAGCGAAATGTTTGGTCGTTAGAAGAAGTTTTTTTTTTAATTTTTGGTAATTCCTCGTTCCATCACACCTGAAGACTCGTTGCACGCCGATGTACGAACGGAGCACTCGACATCCGGGCGAGCCACGAGGAGGCTAAAACCTGTTTCCTAACTGTACAACCTATCGTGCTTCTCTTCTGAGTTGGTACTGGTGGATGCTGCTTCTTCCACACCGACGTGATCTTCGCTGTAAGGGCCCCAAACACAGTCCCGCCATCACAGGCCCTCGACCCCACCGGGCCCCAAAATCCAGACCGTCTCATTAGCATGCCTTTTACGAGAGTTTACATTTGCCCGAAAATCTTAAGTGCGTTTTTCCGTTTGTTCCTATTCATATTTTCTATTTATTTGTTCCCAGCCCCATCTTTGAATGCATTTGATTTACTTTAACCCATTGTGCAATGGTGGTCTATATAATATTATCTACATCAGATATTTTGTAAATTCAGAAACTTTGTAGGTGATCTAAAATTACATACAATTGGTGAATTTAGTTGCTTCGTCAGTGATGTACAAAAAATACTGAAATACATCACAAAAGTGTATTATTAGAATGTGGATTCAGCGAATACGTGATTTTTTAATTTCAAAATGGCAGATCGAAAAAAGTTTTTACGTTACTATTCGCCCTTTTAAATGCTTCATATTCATTTTCGTATCTCTAACTGAAAAGGTGACGAGGGAAGTAATCGTACATTTCCGCCCTAGTTTGCCAAAACATTCATTGCGCCTTGAAAAAAAAATAATTACAAAAAATATGTTGTTATAGCCTAACACAACCCTCAAGGATATAAGGCAAAATCTTCTGCATGGTGGAAAGAGACTCCAAACACTTTCGATAGAAAAAAAATAAGCAATACTTAATTAATGCAAACAATCGGCTGCCTAGGAGTCTTTGGTCCTCTTCGAAAAAAATTTTCTCTTATTCAAATTTCAAGAGGTGGGAAATGCAATTCTGCGACTGTGTGTTATCTTTGTTCTTCTCCATCGTGCATTCGATTTTCGCATGCAAATGGTTTGTAGCACTTAATGGGTTGACTAGCTTTCGAAATTAGCAGATATGCAGGCGCCTTCTAAATTGACACTGGCATAGAAAGGAAAGACATCACTAACGTAGGTTTAGAAAATTTGAAAACTGAAAGAGGAAATTCATTACGATAAGTAAATGGTTGGAATGTCAAAATTTATAAATATAATTACTCATTATTAGAATAACCGTACTGTGCTGATATAAATAGTAAAATATATCTATATATTTACTAAAATGAAGTTTAATGTGGCAAAAAGTGCTGCTGCTAATATTATCTTCAATGCAAAGAAATAAATAAAGATATAATCGTAAATAAACTGACTATATTCTTGTAGACTCTCCGACAAAGTGGTCAATTAGTATCATAAGTATATTTTTAGTCTACTTCATTATTTTTATAACTGAAAATCCAAAACAATTCCATTAATTATATAGAAAGTAAACATTTATTTACCCATTGCGAAAATTACGTTTATAATAGTTTCTTGAAATTGTTATTAATAAGTATATGTATGTCTTATATTTGCACATCAAATCTACCGTTTCATTCGAGCAAGAATTTACTGCAATGCTGGTACCATAAAGGTCGTGTCTCAAAATTAATCCTAATGTATGGTATATCGAAAACCCATAAACAAGCCATATTTACAAATAATAACATCATTATTTTATTTCCTTCATAAGATTTTGTCAAATAATAAATAATCACGTGAAAAAAAGCTATTATATTTTGATCGTTTTCTTTTGTCTGTGAAATTGCGCCGTGTCACCCTTCCTTCGAATAAAGCTTTTGTCTAGTACTGGTCGGTATGTGGTGGGTTACATCCTGATGTTTACATGGATGCTTTCAAAAAAATAATAGTCCACGGTATCTTTTCTTTTATAACAAAAATACCCTTTCGCCGCAAAAATGAGAATTGTTGTGAATTCATGGATCTGTTTCGGAACACATTGAGGCATGTGAAAAGTACTGTTTCCAATTGCAAAGTTTATAAAATTGAAGAAAGTTTTGCAATTAAAAAAAGGCAACTCAAAAGTGTTTGCACTTTATAATTATTGTTTTATAAGAATAAATTGTGATTCAAAATGTATTCTTGTTCTTTTTACGTTCTTTACATGCTTTATTTTTGGCTTATCCAATTGGTTCTATTATTATTATGATTTAGTCATTTAAGTCACAGTATTTGACAATAAATTTGGTCAAAAAAGGGTAATAATAGTAACTGTAGTATGTAACTTCTTGCATGCAATTATACATTTTTCGAAATTGTTCTTGGACTATGAAAGAGCAATTATGTTGTTTTATATGAGAAAAATCTTGCACACTGAGAAAATTTTTCATAGAAAAATTCCCTTGCTGTCTTGTTTCAGTGGGGTATACTCTGATAATTAAAAAATGTATTATATTTTCATAAATTAATTACAATACCAGTACCCAAATTTCCTCACCAGCACGGGAAAATTTTCTCACTGTAGATTCTATTTTTTAATAGGTATACGGAAAAAAATACTTTCTTGTGAACTAATTTAACAAACTGAAAGTTTTAAAACTGACTTTGGCAGTGACAAAATATCTCCATAAATAGATACCACTACTCTTTTCTTTTTACATAATTTTTTACTCTTTTTAATGATTAGTTCTTGGAGTAAACGATCTACTACATCTAATTCGAGGTAGCATTAATGATTTACTCCAAAGGATTCAAATACTTTTTCTACTCTCAATTAGATTGAGCAAGATGCTCCAAGGATTCAGAAATTTATTTATTATGGAAATTGAGTTATTATTACTACAAATAACTGGAAATTTGAAACAACCGAATATTTACGATAATATTTGTTAAATTACGAACATGTACAGTGAAGCTCTATTTGAATTTAGCCATAAGTTTTTAAACAGGTCATGATTAATATTCGGAACGAGTTAATTATGCCGCCAAAATAGAAAGCAATGACCAAAATGAGAACAACAATCTAGGGCAAAACTTGTAAAAGACTACCTATCGATCAAAGAAGAAAATGTTAAAAATATCACAATAACATGAGTCATATACTTCACATATAATTAGTAAATCTAAATTGCTAAATTCTAGTTTATTATCACAACAGTTTAAGATAAATGTTTGTTGATGTAACGCACAAACATATCTTATCAGAACGATTGAACAGTTTTGCGAAATTTAATCTATACCTAGGCTAAATTCAATATCATAAAATATTGGTTTCTATCTATACTAGTATCGAATTTTTAAAATCTGTCTATGCCAAATGAATAATGATAAAGAAACAAAAATTAAGGATCTTGATTAAAAAATTTTTTAGCCTATATATAGAATCTAAAACAAATTCAAACCTCAACTATTTTCTTTTTCATGAACATCGTTTTTCCCTTTTTTATTGTAGGATGCACGAAAATAATGAAATAGTTGGAACTGCTTACTAGATAGTAGAATAAGAAACAGCCATCGAATTTAATGAATTTTACTATCTAAATAGTGACCTCCTAAAATTAGGTAGCAAAGTCAATTATTTATATAGTAAAAAGATTACAAAACGTAGTTGTGTTAGATTCTACTATTTAGATAGTGAAACCAACTATTTCCTAATTTCCGTGTAAGTATACCTTATTTTAGTGGTTTGAGCTCAAGGCATAAGACCAGGGTTCGATTCTCGTCAAGGGAAGATTTTTAACAGCAAAGTGCACAAATATACAATCAAAATAGTTCTAATTGATTTTTCGCGAATTAAATCGATTCATAAAATATCATTAAAAATTATAAATGATTTATCGCATAAAAAACTATCTACATTTATTGGTTTAAATTCGTTTTATAATATTTTCATTTTAAACGTCACTCATTGCGTCTGAGTCAAAATTATTGTGTGTCTAATAAAAAGTCTTCCTTATATATAAACATTTATTGCAAATTTAATTTAAACAAATTACTAAATTAAATTATAACCATAATAAATATGCATCTTTTACGAGTTATAAACAGTTATTCAAACAATAACTTCTCGAAAATAATACATCAAAGTCACCGATAATTTCAGGAATTCGTCAGACCAAGTTATGCAGGAACTGAATGCTGCATGTACAAATGGACCAAGGTGAATCTCCTAGGAAACGGAAGCCAAGAGCAATACTCGTATTTGTTTTACCTCAAACAGCAAACTACTGTAAATTACTTTTATAATATAAAAAATTCTTAAGAATTCTTATTTTTACATATAAAAGAAAATAAAATTTTGAGTATGAATAATTAATTCTTGAACTTTAGTTTCAAGTAAACCATGATCCAATTTTTAAACTTTACCTTGACATATTTCGATTTAACCACACAGGACCTCTCATGTCAGTGAAAAACTTAGGATATCGATTTATGTATATTTTTTTATTAGGCAATGCTGTTTCAAATAGGTAATCAATCAACATCCATCGGACGTATATTGGACAGTGAATACTGCAGGGCTATTGAGTATCTATTTTCAAATCTGAAAATACACTTTTAAATTGAGAAGTACATATAAAGTGAACTTTTAACGGATATTGTACAGTAAAAGGGTTTGCTACAAGATTTTTTTTAACCGAAGCATACGAGTTCAGTTTTATACTTTTAATATGTATTCAACTGAATTCGTTTCTTGTATTTAAAAAACTGATTCATATTAAGTTTTCTATAAAAATAGAGAAACGAAAATAAAGTAACATTTTGACATTTTAATTTATTTTATTTTATTATAATAGTAAATATAAAGATTTACTAGGAGACACAGTGTTAAATGAGGACTACACTAGATTATAGTTATTTTAACTATATTTGTCGTATTTATTCACATCATTCTACGTAGTTGATTTTTTTAGCTATGAGGAGATAGTTGGTGTAACAAAATTATAATAAAATCGACTATGAAAGTGGTAAATTTATCTCTTTTTCATAGTAATTTTAACTATACTTTTCCAACTATGTGATATAGTCAATTTAACTATGGATTTTTTTCTAAGTGCAAATAAAAATAGAGTAACATTTTGACATTTTAATTTATCGTTAATTTTTGTCTGGTAAATGCAGTAAATCACATTATGTTATCATCGTTACATTTTTAATAATTGCCGATCTCTATGAAAAAAGAGAAACATTATAATCCAGTAAATAATTTATTATTGTCCCAAAATACAATAATAAAAATAACATGTATGGCCTAATAACGAAGAAATAGCGATCATAAAATACGAACCATAATATTTTTTTAACAATTTCTATTGTACTGTTTTCCAATTTGATGCAAAAAAAATGGAGCGATGCGCCAGGAGGCCCTTAAAGAAGCAAAGCCAAATTAAAAAATAAGAACAATATGAAAAACTACACGATATAAAATAGAAACACATATATACGAAATAAAGAAACACTCCATATTATCGTTGACAGACATGTGATGAAACTTGATAGTCCAATAAAAACGTGCAATATGTGACTAATTTCTGAATACCAATGTTGCAATCTTCTCACAATTTTAGTAGAGCATTTTTCCACACTTCGTAACACATATCTATTTGATTTAATTTACATTAAAATATCGGGAATTTTTTTTTATTTCAATTTTATATCTACCAGTTTTCTTTATTGTATAAAAAATGTTTAAACCGAAAATTTTGCAGCAAACAGCAAATTAGACCCTAATTAACATCGCATAAAATTTCATTTCCATAATTAAATTCGAAAAAAATGACAAATTATTAAAAAATTCGTTACAAAATAATAATGCTGTCATTTTATCGTTTTGACGTAAAGCAGTTATGTTTCATGAAATGTGACTTTATGAATATGCGTTGAAAGGTATAAAATACCGAATATTGGTTCGATGTGGCTAATAATCTCGAAAATACGTGAAATATAATATATGCTAATAATCCGGCTATATTACACAATATTTTATTATGGTTATCACGTTTTTTGTATATTCTATCGAAAACGAAAATTCAATTCAATTATTGTTTCTTTGTAACTGACCGTCACAATCAGAAATTTTAATTATTATCATTTTAAATAATATATACATACTAAAAATCGTAAACTGTAATTTTATTATTTTTATTCAAGTTAATGAATAGTAATGAAACCTACTCAGCCATATAACGTAATATTACATTTTTTTGTTAATTTAGTCAAGTTAGCTCCTACAATTCATTGGACAATTCATGTGAATTCTAATGGCATTGCCGGGATAAATGTCATAATTTTAAGTGGCCGTAAATTTCGGAGGAAAAATCAGAGGTGATCAATCAATGACGTATTTCGAAAAGTGAGAGTAATACTAAACCATGGAAATATTAAAAAGTATTTTAAAAATGATTGCTACCTGTGCGTCACCTTATGAATTGCAAAAAAAAAATAATTTTCATTTACAGCGGATGAAATCGAAAAAAGGGTTCAATAAGACATGAAAAAAACTTCAATATGAAATATATATTAAACAAGAACCAGAATTAACAGGATGTTTAAATGTAATCAAAATGAAAGCATCGTTAGCTTTGACATTTAAGGGCGGAAACGGGTAAATTTTGTCAATTGTACAGAATCCCTAGAACGTTTTCAATGTTTCCAACTGGACTAATCACAATTGATAAACTTGCATTTAGTACTGAAGACCCACCAAAATCTAACTAAACCCATACGGTTAGGTCGCAGAATTTAGTTTTTACGTATAATAGAGCGATAAATCTCAAAAGCGTTTATTAAAACCCTGCACATAATTTATTTGCTCCAGGACTACCAAAGCGCATCCATCAAGTGTTCGCGTTTAATTTAATTGAAGAATGACCAATGTTTTCAGAAAATTGTTAGTAGTACGAGCCCGTTCGATCATTTATCTCGTTGAGGCACAGCGAATGGTCGCGAAATCAGTCGCATTTGTACTCGAACCTTTTCTCGTATCTGCGACCCGGACGCGTTTAATGGGCGTCATTATTCTCAGCAGGGAAATGAAGCTTCACCGATACACCACGACCGCATTCTATTACGCCAGTATTTTATCTCACTATATTTAATGTGACTCCAACTCGCACATTTTATAACACTATCATGCCGTTGTTACCAAATGAGTTTGACCATAGCCAAATTATTTTAATAGTTGCCAAGTTTGGTTCGCAAACCGAGTAAACATGGCAATAACACACAACAAATGTCCCCCTATCTAATCGAATACGTTTTATTACAATACTGGAAAAGACAATCCGTACAGGACCTAATAGAAACAAATAAAACACGCGCAGGGATGCATAAAAAGTATTGAGATTTGAATAATATATTTACCTTGAATAACGGGACCCGACCTAACGTGGCAAGACACAACATAATGTAACCTAAACCTAAAGTTCATATAATCTAACCTAACCGAACCGAACCGAACCTAGTCCAACCCGAGCTAACCAAACGTAACCTAGCCTAACGTTCCCTAACCGAATCTAACATAATCTAACCCAATATAACCAATCCTAAGCAACCTTAACGTAATCTACCGTAACCTAACAAAACAAAAATAACATAATGTAATCCAACATAACCTAAAGAAAGGAAACCACATAAAAGTAACGGATTTTAACCCATCCTAACCTATCAAAACATAACTTAATATAATCTAAAGCCACGTAATCTAACCGAACCTAATCTAATCTAACCCAATTTAACCAAACCTAACATGGCCTAACGTAACCTGTCAACCCAACATAATGTAACATAGCCTAACGTAACTTCGCCGAACCTAACGTAATCTAACCGAATATAACCAAACCTAGCCGACCAGAATGTAATCTACCCTAACCTAACAAAACAAAAAATTACATAACCTAACCAGGCATAACTTAATGCAATCGACCACCACGTAACCTAACCGAGTCTAATGCAATCTAACCCAATTTAACCAAATGTAACCTGGGCTAACGTAACTTAATAACCCAGCATAATGTAACATAGCCGTAAGTAACCTACCCAAACCAAACGTAATCTATCCTAGTATAACTAAACCTAACCTGACTTAACATAATCTGCCATATCATAATAAAACAAACAATAACATAATTGAATCTAACATGACCTAACGAAACCTAACCAAACCTAAATAATATATTTTAACCTAATGTAGTCTAACCAAACAGTACTTAATGTAACCTAACGCCACATGTTCTAATCTAACCTAATCTGATTTAACCCAATCTAACCAAACGCAACCTAGCCTAACGTAACCTAACAACAAAGCATAAGGTAACATAGGCGAAAGTAACCTACCAAAACGTAACGTAATGTACCCCAGTATAACTAAACCTAACCTAACTGAACGTAATCTACCATAACCGAACAAAATAAAAACTAATATAATGTAATCTAACATAACATAACGAAACCTAATCAAACATAAATAACGCATTTTAACCTAACGTAACCTAGCAAACTTTTTAAAAGGTAGCTTATAATTCCGTCGAGTCTGGAATTATCAGTTTGAAAAGCAATAATATTTGCGCAGTTCACCGGCTAGGTAATCCTTATTAATTGTGTTTGCGAAATCGGTATGATTTTCTTACTGTTCCACTGTATAAACACGTTAGTGTAGTTAAGCGATCGAAACAGAGAACACCTGTAACGCGTTTAGTTAATCAAACTCAAATTTTCCGTTTCAGACCACGTGTTTCTGATGTTGCGTTAGATTATTTAGAGTTGTTTGTGTGGACGATTAAAATAAAAGTGAAGTTTTGTCCTCGTCATACAGAACTTATTTTTGCCTAACGCTGAACTGTCTTCCTTCTAAATTCGGTCTATTTCGATTCGAAACACAAACATAACTTAATGTAGTCTAAAGCCGCGTAATCTAAACGAACCTGAGCTGAGTGAGTAATGATGCCCAACGTAGCCTACTCAAACAAAAGTAATGTAACCTAATCAAGCATACTCTAATGCATTTTAACGTAACATAACCTAACTAAACGTAACTTAATGTAAACGAAACTACGTAACCAACCTTAACCGAACCTAATCTAATATAACCCAATATAATCAAAACCTAACCGACTACAATATAATCTACCATAACCCAACAAAACAAAAAATTACATAACCTAACCAGACATAACTTAATGTAATCGACCACCAAGTAACCTAATCGAACTTAACGCCATGTAACCAAATTTAACCAATCGCCACCTGGTCTAACTTAATAAACCAGCAATATGTAACATGGCCGTAAGTAACCTACCCAATCCTCGCCTTCGGCTCGGCCCGCTACCCTTCACATTCGTAGAATGAACTTTTACGCACTAGTTTCATAATATACTAATATAATGAAATCTAACATAACCTAACGAAACCTAAACAAACATAAATATAGCATTTTAACCTAACTTAACCTAGCGAAACATGACTTAATGTAATCTAAAGTAATGTAAAGCCGCGTAATCTAACCGAACCTAATCTAATCTAATATAACCTAACATAACATAACCTAAAATAATGCAATATAACCTTACCTAACGTAACCTAAACAACCATAAATAATGTAACCAAATCATGGACAATTTAATGTGTTCTAACGTAACATAACCTAATCGAACCTCACCTAATCTAACCCAATATAACCAAACGTAACCTCATCTCAACGTAACATTGTAATGTAATATGTAAAATATGTAAATTAACGTAACGTAACCTTACATAACCTATCGTTTCCTAACCGAAGATAAGCTATTCTAACGTAACCTAAAATAACAATGTAACCGTACCTAACGTACCCTAACCAGATATAACTTAATGTAATATAACGTAACGCAATCTAACCAAACCTAATCTATTCTAATCCGTTCTAACCAAACTTAACCTAAAATAATGTAACCTAACGTAACATAACCTACAATCGCTGATATAACCATATCTAACGTAACCTAACCAACCATAAGTAATGTAACCTAACCAAGTATAACTTAATGTAATTTAATGTAATGTAACCTAACCGAACCTAACCTAAGGTAATCCAATCTATTGAAACCTAATCTTACATAACGAAACCTACCCAAACCTAACTCAACATAACCTAACCAACCATTTGGATGAGAGATCATTGGTGTCTTGGTATAACTGTTTGGATACCAGTACTAAATTCTCTGGTGACCTTTACTAAATTTTACATTTACGGGTCCTAACTATATTTCTTCATTTTCTGTTGTATATAATCCATGATGTTTTATTGCGTTGTTCCGAGCATGCAGAGGGTTGAACTCGATCAATTATCCGTTAACATTTGCAGATAAAGGGGGAAAACGACCGATTTTGCGATTACGCATACCAATCATCCAAATCACTTTAGATTAGGTTACCGGTTTAGAGCACTAGTCGCAAGGCAAATACAAACTGACCAGTAAAAAATATGCTAAAAATAATCATTTTAAAAATGCGCTCGTCAATCGTAGCAGCGGAAGATATTAGATCTTTGATTTTCTTAGGTCTTTTGACATTTGAACAAAATGCTTTCAGAAATTTTCGAACAATTTGCCGCGGTTCCCAGCCAACAAGCCGTTGAAGAGCGTCATTTTCTCGTACATTTCCCGAGCGCTTTTCGCCAATTTCACTCTGAACATTCTCTCTTTTACCTCGCTTCCTCCGCACTCTCGATCTTCCTGTTCCTCCTCTTCCTCTTCCTCTGCTCAGTTCCGCTCAGCGGAATATAGCGTCACATCCTGCGAAACACCGGCTTGTGCGCGGAACTAGTATCGTGGAATCGCACCCGTGTAGACGCCCATCGGGTAGGGAACGACACGCATCGTGCACCGGCCACAGGGAACGTTGCTCCTGGTATCATCGCAAAAAAAACATCCGTATCAAAGGTGTACGAGGGCCAGTTCAGAGCGGAATTTATCCTTGGCTCGACTGGAGTTCATTCGGAATAACACTAAGTTAGCTTCACAAACGCACACACGTGATCTGCTGTCGATGAGTTTTCCAGCATTTCGCCATTTTTATGACTTCTGGAAAATATGTCGAAAATTTTCTTCATTACACTGAAAATTAAAATCTGAAAATGGTCAGTCGAGCGAGCAGTGGTTGGAATTTTATTGTTTTTTTATTAGTTGGTATAGCCCTTCTATTGAAAGAATTTTGGGTAGAGATTGCATCCGACCTAATCACGTCTCTTTCGCGCTAACAGTTAATTTCGGTTCATTCGGAGCAATATTGGAAACCTATGAAATTAGAATTTGTGCGGAATACTTTTGAATAGATCGAAAAATCGGTTTCACGAGCTAAATAGTGACAGCAGTCAATACTGAAGTATTGCTGCAATCCCTGCGGTCATATAAATTATAACTACCAGTTTTATGTTTCATTCAACTTCTTTTATATTACAAATGATCCAATCTGAATCAATAGATACACCACTAAGATTAGACGAACGTCGCCAGAAGGAAACAAAGAGTGCGAGAAAGGCATACGGATAAGAGAAAGATCTAGCTATGTGTATTTCGAGTATCAGGTAATGCCACTGGTCCACCGAAAATATTCAGATCAGCAGAGGTATACAAGTTTACCATCTAAGTATAAATAGTAGGTATTACTATTTTTTTGAATGCTCGACTAATTTGTTTATACAAACTAGACCCCGCGGCGACGAATGATTCTGTTTCACCATTGTTGTAATAAAGTGCCATTTGTTGGTCCTACTAATTAGATTGATGTCCACGTATTGTGGATAACTTAATGGAATCCATCGAAAGGAAAGAAGAGCCCGTTTTGACAAAATTTTTTTGAATTGTGTGCCTCAAGATGAAAATTACATGTTGAACCTTTGAGGACAGAAGAAACAATTGTAAATTGTTAACGCCCATAACGATTCGTAATCAGTGGTATCGAAAACTGTACAGCACGTTTTAAAGGATTTTTTTTCTTAAACCGCCATTTTTAATTTCCAAAACCCCAGTAGAAAATGAGTCTAGTTTTTGGCTAGTTTCTGTCCAGTTTCGTTATTTCCCATTTTAAAGGTATAGGAAAAATAGGAAGTGTAACAAAATACTGGACAGATTTCCACCAGGGAAGCTGATGTCAGATTCATAATCAGTGACCGGCAAAAATACTATCATCGAAGTGTTATGAATATTCATAACTTTTTAAACACTTCAGATATCAAATGGTGGTTAATACCAAAGAAATAAATTTTTCAGAACCAATTGCAGATCCGCCATCCTAAATTTGTCGAAACGATGTATATTGGACATTCAAGGTTTTGCCCTCAACATTTTAAATATTGTAGACATTATACTCAGTAGCATTCGACGAAAATCTATCGTTCCAAAAATATTGTACAAACCATGATTTTAATATCAGAAATATAAATACAATAAGAGTACTGAGTGAAACTGTGTCTCTTTCGACCGTAACCCATTAACACTTGAAATACCTTTATTTGAATTTCAATCAAGTATTTCGTATCAAAAACAAAGATGAAAAAGTACTTCTATAAATTATTTTAATAAAATTACACTTTTCGATATTCATTTCTTCAAAAAGTGTCAACTTTTAGAAAAAAATTGCCAACAACAAAGAATGCTCGGAATTTACCAAAGAATTTATTAAATTTTATTCAGAATTTCTCGTTAAATTTGTTAAAAGATGTAAATAAAAAATTCTAAAATCATCGTTTGAAAAATTAGAAATTATTGCAGTGAATTCAGTAACTTTTTCTTCAGTTTACTACTTAGATTCTTAAAATATTATAGGCAAAATTATTGCATAATTATTTGGTCGAAAATTTCGTATTATAATAACGATTAATTGTTTTGAAAAAACTGCACAAAAAACTCATAAATTTAATGAATTTTAAGCCTAGTCCCATTATGGGCACTACTTTCTAAACACAAAAATAATTAATTAACTATAAAAATATTTTATTTGTTTTATACTTTTATTCTTCTGTGATATATTTGGAATATTTCGTTATTTTTTAAAATATGATGAATATTCTTGAATTCCTTTGACCATAATTTTTAAAAAAGCCGGTCAAATATTTATAAAAATTCATGATATCATTTTCTTCAAAAAAAGATTGGAAAAATTTTGGGAAATATTCTTTTCTGCTTGTAGGATTGAAATTCCGTTTTGTAAAATAAAGAAACATAAAAAATAAAATATAAAATAAAAAAATGCAAATTTGAATAATTCTTTAGGTTCCATAAATTTTCATTGGTAAAAAGAAGAAAAAAAGAACCGACAGGAGATTCAAACTCCTAACCTTTCACAAGACGATATCTCAACTGAGACACCCAAACGATTCGTTGTTTTTTTAATTTGATCATCTGACAGCCAAACAATGTGGAAAATCAACACAACTTTAATTTTTTTAATCCCATTTTTTACTCGGTCTCGATATTTTAATATACTTGTATAAATAAAAAATAAATTGCAGGCCTTCATTTTTATTATGGAAGCGGCATGTTATATAACGGTTTAACCCTTTATACTGGATCCGCCATTTTGAGTTTCGAAAAGATGACCTCATATTTGTAATCAACGATACTAAATTTAGAGTTATGGAGCAATTGCTGGTTATTTTGAAATTTCGAAAAGGGTCAGGTACCATTTTGTAGCAGTTAAATTCTGTATTTAAAAGTAGAAAAATTTAAATGTCTATGTCGAAAATAAACAATAAAACATGATCATATTAAAAATAAATTTAATGATTGGTTAGTTCAATATTATTGTTGAATTTTGGATACTTTAAGTTTTGTGATTTCAAAGAATTGATACAAATGCATATGGTCGATATTTAGATATAAATATCCAGTTTAATCTTGTGCCAAATGTGTGGCGGATTTTTATGAACAAAACTTAGATCCTCTGTATTTACTCTCTAATTCTGAATTAATTAAAAGGTAGTAGTGAAGAATGAAAAATCGCACTCTAATTGATTTAGTAATGATTTTTAATTTTTATTTTTTATTAATTAATTTTAACTACTAATGCATTAGTCGAATTCTACTAATTATTAATAAAAATCATTAATCATTCAATTCGTGACATAATTTTTACTCTCAAACCGCCTCATGTCAACAGAATTAGACACCAAATTATCTCATTTGCCCATAGAGTGTCTAATTTTCTTGAAATAAGACAATTGGAGACATTTTGGTTTTGCAATGTTCTTCCGTAATCTTTCGTTTCCATAATGCAATTACAAGACTCAAATCATTGACGAAGATTTGCTGGTTTCACGACAGTGACTTTCGCAAATTTCACTAAACACGTCGTTCTCTGAATGTTTTTTTGTCGGATACAAATCGACGAACTTTTCTTTATTTGCGTAATATAAAATTTTAGATGGTATCAGTAATTTTCAAGTACAATATTTTATACTTTGGACCTCCCATTTTGGCCCCACCATCTTGAATTTCGAAAATCTACGGAGGAATCAGTGATAAAAAGAACTCTTACTTTTTTGTATGATTTAATACAGTTTTAAAAAACACACAATATATGGCATATGGTAAAAATATGCTGAAAACTCTAAATTTTAGAATTTCTTCATAGCCATTCGAAAAAGCGACCTTCAAACAATAAAATCCATATACTCTGAATTATTAGTTTAATATGAGAAATAAACGCTAGAGATAACATTCCTGTGCATTTTGCGGTTAATGGGTTAATGTTGTCAGACAAGAAGATAACACATCCAATAAGACAACAAAAAATTATAGGGCACCTGTAAGTAGAAGCCGCAAAAATTATTCCTAATACTTGTATAACACTGTTAAAACGAAGCATTAAGTATTAAAAAAAGACACAAAAAAGACGCCTTAAAAATAACGGCGAAAGTTGAATGAAAACATTTTTGCAGTGTGTGAATTTCCGATAATATATCGAGGATGTCACGTGGTCGTTTGGTTGGAATAAGCAAAGGCACGCGCCCATCGTCATTAAAGGTCTCGTAACATAATGAAAGCAGGTATTTGCCGGTGGTTGACCTATGCGCAACTGTACACTGGTCAGAACAATAATATGAATCACGTGGCCGTATGAAAGGGGAATCATTTGTAAACAGTCGAAGGATGTACTCCAAACAATAAATTAAAGGTGAACCCAGGACCATCTGCTTGATTCGATACCAGCAAAAATAGCAATCCTAACAATTAAACACGTTTTTTTTTTTAAATTACCAAACCCGGTTGTCATCGTAGGATTCTCAACTAAAAGACTAGGTAAAATTGAAAGGATTTAAGTTCTAAAGGACTTGAGACCCCATGGAATGCAAACAAATCATTATACAACCCATACAGAAACAATTGCATTATATAAAGTGTTACGGTGTCGTTCATGTAACAATTTTACCTTGAAACGTACCAAATCCGGTTTAATTAGACGAGAGCGTGGCATTATTCTCGCGATCGGAATTTGCGATTTGTTCCCATCCGACAAAAACGAAAGTATCGGCGCGCGGAAGCCAATTAAGATTTCGTTGCATCCAAACAATCATGGATCAAAATTCGATACGACGCTAATGAATGGAATTTTTTGAATCGTATTCGTCACAGCGGTCGTACTTTTAGGTTCAATCGGTGAGAGCTGAAGGGATTTTAGAGGCACTTGTACTCTATTCTGAAGAATAAATAACGAGGGAACTTCTTGGTATGTGACGTTCCAACAACGATGACTCGATTTTTCAACATCATTTTTTTAAAAAGCAAATCGTCGTATAATGTCAGCTAGTCATGTTACCGTGACGACGAAACATCCTGTAAGCACATGCACGGTTATGAAAGTGCCAGCCAATCGCATCACCACGGTGACGCGGAGCTATTGCCCGACCGAGAAAATCCAGGAACAGATACCCAGTGGGTTTGATGTAATCAAAATATCGAAGTTCCTATTTTGACATTAAACATAACCCTAAATCCTATGAGATCAATTGAGACCAAATTCTGATGGATCTGAACTCGAAACACCGACAGCATTTGACAATGATGAATTCAAAAGTATTACAACACTCATGAAACCCAAATCTCAATTGAAACAAGATGAATCTGCAAATACGATACGATCAAGCTCAATTGTTAACCAATCCAAAAAGTTCACACGTTCAATACATAATGCATTTCCGCTTTTTGATATTATCTGACGATCCACGTGAAAAATCATTGAATTTCAACGCATCCAGTTGCAACCGACAAATAGGCTATTACATAATTCTGGTATAACCGAATCGTTTAACACGGGCAACCCTGAACCTCGAGATCTCCTAATTCTGTAACCCGTGGAGCAATAATTGAATTCCCGGGCTATTACACAACGAATCACTGCCTCGCATTGCAGCTCGACTAACCGTGAACCCCATTACCCACTTCCCCAAACACTCGGTAATCACGCAACGTCGAATTTTGCTCACGTGAAAAATCTTCCAAATTCGTAATCCAGTATTTTTTTTTATTATGGATCCTGGAATACACTCTCGTATGACGTCAAACACGAGTCTTATACGCACACTCGGATGAAGTTGCACATGTGTGGGCTTTATGGTTATGCCTGCATCGCTTGCTTTCACTTCACAGAGTCGGAATCGCGCACTCTCGGAGAACCAGCGGAATTTGGTATACCTTCCGCTATTTAAACACTATGGTATTAGCACCTCGAGGTAACACCAAGCACCACGGCCATTGGCCGCAAAATTTCGATATCTGTCCGAGGATACTCTATCCCGGTTTGACACGTACGCGAGGAATAAGCCGCGATCGTTTATTGTACACTGCCGGTCGTACCAGTACCACCGGGTACATTCGAAGGTTGCATTCTCGCCCGAGTCCTCCCGCCTCTTTCTCCGCCGCCACCTCCTCCACCTCCTTCTCGTGGAGTCGTTCTCCTACCTCCTGTTCACCTGGAGTATTTACCTGGCGAACGCGGTGAACACGGCCAGGCACGAGCGATAACGGAGTCGCACGACAAATTGGCGCCGACACTTTCGAATTTGAGACGACAAATGAACAGCCCGATTCTTTCCATCCATTTTAAAAAAACATGGAAAATTATGTGGTTTTCCACTTGGAATTTTAAATTTTTGTTTACATTTAAAAAAAAAATATAAGCATTTACAACAAATTAAAGAACATTTGAATGTTTCAACAGCCATATTATAGCCGCCATTTTGAACTTTGAAAATCTGACAACTTATTCGTAATTAGAAAACTTAAGAACCCTCATCAAATGAATTACTTTTTAAAAATAGTCAAAATTTCGAATTCTTGACCGCCATTTTGAATCCGCCATTTTCAATGTTCAAAATCTGATATCAGATTCTTAAGTAGGAAACTTACGATTCTCCCTATATGATTTATAAAAACCAATGCTAAACATTTCGAATTCTGGACCGACATATTGAAACGGCCATTTTTAATTTTTGAAACTCTTACAACCGTATCGTAATCAGGAAACTTATAAACTCCAAAATACGCATTATTTTTAACATTTTTCACCTGCATTTTGAATCAGACATTTTTAGTTTTCAAAATCTCACGACTGAGTAGTAATCGGAAACTTGAGAACCGCGACATACGAATTATAAAAAGAAATCGGCACAATTTCAAATTATCGGTCGTCATATTGATTTCTCCATTTTGAATTTTGTAAAAATCTGACATCTGATTCTTATCTTACAAAACTCGGAAATACGAAATGAAAAAGAATGGTCAACACTTCATTTTTTTTTTCAACCGCCATATTAAATCCGCCATTTTGAATTATAGGATGCGTATAATACTGTCTTTTGTACCACTACCTAATTACTCCGGTATAGAAAATTGATTTGAGTGGAAAAGGTCATCATATAAAAAAATGGAACTCAATTTAGAAAATACTTTTTTTTCCGCGCTTTTTACAATATTTTGGGTGCCATATTAGAGAAACGGCTGTATATTTTTAAAATCGATGTTAAAACGGGGCACACCCGAAAGTAATGATGCACAGAATTGCATTAAAGCCCATTTAGGATTTGTTATTTCAAATAATATTTCATGTATTACATATTGATACACAACTAAAAAAATTATTCTAGTGAGTTTTAACATTAGGATTCATAATTAGATTTCCAGATCTAAAATGGCGAAAGCAAAACAAAGAAACGCAATTGAATACTATACAAACGATAAAATCTAAAGACATATATAAAAAACTAAAAAGGAAAAAAAATTCAAGAAAAGACAAAAAAAAGTGGAACTACATTCTATGTCCACGTTGATAGTTCTTATATTTAAAATGTATTTTTCCGCCATATTGAATTCATCATCTTGAATTTTTAATATCTGACTTCAGGTTCGGAATCAGCATTCCCAAACATCCCCAGAAATAAGTTTTCAAAAAATTCGACCATCGCGAATTCACCATTTTGAATTATGGAATTCACATTTCCGGTTTGTAATCTGCAGTCCCAAAAACTGTAGCATACAAATTTATGCGAAAATAAAAACGTAGAGTATATTGTATTCAACCTTTCTTAAACAAAATTATTTTAACCAAATTTAATGTAAAGTTTGATAGTACTGTTTAGTATACAAGCATAATAAAAAAAAATGTTGAATGAAATAGCTTTTTATTGCTAAAATCCTAATCTTTCGAATGGTGCATCAATAAATACCACAAATTTAAAAATAAAAAAATTACGAGCATTTATTTAACAAAAATCAGGACTTTTTTTTTTACTTATCGTCATTCTTTTTATCATTTCCTTCATTAGAAAACCTAAGCTATTTAGAACCAAAACGTAAAAAATGTTTGTTCTAGAAGATAGAAGTAGTCTTAAAAATTAAATTTCAAAATGGCGGCTCAAAAATATCTGCTAAACTCGATTTTTTCTAAATCAAATCAATGTCTAAAAATAAATCACTTCAAACTTCGTGCCCTGAGTTTTTTGAGGTTACTGGCTGCAAATTTTACGTTTGTTTTCAAAAATTAAAAATGGTAAATTCAACATGCAAAATCAAACGGAAGCACTTCGTTCTTGGTACTTGGTTGTTTTTGGAGTCACTCATTCCGGATTGCCGATACGTCATTTTTAATTTTTGAAAACTAACATCGGATTCGGACTCAACGACCCCAAATCCGCCGGGTACCAAGTCTGAAGTGATCGGGTCCATCTATTGAATACATGCGACTATTATTTTCGAAAAAAATCGACTTTAGTTGGCATTTTTGAGACGCCATTTTGAAAATTACTTTTTTACAATAGGACTATCCTTTTTCACGCAGCATTTATAAATATCTGAGATATTGTAATGTGGGAAATGATAAAAGAAAATAACAAGAAGTTGAAAAAAATACCTAAAAAATCGGAGTTTTGTTAAATAAATGTTAATAATTCTTTATTTGTGACATTTTTCGATACGCAATTCGAAAGAGAAGAACTTGGGCAATAGAAAACGCCTATTCCAAAATTTGTTGCACTGCGCTTTAATATTAAAAAGTACTGTCAGTGTTAACGTTAAATTTATGTAAATTTAGTCCGTAAAGATATTTCTTCAAGGTTTAAAAGAATCTCTGACCGATGTAAACATTATTATGAAAATCTTGGATAAATAAAACTAAATAATTCTTTAATTTTTATGTTAGAAAACGTGTACAAATCTTTTTTTAGTTTTTACATTTTTTAATTTCATGTCTCTCTTCCTATATTTCTATTTTTATAATTGTTTCATGATGTTTATAATAGTAAAAATCGGTAGCAGTGCGAACTAATCCTGTTGGGATATATCCAAATTATATTATTTTTATTTTTGATCTGAACTCAATAGAGTAAACCGGTTAAAACCAGATGGAACCCTGTTTCTATTTGAGTCAAACAGTAAATTGTACTCGGGTTGGTAGAAAAAATGTAAAATCTCGCTGTTGTAATTCCAATAATGTTTTACTGGAACCGATTCGATGCATATGGGGATGCGAATTCAATAAAATATAGATGACGGTATTTTAATTCAAGAAGACCAGGTTTCCAAACCGTTCTTTATTCAATGCACTCCCGAGACACATGAATCCGGCTCGAAGGACTAATGATGCTGTGATTCCAATACTTTTTAATAGAACCGATTCGATGCATATGTGGATGCGAATTCCAAAAAAATATAGATGGCGGTATTTTGATTCAAGAAGGCCAGTTTTTCAAAACGATCGTTATTGATTGATAAGATGTGCTTTATAGATGCGTGTCGTTAAACGTTCGAATCAAAACTGATTTCAAAATTGATGAAAACGCCAACCGCGAATCTCTTAGATACTAACACATTCTAACACCTCTTGTACACAAAAACAATTTAAATGTGAAAAATAAAAGATTTAAAATGTAAATATTCGATGTTTTCGCATGATAATCGGAGTTGTATGTTATAAATTTAAATTTACATTAAATTATGTTTCGTCGCGTATTAAATATTTCGGCTTTGTCCAAAGACTCCCATAACTTAAAACAACATTCAAAATTATAAATCATATTTTATTTATGTGACGAATGGTGTTTTCGAAAATTCCGACCTTCTATCGGAATACTATTTGGACTTCCAACGTCCCTTTTAATTTAACACAAATAACCTATGTATATTGCTGACACAATCTTGCGATATTACGTTGTTTGCTTCATGGTCCAGATTTTTTTATTGTAAAGCGAATTATCGAACGTTTTAATAGCTACTACATGTGGGTGCTCTGAAGGTCAATTAAATACGACAGTGCAAATTTTTTCGTTTGCATGAGTCACCGCGTTTTGGGTCAATGTTCGGTTGCATTGGAGTATACCAGTTACTTTCTTTTCTAAAATATCATGTCCCGCCTAAAATGAAGCAATTGGATTAAACTATCTTAGCTAAGTAAAGTTCTATGGTAATAAGATGAAGCGTCTCCTATCAAGATCACAAATCGTCTAGTATCCGCTTGTTGTACTCGAAAGGCAACGAAGTTTACAGCTAGGGCTCATCATTTAATTACGAGTATACTTCATTTATTAGGTAAGTTCATTTAATCCTACAATTCTATTACGCGTGTCGTGCTTCAGTGCAAATTCATAAGATTTGCTTTGCCTTTCTCGTCTATTGTATTCTTAATGATAATACTTTAGATTATTTTCAGTAGTGAAAAAAGAACTCGAGAAATTAAATACTACAGGCTATCAGTCTTCTAAAAATAATAAATACCAAGCAAGTGGGCGTAAAAATCGATTTTGCGCCCTTGATACAAGAATAACTATAGTAGATCTGAAAATGTTTGAACTGCTCTGCATAATTTAATTCCTAAACTGCATATAACGCATTACAATACTATAGTAGTTACTAAAGTAGATAGTATACTGATATTTGCTAGTGAATATGAATGAATTTTGCATCTTTGTCGGACCTACTTTCTAAATTTTGAATTACTTAAAAAGTACTACATCCTACAGGAAAAGTGGGTTACTCATTCGATTAGCAGTAAAGTTCATTAATAAACGGTAGGTTTTTGGTCAGAATCTTCTATTTCATTAGTCGCATATTATTTTTTTACTATTAAAATAGTAGAAACAACATTACCATTAGTATATTTTGAATAATATAGTAGTGGTGTTTTACTAAATTAATGAAAAATTGACTATTTCATGGAAACCCACTTTTCACTTTGTATTAGTATTTAATTACTAATTCATATTTGGAGAGTAGATTGTTATCCGTATCAGATCTGGAATTTAAAAATGCAAATAATCTTGATCCGTTCCTGAATTCGAATAAAGGATATGCAAAAAAACTGACCCGAATAATTTAGATACTTACCGCCTAATAAGATCATTAACCAGTTGATCTCGATCTTCATTCTTTTTTAACACAATATCACCAAATTTTTTGTTACTAGTCACACAAAAAATCAATTTTTCCATATTACAAATAATTTACATTCATCTGCATCAATAAAGATTACAGAAGCCCTTGATCTGTCTAAACAATAAGGAAATATAAACTATTACTTCCTTAAAAAATGCTGAGCAAACAATTTCATTGGAAATATACGACAGACTTAGTGAAATAATTATTTGTAATTTTATTTTCAAAATAATTCACTTTTACACAAAAACAAACATATATTCTATGTTTATGGCTTGAATACTTTCATAATTAATTTTAAAAAATGCAATTCAAAATTCGTCTAAAAAAGTTCAAAACTTATACTAGCACATGTTTCATTACTGGGGCATTGGTCTTAAATATTTTTGGATAGTAATTTTTTTTTAAATCGCGTTTTTCTTTTCAAAATTTAAATATTTGACCAACGACATTTATGATAACATTGTTCTTCATGTTTTGCGATGACAGATTTTATTTGCGACCCTGCTCATCGATATCTTCTCGCATAAGGATAGATAACTCTCTATTATGAAAATTCTTTCGTTGAAAATGGAGCAAGGACTCTACGCCACGTGAATTTTCCCATTATAAGAGTGGAACAAGGAGGTTTGAAGCATTACTCTCCGTAAAATATTATTGTTTTTTTGTCTTTGGCTTGGTGAAATATAATTTCCGAAATATTATTTTATTGGTGATGCTATAGAATGTCTTTATGGAGTCACATTACGTTTATGAATATTTATCTTTGTTTTATTATTTTTCATTTTTGCAATATCGGTTTTTCATTTTTTTTCGTCATTTTTTAATTTGCTTCATCATCTATACAAATTTACATATGAAAGTTTCTTTGATTTCCATTTACAAATAAATCGAGAATATTATGAATAATTTTGCTGTCGTTCACTGCTTATAAAATAGTCTGCACAAACAAAAACGTAGTAATATATTCAATTTTTCAAAATGGTGTTGAGTTTTTTACTGGGACGGTAAAAAAAAGTTATATTTATATTGTGGCCATGAATCTAAATCATAGTAGATTCAACACCACATCGCACTTGCAACTATACTGATAGTATTCTTTGAAAATAGGATTATCTTATACTAAATTAGTTAGTTTTTAGTATTAAAATCTTTTCATAATATGTACAACATGTGGGTAATACTCAAACTTTAAATGAAGCTTTTCTACCTTGCGCATTAAAAGTATGACAAATTTTATTTTGATGCCAAAATCTGATGCAAAAATCAATTTTTCTTTTGAAACTTGAAAACTTGAAGTAAGAGCATTGATACAATTACAGAAAATTTGAGTAATTTCCAACTAAAATATTTATAGAAAGCTGAATTTCAACATTTACTTTCCTATAATTTCAATCGAAATATTTTTTATTCATGTTCAAAAGTAAGTTGTAAAAGGCCATACTCTGTAAATGTTCTGCCGAGAAAACTATCAACAGTTTGGAAAATAGAAAATTTTGTACATTTAAACACTGACATAATGTTACAGAAACGTTTTAAAAAGGAGTATAACAAACAATAGAAAATATAATAACTAAAAAATAAATGCTAAATAATCTTTTCATGGAGAAAGAAAATAAAATATAGTCTGACTCTAGGTTGATACGAAACAATTTTTACTAGTATAAAAATTAGCATAGAACACACTTTTGAAACACGTAAAAAAATTAGGGTCGTCTTCAGGTACACATTTTTCATTAAGAAAGTTACATAAATTACATACATTAGCGTACTTTAAAGGTGCGTGATTTGTTAAAATTGAAGTAACTTTTCTGCGTTGTAAGAACCTTCCAGAAGAGTTACGAGTGTTATTTATTACATTCTTCTTTAACTATTTTACTAAGTTAGTCGTAAAAGTTACACATTTATGTTTTGGACAATTTATATTCAATGTACCTGAAATTTCATTGTGTACCGTATTTATTCCTGTAGGCTGCAGCAAGAGTTTTCATGTTTTAGTTCGTTAATGAAAAGTTGGTCTACTATAAAAGACTATTTTCTTTAAGAATGCCATAAGCATATTATGTTTAAGAGTATGATTATTTTGAACTTCGGTAGGTTTGTTAATTTATTGTCGAAAATAAATTCGTTTTTATGATGATAATAAACGTGTTTTTACTGTTGCAATTTACAAAGTGAAGAAATTTCTTTTAAGTTGTACTTCAAATCTCTTCAAAAACACCAAATAAACTGCATTTAAGGACAAATGATTAAGTTTATTGTTCATTAAATGAAGAAACTTTTAAGGTCTCAATATTTTTGAAGCTTTTATAGATTCAAATAATGTATTTCACTCAGTCATTGTAAAATTTGACGCTTGACTGTCAAAATATCAAATGTTACCATGTGTTAAATATCTAATTTTGTTTGATTTCTGCATACATAAAAATTTCCAAACTATTTTGTATAATGCAGACTAATAACTTAACAAGAAGTTTTCTTTTATAAAAAACATTTAATTAATCTTTATATATTTTTTACAGTAGTAACCAAAATCTTAACGTAAATAAAATTAAGTCACGTCCATAAATACATAAATTAAATTACATTCGTTGCATCAACGCTTCAACAATCTCTACAGCCAATCATTACGAAATTAGTCCGGAAAAAGTTAAAGAACTTTACATATTGCACTTGAAATTCTCGAGTACGGTTGTTGAGCAGATCTTATTACAATTTTCCTCGTTATTAAAATAAAGCCGGGTAGTCTCATCGGATTTCGCTAAGTATTTGGAGAAACATGAATTGTGGTATTATATCAATTAAAAGTTTGAAACAGTTTGGAAATAACGAAGGTAAATTTTTCTTTGAAGCATATGATGATTACATAGATTGTGTATCTTTAATTTATTCCACTTGATTCATCCTATTAATAATTTTTCCTTTTAACAACATTTTCGAGTCATCATACATAGTAGACAAGATAATTTGCATTTATCTCCATTTGCGATTTCACACGAAAGTATAAAAGTCAATTATTAAATGAATGCCTTAGTGATGAATTTAATTGTAATATTTAATGAGCCAACTTGATTATGAAGGCGAAGTGATCACTAGTCTGCAGACTAGTCAATAAAAATGAATTAAAAAACAGTACGTATAATACCAATGTATTAAACCGATGAAGAATTTGTAAAAAACACGATGGTGCCTACGTAATTCAGATATTTCGGGAAGGTCAGTTTAAAAATGTTACATCAGAAAATATACATCATTTGAATAATGTTTAAAATAACTTTAGTATATGCAGAAATGTTGCATATATTCGCGTCAAATTGTATTCGAGTGACACAAATTCATTTTTAACTTTATTTGCATATTTTAATCGAATAGCCATTATTTGACATCGATGCAGATGAACCGAGAATAATTTCCATGCGTATATCAGCACCGTGAGTCATATTTTAAATGCGCAATCAATAATTCTAAGTTCCAATGCACAGATACAAAGTATGAAGTAAAATTTAACTATAAATAAAACGTAAGAAATAATAAAATTAAAATCAACATCGTATGCTGCTTGATTTCAGATAATATAGCGATGTTTTTCTTGAATTAAGACAATATTTCTAGTGTGCTTATATTATCCGACATATTATGGTATTAAAATTATAAAAAATATAAAAAATTGAAAGTAAAATCGACAACAATTTTTTAAATTGTACTTGAAAAACGAAGAAAATCTTGTATACAAAATTTCAGAAAAGTCTGTTGACGTTTTAAAATGTTAGTACCATATTGTACCTGCTATTTTGAATTTTGAAAATCTGATAATCGAAAAGTGATCAACGATGTTGAAAATCCTATATAGGCTACCTTAAGATAAATCAACCATAAACAAAATTCGTTGCCTAATTAATAAATAATGAACTTGATGAAGAAAAACTGCAAAAATGCATCCAATATCTCCGGATTAAACTTATGATGAAGATATCTCTTCCATGTTGTCTAAAATGGTTAAAAAATATCTGTTAATTATACACTATAGTATTTAGTTCCTAAAGAAACAAATGAAAACAAAACTTTCACATGCGACAATTTGATGTGAAAGTTGCAAAGAACAAAAATATTCGAATTTTCTATAAAACGATTTTTGTGAAGGAGTTCTCGTTTTCGAGTTACCATCCCTAACCGCAATACCGCTTGTCGTTCCCTCGCTCAAAGCAAAACCACATGTTCCAGTGGTTGGTGGAATGCAAACAGAAAAAAGACCAAAAAAAAGTAATGGAAAAAAAGCGTTATTGTCAGTTACTTTTGATCGTTCCTGTTTGAATTCCGTTTAAAATTCTTTTATCTTCGCTTACACAATTTATTTTTGTGTTTTACCCTAAACTCATCTAATTAAAGAGTCTGACACGAACGAAAACGTCGCTATTTCAATCAAAGTCTTTTGGAGTTTAATACTTTTTTCATTCACGTGATGATTCCATCTTACATTTAATAAATAAAAAAGTAATTAAAGTATAATGGTTCAAAATTACTGAAAATAGCAATATCCAGTTTTCTGAGAGAAGAAATTTTAAAGAAATATAAAGTTTTAATTTTGATGTTAATTTTAAGTACGATACGATTTTACAGAATTTCTGTTTCGAGTTAGCCACTTTATATATACACCCGCCAGCAGTCTTTCCGTAAGGTATCAAGTGGCTTCGCTCGGACGTTCATCTGTGTCGAGCGTATAGCAATGATAAAGTTTGGAAACATCCAAGACTACCTTCAAGATCCGAGGAAAGCTTTTTCATGTTAAGCAAATTGAGATTTTTAAGAAACTTGAAAATTATATACAGACACTTAGGTATGGAAATATGAAGCCTCGCACTCTTTTAAAACTAAAATTAATTACAAATTTCATTACAATTGAAATTGTCCATTCTAACACATTCAACTTACTCTTTTTTTCTAATAATTTCGATATTTTTGACTAAATACTATCTTAATAGTTATTATGTTGCTATATTAATAATATTGATATTTAATAATGTCTCGGGAAAAGTTATTTCAAAATATGTAAACGTTGCTGTTATGGTGACAACAATGGCGCTGATGATGATGATGACGATGGTGACGATGACTTAAGGATGATGACGATGAGGATGACCATGGCACGACAATGACAACATTGTCATACTCAAGGGTGTTTAAGTGGATAACATAAAAAATATTCTTAAAGTCTCTGATTTTACTTACCACAATAAGAAATTAAGTATTTATGTTATTTAATGCAGTTCTCGATGTTCGGCTCTGAATTGAGCACAGAAGGCCCAAAAAGAATTCTTTATTTGTACTTCCATGGTAAATAAAAAGACCAGTTTCTGGCCATCTTTGGTGGGTTCCATTGCTTACAACACAGAGACCAGAAAAATGGCTAGAAACTGGTCGTATTTTCTACCAGGGTTATGTAACGTATAGAAACGGATAATCGATCATGGATTGTATAAAAGTTAATACGGATCTGTGGAGTTAAGTTGTAAACATGTTAATGTTCAACGACTTTGCATTTTGAATCTCGAAATCTAAGTTCTTCATTGTGCACCCTCTGGTTTAGCGATACCCTTGGTCATTCATCACTTACGAAAAAAAAAACAACCATACTCCAATAAAATTTAAATAACCCTAGCTTCGTGTCAGCTTATTAATTTATCCATACGTAGATGACACATAACTGACAGTTGAAATTTTGATATTTTTGACAGTAAACTCGTCGCTGACACTCAAGACGGTAAGTAATTCATACATCGTTGCTCGAATCTCGACTTTGCTCCTTTGAATTTATACTCCTCTCACTGGCAAGTAATCTCCGTAGAATATCTCAAACGAAGTAGAATTTCATACTTTCGAAATATATCATTGAAGCTAAGACTTTTCGACGACAAAAATTAATTTTGAAAGTTGTCACTTACCCATTTTGTTTCCACTCCTCCGACGCACTCTTAGGCATATTGACCTTGACATGATACACTGAAAAGATCAGAGACAAGACATTAGCACTGCTGTCAGGAACGTCGACAAATGAATAATTTACGCATGTCGGAGCTTGGAAGTCTTCCAAGCTCTTCCATTGTCTGTCGCGACCTCTTCTTTTGTGAGGCTTCATCAAATCAAAGGATTGCATTGTTTAATAAAACATACATTATTTAGTAAAACACGAGCAAACTGTATAAAAATACATAGCTGGAGCGTTCAACTGCACTGGCACATTGATTTTCAGTGATTTTGTACGACGTAATTGGCGGTAGAATAAGGGCCTAATTGGTTCAAAATAGAATTAAATTATAGCAACAGGTTGGAAATTAATACGTCTTATATTTTCGCAAACGTGGGGATCGTTTTTTGAGGTACACAATTCGGTGAATTAACGTATCTGCTTTCACTGACAACAATATATTTTACCTTTAACTGCCATGTCTTTTAATAATCTATTGTTACATGAAAATAAATGTTATACGGGTTAAAATACCTTACAATAATGACAAAAAATAATATATTTTAATGAATACTCCAATCCGCATGGCCACTAGGACTCAGAAAACGTTTACAAATACAAAGAGTAACAGGAAAAACGAATAAAGCGCAGACAAAGAGTTCGTTAACTGCCCACAAAAAATATATTTCAGTATAAAGGCTATAGCGGGATAAGAAGGTCAAAACTGCCCCGCCTTGATTTTTATTTTGAATTGGCCATTCGAAAGGACATATTTAAAAACCCCTTTAGCCAAATTTTCAGCCCCCTAGGTGCTGGTAGGTTGCTTCTATCGTAAAAAACGTGTTTTTTAGACAAAAATTCGCTGTCTCCACTGTTTGATCCAAATAATCTGAAAAAATTCCTGAACGTGTGTTTTTGAGTGAGAAAATACCCCGATTTTTTCAGATTTTTCGGGTCCAATTCGGAGCCACAAAAAATTCTTGAATTTTTCAATAATATTTTAGGTTATGAAGCTCATATTTGGCCAACTTCTAAATAAAAATTTTTTGTATAGTTTTTCCCCTACCTTCGAATGCCGATGTTAAAATTACCATTTTCAAAGCAGAACATGCTCAAAATTAAAAAAAAACGATTTTTTTCGCATTGTTCCTACTTTATTGGTACATAACCTCAAAATTATATACTTCAATAGGTATTTGAACACCCAAAAATACTCCAGGACTTTCTTTCAGGTCTAAACAGTTTTTGGAATCAAGTATTACTTTGCCGTCGCTACAAAAGTCCGTATTCAACCAGTTTTTAGGTATAGGAAGACTTCATATTATTGGAAAGATATTAATCATTATAGTTAATGCTAAAAATAAGTAAATATTTCGAAAGATTTCGAAATGTGCTCTAAAAGAAATCAAATGTCCCATTTTCTCTGAGGGTTTTCTGACGTGATGTCATAAGATGTTTATGAATCCGTGTTTACAAAAGTGGAACATCTGACTTCTTTTAGAGCACATTTGGAAATCATTCTAAACTCTTTTTAATTTCCTGTCTGGGTAATGGGTATTATACAGGAGAATGTATTGCCTGAATATTTGCTTATATTAGTACTCACATAAATATTTAGAAGTCGTACCACTATTACTTACAAAAAAATAATTCTTAATGAATTCTCTATGAACACTTTGTTATCATTTCTTGAAGAACTTTTTACCAAATCCTTTTAAAAGAGGAATTCTGAATTTAATAACTATAGCGGACATTCGTTGTGTTTAGGGATGCAGAAAGAATTGTTTTAGAATTCTTCTTTTATAAAAGCATGAAAAATATATGAAGTATACTTTTGGAACATTCCTTTTTGCTTATTGGGTCTACTATATCTATATATTTGATCGATTTATTTAAAGTGAATAAAATTCCAATGAACCTAATCAGACTGGATAAGTTCAGAGCTAATAAGACTTTGTGAATCGTACAATTTCGACACGTTGAAATAGGAAGACAGTAAATCCAATATGAAGCCCGTAAATTTGATTGATTTATTACAGTTTTCATGACGGAGAGAAAAAAAGTATACATAAATTTTATGCCTTCACAGAAATTACTGACCGTTTTTTGTATGATATAAAACGAAATGTGTTTCAAAAATGGTGTACTACTGAATACAAGCCTGTATTTTTCTATGTATATCCTGGCCACTGAATAAAACAAAAAAGAATCATATTTAATAATAAAGAATATAGTCATCTTTTAACATTTATATATTAATGGTTAAAAAGGATTTTGTTAAACTTTTATATTTTAAAACATATTTCATTACGATTAAACGAAGGAATATTTTAAGCATTTGAATAATACTAATTTATTACAATGTAGTAATCTATATTATACCATGTAAAATACATCTTCTTGTACTAACTTTATCCATGACATGGAAAGTTCCGAAAACTAAGCTCCCAGCTTCGTCGTAATATAAATTATTAACATTTTGAATAGTGAATTGGCCAATGAAAAGGGTGTTGAAAAGTCATGTGAAATGATATAAAACATAAAACATTTATGTCTCTTTAAAATGTATATTTAAAATAAAATTAAATCCAGTATTTTTTTATTTTATTGATTTCGATATTTTATTATGAACAAATATTATATATGCAGCTACTTTGGCACGATTTTTGAATGTTAAAACAATCAGTCTGATATGTAAATTTACAATTTTAAAATACAATAAAACAACATTGTTGTTATATAGAAACAAATATGCTCTAATTTTAGTGTGCGCATTTCAACATTTCAATTTTTTTAATGCAATTTCTAGAGAGACGACATGGCGAGGTACTGGAACGTGTTTACAACTTAAAGTCTAGCTTCGATCTCTTGTTCATTATCCCTTCCATAGGAATGTTATTTTCACGCCACTCTCAGGGTACAAATGACATATGAAATGACGCAATTTCGATAGACAATTCTATGGATGCTTTCAAGACTCATGAGCAAATTAAGGAGAGAAAAATATCTGTTCAAAGAAAGTGACATTTATTGTAATTGGTACAAGTGGTTAAGTTTTAAAAAGAAAAGAGAAGCAAGGGTTCGCTTCCCTTTCAAAAATTGTTGGAGTTGAATAGGAGAAATGTTTTTATTACAGAAAAAAAAAGTCAAAATAACATCAGAAATTTTATAATATCCCTATGTCATACATGAAAACTGTCTTCGTCAGCAGCAACTGAACATGTTTCTTCAAGTAATTTTCAAAACAAAACCCGAAATAATGATTTCATCAAAAAACAAACACACATGTTTTTTACGTCGTTTTCATGATTTTGTCATTCTTAAACAGAAGATTAACTACAAATCAACAAATCGAAAAATTTACGGGAATTTCTGGATGTTTCTGACGTCTATAAAAAGTTTACTTAAAAACATACGTATAATCCAAACAGACGTGTTGATATATTAAGTAGTTTATTACCAATCAACAATGACTTTCTATTTTAAGGATCATTTAATAACTTTTTGAGCTGCAGTGCTCATCAGCTGCAAACAAGTTGGTTGGACAAAAACGCATATTGCCTTCTACCTGCTAATATCTCTGGGGGGTAAACTGGAGCGCGCTCCCTTTACCAACCACCACAGGAAGGATTTCGAATGTCGTTTTGAAAGCTCTTAAGCTCACTCCTGAGTAGTTACACTAACGATTCATGCAATAAAAGAAATTAGAATGTGGTTTCACCCTTGACAAGGAATTCCTTTAACTGGTAATAAATACTAGGAAACTAACAATTAATAATGAAAAACTAGTAAAAAATGAAAAAAAAAAGCAATTTATTACTTTGACTTGTCAGCAATAATATTAGGACCGAAGTGTTTTCCTATTTATGTAAGGTTAAGTATCTCAAACACAATCATATCTCAAGTAGTAAAAATCACAAGTCATACAGAGATTATTTATAAGCCGACATTATTCGAATTCTAATGCTATAAATAATCCTAATGTTGCTGAGCTTTCTATTATTTACACTGTATGTGAGTGATTTCGAGCAATTCTCTTATGAAAAATTAATGCGTAGCGTCTCTATTAATCATAAAATGGAAATAGTATGTCCTTCGTACGCGGATGATTTCATACTCCTATCATACAATAGCTCTGATTTAAACAGAAAAATAAGGGTTTTGAAAGACTGTTGTAAATTAAACAAATTAACAATTAATAAACATAAATCTAAGATCGTGTACTTCCACAAAGGAAAGGCTAAAAAATTCTCAGTACTCCTGTACGAATGCGAAAGTAAAAAATGCGGAAAATCTTGAACATGTAATTAAGAATAGGAAAGAAATTTTAGATAAGTACCATAATAGTTTTGAAAGCTTAGATAGACAAAGGGTAAACTATCGCATAAAGGGCAAAAACTCTGCAAAATAGTAATGTTATAAAACGTTACAACGCCAGATGTCTCTGAATTCTACCCACTTTTCGCGCAAGCTATGCTGAGAGATACTTCATATAGGAAGTTATCTTTAAAAAATAAGAAAATTTACTATTCTGTAGTCGGAATTTGAGAACAGACTTGCAGAATAGCAATATTTTAGAAGTTGTGGACATTTCTGACGTAATTTTGTACCCAGAATCCGAAGTCAGAATTGGTCCATTACGTCAGGATTTTGAGATATTTGAGGTTACGTTCTCGAAAATCGCGTTTTTTTGCCACGTTTGACGTTACGTTCAGTTACGTATTTTTGTTTGGCCTTCTGTACGATTTGCATCTTTTAGTACTACTCTTACCCTTCAAAATGAGCTTTTATTCGATCATCCACGATTTGTCCTTATAGAGTTGCGGCCATTTTGATGTACGAGTACATCCCATTAATGTTATGAGCATTACATTCTTTACATACTTTTGCTGAGTATCTTCATTCGAAAATTTCTAGTGGGGATATTTGGCGTTGCCGAATACGAATTTGAAGTCAAGATATTAACATTTTAAAGGCAGATTCAAAATGGCTAAAAAACAATATAGAATAAAAAAGTTTTCCAAAAAATATTCAGAATATTGAAGCGTGTTTTTAGACATAAATACTCAAATTTTATGTAGTTGTTTTTATTTACACAGGTTTCATGACATTGAATTTAACTTACTTGGTAAAGAAAAGTCATAGTGGAATTCTGTGCCTCTCATATTGAAGAGAAATAGTAGTAGTATGTGATCCATTCAGAGCAAAAACTCCTAAAAATGTTGTGTCGTCTGTACATAACCTCAAAAATAGCAAACAAAGCTATTTTTCGAGTGCATAACGTCAAATATCTCAAAACCCTAACGTGATGGGCTACTTCTGACTAAAATGACCCACAGCTTCCCAGCAACTAAACCATGTTGACCCGTGTTATTAATTTATGAAAAAAATATTTATGGGCAATGTTAATAAAAGAACGATTTAATAGCAAAAATAGACTTTCAACACCTATATACATTCATTGAGCGCCATAGTCGTGTACATATTAGTTCAAACTCCTCCACCAGATGCGCCAATTTAGTTACATGAATCGTCAATGTGTGATATGGACACAAGTTCATGTATTTTAATAAAAGGCAATAAAGCTTATACAGAGTTAGAAGAGGGCGATTGTTGTATACGTTTGAAACGAGTTATTGATTTCGCAGAATTCACCAGTCCCGAATTATTGTTGATGGTGGGAATGACCATAATAAAGAAAAATAAATAGAAAACATTTTAGTAATGAATACATTTAACAAAATTTTGTAATACATTTGAGGATATTCCTTTCAGTTTATGGGAATTTTTAAATCTGGAATGCTTAGGTAGGTCTATAATGCTAATTACTGAGAAACGTGGATTAATCATAGACAGTTTTTATTAACTGGTATCAATTGTGCGTGACGTTTTTAAAAAGTTACAGAAATGTTTTCAAAATGTGTCATGTCTATGATATTTACAAAACGTTGTAGAAACGTTTTCTAAATACTGAAGACATTTTGTGCCGGTTGGTATGCATTTTTTTCGAGGATAGCACCTATATGCATGTTGCATATAATAATAATAATAATCACGTCTTTATTAGCAATTACAAAAACGAATACAAGATATAAATAATACAAAAATGCCAAAGGGCGAGTCACAGCAATAGCTGTTTTCTGACATTTTCAAACGTTTCTTCCAAAAAATTATCCAAAAATTCATTCGATTTCAAACATTTCAACATTTTAAACAAATTTCTCTAAAAGTTCAATTGTTATTTATTTCAAAATAAAAAAATGATACAAGAAATTATTATTTAATTTGTGTCAAACGAAAATTTACAAATATTTAGTGGTAACATTCTTAAAACGATTTGACATTTCATTTAAATTATAACTAAAATATAACTTATAACTCTTTTTTACGATTTTACAGGTCGTAAGGTCCAAAGGACAAGTCTCAACGAAGTACTGTTTTCCAGTCGGACACTGTGAGGAATTGATTACTTCAATTTTTAAGTAACCTTATGAAAATTTTGTCCACCTTCCGTTAATAACAGTTTGGGTAAAACTATGACTTCAGCTGCCAATGGTTCACAGTCCTCCTTGTGAAAAATGAGAACTAATTGTCAAAGATCAGTTTGAAGGAGCTCTGAGACTGAGCTGAGTTGTTGACATTGCGCAAACAATGCTGTTTACTTCATATAAAGGAGGGTAGAAGCTCCGATACTTCGATACTTATCAGATAAAACGACAATTGCTCGTACGCTGCCTTCAACACGTAGATTGGACCACTCTAAACGTCAACTTGCAAGATCGCAAAATTGAGGATAGTGTTATAAACGAGCAGTGAACCACGAAACTTTGGAACGTTAATTACTCATTGGTATTAGATAACGTTATTATCTACTTGGCAATTATACTATAAATTTCACGAATATTTCGACCTATCGTCTGGACTGTTTCCGATTGCCTCATTGAAGATATACAATAATGAGTGCAATAATAAGGAATATAATAATATTTCTCTGTTAGTACAATAATTAAAGATTTAGTCGCGGGTTCATGATCTACAATCAACGATTTCATCATTGGTCATTTGCCTCCTGAAGAGAGATCAGTAAGATCCGATACGTGGAGGTTATTTTTCCCCATTTTTTTACATGTTTTCTTTTTCTTTTCTTCTCTCTTATTTAGAATTCTCGTCTTTTCTTCACACCGGGAAGAAAGTAGCAACTTTCCTCCCGCAAGCGGGATAAAATTCTTTATTAAAATTTTATTTCAGGCCTTTGGAACGAAAAGTACCATTGTGAAAGAATATATCTTCCCAGATAACAGAATAGAAAATACTTCAGAACGATCTCATAAGGTGTTATACAAGATGTTATACTGCGCAATATATCGAATATATTCATCCAAACTACATTGTTTCAATATGAGAAAAGAAAAGTTG
Organism: Trichopria drosophilae; assembly: GCA_030407085.1. Lineage (NCBI taxonomy): Eukaryota > Metazoa > Arthropoda > Insecta > Hymenoptera > Diapriidae > Trichopria > Trichopria drosophilae. The sequence goes on along the minus strand of CM059582.1, from coordinate 10,904,525 downwards.
GTGCTCAAGAGAGTTAAAACAGTTTGAAGTAAATTTAACAAGTTCCTAAAATTCTACGCGTATCTGTAAATTAGATTGGAAATTGTTAAATTTTAAAACCAATTTTCTTGAAAAAGTGAGGTTATATGATCACTCGGTTGATAATGTTAATTCCTAATCCAAAGTATTCAAATTGATCAAAACCAAACTCTTATTTACGCGTTTTTGAATGTACGTTAAATACAATTAACATTACATTTTTACAGTTCTCACTTTAATTAAACTTCAGGTTTGGAATTAACCATATAAAAGCGATTTTAATCGCCCTTAACCTAATAATGCCCAAAAAAATATATCTTCTATGCTGAATTTGATAGTTTGTTTAGTTTCCAAATCGATTAACTAAGAGTCCAGTTCCAAAAATGTAAATTTTAATTATCAAATAATGATTTTTTGTGCTTCCGAAGCCGCACTTTCAAATACCCCTTAGAAAATGAAGAAAACAGTCTTTAACCTCATTTTTTGAATAAAATATATAATAAAACCCCAATTTTTCATCATTTTTTTTAATATTTATAATATTTTTAATGCTGAAATATGTTTTTGTTATGTTTTCAGTAAATTACCTATGGAAAATAATTTTAATAAATGTAGTTGATAACCTGGCAATCTGGAAATTTTATTCTTGTCAACGTATGGCAAATGTCATAAAATCGATCATATGTCGCAAATCACAGTCAATTAATAGTCATTTCAAAAAAGGTTTTTTAATTTAATAATCGACTAAAATCTTTTAAAATGGCGGTTATATTACTCTCTTTAATATATCACACTTTATACTAAGTATGCATTTCAAACTCAAAACATTTATCGCTTCCAGAATAGGTCACATGCTTTCGCGAGTAATATCCAATTGTTTGGTGTATGGAATTATCGATTTTTTATTCGTATTGGAATTTCTCCCGAATAAAATAAATTCTCGACAAACAGTCCATTAATTCATTTACTTTCCGCGATACCCGTTTATATAAATTTTATTATTTTTCGTCAATATTAGTTAAATGATTAGCATTCCGAAGTAACACTCTGTACTACACTTTTTGCAATGGATGACAACCTTAATTTCTTATACAACCTTTTAAATTTGAATCATGCAAAATAAAATCATCCCTAAATCTGAATTAGTAGAATTTTTACTATTTAAAATAAATAAAGTGACACAATAATCAACATTTAATTTAACTAATTTACTAATTAACTAATTTAATAAGATGATCTTTGAAATTAGTGCATAAAATTAGTACAAATTTGACTCTTGAATTCGCCGTTTTAGGTTAGACAACACCTGCAAAAGTGAAAGCTACATAGTTACTCAGGCAATTCAAGCACGTTAACGTAGTAGTTTCAAATTTTTATATGCGGGAGCTTATAAGAATACGTTTTTTTCGAATAAGACAATTATGGAATATTGACAACATTTAATTAATCGAATATAACATAATACCTTTCACTAATTTAATTAACACATATTTTTTATTTGTATTACTAGGGTTTCTCTAAGAATTATTATTAGCTCAATTTTCTTTTTTCTAAAAAGTAGAAACTAACCATGAAGTATCCAAATTGTACTATTGCAAATTTAGAAATCAAAGTCATTTTAAGGTTATGTCCATTTATTAAAAACATATATGAAAATTTATAAATAATTAATATTTTGCATTCTAGAGTAACATCAAGGGTGGTTTCAGTAACTTAAAACATAAAATCACACCTCTGAGAATAATAAAATTACAACTCCTTTAATCATTTACTTCAATAATTAGTAAATTTGTTAATATTACTACAATCTAGTAAAATTACCCGCCTCAAAGTAGGTCATATTAATTACCTGCACTGAAAGACGTAATTTTACTACTCTGAAAGTTTTGAGTTTATTAGCTCCACATTTAAGGTAGTGTCGTCTCGAACTATACAGGGTGAAAGCGAGAGAATGTTACAGGGAACCCATGTATAGCCGATGGGCCAATAAAAAATGAGCTTGAGAATGTTACTAATATGAACTGACCAATAGCGTAAGGGACACGTTCCCCACGTACGAATTGACTAAAAATTTACCTAAAATTGACCGAGAGCCGCAGACATTTTCCAAAACGTAATTTTTTATTGTTGACGCCAAACTTTCATCAGTCCATTTTCAGTTGACTGTTACGAAGTTGACCGAACAACGGCTTTTTTATTTAGTCTATAATTGGTCTATTTGGTAAAATTCGACCATAAATTGACCCAAAATTGAATTGATCGATTTTCAGCTGACTTTTACAAAGTTGATCGAAAATGTATCGAAATATATTTTCTTTATTTAGTCGATAATTGGTCGATGTGGTAAAAGTTGATCGTGAGTCGACGCCAAATTTTCATTGGTCGATTTTCAATTTTCATTAAGTTTTTTGAAGTTGACAAAAAATTGACCGAAGAATGTTTTTTTTTTTTGGAAAATCTTCCGATTCTATTGACAACGATCCTTATACTATTCTTGACATTACTTTAGTTGTTCACACCAACTTATAGAACCATGTCTCCTCAATGTCAATTAAATTCTTCACAAAATATCTTGGCATAGCTTTTACATGTTAAAAGTTGAATTTATAGAAATTAGTATCTCAATATCAGCATGGTATAGCTTTTGTAATTTTTTATAACGCGACAAATACCTTGAAATTTACGGATTTATAGATTTAAATAAAAGAACGTACTTCCGAATCTTTTAAACGCACTGTAACTTTGTCAATTCATTACAAAATTCTTTCAAACGTATGTTCTTTGATCGAAACACAATATAATTTGACACTAAATATTCTAATTTGTATTGCATCTATTTTATTTATTACGTTCAATTCACTTTGAAACAATTTATTTCATGTAGAATAAAGTACACAATCTCGTACAGGCCGGGATACGATGACAATAGAATCTTTTATAATGCAAATCGTCTGATTGACAATGTAATACAGGGTTCTTTTAAATTTTTGCATTTTAAACTCATTAATAAGCGCGTAATTAAGTGCCATTTAAATGGAGCTCGCGTAAAAGACCTACTCGATATATCATGGAAACGTGTCGACAGGATTTCCAATGTACTAAATGAAAATTCATTTCTATAATGAGAGTGACACAGTTCCACGACCACTCCTTGCCATGACAACGCTAACTACAGCGCTGTATATATAAGAAGGAAATAAAATTTCAATGTATCGTACAAGAACATACAAAAACAACAAAAATATAAATTCAAATTTTTTCAAATAATTTAATATCAGTATAATGAGATTTGATAGATTCTGAAAGTGATTCAATGAAGGTCTGATGGAAATTAAAAACGAAGATTTAGAAATTAATCGGATTATAACAGATTACGTTTTGGAAATGATCAGTTATTATCGTAGTCTTTCTGCATTACATTTTTTTACAATTTTGTACGCAAAAAAATTAATAAAGTTGTAGCTTTTAGGTCATATATATAACTGTTCATCACTCCCTCATAAAACGTCTCATTTTAACAGGATAATATGCAATAAAAAAAGACGAATTGTAAAAGTAACTAAATTTTGTGATATGAACTTTTGAAAGACGCATGCATGAAAGTTGAAATATTATGAGCTTTGCAAAACCAAAACTTTCATGAAGTACAAATAAATGTACTAGTATTTCAAGTTTTGAGGTTCTGCGTGACCTAGTTGTTTCTGCTCTGTAGGCTGCAAGCAATGGGTCATGAAAATCTCGCTTCATTTTCGAGAAAGGAATATTACAAAATGCATCGATTGAGCATCCTGACAGGTCATATGTATATTTAAATATTTTTAAAAATACACGTAGTTGCCATATACTTTTGATTTCTATAACTCTTGCTATGCCTGATGTACGTCCAGAAAATAAATAAATAGCTTGCATTACTAAAAGTTGGAGTAGTTGAAGTAAGATATAGGCCAAACATCTTTTGTACATGCCGTTACTACTTAAATAGTAAGATCAAATAAGAAAATCGTTGGGTCCGCTTCTTACTACTTAAGTGATAACTCCACCAATACAGTAGAACCTCACACTAGCGAAACTGTCTGCGGGCTGCAATTATTTGTTTTTCTCACAATATTGACAAATTTTTACGATTTATCACAGATTTGGGAAGTATTGCTATTTTTTACAGTGTGAGGTAAATTCATAAATACACATAGAACTTTACCATATGCATGTCTACATACGCAGTCATAAAATGAGTAAGCTAACGGTTTACTAGTGCGAGGTTCAAACTAGGGAAAGCTGTTCACTAGTGCGAGAACTTTACTAGTGTGAGGTTCTACTGAATGTATTATTTTTCATGCACGGATTTTTAAGCCTTAGCTCCAACGGCTATTTTAAAGCCTTTTCCTCCTACTACCTGGGTCAAATATGTCCTGCCGCTTGAAAATGCTTACAGTTGTGCAATTTATAAAGTACAATTTGAATTTTCTCTGGGTCGAAAACGACCCTGGAGTCGGGATTAAGGGTTAAGAAAATATCTGTGAATTTCATTGCACCGTGTTGTAGTATGATGATTAGTCACTACACTAGGAAAATTTTCATTAGGAATTCTCTGAAACACGTAACGGTAACTAATTACGGTTACTTTTTCATAACTTTCTGAAACAAAATTTAGTCATTTTTAGTTAGGAAAGCTATCGTGACGTTTGCGGCTAGTGACGACAAACCAAACTAACATCACCTTGGCTCGCTGATTCCTATTCATATTTCTGTTACAAGTTTCGTAATTTTCTGATACTACACTGAGAAAAAGGATTGGTTGTTGTAAAGAAATATCATTCAATTGAAAAGTTGAAATAGTTTTTTTAATGTAAAAATAGTATTGTAATATTAAAGGCGATTCATTTAATAGTAGCATTTTATTTCTTACATCAGAATTGACCATTTGTTAATAGTTAAGAAATGTATACTTTGAACTCGGTAGCTGCGCAAATTCACAAATAAGACATGAGACATGTCTTATACGATGTATTTGTTTATAAAACGCGCATATTTAAGACGACGTATAAATAATATCTAAAATTTATTTATTTTTACAATAACAACCACCGAATTACAATGGCACTCAATCGTTTTTAAAAACTACAACAAAACATCTGTGTTGTCATTTGAGGTTATGTTACGATGCGTTTCGACTCCTACCATTATTTTCTGTAACTATTAAGAAATTATTACTTTATACCTACAAACGTATAGTATTAAACGGTTTCTTAACTATTAAGAAGCCTTCTTTATAGTAAACAATCCTTTCCCTCAGTGTATTGTGTAATTTCTGTGTTACAGAATTACATTCTATTACTCCTGTAAAGAAGAAAGTGTTGTAACCGTCCTGTGCATCATGACGAATATATTCATCCAAAATATATTGTTTCCGTACGGGAAAAGAAAAACTGGTACTCGGGAGGGTTAAATAAATAAAGAATGCGGAAAAAAAACATGAAGTCATACTACAGTAGCTAGTAATTTTTTAGAAAAACATTATGAATATTTAGTAATCGTTTATGAATTCACTTCATTGCGAAGCTGACCCATGGTATAATGACACATTTCTGTGCGTATATAGACCTACATTTCTCATTGATTAACCCAGAACTCAGTTCAATATTCGTGGGATTCACCAAATAGTTAAGTTTACTAATATACAATCTTACCAAATGATCTGTAAAGCAAAAGCATCAGAAAAGATAAATAGCATTTCATAATACATCTAATGTGTACAAATGGTTACAAAATTTACGGTTATTAAACGATTATAGTAGACCATATAACTTTTTCTTAAAGTGGAATGAATAAAAATGACAACAGGTACCCTGGTAGAAATTTGTCCATTTCTTCTTAGACTGGCGCATTTCCCCTATACCTTTAACATGGTAAATAAGAATGTTATACAAGGATTGTATAAAAAAGGTTTTCATTTCTACCAGGGTAATCAAGAACACTTTTGGAACGGAAAGATATTCTATATTTTACAAAAAAGATGAATATTATTCTTGGTGATGTCGCAGATGGAAATTTACGGGTGATATAGAGGCGGTAAGCGGGCAGCCATATAGTCAGGGGTAAATGTCAGCCATAATTGATGTCATAAGTAAGCAAATTGTACGTGCTTCTATGTATACATGTATGTACACAGTGTACCGTAATCCTCTACAGACGACGTCGGCTTTGAATTAATGCAGTGGAATCTCCGTGCAGCGTTCGTCACTATACAGATAAGGCCTACTGCACAATCCCCAGCTTTTTATCTCTACTATTCAAATGCAATCCTTTATTTGACATTACACTATCGACCTATATGTTATATTTATAGTTACATCGTGTATGTGTTCGATGACTTCCGTGTGAGTGGCGTCTTCTAGGGTGCGGCCGTTGACCTCTAGGATCTCGTCGCCGATCTCCAAGCTGTCCGTATTGTCTGCTGGCGATCCTGCACATACGTAGAAAGAGCGAGAGCTGCAATTACAAGGGCTGAAGAATTTCATAGCATTCGAAATAATTTTTAACGAGGCCGGTGTCTCGTTATTTTCACGCTTCGTACAATTCCTTGCAAGCCTGCGGTAAGCGCATCGAAAGGAGATTCCGAACAAAAATCCAAATCGGAAACGACTGTCAGCGAATTTCACTTCCCGGTCGCTTTCGTCGTATCTCGTGAGTTTCTTCGCAAATAAAGCGCCGCGCGTGGAATTTCCATTCGACGACGAACGGAAACAAAAGTGTAGCTAAAAAACGTAAAAAAATTAAGTTTTAACAAATAAAAGTTCGTCGAAAACAAGTATTAAAAATCAATTTAGAAAGTTTCGAAACTCCAAAGGAAAATTTATTATTAGCGAGATCCTGCAAACTGCTGTTAAAAGTACAGAAATAAGAGTAAAGATTGAAGAACGGAGAAAGCCGAGATGATAAGGAAAGATAGAACGTAAAGTTACAAGAGGAAAGTTCGGCCGACGTAGGAGAAGGACGTAAGACCAAGAAGAGGAAGCAGACAAAAAAGACTCTGGGAGAAGAGCACGATAGCGAAATAAACACGAAGGTAAAGAAAGAAGACCGTAAAGAGTGAAATGGGGAGAGAGAGAAAAAAGCAAGGAAAAAAGTCTCGGCGAAGTCAGACTGAATAAGGGCTGTGAAATTCAGTAGTAACCCTACGTGCTGTGGTCAGACCCGATATTAAAGCGCTTTGAAGCGAGAAATCGTAAACTATAGTAAAGATTCCCAGCGTGTAATACATACGGAAGTAATCCACGCGTAAGAAGAAAATTGTAAGAATTCCTTTCCGAGGATTGCCAGCGCGAAAATAAGTTAAAAACCATGCCCAGCCTTTCCTTCCTCTAACTGCAACATTACACAATACTAACTCGCCAAGTTCCTAAGTTACCAAGTTCCAGCGACAAACTTTTACTACTAATCATCGCATTATTTCGTCTCGGTAAATCTAAGCTACTACTTCACATTATCAGGTCTAAAATACAAACTGGCTACAAACAAACAAAAAATAAGGTCTAATTTTTTTAATTAAGCACTATGATATGTTTCTATCCCATACTCTCCCTACATATTTCTGGCGCAAACGAAAAGTGTTTCAAAGCAATAATATAACTATTGGTGATGAACCAAAGATAATTATTTTCTACGCTTTAAAATGTACTTTTAAATGAATGTTGGGAAGGTGTTTACGATTAATATTTCGAATTATTAATTATAATTTTAATCTACAGGATTATTAGTCAGTAGTAGGCCGCGACTTGCCACCAGGAACAATAAATTGAAATTAATTAGAATTTTCAAACCTATCTGCAGGGTCCACTTTTTTTCGGCAAGTCACACCTCGCCTGAAAAGGGACTGTAGGTAGGTCTGAAACTTTGGGAAAGTTCTAATCAATGCATTGACCATGGTAGTATGTTACGGCCTACTATTTTTCTTATATTATTTAACATCTGATTTAAATTACAGGATATCTTAATGACATTCAGAAATATTTTTGTAGCAGAATTTCAACATGGAGGGAACGAATCCTGATACGTTCTTATAAAGATATTTTTAATTCTTCTTGTAATTCTTAAAATTAAATTAACAAATATTAAGACTTAGGACATGTAGAGCACAGTCCACAAGAGAAAGTGTTTTTGTAAAGTGTACAAAACCAGGTGAAATTATTTTCTTTAGTCTCCTAACTCCTCGAGGTTTCATCAGGTTAGCTGTAAGAATATTTGAATGTTGTAAAGTCTATATAGCTATAATTTTTTGCAATATTCCTGAATTTCTTCTTTGACACTATGATTACGTTGAAAGGTATGGTTAGCGCGTAACTATTATTCTCAGTTCTTTCTGTATCTCTATATTGGTGTTCGATGCTGTTCTCCACAGTCGCGTCATACTATTGTTTAACAATTTTGTAGGTTAAAAACCCAATTTTATTCGTAGTCTTATATATTTCTCGATTAATAAATTATGTTTATTAGCCTGGAGGTCATCTATCGACTCAAAGCAACCATAAAATGGTAATTTTAGTTTTAGAAATAGAAAAATAGTCACACGAAACTAAATCAGGTGAATACACTACACGGAGAGAAATTTCTAATGTCTATACTGGGGGTCACCTACTCCCGAAAAGGTGAACGCATACTGTATTTCCTCAAGACCCACCGGATTTCACAGTGGGTACCAGCTTGGGATGCCTCGATAAGGGTTCCATACCATAATCGTTAGAAATTTCTCTCCGTGCAGCTGCTCGACAATGTAAATTGCGTTTTGATCTTGTACTCCTTCAATGATGGCTTCTGAAATTCGGACGTTTTCGACAGATATTTTCACACTAACTTAGTAGTCCTTTTTAAAAGTTATTTTCTGCGGAATAAATTGTGAATACGACACACGTTAAAGGAAAAAAATAAGCCTTAACCACCAAACACTGAGAAAAATGTCTATTACCAATAACTATTCAGTCTCTTAAAACTTGTCTTATAGTACCTTTAAAAATATATCATTATCTTAGCGTTTGTTTATTGAAGGTTAGAAGAAACTCTGACAAACTCTCCTACTATAAAACGGACGTTTCATTGTGATGATGAAAAGTATTAACTTATGGAGTATTTTCAATTGCTATAAGTTTTATTAAGAGAAATTGCGTTTAGTTGAGAAAGGACTCTCTTTTATGAGATATAAGAATTTTAATTATGCGTAAAAGACTCATTTTCTCAGTGTAATTGGTGGCTTAGAAACGCGTCGAACTGCTCAGTGTAATGTACTATAGAGTGACTTTTTGTTTGGGTATTTATTGCGATACTGGGACACCAGAGAAATCTGTGATGATGATAATACAGTTAACCCTTAGTTCCGACGGCTATTTTAAAGCCTTTGCCTCCCACTACCTGTGTCAAATATGTCCTGCCTCTCGAAAATGCTTATAGTTGTGCAATTTATAAAGTACAATTTGAATTTTCTGTGGGTCGAAAACGACCCTGGAGTCGGGATTAAGGGTTAAAACGGTGGCAACGTAATTTTCTGGTTAACGTGATGGTCAAATGAACGTCAAGTTACATCACAATCCTTATTAGCGTTGCCATGTTTATTTTACAGGTATATATACACTGTTAACAGTGTGGAGTTAAATCGGTATCATATTTAACACCGGTGTATGTAATGAAGAGTAAATACATTGATTCTCTGAAATGTTGATCACCGACCAAGTTGTAAACAATGTACGGCGATACTCTAACATGTTGACTCCTATTTTTTTTACAGTTTTTCACGTTGATCATTATTTCCGAGAAGTAATTTTAGCCCGTATGAACATTTCATACCGCACGCGGATATCTTTTAAACCTTCCACCGGTGTTAAAATCAACACTGAAAACCATCACACCTCACACCAGCTGGCTGCATACCGGCAGAATTTTAACAGCGTATGACACCATGCACAGCTGTGAAAACTGTTTTCCATCTAGAGCAACTCGCTTCATGTTCATTATTTTTCGTAGCCAACTATCAACCAATAGACTTGCAGCTTTCGAAGATATTTCGCATAGTCTACATGAACTGGAACTGAACATTGTCGTTCGAAATCATTGCATAATTCCTTGCCTTGCATATACTTTCAATCGTCAAGTTTTCCACAAAGAAATTATTTTTCCAACGTACGTTACTAGAAATACCCGATAATTTTAAATCTCTTTCGATATCATATATGATTATTTCCCTTACCAATATTTTGGCCAATCGGCGTGCAGTGTTCGAAACTTGTGACAAATTCACGCTAAGTGTTTTGTTGATGATCTCTCTGTCCTATCAATCATTTTCCATCTATTTGACGGCAAGTTTTAAATAGGCTAGATGAAAACTGATCGATTTACAGTGCGAAATTGGCACAAGGTCTCAAATATTGCACACCGATTGCTCCGAAATCACGATAAGACAAATAATCCATCGAATATCCCTCGACCTTCGAATTATTTGTTTCCCTCACGTTTCCATACGTATTAATAATCGAGATAAGATTTTTGAAAATTTCGAAGGTCCAGGGGTATTACGACTAAAGATTGTAAAAACTGACAGCTAGATTTTGCCAAAAATAAAACATTGATTTCAATTAAACGGTTTTTGCCAATCGCAGTATTTGTTTTTGTCAAATATTTACCCGTCAGAATTCGTCTAATGAAGACGCACGGCTGTGCATATAAAAAAAACAGTTCAGTATCAATCGGAAGTCAAATAATGGCTTCTAACCTGCACGATAATGAACTTTTGACAACAATTTTATTGCAGTTCTCTTACCTAGCGTATCCAATCGATCTAATTCTTTCCCTCGAACATTTATTATATATTTTTCTTTAATCGACATTAATGTTAAGTAAATCTATTTGTTAATTCTGTGCACACTGAAAAAAATTTTCTCCGGTTTTCAAGGTGCATATATGTATCCCTACTGTACAAAGAGTAATTGCGGCATTTGTCTGGCGCTGGCTTCGTCTTTTTTGATGACGGTATACCTGTATATTGCAGGCACTGAACATAGGTAACTACCAAATAATGTGAAGTAATGAATATAATGTATTCCGGTAACCAAAGTACAGTAGAACCTCTCTTATTCTAATCGTTCTCCCACAAGTCTTCTCCCACTATCACACGAAAAGTCAACGAAAAATATTGTCCACGAATCACAAGCTCGCAAGCAAAGTAAGTGGGGGTAAGGGGAAAATTAGAATAAGAGAGGACGGCGCCATCTTGAAAAACTACTAATTAGAATAAGAGGGGTCCTACTGTATATATATATTCTAGGCACTAAACTTTTAGTGTCTTCTAGGAATTAATAATTTCAGATACAATCACAGAAGATGATGCTGCTTGCACGATTATTCTGGGGTAAATTTGTTGTCTCACTGGTTTTGACGATGAAAATTTTTCTCCGTGCAAATCTCGCATATAAAGACTTGAGAAATGCCATTTTACATAAGACACCATGTTAATAGGTACCAAATGTTTTTCATAATTTCTCAACACTGAGGTATTCAAATGAATCAAAATGTTTAGGGAATTCATTTTATATTCATATCAACGTTCAGTAATTTTTTCGTATCTGTTAATTCTTAACCATACCAACCTCCTTAAATGAAGTCAATTTTTCAACAAAATTCACTCCCTGTCGTGATTTTATAACATGCGAAAGTCCTTCGTTTGCAACGTAGCTATCTGGAATTACCCGAAATGTGAAAATATCAGTCGAACTCCCACGAACCAAACATTGTCGATATTTCACATTGCTGAGCCAAATTCCCGACACTCGTGTGACGATTTTGAAGCGCTAATTTCGAATCGATCGCGGCAAATCTTCGACCACTCTACAGCCTGCTTTGAACTCTTTATACTACTCGAATGCCTGTTTTTGACGTGGTTGAATCCCCAAAGGTCTTATTTAACATTTTCACTGAATCGGCAAAATTTAAAACAAACTCGTAATCCCACTTTTTTATCAAGGGACAATGAAAAGTCGGCGGTAAACAACCTACACTTCAAAAAATGACTGTCGGCTTTTCGATGTGTCGGTTCTTTTACTATCGGCTTTTCGATTGTCGGTTTTTTGACCTTTCGGCTTTTTGATTTATCAGTTTTTCAACTCGGACCCAAAATTCGCACTCTTGAGGTAATTTATTACTGGTAGATGCTGTTCCTTTCATGTGGTACTTCTAAATGCAAAATTCCAAGCCAAAATTGTCATAAAACAAAAAATATTACCTTCTTTATCATTTTGTAGATTTTAATCGGACCACGATGCACGTCCACGGTTGGGTGCGAAATTTAAGACAGATAAATAACAAAACTGACAGTTCAAAAAACCGATAGTTATAAAGCCGACAGTCAAAAATTCGGTACATGCAAAAAGCCGATAGGTCAAAAAACCGACAGTCAAAAAGTCAACAGAAAAAACCGACACTTCAAAAAATGACGCTTGCCGATGTGTGTATTTTTTAATGTGTCCGCTTTTTGACTGTCAGCTTTTTGATTTGTCGGTTTTTTGACTCGCACCCTACAAAAATAAACGCAGCGACCATCGCACAATTATTTTTTGAAGTGTTGGCGTTTTGACTGTCGGTTTTTTGACCTGTCGGCTTTTTGATTTGTCGGTTTTTTTCCCGCACTCTACAAAAATTGACACACCGACCATCGGACAGTCATTTTTGAAATGTTGGATTTGTGACTATCGGTTTTTGGACTCGCACCCTACAAAAATAGACACAGATGGCACATTTATTTTTTGAAGTGTTGGCGTTTTGACTATCGGTTTTTTGACCTGTCGGCTTTCTGATTTGTCGGTTTTTTGACCCGCACTCTACAAAAATAGATGCGTCGAACATCGGACAGTCATTTTTTGAAGTATTGGCTTTGTGACTATCGGTTTTTTGACCTGTCCGTTTTTTGATATCTCGGTTTTTTTACCTGCACTCTACAAAAATAGATACATCGACCACCAGTCATTTTTTGAAGTGTTGACTTTTCGATTGTCAATTTTTTGATTTGTCGGTTTTTTGACCCGCACCCTGTAAAAATAGACACATGGACCACCGGACAATCATTTTTGAAGTGTTGGCTTTTCGATTGTCGGTTTTTTGACCTGTCCGCTTTTTGATTTGTCGGTTTTTTTACCTGCACTCTACAAAAATAGATTCGTCGAACATCGGACAATCATTTTTTGAAGTGTTGGCTTTTCGATTGTCAATTTTTTGATTTGTCGATTTTTTGACCCGCACCCTGTAAAAATAGACACATGGACCACCGGACAATCATTTTTGAAGTGTTGGCTTTTCGATTGTCGGTTTTTTGACCTGTCGGCTGCTTGATTTATCGATTTTTTTTACCCGCACTCTACAAAAATAGATGCGTCGAACATCGGACAATCATTTTTTGAAGTGTTGGCTTTTCGATTGTCTATTTTTTGACCTGTCGGCTTTTTGATTTGTCGGTTTTTCGACCCGCACCCACGGTTGGTACTTTAGAAAATGTAAATTTTATACTTGATTGCACATTATTAATTTGGACATTGTTTAAAAATACTTTTGTAGGTAAATTAAAAATTAAGTTACTTGTGGTTTTTGAGGTTACTGATCGCGAATCAGTTTCCAGAGTTTAATTATTCAAAATGGCGGGTTCAATATGGCAGACTAAAAATTTTGAATTCGCCATTTTAAATCTTCAATTTAAAAATAGTTTATTTATTTTTATTTTAGTCAAATTTGTTCTTCATTTCACAAATTAAATTTTTCAATAATTAAAGATAATTTAGAACTTTTTTTTTTTATTTATTTTTAATTGTTAATTTTGAAATAAATTGACATCATTTTATTAAAAATCTTTTTTTTAGGGAAATAAATTATTTTTGGTTCATCGCCATAATTAGTAATTCCAAATACATTTCATTCAAATATTTGTTTATAACTAACAAGCTTCCATCTCAAAGTAATAGCTAATATGTTAATTTCGAAAGCTGTATTTAAAAAAAAAAGTGTGGATATGTAAGAAAAAAGAAAACCTTGATCCTGCTAGCTATCGATACGAACCGAATGAAAAATTGTAGCAACAGCTGAGGAATCGAGCGATTACTCTGAGTTACAGCATTCACTCAGGGTTAAAAACTTAAGTAAAGTAGGCACAAAAGAGATCTAGATTTGAGACTTCTGCAGCTACTATTACTCTGTTACTTGGGTAGCATTCATCAAAAAGAGGACAGTATTAAAAGAGAGCTTTGAATACGGGTCTCTAATCTTTAAAGGGGATGTCAGTACTCGCGGACCTTGGTTGCCTCTCAGACTTCATTTCTTTCTATCTCTCTCCCTCACTCGTTCAGTCCCATCCTCTCTCCCATTCCCATTTCTCGTTCTCTCTTCTAAGCGTCACTTTCGCATGGTACCACTTGAATAAAACGAGAGATCTCGCACCACCTTTTAATTACTGCAAAGCCCTGACTCCCCGGTGAAAATATTTAAAAATTGTCGATAACTGGACGATTCTTCCTGACTAAGAACAGAAAATCAAATGAAAAAAGAAAAACACATACTACTTTATCGCAGGGTGCCAAAATTAACGAACCGGGGGGTCAATGCTTTAACTCTTACCGTAAAGTTTGATTTTGCCATTCTGGTTCATCAGAATGATGATGTATCCGCCCAAGTCCACCATCTTTACTATCGATGTAGCAAAATCTTGAGCGAAAACTTAAAAGTAACTTGATTGCGTTGTGTGTGTCACCTGCCGCAGCCGATATATAACTTACGATTCTCCTTCATGTTTATTCCACAAATCTTTGATTATCGAACACTCACTTAAAATCATTAACCCTGTATCTTTCCATTCTCGACACTTAATTTAAAAATCACCTACTCCTTGAAAACACCTGCTGTCAGTCACCCGGACTGGGCCTGAGGGGCCAACTACATCCCTAAATGCATTTTTAGTCGAAGACTAGTTACCTGTCAATCTCAACTTCACAATGTCCGTTGCGAATACGTATTCGCATCCAAACAAACGCACTATTATCGGTCCATGGTCTCTTACACAACCGACCCAGCTGTTCCATTTTTTAATCTGTATAAATAAAAATTAAAGCGCAAAGAAATTAAAATTTGAAAAGAAAGTACTTACACAAAATGACAGGAATTTTTAAAATTAAAACTTAAAGTAAATATTTCATAAATGAATGCTGCGATTGATTTTATTTATTACGCAGCCTTCATTTTACAAGAAAATAATCATTCGGAGGGATAGGTTGGGTAAAATAAATATTCACAATAAAATCACAAAATCAGCCCTGCTAAACGAAAAGTATTCCTGGTAATTACAAAAATGAAAATCCTAGAAAAAGGCGCTAGAAAAGGATGAGCCACAGAGACGACGTCGACGACACCCCCGGACGAGCGGCGACTTTTCCACCTCCATTTCGCGCGGCGCGGGCTTTTCTAGGTTACGTCGCGCTGGGAGGCGAGGCGCGGACGAAGACGCGTCGGGAAAACGGAGAGTTCGGAACCGCGTCACCGACGTCCTCGGGAGTAAGGACGAGCGTCGCGACGACGAGGGCGAGGAAGGTACTGGTGCTGTCGCCCCGCTCGCGGCGAGGAGCGACTTCCTCGATCATCCCCTTGGGTCCTGGAGCCGCACGACGGCACGCGACGGAGGAGAGGCTCGGAGCTTTTCTGCTGGCCGATGAAGATGGCGGGAGGCGACGGCGCGACTGCCAGACGGAGAGAGAGGGATGCTGTGCGCCGGCGAGAACGAACCCGAGGGTGGGTGAGGTCGACGAAGACGGAGAACGGCGGATGCTGTAACGGATACGGACGGGGGTTGCCGTTGGACCGAGACGGATGATGCTTAGCGAGCGTCATCGACGGAGAGAGAGGATGCCCAGCGACCGAATACGCCTGCGTCGAGGGGATGACGGGAGGCTGTGTGTGAATCGGAGAAACCGGACGCGAGGAACAGGAAGAGAGGAGTAATGTGGTGGAGCACAAGAAGAAAAAATTAGCGGTTGAGAGATAAAAATGAAGGGTCATTGAAAATGATGATATCGTACCAAACAACTTTTACCGAGAAATACATGCGGATTTCAAGCTAAACGAATTTTAAGGCAATAATGGAAGCGTGTCGTACGAAATGTACACAGTCACGCTTACTGTACGCGTAATGTACGTTCAAGCTCTAAAGAAGCGATAAACGAGTTCGTGTGCAAAAATTTCGACTTTCATTCGATTTGTTTCCACTTTCGAATGAAATTCATCACATTTTAATAAAAATTAGTCGTTTTCAAATGTTTTCATACGCACAATATTCGAATATTTTTGGTCTTTCCAATGCATCCGATCCCAGATAGCAAGGGTGAGTCTCACGAAGTCCTCGTGTTTGAGATCTCACTTATGAGCAGTGTTGGGTAAAATGAAGGAAAAACTAGTTTTCTGCAAATATACGTAGATTACCGGTAACTTACGTCGAAAACGTCGTAAACTGGTAGAATACTAAAGTATGCTCGAAAACATAACCTATACATTGAAAGATTTGTTTTATGAATTTCATAAAATATATACAATCCGTAGTTCTTTAAAAAACATAAAAAAGGACAACACCCGAATTTCAGTCAACACATTTTTCTTGAAAAAAAAAAATATATTTTTAAATTTTGTTAGAATTCAATAGCTACATTTGATTTCACACATGCGCAATACCTATCCATGTAGACTACCTCCGGTTTGTAGAAAACATAAGATGTAGTCTACTCGGTATTCGACATGTCGAAAACTCATGTAGTTTACCTCCAGTAAACTACCTACCCAACACTGCTTATGAGTGCTCATGTGAATGCATATGAGAGTTCAGGAATGAGTAAAATATACGGAATTGGACTGCGCACGCGCAAGAAATCTCCGTGAGACTTTTGTGATACTTGTCATGATTGGCTAATAGTCTTGCTGACCAACCGGCGTCGGGTGGAATGCCTGGGTGGCAGGAAGATAGTGGTTTGCGCATGCGCAAGTTGTTCAATAAGGCAAGACTGATATGTGAGTGACAATCGTCATTTGATTGGATGACACAAATAGGACTCACATGGAGCGCAAACGTGCGCGTTAGTCTCATTTATGAGTGTCATTATGCACACTATATGAACTCACGTTGCTATCTGGGATGTCTTTTTTCATAATATTCATAAATAATTATTGGTTTAGACGGTCACCATACAAAAAATACAATTAAGAAAAATTCACTATAATGGTTTTCAATGGAAAATACGAAATGTGAATAAAAATTAAGTTGTAAAAAATATTGGAGTGTGAAATATATTTCGAATATTTTTCGTCTTTCCAATGCATCCGATGTCATACACTAAAAAATAGAAATGTAAATTTACAACTTGCAGAGTAAAAAAGATTAGTGTGAAATTACTACTCTGAAAGAGGGTGATCAGTGGACCTTCTCTGAACGTCAACAAATCTCCAGAAACAGTGTGAAATTACCACAAAAATTGTAAATTTACAAAGAACTGAAACGATTTCGCACGGACTTAAAATGTGAGGTTAACAAAAACAACGGTGTAGTAATATTAATCAATTGATATAAGCGATTTCACAATTCGTCATGTTAGGTGGCCCGGAGCGCTATCTGGTGGACGTTTCTCGAACACGAGTAATGAGTCCGCCCAGCATGAAAATACAGTTGAACCCCTCTTATTTGAATCGTTTCCACTCAGGCCTTCCCCCACCACCGCTCGAACATCTCGATGCAGTTTACAGTGTTTACACTGGTTTACACCATCAAAGTTGTACAGTGTAAATACCGTTTAACCTAAATTGGCAAACATGTATAGTCGGTAGACTGATATGTAATGAAATTTCAAATTAATTTAAAATTTTGCATTAAACTCATGATTTACGTCATACAAATTATTCGAGAAGCTGCTAATTTTGCAATAAAAGTGCACATTTGAAGGTTAGGATGTTGTCAATTTTTAATAAAGTGTATTTCAAGACCTCTACAAAAATTGAAAAGTCTTTCATTTGCAAAATAACAAACAAATCCAATATCAGCAGCTTAGTACTGAATTTAAAGTGATTTGAAGCTTTCATTAATCATATTTTCAAATTTGGGTTAAATATTGTCTCCTATATTCATTTCTATCTTAATCACAGTGTATTTAATTGTGAAGCAAAAAATTATTTATACATAATTATATGTAATAAAGTGCATAATGATTCTTGATTCATATAATAATTCTACAGTCGAATGCAGATATAAATGACCATAAATAAATGTGAAATGTTGTAGTCTTTATTTATCACATAAAGGCACGAGTTGTGATCTCGTTACATTTTTATCCAAATTTAAAATTCTCTACACATTTTTCAGATAAATGATATATATATTTTATATAATTCAACTTTAAAATATATACCATGTCTAACAAAAATGAAAAGATATCAGATATGATCATCCACTATTAAAGCGTTAGGTAGCGTAAGGGAGTAAGGGGAAATTTCAAATAAGAGGGGTCGGCGCCATCTTGTAAATCATGACCAGTTGAAATAAGAGTGGTTCTACTGTACATGTAAAAGTATAAAAAATGGAATTTGTAATTAGTTTTTCTGATTTAATTACATATGCAGGCGACGGTTCACGATGTTACCAAGAAGGAGAATGTGTTTTAAACGCGAATCACATTCTTTTTTGTGGAATTAAATCGAGTAATTCAAATGAATTGAAAATTGTTGCACTCTGTTTACAAACTTCAAACTTACATGGACCGCCACATGAGATCAATTTTCTGTATACAATTAGTACTGATGATAGAAAGCATATCAAATGTAATTGTTCATGTAAAGTCGGTCAGTTAGGCAGTTAGTACAAATACAGCAAAAAGCTTCGAAAATATGAGAATCGTAAAATAATATTTCAATCTTCGTTACAATACATTTTATGTGATCAACTATACCATCCAAAAAGAGTAAATGTAATTCTTTTATATATTTCTTTAATATTTTCTTTCATTTTTGGAAAAAAAATGGGGTAAACGTAGTTTCTCGAAAATTTCAGTAGCGCCAATCGAAAGAGCGACCTCAAAACTAGTTGGATATAAATGTTTCCATTTGTAACAAATTTTTATTGTATAAATAAAACTATGCTGAAATCCGTATGCAAATTATGCACATTTGGGACTTAAAGTGTTAATTGCTAAAGGAAAAGATATTATGAACCGTTTTTATTAGCGAAGACTCACCCTGGTAAGAATAATACGGGACAGGAGGTGCGCTTTAAATTGTCTAAATTCACTTTCCCTTATTCGTATATCGAACGCTTTAATGAGGCATTTTATCTCCACAATTTTTGCAGCCGTCACTTTTTTTACGTTTGCTCTATAGAAGTTCTCGAGGCAGATAATTGCGAAACCAGTGACAGATTTTCAAAATACGAAATGGAGGATCTAACATGTCCGACAAAAATTTGGTCATGAAGTAGTCCCCATCCTAAGTTATACCATCGGTCCTTTCAAAAGTTTATCAAAAGTTATAGCCCCTTACTATCCCCACTTCCGTAACTCTGTTTATATCCGTGCAATGAGTGCTTCTGTGTGTATCGTGATGCGAATGTGGCTCAGCAAAACAATGTGGTGGGGGAAGGAGAGGAAGAGAATATAACTTTGGCAAGCCAAATGTATAACTTTGAACGGTATAACTTAGGACGGGGACCGCTGTATTTAATATATACATAAGGGTTTGTGATCGCTGATTACCAATCTCGTAACCGATTCTCAAATTTTAAAATGACGTATCCAATAGTTAACCAAAACAACGATAATAATTTCTGATATTTGCTCTGAGCTGCCATAGTCCGTTAAGGGGGTTCTATAGTGGTACATCGGTAAGATAAGAAAATTCACTGAAAAGCGTAACTTAAAGGTGACTTAACAATTCGGCCTCTCTTCAGGTTAATTCTAATGATTATAATCCTCCTAGGTTTCCTAGAAAAGCCCAAAGACATTAATTAAAAACTGACCTAGAATTTTCGGAGATAAATAAAAGTCATTTATTTCTGAAAATTCTCGGTCAGTTCTGAATTAATAGCTTTGATATTTTCTAGGAAACTGTTTATAGTGCTTAGAATTTCCCTTAGAAAGCTCGAATTTTAAAAATGTTATTCAGTCATCTTTAATTTTTGTTTTTTAGTGAAATTGCCTACCTTACCGGTAGACCACTTTAGAACTTCTTTAAGCGGTTCTAAAGCGATCCACCGATAAGGTAGGAATATACGCCAAAATACAGTGGTGCTCCCTTTAAGTTATACACTTGAGTCTGGCAATATAGCGTCTGCTCCCCTTAAGTTATATTCCCCCTCAGCCCCCACCACTCGCATTTCCGCTAGCCGCACACACATGCATGTATGTGTGTACGTTCATACAGATACACACATGCATACATTTAATTACGAGTAATTTTAACATTTTAAATAATCAGTCGTTAACATAAACTGAAAATTCTTATTAAGATTGGTAATACATAATGTAAATAATTCACCATTGCCATTTTACTTTATACGAATCAGCAATCCCAATTACATCTTGCCTTCGATATAACTTCTCCAAAATGGCTCATACTTGATCATAGGTAATCATTTCTCGAGTATGCAGTCTAGCCTCGTGTTTGCCCAAATTCCAAATCTTGAAAATGTCATTTAGAGAAGCGACAGTTTCTTTCGGCAACTCTCCCTTTACTATTTCAATCCTGTATTACCGATATATTTTTTTGTTAACGACTGATTATTTAAAATGTTTAGAAAATTCCTCCGTATTTAAAAGAATTGGAACTTGCACATATTTGTAGGTTACTTTTGTGTAAAACTTGGACTTTTTTTTACCAGAAAACGTTAATCTTTCGCAGCGTTGTGATGTAATGAATGGTAAACTTCCACGAATAATAACACAGCAATGTACGAAATTCCCATTTTTCGAACTGAACTTGCACATATTTGTAGGTTACGTTTGCGTCAAGCAGGTCGGGTGTGGTGGGGGAACGCGGGAGGAGAAGAATGTAACTTGGAGGAACGAAAAAATATAACTTAAGGGGAGCATATAACATAAGGGAAGATAACTTAAGAGTAGCACTACTGTACGTCAGTATTTTAAAAATGTCTGACTGAATTAGTTTTGTAACTATTTTTATTAGTTACGTTTTATAATAACTACAAAATTCAAATTATATTAAAATGTAAAACATATTTCATATATTAAAGTAAAAATTCAATGGTTGTCGAATAAATCAATACCGAACTTGGAATATTTATTGGCGTTTAAAGTACTTTAATGAATTCATGTTTAACAGATATTGTTTCCTTCAACATAAAAAAAAATATATATCCGCACATTTCTCATTCATTGCACATCGTTACATATAAATAATCATTTTCATTTAAACAAAAATTATATGTTCGTAACATAAATCACGTATCACTCTAAATGAAATTGTTTGACTCATTGATCACACCGTCTTTGATATAATTATCCGCATTATTTTAACGTAACATTAATTTTCACTTTAATATTCTCTTCAGAAGAAAGTCAAATAAAGAATAGAGAATATTAATTTCAATGATCAAAATATTTGTCAATCGATTCACACTGACATGAAATAAATGGATCATAGGAATGAAGAATTAACCGGTACACATTACACGATTAAAACTTGATCGACTTATCTGGTACTTCGCCGATGTTGCAGTTGAATGTCCTTATTCTTCTGCTCGTATGTTTATTTCTCCGATATAACATGGTAAACATCAAATAGGTCGAATCTTGAATACCCAGCACTCGTACGGTCGAATTGATTAAATTAAATGCACGGATTGAATTTCCAGCGCCGATGACCATTGATCCAGGGCTCCATACATCCAAGAAATAATAAAACCGGGGGAGACTATTCTTTTGAAGAGTTATAGAAATTGGGAATATTTCGACTCACCCAGACTTCGACCGCATGGTCGAAGTTCCAAAATCACGTCGCGTTGTTTTATTCAGTTCGCCAAACTCGAAATTCTGTTGAGATCGAAGTTGGTTGCCACCGTAAATGATAATTTAATTATTACTATCTTTCTTTTCTTTTTTTAAATAGCATACACGATTTGCACGTGTCTGCGAATTCGATCGAAAAACTGGAGATCTTGGTCGTTGACAACCCATTCGTCAGCGTGAATCCTGTCGATTGTGTCGTTGCCGCTTGCGGCGTCACCTCCTATCCCACTCTATCAAAATTTCCCACTCTCTGGTCCGTTATGACGCATTTACAAAATTACAATAAACGAAACGAACTTTTCGGTATATTTCTAGACGCGTGTGATTGGTCGAGCATTTGCCTAGTGCTTTCTTCGCTTTTACATTTTATGGGATAAAATATCGTTACACATATCCCCCTTTGCTCAGCAGATCAACGCATGTGATGAGCAAACTAATTTAAATCAAACACATTCAATACATTTTAATTTCATACCAGCTCTCTTACAATTATCGGTACGACAAACATTCATACAATAACAACAAATCGATCTTATAAGCAAGCAACGCAATGAGATCATTTGAACATTAAATTATAATGGGCTGAACATACTTTCGTAAGGACAAACGGTTATATATACCCTTTATCTTTGCGGATTCGCCTTCTTCTTTTAATTCAAACGAATTTGGGCCAAAATTTCGCGAAATTATATAGGGACCCTCGTAAAGTTCAAAGAACTTATGCGTCATACCGTCTAACGCACTAGATATCCTCGGAACACGCAATAACACTCTATTACCTAACTCCAATCGGACCTTGCTGATGGACTTCTGACCTCGCTTGCGTTTGACAAAATTCTTATTCAAATTATCACGTGCTAAACAAAGTTTCATTTCTTTACTAATTTTCTCACTTTCCGGAAATTGTATAACATCAAGAATTTTGTCGTGAGGATCCTGTCCGTAATGCAATTCAAGAGGTGTAAATCCTGTACTTGCGTGTGTGGTCACATTAAACAGATTTTCAATTTTCACTACATATTTTGCCCAAGCCGTATGACGCTTAGACGTGAACGTACGAAAGAGACGTCCCAGCTCCCTCATCACCCTCTCAGTCGGATTGGACTGGGGGTGTCTAATAGACGAAAAACCAACTCGAAGACCTAACTTTTCTAATGCTAATATCCATTTAGGCGAATAAAACTGCGACCCATGGTCAGAAAGAATACGCGAAGGTTTTCCTACATTTGGAATGTAGTCGTTAATAATCTTATTTAGGGCAACTACAGTAGTGGCCTTCTTCATTGGATATAGTTTAACTAATTTCGTGAATGCATCTATCGCTACAAGAATAAATTGCACCCCTCCAGTCGACCTAGGTAGAGGACCATAAAAGTCTACAGTTACCAGATCATTAGGCGCAGACGCCTTTACCATCAAAAACTCACCCTCCATTGAGTATGTTAGATACTTTACTCTTTGACAGATGTCACATGACAAACATACCTTTTTAACATCTGTATTCATTTGCTTCCAATAGAAGTAGCGTTTAAGATGGGTCAACGTCTTATAAGCCCCGAAATGACCCAATTTTTCATGGACATGTAATACAAGTTTCAACTGCAGACATTTAGGGACCATCAATCTCCAAGTCGACACATCTTTACATCGCATAAACCATATATTCTTATACTGTGCAACTTCAACTTTATCTGATGGTTTCGTAACGAATTTTATTAATTGTTCATCATTCGATTGACTTTTCATAATATTTTTAAAATCGGATAATAATTCTTTACTTAATTCTAACATACATATTGATACCAGTGAACCATTTTCTACAGAATCATCTTTCAGATCGATATTATGTACAAGAGATGAAACACATAAACGATTTTGAGAATCCTGACAAAACTCTCTTTCGGGGTTGCGACTAAAGAAATCAGCCACTTTATTGTCACTACCTTTACAGTGTTCCATTGTATAATCATATTCTTGCAACAAAATAGACCAACGTGCTAACCTTGCCGATAGGAAGTTTGTACCTTGCAAAAATGTTAAGGATTTGTGGTCAGTTATAATTTCAAATTTACGTCCAATTAGAAAAAAGCGAAACTTAACAACAGCATAAACAATTGCCAACAACTCTTTTTCCGTCGTCGTATAATTGATTTCGGGTGCTTTAAGAACACGACTCGCTACCGCGATGATCTGATGATCTCCCTCATTATTAGTTTGAAACAATACCGCACTAACTCCTTTATCACACGCATCGGTTTGTACCTTAAACATTAAAGACAGGTCATAGTGATTTAAACAGACGCATTCAGCGAATCTCTTCTTAAGCACCTGAAAAGCATGTTCATGGTCAGATGTCCACTCCCACGCTGTTGCAGTACTAAGCAGATTCCTGAATGGGTCTATATATTTCGCATGACCTATATTGAATTGTCGGTAATACGTACAAATACCTAAAAACTTTTGTAAGTCTAATTTATTGTGCGGGGACCCAAAATCAATTATAGTTCTCAATCGCTCATTATCAGGTGTTATACCTTTAGTCGTTAAATTGTAACCTAAAAATTGAACTGACGGTTGACATAATTTCGCCTTATTCAACTGCAACGTAAAGCCACAAATTTTTAATCTCTGCAAAAGTCGTTCCAAATTATGTAGGTGTTCATCAAAAGTTCGCGATGTTAGAAGCAGGTCATCAATATAATACGTTACAAAGTCATCAAAATCAGTACCCAGTGCCAAACTTAATGCTCGTATGAATGCGCCACCAGCAGTCTTTAGGCCGAAAGGTACGCGACAAAAATGATATAAATTGGATCCATGTAAAAAAGCTGTAAAAGGTCGCGAACTTTCTTCCAAATCGATCTGCCAATACCCATGAGTCATATCGAGGACAGAAAACCACTGGGCCTGATGATGCTTCTGCATCAATTCGGCGATAATCGGAGGACATTCATTGTCTCCTTCAATGGCATTATTTAATGACCGCGCATCCAAACATAAACGAATACGCCCATCTTTCTTACGAACGATTCTAAGTGGGTTGCAATATTGACTAGACGATCTTTCAATAATCCCTGCTTTTAACATATTTGCAATTTCCTCGTCAACTGCCTTACGATGTGCCAACGGTACTGGATAAGAACGTTTTATAAATGGTCGATCATTAATAAGTTTTATTCTATGTTTATAAGTTATCGCTCGACCTGGCAAATTAGAAAAAACACTCTTATACTTCTCAACTAGTTTTAATATTTTATCAATTTCATACGAGTTCAAATGATCAAGTTGTTTCCTGCAAATTTCGAGTGAGAGGTTAAAATTATCATCTTTCTCAACTGATTCAATGCCAACCTGGCAACTATCAACTTGTTCATCCGAAACATCGCGCGACATTTCATTATCCATTTCGATAAAATCATTATTTATTTTTTTACAAGATTGAATATCCTCGTCATCTAAAAGACGTTTATCATCTGGATCAATATGCACATCAACAGTAACAAATACTTTGTTATTATTTAATGGAATTATATTATAATCTAATAAATCATGAATGAGACTTGACTGAGTACGATTTTTATCACAATTATCATTATCATTTTCAATAATTTCATCTACGGTATGTATCATTTCAACCGGATTACTAACATCATCAATAATTTCATCTACGGTATGTATCATTTCAACCGGACTACTAACAATATTTTCATTAATTTTATCCACGGTATGTATCATTTCAACCGGACTATGCAAAACATTTTCATAACTCAAGTCTTCTCTATAATCATTATTAATTATTGTCGTATCTGAACACATATTTTTCTCATTATTCACAGAAATTTTACCTAAATAATCTTTATCCCCCACTTTCGAGTAACTATCTATATTCGCATCACACCCAAAACGATATTCACCTTTGGAGATAAGATGATTTTTAATATAAATACATTGACTATCATAATTAATCAAGACATTATTTTGATAAAGCCAGTCACTGCCTAATATTATTTGCGATGATAAAGACGGTACGACCAAAAAAATAAAACTATATTTGGTATCAGAAATATAATATTCAATTGAAATTTGCCTTTTTATTGATAGAGACTTTTTTCCTATAGCTGTAATTAACTCAACATTAGATACAGGCAATTCATCTATGTTTTCTTTTGCTCTTATCTCATTATATAAAATTTCAGAAATACAGGTTACTTGACTACCTGAATCTATTAATGCATCAATATTTCTGCTACCAAATTTCATCTTAAGATAGGGACACATCCCATTCCGCCTTCGAGGGGAAGAGAGCCGGCACGTCACTCCCATTGCCTCCTCGTGTAGGTCCATAGCAAAATCAAAAAATTCACGGCACGAAACGGGACCTTGTACGATCGGACCGCGTTTCAGTTTAAATTATTATGATTTGTAGCAACATTATTTTGCGTAGGAACAAAGGGAATCGCGTATGAATTTAAATTACATGGGGGTTGTACAGATAAATTAGGTGGAGGTTTACTAAAATCAAAAGTTGTAGGCTGCTGCATATTTGGAACAGGTAATTGTATAGAAGAAACATTTGAATGTAAATTATTTGCACTCTGGTTATTTACGGTACGTGTTGCTTTATTATGATTCCTGGGTTGATACGGTACATCAACAGCATTATTTCGATTATTCCTAGAACGGTTTGTATGAATAAAACGAACTTGTTTCTGCTGATAATCATTTCTATTGTTATTACCATTTGACCAACCGTTCCTTTGTCTTTCCGTATCAACAAAAGAATCATTTGTTCCCTCTAATTGCGATAATGCCTGTGTGACTTTGTCAATATTTGTACAATCGACAACTGCCAACGAACTTCGAATTTTATACGGAAACTGTTGAATAATTTGAAAAATTATTTTATATTCAACAAAATCAGAATTTAATAAACGAGCCTCACGATATTGTTTATAAAAATAAGCTAAAAAGCTACCGTCAGTTTTCGTATAACGCTTTGATTCCCATTTTTGTTGAAATTTATATTCTATCGGAACTCTATAAAATTCCCTTTTAAATTCTGTCTTAAAAATTTCGAAGTTCGTTATCGTCTGTTTTTTAAAAGAAAACCAATCACGCAAACGGCCATCAACAAAAGTTTCTATTGCAAGCATTTGATTCGCACCTTTTATATTTTTTAATTTAAAATAAGTTTCTAATTCTGCCAAAAATTCTAAAGGATTTTTATCCTCTTCAAAACGCGGTAATTTTATATCAAAATTCATATTCGGCATTTGATTAATTAAACCATTCCACGCAACCATCATTTCATTATTTGTTAATCCCCCTACTCTGGTATTTGAGTCGTTATTTAAATTTTCATTTTGATTATTATGCGTTTGTTTTTCCCGCTCAAATTTTAAACGATCATTTTCTAAAACACGTTGTGCTTCACGTAACCTTTCCCATTGAACGTCAATAGTTTGATCTAATTGCTCTTGCTCACCCATATTATCAGATTGAGTACTTCCAGATGGTGGAGGCGTACGTTGTACCGACATTTTAACTTTACAGGAAACAATATCTCGACTATTTTCACCAATATCACAATTAACAAGGTCTTGTTCCAATTTCCTACGTATTTTATGAGGCAATACTCTATTTAAATATTTGTCCTGCTCAAATTCAGACAAATTTTTTAATTTACCCCTAGTTATACGAGAACTAAACATTGAAGGTCATCTTATTTATTCACAAACTTTGCATGTATTTGCATGTTAATACAAAAAAAAAATCTAATATAAATAAAATTCAAAAAAAAAACAAACAAAAAAAAATAATAATTTTAATTCATTGGATATTATTATTTTTTCTTTTCTTTCTCCTTTAAATCATTTGGAAATAATTAATTTTAATCATAGATTTTAATTGTAAATATATTGTAAATAATACATATTCAAGCACTCAAAACAAAAATATTAATACACATTAATTAAATGAATTTTAATAAATAATATTCCAATCATGTATATTAAAGATTTATTCCGAAAACTTGTTATTAATTTATCATATATGAAATCAAATCTATTGTATTATTCTTTCATGACTATTTGCTTTAATAATAATAAACATCAAGTTAGACATTCATTGTATGGAAATAACCTTGTTATTGTTTTGAATTATATGTTACTATTATCAATTTAAATATTTATTATTCACCAAATTCAAATTTCTATATTACTTATTCGATTTCCACTTTAAATTTTATAATATTTTATATATATCAATTTATTTACTTATTTTTTTTAAATTAATCAAAAAATCAGGGTGTTTCATGCCCATTAGTTGTGCGCCAATTTGTAACTATTTTTATTAGTTACGTTTTATAATAACTACAAAATTCAAATTATATTAAAATGTAAAACATATTTCATATATTAAAGTAAAAATTCAATGGTTGTCGAATAAATCAATACCGAACTTAGAATATTTATTGGCGTTTAAAGTACTTTAATGAATTCATGTTTAACAGATATTGTTTCCTTCAACATAAAAAAAAATATATATCCGCACATTTCTCATTCATTGCACATCGTTACATATAAATAATCATTTTTCATTTAAACAAAAATTATATGTTCGTAACATAAATCACGTATCACTCTAAATGAAATTGTTTGACTCATTGATCACACCGTCTTTGATATAATTATCCGCATTATTTTAACGTAACATTAATTTTCACTTTAATATTCTCTTCAGAAGAAAGTCAAATAAAGAATAGAGAATATTAATTTCAATGATCAAAATATTTGTCAATCGATTCACACTGACATGAAATAAATGGATCATAGGAATGAAGAATTAACCGGTACACATTACACGATTAAAACTTGATCGACTTATCTGGTACTTCGCCGATGTTGCAGTTGAATGTCCTTATTCTTCTGCTCGTATGTTTATTTCTCCGATATAACATGGTAAACATCAAATAGGTCGAATCTTGAATACCCAGCACTCGTACGGTCGAATTGATTAAATTAAATGCACGGATTGAATTTCCAGCGCCGATGACCATTGATCCAGGGCTCCATACATCCAAGAAATAATAAAACCGGGGGAGACTATTCTTTTGAAGAGTTATAGAAATTGGGAATATTTCGACTCACCCAGACTTCGACCGCATGGTCGAAGTTCCAAAATCACGTCGCGTTGTTTTATTCAGTTCGCCAAACTCGAAATTCTGTTGAGATCGAAGTTGGTTGCCACCGTAAATGATAATTTAATTATTACTATCTTTCTTTTCTTTTTTTAAATAGCATACACGATTTGCACGTGTCTGCGAATTCGATCGAAAAACTGGAGATCTTGGTCGTTGACAACCCATTCGTCAGCGTGAATCCTGTCGATTGTGTCGTTGCCGCTTGCGGCGTCACCTCCTATCCCACTCTATCAAAATTTCCCACTCTCTGGTCCGTTATGACGCATTTACAAAATTACAATAAACGAAACGAACTTTTCGGTATATTTCTAGACGCGTGTGATTGGTCGAGCATTTGCCTAGTGCTTTCTTCGCTTTTACATTTTATGGGATAAAATATCGTTACAGTTTTTCAAAACTCGGGGTCTGTAAGGGTAATTCTACTTTCTATGTACAAACCCTTACAGAATGCCAAGAAAGTTAATTAAGAATTGACCGAGAATCATTGGAAATAAATAAAAGTCACCTATTTCCAATAATTCTCGTTCAATTCCTCATGAATTCCTTTGACATTCGTCAATTGTCCCTATATAGCAAATTAGAATTACCCTTACAGAACCTGAATATTGACAAATTGATTCAGACGGTTTTAATTTTCGATTTTCAGCGTAAATTCCTATCTTATCAACTACGGCTTGAGAGCGCAACAATGTCTCCTCTGTTCACTAGATGTTGATACTTGCCATTCAGATCGATAATATTTATTGACTGTGACTTTTCTAACATGCGAATTTTGTTGATTCAGTGGATGTTTTCATTTAGACAGTACAAAATTTTTGATATAGCGCATATTTAGTGCTTGTGTACCTTAATTTGCGATTGTAATGCTAGGAATGGAAATATTTGAAAGATTTAGATAGCTTTTCTATTTGACAGGATACCTTAAATCTTTGAGAGATGGAATTCAATGCAACACATAAAAAACACCATTCTTATCCAACAAGTCGCGTTCAATCAATTTTTCATCCAAAATATATTCGACAGGATGAAAGATCAGTCAAACTCGTTTTGTTTATTTTCAATTATTTACACGCATAGCGGTTTTCTCGGGGACTGATTACGAATCTGGTGTCAGATTTTCAAAATTCAAAATGATGGAAAAAAACGGCAGTTTTCGCTGATGTTTAGTTTACAGGGATTTATCAGGTCTCTGATCACGAATGCCGTGATCGTTTTTCAAAATTCAATGTAGCAGAACCAATATAGACGACCAACATTTAAAAAAAGTAATATTTTCTGGTATTTACTCTGTATGGGTTTTTGTGGGGACGGATTGCTGATCCAGTATCTGATTTTCACAATTAAATATGGCGGATCTAGTATAGTCTACCAAAATGTTGAAATACCTAAATATGCCTAACATTTGGTATATAGCAAAAAAGTGGTACATCCGACTTCTTTTAGAGAACAATTCGAAATCATTCTGAACTCTTTTCTGTTTTGCTGTCTGGGTGTGCATGAAATTTCAATAAACATAAAAAGTATACTTGGCAGATGTATGTACAGGAGGCCCTCCGTATTTTATAAACTAGGCAATAATAACTATTTTATTACAAAACACACTACATAATCGCTTTAATTAAACAGATCAAAACTGCTCACAGATTTATCAGAAAATCTTACCTAATAACTATTCAGCAAAATTATTCAAAATATATATGAATAAATGTGTATTCGAGAATATCAAATGAAGCGAACTATTTACAATCCTTAACGTATGTTGTTTACGTTTCACGGTTGTTATACATTTATTGTCCGCGGTTCTTGGAAAAATTGTACCTTGTTATTAAATTGGAAGACAATATCAGTATCCCGCGAATATTCAACTGGGGTGCATCGCCTATCTTCATTATGTAAGTCTTTCCCGTCGGTTTTTAATTATGTTTTCTGCCGTTAGTGACCATAGAATCGGATTAAATTATATTAACCATTTCAGAAAAATTATACAGAAAACCTATTTGCATCTGCTGAGCATATAAACTCCTACGACGTAACTTAAGAAACTGTTACGAAAATAATATCAGTAGCAGTGACGATGACGATGTCGATGATGATGATGATGATGATGATGCTGATGACGATTATACTCGTATTAAAGCTGCTGAACGAAGGTCAATCTTTTTTCTGATAACACAGGCCGACAAATTTTAGAACCAAGAACCAGAACATACTTTTCCGAAGGTATTTGACGCGCTGAATTCGAATCCGACCTTAGAATAGCCCCTATACGTCAGGTTTTTGAGATATTTTAACCTAAAAGTGCAAAAAGTACGTGCAAATTTGCTGCCTATACGTTTTCGAGGTCGATGATGGCGAATCTGATGTCATCACTGTGAATTTAAAAATGGCGGGTTCAAAATGTACAATCTTTATGCTCTTACTTTTATAATTGCAGTAAAAATTGAATAAAAATTGTTTTCAGACTCGCGTATAAACCGTATGGTACGTAATTTCTAAATAAAACATAATTTTTTGCTTTTTAAAATTGCGTATCTAAGCCGAACAGTTCGGCCGCATATTTACTAATGGGTATATATTTATCATGATGTCGCTAATTGGACAAAGCGGAGAATATGAAGGAAAATATAAAAAATAACTAAATTTAATATGTGATATTAAAGAAAACTCCTTGAGTATAAAGTTTAGTTTATCATATGGACGGGGCGGAAACAATTATCAAGGCCGATGATAACATTCCGAATTGTAAGACAATATTAACGATGATGGATGCTCGCGCTTGATCATCACTGTTACATATCTGCTATCACCAAATGTCAGTAGCACTTCCATCATCGCGTAAGTAAACTATCGATAACTAAGCTTGCTATCAGCTTATTGTAATATAAAATGTCAGTTTATTTTTAGCGGACATAATAAATGTTTTAAGGAAATATAATTTAATTTTTAATTCTTTTATTTCTTTTATAGTTAGTGTTAAAACTCTTAAGTAAGAGCTCTGTTTTAAGACACATTTGAGAAGTCTCATTGTGCTCTTAAGGAGATCGGTTATGGAACTCTTTAATATTTTTCACATTACAGGTCCTCTTTCAATTCACAAGTACACAATATTCACAAGTGATAGAAAATCATACCTCTCAATTTGTTTTCAAACAAACAACCACTACTTACGCAACTCTCGTAAAGCTCAGAAATGAATTCACTGTTGTTAAAATATAATAGGATGATAATCTTCCAATAAAATGAGAAGTGTAGACGGAACCTATGATCGAATTGCCAACATTTTGGCAGCGTTCCAGTCACACAACTATCAATGCAAACTGCTGCGCCATCTATAAGAAACACGGGGAGATCGTATGGTACGACCGATTAGTATGGGGCCATTTTCCCCTATTCACTGCATTTATTTTTAATAACATTTAATACAAAATGTTATTCATCCAAACATTTCAACTGTCTCAATTCAGCTGTCTTCATTTTCATTTATGACTTACAAGGTGTCTTCATTTGTTGAGCAAAATATTATCAGAATTGGCATTTTGTGTAAAATATTTGTTTCTTTATGTCATCTGTTGATCTTGTCTGTTGTTATCGTTTAAATCTGACGTTTAAAGACGTCTATAGTATTCAGAAGCAAAAGTCAGGAAATGAAACAGATTTATATCGTTCAAAATTATATCTAGATTATAGTATACAGCGTGATTGATTGGAATGATGAAAAAACGAAATTTATATTTGTCTATATTACAATTGTTTTCATTTTAACTTTATTATGACCAATTGCTTACAAATTTTCATGGGGGATCTCATAACGAAATAAAATAGTTTTTTATCTACTTTGGTTTGCTAGGATTACATCCGAAAACCAATTAAATTTACATGGGGACCGGAAAACACGAACGTCTTACGGAAGTCAATTATCATTGAGCACGTTCAGCAATCAACCGTTGAGGAAGGGCGTCGAGAGGAACCAATCAGAATCGTTCTGGTCTAGTACAAATAGAGCATATATGTGACGTCACAGGTTTGAAAAGTTTGGTACAAACGTGATTAGGATGAAAAGTGCCCACGGTTCGAATTGTACCCTGAAACGATCATTCACATTTAAAGATCATTGTAGAATATTTTAATAATCAATAAATAATGGTAATTAATTTTTTGATGTGTTGTTCATCCATTGAAGTAATTTTGCTGACAACATAGTGAGCTTCAGTTGCTCTTA
Organism: Trichopria drosophilae; assembly: GCA_030407085.1. Lineage (NCBI taxonomy): Eukaryota > Metazoa > Arthropoda > Insecta > Hymenoptera > Diapriidae > Trichopria > Trichopria drosophilae. Next base: position 10,871,026 of record CM059582.1, on the reverse strand, counting down.
CTTTGTCTTGAAAATTGACCGTATTAAATGCTCTAATAATATTGTCATGTTGTTGAAACAGTATAAGTAGATGGTTTACAGTATCATCACAGCACTGTAAAACACACGTTCAGCATTTCATTGCTTCAAATCGCAAAGCAAGCTTAGTTATCAAGATATATTTTGTCGTTTTTGTAAACTATAGCATCGCTGGCTCAAAGGATCTCAGAAATTACAAGTTTCACTTTAACGGCTTAAATGTATTAACCCATTAAGGACGGGAGACGCACATATTTACGTTGATTTTCGACCTCCATTCTCAACAGGAAATAAAATTAATATTGACTTAAAAGTGACCAACCCTCCTATTTTCGAGTATGCTCATTCGATTGGCGTAGTCAAAATTGCATTTAAATTGATTTAAAAACCAATATGGCGCATTTTAAATTAAAAAATGAACAAAATTTCGTGTGTTTCGTTTTTGTGAATTTTTTTTCCTATCAATAACGTTACCAGATCGATGCCTTTCTGCAACCAAAAGTGCACAAAATATATGAACTTCAACTAGGAATTTTCTTGTTTTGCCCTGAATCAACATAACCTCTTCAAAACGTCAATATGTCGAAAAAATTGATGAATTGTTTTGACAAATTTTTGTCTTGAATACTATAGACTTTAGAGAAAATTTGCCAGGAACAAAAATGCTTTGAAATGAGTCAAACAATACTTTCAAATTTTATCAGAATGCGTTGAAGCATTTTTTGATTTTTCAAAAATTTGAAAAATCGAAATTTTGAAAAAAGTCATTTATAAAATCTGAAAAAATTTGAGAAGGTTCTTTAATCAATTCCAAGATATTTTTGTTGTTGGAAATTTCCTTTAAAATCTATAGTTTCAGAGAAAATAAATTATTAAACTTTCCTACATTTGACAAAAATTTGTCAAAACAATTCATCAATTTTTTCGACATATTGACGTTTTGAAGAGGTTATGTTGATTCAGGGCAAAACAAGAAAATTCCTAGTTGAAGTTCATATATTTTGTGCACTTTTGGTTGCAGAAAGGCATCGATCTGGTAAAATTATTGATAGGAAAAAAAATTCACAAAAACGAAACACACGAAATTTTGTTCATTTTTTTTATTTAAAATGCGCCATATTGGTTTTTAAATCAATTTAAATGCAATTTTGACTACGCCAATCGAAAGAGCATACTCGAAAATGGTAGGGTTGGTCACTTTTAAGTCAATATTAATTTTATTTCCTGTTGAGAATGGAGGTCGAAAATCAACGTAAATATGTGCGTCTCCCGTCCTTAATGGGTTAAAAGGTTATTAAAATAAATTTGAACATTATATCAAATCATTCTTAAACCGACACAAATCGGAAACGGAATAGAATAAAACTTTTTCTGATAGGATGCATTTGATTCTCATTTGTTCAGTTGACATTTTTATTAGTGGGAAAATAATTATCAATTAAATTAGTAACTTATTTTTTTGTTTCCATCAGTATTTTCCGATACATTGATATTTCCAAAGTTATAATATTGTTTTCACATATTAACGATGACAATTTTTGTAATCCGCTTCTGTAGAACATAAAAACCGAAAAATAGCCAATTTCAATACAAACAATTACAATATAATCTTATTTTTCTGATACCAGAGTTTATATACACAAATATTTAAGATGGTGTTTCGCAGAATAATCATAAATAATATTCTAATAAAATGAGAAGTATAGATGGAACACATGGCCGAACTGTAAACATTATGGCAGCGTTTCAGTCACGCTACTGTCAGTTGAAACTATACCGCCATCTATGAGAATCATGGGGAGGTCGGAATGGGATCACTTTCTCCGATTCACTGCACATTGAGTTTTAATTAATAAAATACAGCATAAATATACAGAAATATATTTTCTTACTTTAGTCGAGCATTCAACTGGAAATCGAAAGGTAAGTTGGTTTAACGGTGCATTGAATCTCTAAAGTTCGATCCATATTTTTTTTAATAATCACAAAATGCTAAAAAAGTCCACCATTTAACACTGTGACAATTGATAGCAATGTTTCCAACAAATTTGCGAACATTAAATTAGTTTAAATTCCATCTTGATTCATCACAAAGCAATTTATATCGACTATTTTTAATGAACATAGCATATCATTAATTTACAGATTATAACATACTTACTTTTCCAGATAATTTGGTAGTTCGAAATGATTTCATATTTTTTGAAAACTTTTATCTATTTAGCATATCTATTGCCAAAGTTTTCGCATTTAAAAAAAAAACAAATCAATAGATACTTCATTGCAGTCTCGGTTAAATTGCGCGTGGTCATTTCAAGAGTATCGGGCATAACTATTTTAAAGACTTTTTCCACTGCACAGTTTCGTGTTTGCACCGAAACCCTTCATCAACACTAGGAGCTTCTCATCTCACTGATCGAACACACTTCGCCTTCGGCCGCAGCCGCTTAGTACGTGTTGCCGAGGTATTTGATAGATGAATTCGGCAAGTTTCGGCAGTAAAATGAAGCATTTTATTACTAATTTATGCGTTTTTTATACCGCAGTAGAATGGAAATCTAAGATGCTTTCAAAGAAACATAAAATGTAATTTAATATTAATGTGGTTCATGTTTTTTGCACATTTATAAGTATTAGTATGAGTCGTAAGTAATGTCTTATGATAAACAAAGATTCACACGTGAAACTAATATATTAACATTTTTTTTCTTTTTAAGTGAGGGACTCGTTTGCACTATTAAAAACTATTGATAAAAATTCGTGATCACAAGGGTAATGACTAAATTTTTTACAATTTTTGTAACTATTTTTTTTGAAAAAAAATGAGGATCAAACTCGAGACATTCGAATGACTTGAACCCAAGACCTTTCGATTATCGGTAGAATACTCTCTCAACTGAACCATACTACTCCCAGGTTCGCTTCATTTATTTCAAGATGAAACGGTCCAATTTATTTTAGTTATTAAAATTATATTATTTGCAAAAATAAGTAAACCATTTACTTCTTAAGAATATTCAATAACATTTTTTTATAAAAAGGATTCCTCTTTAAATTCCTTGGAGTGAAATGTCATTCTTTATAGAGTCAAATTATCACTCTTAAAAGAAGAGTGGCTCAATTTTCACTTGAAGGAATTCAGAGATTCCATATTTTAGACGTGAAATAGTCTATTATTTTTATTAGTGATTTTTATTATTTTATTAGTGATTTTAGCGTCTTAATGAAAGGAAATGCGTAGTTTGAAAAAGCTTCTGGGAAACGTAATAAAAACACTGGATATTTTGAGTACTCATGAGACATCTAAAGAGAGATTTTATATGTTGCATAGAATATGCAAGTTTTTAAAAATATATTCAATTATTTCATTCTCTCCTAAACGTCACTTAAGATGGTTTTCATTCCCATAGTTATATGAGAAAGAGGTGTACATTTCGAATGTAGTGCTTAATGTGATGGGCGCTGAAATTTCATACCCTGCAGTAAATAAATTAAACAAAAATGCATATTCATCTTTTTCGGGGATTAAAAACTACTGTGTTTTTATAATTATATTCTTCATATCTTTGTACTGTTATGAAGATAATAACTTGTGCCTCGTTCCCGGAATGAAATTAATAAATATAATTCTTTCCACATTTTTGGGCAATTATAAAACCTCATAAATGGCGACAATTATTTAATGTTAAGACTTCTAAAATTCGAAGGAAATCATTGTCTTTAACATTAAGACAATTTAGTATTGTATTTCACCTATATATTTATCCTTGTCTCCCTTTAACCTCCGTACACTAAGTTTGGCCGATGTTAATCTCATAAACTTTAGCATAAGGTTATGTCAATTTTTCTTAATCTCCACAAAATGATACTAGCTTACATTTGAAAGGTCTCCCATTGATCACGCATATTACAGTGAGGTTACCTTACACGAATAAGTTGTAACATTTCGTAGAGGTTGAAAAATCTTGTCGAAACCTTTTACTAACTTCTTTAACACCTGCATCATAGATCAAATGATTCCATGTCTATTTCTCCGCGACATTTTTTCCCGACATTTTATCCCTAGCATATTGTCTTCAACATTTTTCCTTGTTCATGTTCCTCCGTCTCTGTTTCCCAGGCAGTTTTTCCAGGGAACTTGTCCCTTATTGATGTTAACACTTAACAGCCACCTAGTTTCTTTATAAAATTTAATATATTCGGCTATAGAATGACAAGTTACACATGTCAAGGAATCATTTGATTTGCAGCCCAGAGATATATTAGAAAAATAAGGCCAGATTATTGTAAGATTTTTCCTTCTTTTCGCTCTTAAATCGCCTTTTTGTAAGAATTTTTTCATTGTATGGAATTACAGACTGTTGTGATATTGTATACAAAATTTTTAAGATCGTAGATTACTGTATCTTATTACTGGAAAAACATGTTTTATATATTCTTTCCCAATAGCGCAATAGGTATTAATTCGAAACTCATTTAAATAATAGGGGCTAAACCCGCTAAACATGTAACGTAAATGAAACGTTACATGTTATCCCATTTATGGCAAAAACGTAACGTTTCGTAACAACTTCTTGATGCCGTTTACACAACGTTGCACAATATCTAAATACACAAAGCTAATGCGTAACATTACCAGAATGTCACTTTATAACAGTTTTAAAAACGTTTTATGGAATCGTTTCTGCAACGTCACAAAATCACCAAGAAAATTTAAAACGTCGCATTCAGGTTACTAACGTAACATTCATGTAATATTGCGAATGCAACGTTTCGTAGACATGATTTATTGCATAAATTCAATCGTTTCGACCGGTTCCATCTCATACTTCGCCTTCAATAACTTCAAAAATAACTTGCACCTTATTATTTTTAATGTAAATTGTATTAAATTTAATGCATAATTTAAAAATTGGTTCACTTATGTTAATTTTAATATTCCGTCACTTGTCCAGAAAAATAACTCGCACCTTATTATTTTTAATGTAAATTGTATTAAATTTAATTCATAATTTAAAAAGTGGTTCACTTGTGTTAATTTTAATATCCGCGTAATTTCATAACTTATTTCCAAGTAGTGCATTTGTAAAATATACGTGTGTCAATTAACTTTACATTTTTTTAAACATTGTCTATTAATCCATTTCGTTTAAAAAAAAAATATTATACGGATATCTTAAAAATATTTATTTAAATTACAATAAATTACTACAAAATAGTCAAATAATATTAAAATATTATTATTCCCAATATGGAAATGACAAAATTAATTAAACATATCTTGTTTAAACTAAACCCGCATTTAGTAAGAAGCCTTCTACGATTGAGTATAAGAGCTCTCGTTCGCATGGTAATACGTATGCGAGCGTAGCGTAGTGGTTAAGACGTCAGCGTTGTAACCGGTAGACCCGGGTTCGATCCTCGGTCGGGACGGATTTTTCTTAGATTCATAGATTTATTTGCGAGTAAAATTATAAAACTACATTCTTTCATAACATATCTAACGATACATAAATAATAATAAAATTCGAATTGAATAAAATAATTCGTCGAATTTCTTATAATTTTTATTTATGACCGTTTAATGTAACGTTTTTACAACGTTGGATGTATAGTTTTCAAACGTCGCAGGTACGTTACGAATGAAACGTTATTTAAAAACCGTAAATGTGGCAGGACATTTCTGGTTCCAAGGACGTCCCAAAAATGTTTTTGCAATGAAACAAGTTTGGTCGCATGGCTATAATGCGACGTTTCAAAGATGTTGCTCTAACGGAATATTGTTTAGCGGGAACAGACCTTCAAAAGACACTATTGCAACTAGCGGCAACAAAATGAATTCCACTGATTATTAAAATACCTTCTACGGATATTAATACAACATCGTCATCTGATGATTTTGAGTGTTCTTAATGATTATACTCGTTATTAAATATGTTTTTTTGTTGCTTGGAACTTAAAGCATTCAAAAAATTGCATAATATTTGATGATTTACTATAGCTTCATTAAGTACAATACATTATTTGATATGTTATACGTCAAAACACGTTGAAAATCAGCACTTGAATTTATTTTATCAAGTCCTTTGAATTTGTTAATTATGCAGAATAAGTTTTTAACAAATTTCCTTGGGAGGTAACCAATACTATCAACAAGATCTTCTCAAAGTATTCTTTTGAAAGACGAGAAATCTGTCTCTTTTGATATTCCGTCTGAAGGCACTTCTCAGACCATATCTTGGGAGTAGTATTACTAGTATTTTTCGAATTAATTATTTATGCACACTTTACTAATTCCAAGTAATTACTTTATAGAGAATTCAACGATGTTATTTTTTTAATAACGCAGAGAAATTTATTGTAAATTAATTTCTGTTCACACCGTGATTACGTTTATATACGGAGAATTATTCAAAATATGTCTCAAATAAGCGTGGAGCTTAGAGGGGTGCATGTCAACTATAAACTTAGTATGGTCTGTTTACGATTCTTAAGGTATGTTGTTTACTTTTTCCGTACGTTTGGCGATAGGGTCACTCCTTCCAGTCTGTTTATAATTGCTGTTTTTTCCGTTAGTGAGCTATAAAGGCTGACGAAAGTATAATGTCCAATCCTGTAGTACTTAAGGATAATGATGAATAAATCCTCTATTAATATACTGTATAATTTATAAAAATGTTGACGAAAATAATAACAATGATAGTCCTGATAAAAACGATAATGAAGATTGTGACTATACTCCTAGTAAATTAGATGAACAAATATTTTTTTTAAATAATATTTACGCTTAAAAAAGTTCCACTGAAATATGGATAACTAAACAGCAACTGCATAACAAGTGTCCAGGCAATTTTGAGGTTAACTTAAAAGAACATCTAGATAATTTTACCTAAATTATGGGCTAGAAATTGGAGAAAAACTCTAAGTTATTCGTGTTAAATAAATTGAGTAAGTCTGTGCAGACACAAAATTAAACCTGTCCACAATTTAAAAAAGGTATCTAAATACAATCTAAGAAATTGTTATATTTTGTATGTAAAACTCGCCATATTTATTACTCCCAAACTAGCCAGTATATATATATATATTGATTAGCCAAAAACTGCCCAATTTAAAGGGAATTTCTATCAGAGCATAGTTACAATATAATTCAAGACTCGAACAATATACTAACTATACTAAACACACTCAAAAACAATATTTTACTCATGAGAGTTTATTGAAATGCGAAATTGGCTTATTCGTTGTACTAAATATCGTTTAATAGCGAAATACATTTTCCTAGTAAATTGTTTAATCCTTTGATAGGGATACTTTTGTTAATGAGCCAGAAATTTCATCTATGGTATTTCCGTTTATTCGCCTTTGTAATTCAATTCCTCGGAGAAATATGTTCTTAAGATCTACATATTACCGAGGTGATCTTATGCTTTCCTAAAGGACCTGTATAGTTTGATGTGGTTTAGAATAAAACAGTAAAGGCAATAGCAAAATATGAATGATAAATAATTTCCCTCTTAATTTGGCTAGGCTACACAAAAAGTAATTTGCGAATTTGAACATTACAACCCGTGTAATCTTGCAATGCGATAATAATACTTTTATATTAAGGGCGAAAAGGGTTTTACCCCCGTAATACGAACAATATTTTTCGTACAAACGAGTGTAAAATTAGAATTTATGTCCAGCATTTTAAACTGGGATGGGTGGAGGGAACTCTTAGCTGAGCCATGTAATTTCTGAGGGCGTAAAATGCGATTTTATGCCCGGGAGGGCGGGAATGTTTTTACTTACTACTTAATGTATCTGCTACATTTCAAATAATTATTTAGATATGAAAAATTGTGTTCCTAAATTAAGTAATAAAAATTCTGTATACGTATGGTTAGAAGGAATAAAAAACGTGTATTTTATTAATAATGTTCTGTTTCCCAAAAGTGGAAATTTAGATTATAAAAAAAAATATTAATTAATTGGTTCACTTTGATGTTTCGTTTATGAAACTAATGATAAATATTTTCAGTTTAAATGTTAAACATTTTATTAAAGTATTTGATAAACGAATATTAAACTGAATTATGTGCAGTGTCTTTGAACAAATTTAAACGTTTTTCATAAACGTATATTTATACAAAATATTACACCGTTTTTAAACTATTTTAAACTTATAACATGTTATCAATAAACGATTATATCATATACCTAAACCATTTTTAAATTAAACTTACGTATAATAATGGCACATTGTGCAACTAGGGAGCCAAATAGGTGTTTACCGTCGAGAGTGACTTTGACTTCCGAGCACAGCGAGGTCGGCAATTCTCATGAGTTTGCAAAACATCTATTTTCCATTGATACACATACTATTTTTTCATACGAGATCGTACTATTTTCCTCCCGCGATATAGAGAGCAAACTAGAGGGCAAAGTAGTTGCTCCCGCTACATAGGGAGCAAAATAGCATTTTGCGCTCCGAGTGTTTGACGCGTAGATTAAACGTCAGTATGTTCTCTCAGAATTCTGAATGTGGTTTTCTAAAACACAAAATGAAATATATCGAACATAAAAAAATGACGCAATATTTGTGTTTGTATTATTTTCTTTAATGAATCCAGAAATGAAGCGAAATGGTTGTAATTAACTAGTACATTTTTTAAAACAATTTTAATTTCAATTTTCATTAAAAAATGGCGAATTAACTAGTACGATACTAGTAACTGACACACAGAGTTGTGCATTTATGTAAAATTTGTGGTTTAGTGATTTTTAGTGGCGCTAAATAAGAATCTGAAATTCAATACACAAAATTCAGTATGGCGTCTCCAATATGGTGGCCCACCTTTTCAAAGACAATCCGGATTTAATGGAAATTGGATACGAATACGGAACCACAATTACATTTTTAAATTCAAAATGGCGGATCCAATATGTCGGAAAAAAATATTCAAAAGAAACTTTTTATATATTTTCAATGCTGAAGTTTTTAAATATCGTTCGACATATTTATTATTATTTTAATCTCTTAATCATGGATGTGAAATATTTCCTAATGTTTACAGCGAAAAGGTAGATGGAGTTAAATATGTCTTTTTTATTATATTTTTGTTTACATTTTTAAACCAATTATAATGATTAACTAATTTGTAGAATTCGTTCTAGCATGTTTTACGGAACTCACATGTTCTCGTAATCCATGAATGTACACGGAACATATTTTTGCTGTTGAATGTTGTATTTTGTAAGGAACATTACAAACGAGTCATTTGAAAATGATCAAATTAGTATTCACAAATCTTAAAACCCCTAATTTGGATTATGACCAGTTTCAAGTATATCTGATTAGTTTTTGAAAAGTTACACTGCGAAAAATAGAATTGGCGGGGATACAATTATAGCAAATAAAAAAATATAACATTTTCAGATTCTTTTTAATCAGGAACTTTTCGTCGTGTATTATCTATTTATTAAATCTAATTTTCTAATATTTGTAATTATAAGATAAATACACTTTTTAGTCTTATTAAAATGAAGCTAATTTTATTTTGAGTATATAATCATACTATCTTAAATGATGCTGCAAGGCATTAAGATTACATTTTAACATGCTTACTTGTTTTTGCAGAAGTGATGTTTGTTTTGCTAAGCAACACGTGACTTTTCCGTGGTGTTGGGTCTACCTCGCATAAGTGGTCGACCGCTACATATACATATATCCGACTGCACGAACCACAAATGTTGCTACGTTAATTTGAGGAGTTCTCATGTTGGTGGCTGTTTTAAATAAGGAATACTGATGGTAATCCAAGGATTTACATGATGTGGAATCAAGAAAGGGATTTGGTATTTATTTATGAAGGTAAACACTTTCTCATTATAAATAGTTTACATCTTTAGGAGTGCAAATTTATCCACCGTTCAATGAATAATTAAACTGTGTGATGTTCGCTTTGATAAGATTTTTTTATAATCTCAGAGAAATGATATATAAACTTTAGAAAATGGAATGTTTTTACAATTTTTGTGGAATCACTAATGAGTATCTGTACTGAAATGTGTCCTTACGATCCGAATGGAATGTTTGGTACATGTGTAGGCCATCAAAAGTGATCAGGTGTCAAGTGATCAATTACCTATTACCTGTTTACAATTACGATAATTACATTTCTGGTTTTTGGGCTCACTAAATATGATTTTGGTACTACATTCTCAAAATTTAATATCAGGGATCCAATATGGCGGATCCAATCGACATGAAAATTGCTACTCGAAGAGTTTTGAGGTTGCAGATTATGAATCTTGTATCCTAATCTCAACATTTAAAATGGCGAAAACAATGTGCTTTCTAGATACTTGCAAATGTTAGGAAATTCTTGGAAATGCGCTTGGGGGTCTTTTTGGTCTGTTGAATTCCATTTGGAAAGAATGATTTTATGTAACTTTTATATGTATACACACATGTTTTTTATATTCTGCGTTTTTGTCCCGTAACTATGTTGCAACATCAAAGCTGGCACATTTAAAATCTTTTGGTTGGGCAATAAATTTACATAAATTGCCATTTGTTATCTTGAAACTGGTAATACGGATTACTGTCAGATTAAAAAAAACGATAGCAGGCAATATTAGTACATTATTTTTGCTTCTTTAAACTAAATGCCACCTTTGGACGATAAAGACGTATTTTTTCTATGCTCGATATGCAAAACTCGTTGTGTTACACTGAATTCCAAGATGCCAAATCATCTTCACTTGTTCTAATTATTGTTGAAATCTTTGCAAGCTTTAATCTGGTGATGAAACTTTATTTTTCAGGTGCAGTCTAAGCCAGAAATATTTTCTGTCATCATTTTCTCCGGCCATTACAAAAATGTGCACTAATTAAATAGCAAAATGAGTTCATTAGAATGCCACGCTACACGTATGTTATGAGCAAAACACAATTTATTTCAACCTTATACATTCATCTCCTGAAAAAAATTGCTAGAAAAAAATTCAACGGTTTGGAATGAATTTTCTGAAACTGAATGCACAAATCGTTTCTGATTCTCTTTCGAGTGGGTGAATTTTAAGTTAGACGTTCAAATGAAACCTAGCTTTGAAAACCAACGCAGATTGTATTGTTTAGATATCTATAATCAAGAGAATCGTATTTCCAAATTTAGTATACACGATTTATAAATTAAAAAATCTACAATAGATGCACTGATTTTTAATGTATCGTGTGTTTTGACATTCTTTCTTCAATTCGTGAATGATCACTAGTTTTCTGAGAAAGGAAGAGGGCAGGCATTGTCAAAAGTGTACCAGATTCCCCTGAACTTGCTGCTCGGGAGTTTTTGGGGTCACTGGAGACAAATCGTGAGATTTTCGAAATTCAAAATGGCGGATCCAAAATGCACAGCAAAAGTTCAAAAGGTGATTGCAAATGTCCGTAACTTTGTATTTACAGGTTTATGGAGTTACATAATACGAATCTGATTTCACAATTTTAAAATTCAAAATGGCCTGCGAAAATTCAAAATGTAATTGAAAATGGCCGTAATTGAACCCAAATCGGAGTTGTAAAATGGCTGATCCGGAAAATTCGAAATGAGATTGAAAAACGACGGATTGTGCATTCCCGGGTTTTTAGTTTCGTCCAAAGATATCTCCAAAAAGATCTTCTGAAGAGGTCTGAATTGTGATAATCTATAAAACGAGCGCTTAAAGATATCTTAATTAGGACTTCTTAATAATTGTTTTTACGATATTTAGCAGGTGTTATCACAACTTTGTATTATTACCGTATGGTCTCCATTCTATTGAACGTAATGGCCGTCCAATATATAACTATATTAAAAAAAAGCTGATAAGAATTACATGAATTAATAATTACGATAGAAAATAGATTCTATAATTTTTAGAAATTTGCTTTATTATTTATTCCGTATTGAATGCAAAAGCTCTAATATCAGAGCTCTTTTCTGATACCTTATATTTAGCTATTAATATCGATGCATACGTGTTCTTAAAAATGAATTTAAGAGCTCTTTCTGATAAGTACTTAAGACATCTTTCAACATCTTTCAAGACTTCTTAAAGAGCTCTTAATGATGTAATTTTGTTCTTTGGAATGATATCAGAAATTAATCTATTTTGATGATAATTGTTGTACATAAATGGACCATACGTAAGTTGATTAAGACGAATTGTGTAAAAGGTATAATCACCACCTATAATGAACAATTAGTAGATTCTTAGCTGCATAAAACTGGTATAAACAATGTAGATGATATTTATACTCTATTTAGTTTTCTTTCAACACAGGAAATAAAATTGCCCTGAATGAATATTACAACAAATGAATAATTAATATTTTATCGAAACTTTTTTTGCTTATAAAAATGTATTAACCATGAAATAGTTTCAGCCAAGATAAAAAACGTGCGATGAGAATTATGACTCGAAGACCGTAAAACGCAAACCGTGAAACAGTTCTCAGGTCACAGACTGACGTTTCACGTTTCTCGGTTTCAGTGTGCTTAAAGCCTTATGTGGCGTATGGAATTGACCATAAAGTATTTATTATACAAACCTTAATGTTTTGAATATTTATAAATAGAAAATTTCCTTCTTCGTGATAATCCCAAAAATAATTAGTAAAAGTCATCATTTATTCATCACTGAAATAGATTTGGTAAATCGTCTCGGCCTGTTGCATGTGAATAATGTATCAAAATTGTTAATATTTTAAATAAAGTACATTAACATCAAAATTAGATATATATATTTACTGACACTTCGTAGCAATAACGACGCATCTGATAAGCACGTTTCAAAATTCACATATTAGAAAATGTGCTCTCAAAATGGCGTTAAAAATACAATTATTTAGATTTATTTTTGAAATTACAACCATGAAATATTAACAAATTAAACTAAATGTTTAAAAATGTATAGTATTTAACATCAGATCCAACATTCAGAATTTTTTAGAATTTTACCACTGTGTTTAAAATTTGAGAGCTTCTAAAAAATTCTGAATAAATTTTAGTACAGTTTTTGGTAAATCCTAAAAACTTTCCGTTCAACAACATTTGTTACGATATTCTATAATTTTTAAATATAAACTTACTTTAACTCCACATTTTTTCCGTATTTAACCCACCATTTTGGATGCTTCTATCTGTGGCGTGAAATATAAAAATTCGAGTCGGAAAGAACCAGTTCCGTTATTATAAGTATTAATGATGTATAGTTTTATTTTCCAAAACTGTAATGAAGTAACATAAATTCTAGATTTCATTGGTAAACCTATTTCGTAGTGGAAGAAATTATAATGATATTTCGCAAATAATAACGAATTTTCTCCTCATAAAATGCGACATTGAAAAAGGCAATAATATCGACTGCAACAGGCAATATTTTTAATTCATCTCTATTCACGTGTTTTTTAAAAAACAATCTGGCGGCTTCGTTTGTACCATATTTTTTCTTGTTTTTCAGACATTTTCTAATGTTTTTTTATAATCCACATCACGAATACATCATTCATTATCCTGCTAAAAAAGGGAATAGAAATGGAAAAGTTAAATCTTCTATCCACTTTCATCTGGATTTAGATTCCTATTTATTGTATACAGTAAGAACTGTATAGAAAATTAATCCAAGAAACCCGGCAAAATCGACGGACGTGCGCTCGGTAATTCGAGCCCGAGGGATTCGCCCTAGGGCGCGAATCCAGCTTCACGCCCGGAATGTTAAAAATGTTATTTATTAATATTTCGGCTGACATATGGTGAGGGTCGAAATTTTGAAAATACTCATTTTTTACACATTTAAGAATCTCCCTCCTCCACTCCCCTTCTTTTCTATCAAAGTTACATAGGGAATGTTCTTATAAGCGCCACTTATTCTTCCAGTTTCTGGTTATGGTACATTGGGAATGCAAATTTTCACTTGAAAAACTACAATACGAACTCGGTTTATATTCAATTCCTATCAACTCATATTAAACTAAAAGCTGTTAATAAACGAACCAGTGTTAAGGAATAAAAAACTCGTCGGGGCACCACGCCAACACTAGTTTTAATTTTAATTCGATCCTATCTGATTGACTTATTTAATTCATATAAATGTTTATCAGGTTGCTAGAATAGACCTAAATTTGGTTTTTGGATTTATGTTCGTATCTATATACTATACCGATATTAACAATTTAATCCAACCCTATTCTATTAATGCATCAAAAAGTGAAGAAACAAAAAATATTGTCTATTATTAAAATACGACCAAAATAATGTTTTGCATTACGGCAAGCCATGTGTACTGAACAGTTTTGAAGATGTGGAAAGAAAAGTTTTTTGAAATTTCAAACTTGAGGCATATTAATTCGAATAGACTCCGTTTATCGTAAACAAAACAAAACGTACAAATTGACACTCGGATAAGATCGGATAGAAATCGTATCTATTACAAAAATTACAATGCGAACATCTGGATAACGAAAAGTAAGAAGCGGAATACATAAACACCAAAAAGTACCGACAAAAATGTATCGGCGATCGGATAGAATCGGATAGGAATCGTATGCAGTTTTTTGCATAGAATTAGAAATAACTTAAAGATCTAAGATAGACACGATGACGGATTATTTTCTGAATGATCGGTTTATTTCTAACGAACGAAAAAGTGTAAGCTTCAACGATCCGATAGAATCGGATAGAAATCGTATCAATTCTTTCTGACAGAAATAGAAAGAATGAACCATTTTTTAGAATAGATTTGATGGCGGACTGTTTCCTATAGAATCGCCTTATGCATAACAGAAAACGTATAAGCTTTATCGACCGGATTGAGTGGGATAAAAATCATATGGATTTGCGTGGAAGAACGTGTATAATCGGAATAAATTGTACAACTTTTGGTTCTTGCATAGGTTTTCAATATTACATCGGAATAGATTACTATATAAATTAAATGTTTAAATAAAATATATTAGATGACTCTGAGGGTGTTTAGAAATGAACGAAATCGGATAATTGCCTATTTTCGTATTGACATCCTTTCCAAATTTATCCGATTCTATCCATCCTCTTTAGTAGAGATTCGCAATGTAATAAATTTTAATCTCCTTTACCTCCCTGAGTAATATAATCCGTAGAAGATACCAGTGCACATAATTAAATTGTCTTGCTGAATTCGATGTTTTTCACATGATAACGAAACGGAAGATAGGTTAAAAAAAGAAAAATTTAGGTAAAAACTGGTGGTATATTACGGTTAGGTTAACAATTAAACATTTTGAGGTTACGTATTTACAATTGACAATCATAATTTGTTCACGTTTTCGATCATTACACGGTAAAATAATACAATAACTCAAAAAGAAACGCCATCTTGTTTTTTTACACCCGACTACAGAGAAAAGGGTTGATAAAAAATGTACAATATTACCTTTTTCAATTCCAAAATAATTTTGATGACTTGCGAAAAAAAAGCAGGATTATTGACCAAAATAATGATCATAACCTTATTCTACAAAATCTCATGATAACGAGATTCACTGAAGGAGGTCCGCAAATATCGATTTTTGTTTATTTCAGTTATTTTTGACCGATGTTTGGATCTCAGAAATCTTTAGCTAAATTTTGGATTTTTGGGTCGAAATGGGTCAAGATACCTTTGATAAGAAAGTAACAAAAATGTTATGAAATATTTTTAATATTTATATCTCCTAAAATTGAAATTAATGATACTGAGGTAAAAGATAAAAGGAAGACATCCATTTTTCGAATTACATTGGCAGTAATAGATATAATTGCAAAAGACTACGTAAGTAGTAAGGGTCAGGTACGCACGCCCTCGTCAGACTGACTGCAAGTGGTGGAAGCGAGACGGAGCGTAACGGAAATTTAATAGGAGGAAGGGAGATGTAGAGAGAGAAAGAAATAGCGCGAGACGAGAAGAGAAACCTAGGCAGTGGCTGGTACAGGCGTACTGCATCCCCTATATTGATCTCTTCTCTCGTGCTCTCTCTCTCTCTCTCTCTCTATCTCTTTGCTTTACGCGCTTTTAGAGAGAGCGAGTTGAGCTTACAACTTTCTCTCTCTCTCTGATTCACTCCCACTCCCTTTTTCTTTATTTCTCGTTTTTTACACGTTGAATTAGTATTTATTTTCTCTCTCCCCCCAATTTTCTCTTACCGGACATCGATATTCTTCTCTCACCTTTTTTTTATTACCAATCCTCTTTCCACTTAATTTAATCACGCTCTTCTCGTTTTGTTTTAATATTCTCATTTGTGATCGTGTCTTTTTTTTGCATTTCTTCTTGTTATTCTTCGTTCTTTCTCTCTCTCTCGCTCGCACGATCCTACGCCGTCTTGCTCTTAGCATTATTCGCCACGCCTTGTCCCTGATGGTTCTTCACATTTCGCCCCTTCATTAGTCTTCGCAGCTTCCGTTCGGTTCTTTCCTCTCCCTTCTACATTCATCACAAACTGCTTGTTTGGACCATTCTAGAAAACAATTAAGTTTCGTCAATATTTTGAGTTTGGTACTTTCACCCAGGGCGTTTATATTTATGATGATTATTCTTAACTTTTTTTACAAATATGTTTCTGGTAATTGTGCAAAAATTCATGAAAACAAAACAAATTTACTCTCGTAAAATAAATAGAATTTTACTAATCATTAGTCAAATTTTACACATTGGACTAGTAAAAGGTTACTAATAATTAGTACAGTAGAATACTACTAATTGAAAGAGAAGTTCTCAGTAACTAATTAAATTCGTTATTTTCTTCTACTATCTAATTTAATAAGGGACTACTAATTATGGTAGTCTAGTGAATTATAAAAGAGAAATTAGGCATTTAATATAGCACTTACGTTTTATTTATACTTGCAGAGTAACAATGCTTCATAATTGAATAATAACTTTTACTATTCCAGAATAGGAAGTTTTCTTATTACCCGAAAATTTCCGATATGGGAAAATGTTGATATATAGAATAATTAATGTAATATTCTTATCATAATAAAGTGGTATTGTTTTAATTTTTGTTTATTTGTGTTTAGTTTTTGTTGCTTATCGCTTGTTGCATTTTCTCTAGGTTTGTTATATTTTTGTTCTTCATCTAAGTTATTTAAGATCAAACAACAACAAAATCGAAAAGTTTCGGCATCAGATTGTTTAAACTCCAGTCGGTAAAAAATAGTATACAGGAACAAGTGCCATTGTTATAGTATTGTACTGTCGGCTGTCCGGACATGACATTCTATGTGGGGGAATGAAAACTCATTTCTATAATGAGCGTTACAATCGAGCGCAACAAACCTACGAGGATCGTGTACGCGCCTAACGGCGATAAACACAACTAGGTTTATGAAATTTACAATCCTCTTGTAGAAAATGTTACTAGTCAGAATAGTAAAAACATTCGTGATAACCGTATATACATATGTGTGTGTGTATTCATTTATCACGTGATTGACAGTTCATTGGTTATCACGAACGTTTTTACCATTCTCATTAGTAACATTTTCTACAAAAACATTATAAACTTCATAAGCTTATATATTTTACTATTCTGGTTTAGGAAATTTTACTACAGAATAACATCAAAATATATTTAACTATTATTTTAATTTCGATTATTTCACGTCTGTCCTCAAATGCCTAGCAAGAAAAGTAATTTTTTATATTATTTTTAGACATCTTCCTGTACAATTTCTTTCAATGGGCTCCATAATTTGCATCCGACGGTTTCGCCCTAGGGCGCGAAATCGAACATCACATCTTTGACACATATCATGTACTGCCGATTGTTCTTTTTTTCTTCTTAGAAATGACGGATTCTGTCAGTTTGCACTTTCCTAGGGACAGAAATTCAATAAAAACAATAAATACAAACAATACAATAATTGCTTATATAATGTTGTATTATGTCATCGCACAAATGTATTTTTAGGTTAGGAAATGCAACATCATTCAGGACGTACAGTATATATTGCCAATTCTTGACACTGTCTACTTTATGATAAAAAGCGTGAAGCAAAAGAATATAACAGCTTTCTAAGACTTTCAATGCACCATTTGGTTCCAATAATATTAATGTATTTTTTTATTCGAATGAAAAATAATCGAAAAACATCAGGCACGCTACGTATCAACGTACGGAATGAATTATGTAATGAGTTAACATGACAATTTTACCTTTATGTGCCCTACCGAAAATTCTCAGCTGAGATCTCACGTGACAACTCAGGTAAGAATTCACTGTGAGATCTCACATGATACCTCACATGAGAAGGTAAGAACTCACGTGAGATCACACACGAGTCAGTGAGAATTCACATGAATATCTCATGCGGGACAGTGAAAACTCACATGAGAAATCAGCTGAGATCTCGACTGAGACTTTCCTTATATACGAACTCGTCTAGATAGGATTTTTGTTACTAATTCTCATTGTCTGATCTCAAATCTTGTCAATTTCAGAGTTCTATCACATTTTCACGAGAGATCTCACAGTGAATTCTGAGCTGAGAATTTTCAGTCAGGTGGTTGAATCGAAAACATTTTCTCTCCAAGAGACACGATTGAGTCCAGTCATAGGTCCAGTCATATACAGAGTTTCTTGTAAATGAAGTTTGCTAAATCTTATAATAAATAAAATGAGTTAAAATGTAACGGATTCTTACAAAAAGGCGGGAAATACAAAGTTGATCATCTTCCGTAATTTCCATCTAAGTGACCACTACGCGAACCTATACCGTAAACATTCAGAATGGAACATAGCATGTGTCGATAACAAATGACTTTGGGTTTGGGGTTTGGCTAACCGTGGGGTTAATCCGTTTCGTCCCAAAACGACAAAATTTGTTGCCAGTTAACCCGTTTCATCCTCCGTAAGTATATGGATATCTTTGAAATATTGTTGTAAAATGTAGGTTTTCTATAGTTTTTGGGTATGCTCTTTTCGAATCTGAAGTCCGTTTTACGATATCACATTACACTTTTTAAATATGACCACTTAAACGGAAAAAATCGTGGAAAAAAGCGAAAACTTTTTCAGAAAACTGCAATTTTTCTTGCGAAGGAGTTCCGGAATCGTGTCAGACCTCAGAATCCTATGAGTTTTATTAAATAATTTTTAATTTTAATTTATTAAATAATGAGTTTTACTAAAAGTTGGTCAATATTAAGATTTAAGTTACAAAAAGGCGTCCTCAAAATGGCGCTGCTCATACGGAATTTTTTTGTTATTTGGGTTTTATTAAAATTTTTCTGGTGTCTTGAAGTGAACTTTGATGAATATGTAGATTGCTTTTGTGGTGACTGAATACTAATTCGTTATTACATTTTGCAAATTAAAAATGGCGGATCCAATGTGATTTCGGAACCTTCTATACACCAAATACCAGACAATTGTTTTAAAATTGAGGCCAGCCATATTGGATTCCCAATTTTGAATTTCCAAAATTTAATAATGGATTTGTATTCACCATCCTCAAAAATAATCCACTAGAACATATTCATCAAAATACACGAAAAAATACCAGAAATATTTTAATAAAACCCAAATAACAAAAAAATTCCGTATGAGCAGCGCCATTTTGAGGACGCCATTTGTAACTTAAATCTTAATATTGACCAACTTTCAGTAAAACTCATTATGCCACAGAATTCTGAGGCCTGACACGATTCCGGAACTCCTTCGCAAGAAAAATTGCAGTTTTCTGAAAAAGTTTGCGCTTTTTTCCACGATTTTTTCCGTTTAAGTGGTCATATTTAAAACATGTAATGTGATATCGTAAAACGGACTTCAGATTCGAAAAGAGCATACCCAAAAATTATAGAAAACCTACATTTTACAACAATATCTCAAAGATATCCATTAACTTACGGAGGATGAAAAACGGCGACAAATTTTGTCGTTTTGGGACGAAACGGGTTAAGTTTCGGCTCTTTCTCGTTCTTTTCACATAAAAGTTAGTTTTCCTGTTCAAGGATTACTCAAATAAAACATGTAAAACTTATTGCTTTTTTGTAAAACCGTCAGATTAAAGTTTATTTCGCTGAGACAAACTTTCAAAAGGTTATGTTCTCACTACAGATACTTAGAAATCTTCAGAAGTCTCTAATTTTGTAAATTATCACTAGCAAAATTATTAACAAATTTCTATTCAGTCCACTTCCTCAATACTAACACGAAATAAATCAAATTAAATTAAAATAACTTATTTTCTAACGAATGATAAAATCTTTCAAAACTACCCCGTCGGTCGCTTGACAGAAGCATTTGCGAGTAAATTTTTGCCCTTGGTGTATTAAATGATTAAGTGAGAAAGAAAGAAATCATGAAGTGAAAGGAATGAAAGCAGGCGTAAGAGTAAAGGGTGAGGGGGGCAGAACCGTACAAAATAATTATTATTACGGCAGTCCTTCTCTTATTTTAATTTTCCTCTTTCTCTTATTCTGAAATTTCCCCTCACGCGTTCTCCCCATCTTACTTCAGAGTATATATGTGTATGTATGTATACGCCCAACTGCGCATGCGCAATAAAAGAGAAAGAGAGAGTAGTGGGGGAGAGGAAAAAATTAGAATAAGATAAGGCCGTTATCTGTTCTGACTGAATAAGTTAGAATAAGTGAAGGACTACTGTATATCGTATGTTAAGTGATTCTAATCTATTTCTTATATTGCGTAAGTTTAGCAATAAAATTAAAGATGAGGTTTGTTGAATATTTTAATAAAGAGGTATCGTGGGTCGTTGTGTTTAGACCCCCCCCCCCTCTCCGCCCTGGAGAAGGTTGGAACTCGTCTTTTTGAACTCATTCCGCAGAAATGGTACTAATGATAAGGGGTAAAATTAGATCTAATAAGGTAAAATTATTTCCTGATCTCGGTTATAGATGCGGATAGGTCATGATAGAGATGTCATTAGATCAGATGGTGAGTGGATCTAGTACAAGGATGAAATGATTACTATCGATATTCCAGATGAACGATTCAAGTTTTTTAATCGAAAAACAAATCTCTATAGCCGTGACATTTGTTCAAAGCCAGCCTCCTTCCATCTGGAATTCAAAATAAGGCCATTTTAATTTTTATACAAATTATACTTAAACAGCTGACAAGTAGGTACCAATGATAACGTTTGTAAAAGAAAAGTAACAAATATTTAAATTATAATTTAATTTGTCTGTGAATATAATTTTAATATTTTCTGAGTCTATAATTATTTTTAGGAAATACGTGATAGCAAAATTTTATCACTCAGATGAATGTCGTAATTTAAAGCGAAGTATGTAAAAATTGCGCTACTTTAAAAGGACAACTTTCAGTGGTGAACAAAATTATTCGTATTCGCTTGTAGAATGCGATGCATTATAAAAACTTCCTACAATGGAATGCTTTATAGGGTACACGCGGACGAATGAAAATGCATTATGTATATAACAAGCATATTTTTAAATATTGCTCCAGGTAATATTTTTTAAAGCAGTATAATAATTATATGTAATGTTGAGTTTCACAAGTAATTTAGAATATCATTTCGATGGAGTCAGAGCGATTCTTAAGTATGTTGTTAGTAAAACTGAGTGATTATCCAAAATTGGTTGAAAATTCATTCTTTCGGTTGAAAAAATCTTTTTAATTTATATTATATTAATCTATTAAGTCTCAAAGACGCACACTTTTTTTTTGTTGATTTCCGAGCTTCTTTCTCAAAAGAAAACTGGATTAATACTACTTGAAAGTTATTTAGTCCACTATTTTCAAGCAGGTTCTTTCAATGAGGGTATGGCCAAAATCGCAATTAAATGTCTTCTTAAACTAAAATGGCGAATTTTAATTTTTCGTACTGTTACCCTAACCTCCAACAAAACTTTTGATCTGGTATATCATATTTACTGATTATCAGGACCAAAATAGTCGCATCACGAATTTCAAAGAAAAATATGTTTAACAGTTATTATTCGCTATTACGGCATTCCATTTACAAAATTCAAAATGTCGGATACAAAATTGCGGATAAAAATTACAATAAAAAAGTATGAATCACTCTTAAAATGCTAACAATTGATTGAAAGCATTATATTCATCAGAGTTTTCATCCATTGGTCGATATTTTAAATAGTTTGTTTAGTAAAATGAATTAAGTAATGGTAATCAACGACTTTCAAAATATACGGGCATAATTTCTTTAAAAAATTCGATTAATTTGCGTTTTTATTTCTTATAAGACATTTCTTATAGATTGAAAAACTTTTTTTAAAGAAACTTAAATAAAAAAATCGTAAATTCTAAAAATATAAATCAAGTTATTTTGTATTGATTTTATAAATATTTTAAAAATTCTTTTATCAATATTCCTTAAAATTTTACTACGTCACCATACGTAATAGCTGATCAATGAAAATTATTCTAAAGATTAAAATAAACTTTTTACGGCAATTTATTTTTATGCAGCTGGATTATTGTAATACTGAAAAGTACAATGTACTGTCACACAATCGCTAACAGCTTTTTTAATTTGCCCGCATACTCTTTCCATTTTGTCAGTCTCCATACACTCTTTATTCTTTTTTATTATCTGGATTGGCCACCGGGGCATACAAGTGACCCTCTTGTTCTTTACCATGATATTGTAAACCGTTTATATAACCATTTTTATAATATTCGTTTGCTATTTTCTTCTTTACGGTAATCATTGTGTTTTTAAAGTGGTGTTTGTCTGCATTTGTCAATATACAACAACGATTTTCTAAATTATGTTGAATCTCTTTTATACGGACTTAAGATATTAACCATTTAATATCCAAACGTGACTATTTTATAAATTGAGATAAGCTACGTTTTATTTACATAATAAAAAGTGCTCAAAAATGGATACATTATTTAGTATATTACGTAACAAGGACGCAAGTACTGATTTTCAACGAGTGCGGAGTTTGTCACACTCGTCGAAAATCGATCATTCGCGCCCGAAGGTTTCAGTGCAGGGCGCAAAATCGAGTTCTACTCCCGGACTGTTAAAAAATTACTTTTCAGGTTGCTTTTTTGAAGTTGAATTTTATTACAATTTTGAAAAATTTATTTTACACTCAGCGTTACCAAAACTAGATAAAGGAAACTGGTCGATCATGATTGCTCTCGATTTTGAAATAAACACCAAATTTATGGCGTTTTATAGTAAATATAAGTTAACATCTTGAAAATCCATAACAGCCTCTAATTTTGTTTCCGGAATATTAAAAAGTTTATAAATGTCTTAACTATATAGAAACCTTCGAAACCTGAAAATGCAGAGTAATTCCTATTTCCAACAATTTTTTGGAAGCGCCATTGACAAAAGTCAAAATTATATGAATTGTTTGAAACACTAATTGAGAAAGAAAATATTAGATACTCGAGAAGACACGAGTCTATTTCTTTTTTAGATATGACATTTGGATGGATAAATGTTTAGACCTTCACAAATGTTGAATATTCCACCATATTTGCGAACAATTTATTACCTAAGCATTGTTAGGTACTACTCAAATTATCTGCAAAAAAACTTGAATCTTGTAAAGAATGGCCAATAAGAGCGGATTTAGTGAAATTTCACTCTAAAAAGTGTTGATCTTTTCACTCTTACCGTAAGAATAAATTTATAAGTGTACACGAGGCGTAAGTAGCTTAGTCGACGCTAGGAGCGCTCGCGACTCTTGCGGTTCTATTTTGCTCCCTTTATGGAAACGTATTTATGCTTTGTATATTAGGCAATTTGAAGGAACGTTTCGACATTGTTATTATTTATTACGAAAAATATATTTATCACATTCATTACTACAGTTTAATTTACAGTACTTTGTGCCGTATCCCGTACAACACAATCCGTCCTGGGATGTCCTGGGGAGCTCCTGAGGACTTCAATGTCCGTTTTTGGTCTTCGGGAGCTCTACAGGAGCTCCTTAGGACATCCTGGGACGGGCTTGTGTTGTATAGGTATTAATGTGACTAAAATTAATTAATTTAATCTGTATTAATATAATTAGTTTGTTTGTTATATTTTTGTATACGGGTCAAGCTGTAAAACAGCTTTGAGTCTCACTTTTTATGCAATATTTTTCATTTTGTGCAATAAATGATTATTATTACTATGTTTATACATTTTTATTCTCGACATATATGTATGTAATATCGAACATTAGTGTAGTACTTATCTTTTTATTACAATTCCATCTGAAATTCATATTTTCTATGATATTACATTTTCAGTTTCAGACACACTCTGTTACAGTGATTATACGTATGTACAGTAGAGTACTAAAAGAGGGGGAGCCCCAATTCTCCTACTCCTCTCAGTTGCGTTATGTTCGTGACGTCACATTCAGGCCCTTCCTGAGGCCCCGGACCGCAAGGTGAGGGAAAAAGTGACCGGCGACAACGCAATTATACCGGGACTCTACAGTATACATTGTCCTGGACAAAAGGCGTCCATGGACAAACAATAATAATAATATTATAACGAGAAAAATGCTTAAGTGTAAATCTATAATTACATTCTAAAACGAACCTAAATCTAGATGTAGTAAATCTTAGAATGGAGTGAAATAGAATAATTCTTTGGAAAAATGAATATTCACTCCAATCAGAGTTGCTATATTTTCACTTTTGCTTAAATTGTCAAAATAAACCGAAGAATTCGATGGAAAATTTGTCTCACGCCATGAAAAGTCTCGCTTTCGTATTTCCCTTCCGGAAAAGTCGCGAACACGATAAAGATGAAGAATGAGGAATAGTTAGCATCACTAGAGAGAATGAAATCTTCCGCGCTCGAGTCATGTTTTGCAAAATGTCTGAGATGCTTCAATTTGAGAGTCAATCTATTCAACTTGTTGCGCTTCCTCTCTACTCGTGCGAAAGAAAAAGCCTCTAATTGTATCTTTCGGCGATGCTTTCGACGAGACTTCTCTTGTTTTCAGTCCTTTGTGAATTTAAAGTTGCTTCGGGCGAAATACGTCAAAATCCACATTATGGTAAGTACATGAGTCTTATCAAAAGTTATTGTGCGTAATGGATTTTAGTAAAAACATCACGTGTCATGTTTCATGAATTGATGTACATCCGGATGTCCAAACGGTCAACGTTTTGAATTTTGCAAGTTCCAGTTGAAATTTCAAACAATAAATGGATTCGATTGCATTTTTGGAAAGTTTCGGAACAGCTCGTCCCGACTAACTTCGACTCTTGTTATTCAAACTTTGCTAATATATATTCGAATTCGAAACTTGTTTGATGGGAGAATTTTTCGAATTTCGATTGGGTTTGGTCATGGAGCTTTTGGAGAAAATAAGCTTCGTCAGTTCAAAAGTTTTTCGAGCAAGTATAACGTAATTCATAATACATACTATTTTGTTCGTACTTATAGGATTTAAACATTTCTACTGATAGACAATTTATTTACAAATAATTATTATTTTAGTAATTTATCGAAATGAATATAATACGTTACCATTAAAAAGACAGGTTTAAAGAGATTATCAGTCTAAAATGAGGACATCGCTATGATTATTGGCAGTTTATTTTCATGAAAAGTTTGTAAAACACATTTTTTTGTGAGGTCGAAGAGAATTCTAAACATTTTATTACTCTATAAAGTTGACATGGTCCTATTTCATTAAACGACATGCGTCGAGGCTTAAAATATGAAGCCATTTGTTCCTTTTAATTTTTAATCAGTTTTCATTTTTTATTAAAATACTAGATAATTACTCATATTAAAAAGTGAATATTCTGCATTCAAGCAAACGTTTATTACATAATCACTGATTCTCAATGAGAAAATAGTGATTAAATACTAATTTAACAGTATTTCTCATTAAACATTTTTTTGTATGTATCCGATTTTAACATTTTTAAATTTTTCTATAAGCACTTCAATATTTCCTAGTCTTAATATCACCCAAGTCGTAGGTACGTTACTAGAATTTTATAATAATGTGAATAATTTATTGATTTATATGATTAACGTCAAAAAACACGCATTCTTCATAAAAATTGCGATGCCTTTGACCATTTTTCATGAATTTTTAATATTGTTTAGTGCACTAGTGTTGTCAAAAACAAAATTGGAAAATATTGAAAATTTTGTTTAGTCCTTTTATGCATAATTTTTTCTTTCGTCGAAAATAATTGACTTTCTTTACTCAGGAGTTTTGAGGTTGGTAATTATGAATTTGACCTCAGATTTTCAAAACTCAAAATGGCAGATCGAAAATGAGGGATCGAAATGTAAAAAGCATGCTTAATCGCGATCCAAACTCGTACTCGGGTGATAATCACAGTGTAATATATACGCAGAGACAAATTTTATTGGGAATTTTACGATTTCAGACGGTAATTTTGGGACAGACTTGTAGAATGGAGAAGATTGCCGATAAAAATTACTAGATTTTATTGGAATTTTTACGGTGTGTATAGTAAAACTTCTAAGAACCTGTAGT
Organism: Trichopria drosophilae; assembly: GCA_030407085.1. Taxonomy (NCBI): domain Eukaryota; kingdom Metazoa; phylum Arthropoda; class Insecta; order Hymenoptera; family Diapriidae; genus Trichopria; species Trichopria drosophilae. The sequence goes on along the minus strand of CM059582.1, from coordinate 10,844,524 downwards.
CATTTTTATCAGAAAAATAGATGTCATTATTGAAGCAGGATATTAGCAATGTTTACTATAATCATTTTTGTAAATGCAAACATTCCCAATTGGACGGAATTTGTTCTGTTTATAGCTAACAGTTGAGAAAGAAATAATATCTGTTGCATGTAACTAAAACTTCATATTATCCATTAGCCCCCCCCCTTCTCCCTCACTCCTTATTTTACAACTATGTCCCATTACCACTGGGAAATATGAAATCACCAACAAAATTTGTCTCCATATATTATTAACACTTATTCGTATTTTCATGTAACTTAAGTGAAGAACAAAATTATTGTAACTTTAAAATATACAGATAAATACAAATAAAAAAAATAAACAATATAAATAAATATAGAAAAATTAATAAATACAAATAAATGAAAATAAAAAAAAGTAAAAGCTACTTTATTATGTCAACAATTCTTAATTTATTTTTCCATATGTTAATATTTTTCAAAATTGCAAAATAATATTTAATAAAAAAAATTTATAAAATAATAAAAAAAATATTTAAAATTTTATTAAATTGGAAAAAGTTTATATTTTATGGTTTTCGAGATCGTTGATCAGGTATTTGAATTCATAATTGAAAAAATTAAAAATTAAAAACGCAATTAAGAATTCTAATTGCACATTCGTTATTAGCCAATTCGAACACACTCCAATATTACATATCACCTTATTTCAGTTTGACTCGTCATATTGGATCCGCCATTTTGAATTTTGTACTTTTATTTTCGGATTCGTAATCATCAACCTCGAAAATCCTCAAATGCGGAGTTTTGTCTAATTTGATGTAGATTTCAAAATTTTGAATCGCCATTTTGAGTTTTAAAACCCTAAATCCGTATTCGTAATCAGCGGTCCAGAAAACTCAAGAATAAAAATCGACGCCTGATTCCAAGAACCTGCCGTTTCGCCGCAGCTGAAGAACTGTCCGTTTCGTGATGAGTTCACATAACCGGCCATTTCGAACGCGGCTCGAATAACCGGTCATTTCGCGAAAGTTTCGAAAAATCGACCATTTCGATAACTGTTGGAAAAGCGGCCATCTCGTGAATGAGAAGAAACAAGCGGCCAATTCGGAAAGGGATTCGAAGATGCGGGCCATTTCGTAAATTAATTTCTGTATGTAGGAATTTTATTGTGATTCTACTTCCGCATCGCATCTATCAATCAATCAAGATTTTCTAGACATATGCATAGATTGTCATCGCATAGAAGTGTTATTTTTATAGTTTTTATATGCATGCGCTTCGTACGTGTTCTTTGGATTATTTTTGTTGACGATTTCTTTTAGTAAATTTACAATTAATTACACATTAGACTGAAAAACATCATATTAAATTTGACTACTTTTTAACTACTCAGAGTGTTTCAATTAGTCCCCAACGAAATTTTACAAGTTACGACAATAAAGGAGTTAAATCAACTAGAAATATAGTTAAGGGAAGGAAATATTAAATTTATTTAATTATTTATTATTTATTATTTAATTTACTACATTTTCTGGAGTTTGATTATCCAGTAAATTAAAAACTATTCAAAATGATGAAAGCATATATTTTTAGTTGATTTAACATCTTTACGGTCGTAACGGCAACTTGGAAAATTCCATTGAGGCTTATTGAAACACTTTGCATAGTTAAAAAGTAGTCAAATCAACTAAGGATTTTTCTGACTTTTTTAATTTAATTAATTTAACTTTATTGGGAACGATACTGGGAAACAACAAATATTTCAAAGTCTAGTAAAATTATTACTAATTAAAATTAAATTATACTTACAATCCATTCTTATCTCGTCTATTTACAGTACTTAAAAAACATTATCCAGTATTATTTGATCTTATTATAAAAATATATTTGATTTTTTCATCATTCAATTTCCGTAACAGTGTTATCTAAATATACGAACTGAAGTAAGCACAAAAAATTGAATGTGCCGAATAAAAGTACTAAAACTAGAGCATTCGACCCCGCAGCCTAAATTAATAGTGCCTAGAGTAGTATGGATTTCTTAATCGATGGATATATTATAACGATATTCTCTGCTTAAATACATATTTTCTTTAGTTTTCTTAAAAATAAATTTCAAATTATTACACCTCAATAAATTGAATCCTGTGTATTTTATATATTTTTTTGATTTATTAGTCAGTATTTTAAAAAAATTCTGCGTTCGAGGTATCCAGTATGAATATAACAGAAATAGATATATATATATAAATGATAATTCTCTAAACACTGTTATTTACTTGTTATTGCAAATATGAACTCTTAAAATTCGATATAATGAGTATTAGTCATATTTTTCTGTGCATGCTTCGGGAAAGAAATAATAATGTTAGATATTGCATTTCAATATAACGTACATTATTAATTTTTAATGTCACATATTATATTTGCAAGTTTGTTAATCTCCGAAATAAATATAATTATGTCACGCCACTATCCGGCAGTGGTACAACTATAAAATTCCCATATACAGAAAGTATTTTACGAAATAGCCCGCATCTTCGAATCCCTTTCCGAATTGGCCGCTTGTTTCTTGTCATTCACGAGATGGCCGCTTTTCGAACAGTTATCGAAATGGCCGGTTTTTCGAAACTTTCGCGAAATGACCGGTTATTCGAGCCGCGTTCGAAATGGCCGGTTATGTGAACTCATCACGAAACGGACAGTTCTTCAGCTGCGGCGAAACGGCAGGTTCTTGGACTCAGGCGTCGAAATATTCCAGCGATTTGGATGCAACTTCACACAAAGGGTTAAAGGATTAAGCTCAGAAAATAGTCACACTTTTACAACTTTCTTCATGATTGTGAAAATGTCGATATTTAATGATATAAATTTTCGAAGGCGTTTTGAATAATTATTCTCTCTATGTGGTTATTAATGCAATCGTTTAAACAATACACTTTAAACACTTGATGATTGATTATTGCGTCATTTAATTCAACGCTTTCATAAGTTACAGTTAAAACTACCTGTAAATCGATAAGCATTAATGTATACATTCGTCTAAACGAACTAAACACGTTTGATTATATTAAAATCCTTATGAATCACCGATGGAAATGCAGACATTATCATTCAATCTTGTCTAATTAAGTTAATTGCCAATAATGCAAACACGTACCGGTTTACTCCTCACTTAAGAAGATATGTATTCTTCCAAACTGTAACATTGGAGTTCCATGTTATGGTTATTTGTTTTCAGTAGGTAAACAATAAAATGTGTATACGAATCTTTAATTTTGCTAATCGCATACAAAGTTTTGAGAACTCGGTATTACGATGAGAAAATTTTCCGTGGAAATATTCTCATAATGTTTGGTTTCAGCGGGATATACTCTGAGTATGAAGAAATTTTCCACATATTCCTGAATTAATTATAATGCGTATTAATTAATATATTATTATATTTATTAATACAATTAATTATAATACATATACCCACATTTCGTTGCCAGTAGGGGAATTTTTCCTAGAACAATTTTCTCACTATCCGAATCAGTCCAGTTGTATGCGATTCCATTTGAGACATTTTCATGCATCCTTGTAGAGCAAAACTCATACAAAATCTTACCTAATATACAACTTTAGTCAAGATATTGAACTGCTCTTATATTTTATTCAAAAAGGAAAGGACTACTGCAATAAGTACCGAGTACCACGTATATAGCCACCTATTTTTTAATTTGTTTTTTATTTTACCCACTTACATTGTATAAACATATAAATAAGGTATTTTAAGCGTAATATGGAATTAAAATACCGTCATAAAAAATGTTAAGGCATAATTCCATTTTCAAGATTTTACAGTTGTCGCTTCATTTAATTAACTTATACGCAATTGCAGAACGGTAAAAAGATAAATGTTACATAGATTTTATTAAATTTTGAACAAGTTTTCTCCTGATAACATTTGTTTTCAACAAAAAATGAATTTTTCCGCATGTAAAATAACGTTTCAACGTTTTCAAAATCGATGTTCATGTCTTAGGCCACAGAAAACAGGTTCCAAAAAGTTATAACAAAATTGAAATTATTCAGTAGAAAAGTAGAGGTGAGCGAATTGAATTGGAATTTGAAGTGCTAAATAGTGAAATGTAATCGATTTAAAGTTTGGTAAAAGAAAAAGGCCCCTGCGTATCGAGTTAACCCATAGAACACAGGGGAAAAGCGAATGTCACATTCAACTGCGCATATCTCCGTAAAAGAATATCGTATTAATAAGAATTTTTATTTTGTTTTAAAGGTTATTTTATGTCCTTTTATGTAAATTTCTAGAATAAAGATATCTTCATAACAGACAAAATAGGTACAAGTTTTGGAAGAAATTTTAGTCTTTTAATCGCTTTCAAAACTGAGTCACCTTCAGTCATATAGATTTTTTAAAATTTGTTATATCATGTAGCTTAGTCAGAATTACATTTATTGTTAAAAACTCGATTTTGTAGACCTTTTCTTATTTACAATAATTGTATATGGGACAATCCACACCGCTCTGTCCAAAATTTGATCAGCTTAAATAAAACATTAGTTCAAAATTGACAAGCACTTTTGAATTTATAGTTTTCAAAAATTTCAAAATGGCGAACAAAATATGGCGCTTTTTCCCGAAAATTTGTCACGATTATCAGATAGAAGCGGCTTCCGATGGAAATTATTCTACTTGAAAAGTGTGTTCTGGGGCCGAAAATATTTCGTCACAAGTAGACTTTCGACCGTAACTTAGGGTTTATAAAAATTCAAAATGGCGGATTCAAAATGGCCGATCAAAAATTTAAAAACAGTAGTTTTTTCCTAAATTTGGTATAGAGTGGTTTTTGAGGTCGCTGATTACGAATGATTACGCTGATATGAACAAACAGAAACATGGAAAAACACAAAGATTTCTTTCAAACCGATTTGCTTTGGCTCCACTCGTTTCAAATATTCATGACGACCATGGTTTTATCTTAGACTCAAAGAAGGTGTTACAAGTGAAAAAATATTCCGATGCAAATGTTCCGATTACTGTCATGTAATATTAAGAGAAACATCGTACAATAACATTTATGAAGCGCCAAATATCAAACAGAAAAATTTGTTAATATGAAAAAAAAAACTAAAATTAGTAAAAAAAAAAGTAATAAAATTTGAAAAAATAAAAAAATCTAAAAAACTTTTTTAAATTAAAAAAAGTAAAAAACAATTTAAAAAAACGTAATGCGGGCTTTGCAGCCTGTAAGCGAAGACAGTCACAACCCTGTTGAACGCAGAGAGCTTTAAGAAACTTCATTACTTCGAATGCTTTAATCGTTCTAATTTTAATTGTTCTAATTTAATTTTCAACATTCTTGTCTGACATATTGGATCCGCCAATTTTGATTTTGAAAATCTGACACCGGATTTGTAATCAGAGACATAAAAAACCGCTCTATACCCAGTATCGGACAAAAAATTACCGTTTCCCAAAATATTAACCGGACATATTGGATCTGCCCTTTTGAATGTTGAATATTTGACATCGTATTCGTAATCAGCCACCTCAAAAACTCCTCTATACCAAATTTAGGACAAAACTACCGTTCTTTAATTTTCGATCGGCCATATTGGCTCCGCCATTTTGAATTTTTAAAACCCCTAAGTGGCGGATAAAATTCTACTTCCGACGATATATTTTCAGCACCAGAACGCATTTTTCAAGTAAATAAATTTCCATTGGAAGCTTCTATCTGATAATCGTGAAAAATTCGCGAGAAAAAGGGTCACCATTTGGAATTCTGGTCGCCATTTGGAAATTCTTGAAAAGGCCACGATAGATTCTAAATTGTTTGTTAATGTAACGTTTTATTTAAGCTGGTCAAATTGTGGACAAAGTGGTGGCTCTTTTAACGTGGATCGTCTCATAAATATATATATGTGTGTAGTAAAAAAAATGTTTATGCCTTTATTATAGTAGAGAATATCATACATAGTTATGTATACCAGAAAAAATTTGGGGGAAAACATGTCAACTACGAAAATTGCGAATAAGTGTCACTATGTCGCAAAGGGTTAATTAGTATATTACGTAACATGGAACTAAAATTGTAATTCTGGTCCTGGCACAGTGTCCCCGGTACGAGGCGCAGTCGAGTACCAGGAACACAAGCGAGGACCAGAATTGTTTTAGTTCCACGTTATACACGATATTTTATGTATCAGGAGTGTGGTTTCCGAGGTTATATGCGTGTAACGTGTTTTGAGTGCTTTTTGGTATACAGACGATAAAGTAAGGTTATATGCCTATGCGCATGCGCATAGATACGTAATGTGTACATTATCGTCCTCGGACCATAAAGTAGCCGCCCCTCCATAATAACTAATTTCAGGTCCTTAAAACATGCACATGTGCATAATGCCGAGGAAACTGTACTCCTATTACATAAAACATGTTATACGGTTTAACATTTTTTTATTAAGTAGGCAATGACATTTTTAACTGTACTAAAGGCACAGAAATTTTGTTGTGGTAAGTCTAAAAAATTACGTATTTTTACAATTAATGTATTTCTGACTAGCTACGCGGTAAAAAAATTTGAAAAAATCTGTATGAAGTGGCCGGGGAACAAATTTCCGAAAATGAAAACCCCGAAAGGCTAAAAGTTCGATATTGTGTGAGTCCAAGGTATTTTAATTTGCTTTCTTTTTGCTAAATTTTAAATACAAAGCGGAGAAAATCACGCTGGAGGTATGCTATATCGAAATTTTGACCTTTCGGTGTGTTGATTTTCGGAACTTTAATCCCCGGCCATGAAGTATATAAAAATTTAAAATGTCGGATCCATTTTCATTTTTCTATCCGCCTTATTGGATCCACCATTATGAATTTTGAAAATCTAAGGTCGGATTTATAATCAGCAACCCCGAAACCTCGGAGTAACAAATTTCAGTTGTTTTCATGTAAGGAAACTTTTTACTTTTATGGTTTAACCCTTTGCGGGGCAGACGCCACTATAGTGGCGCCCTAATTGTCTTCAGTTTTTTCTGTACAGTATGATCTTTTTAGACTCTAAATCGTTCTTTTTTTTTCAAACAAAACAAGTTTCTCAGTCCAAAATTTCAAGTAGCACTATATAGATTTAGTTATAAACAATTAATAACGAAAAAAAGTAGAATTTTTTAAATTAATTCGGCTGTGAGCTCATTTTACACACAAATTAACTGATGTTTGGTACAGAAGGGTTCTCTAGGTCGCTGATTACGAATCCAGTCTCAGATTTTAAAAAATTCAAAATGGCGGATCCAATATGGCGACCTGACGATACAAAAATTTACAAAATTCAATGATTCCGTCTTTCATTATTTGTATGGGGGTTTTTTGGGGTCGCTGATTACGAATCCAGTCTCAGATTTTGAAAATTCAAAATGGGGGATCCAATATGGCGACCTGACGATACAAAAATGACGCTGAAATCATAATTAGCGACTTTTAACATCCTTATAAAAAGTTAGCATTTATCTACTAATTATCAAATAGTTTGTCGGCCACGTTGAATTCGATATTTTGAATTTTCAAATTCTGAGTTCAGATTCGTAATCGGCGACCTCGAAAACAATAAGAATGACTGATATTGAAATAATCGGTTCAGTAAAATAATGTGCCCCTGAAAGGGTTAAAGGATTACTATTCAAATATCGCACCAAATAACGCAGCACCACGACCCTTAGTAAGGAAGCAATCGATTCTCCTCATACCCACTACGATGACAAGCCACATGAAAAGCAGGCTTAAGGATTAAGCCGATAGGAGAAGAACTCACCAGAAACAAAAGTCACCAGATAGGCATTTTAATTTAAGGATTTAGTAATTTAGACGCATTTTGTATTGCATAAAAGTAACTAGATTTACAAAGTGCTCGAAAAAAAAAGATACTAGAATCCTTAACTTCTTCAGTCTCTTCTTCGCGCTTCTTCTCCTTCTGATGACTTCTGTTCCTGGTTATTTCTTCTCCTATCGGCTTAATCCTTAAGCCTGCTTTACATGGCTTGCCGTAGTGGTTTGAGGGGTTTGAGGAGAATCGATTGGTTCCTTACTAAGGGGCTATTGGGAACCCCTCAAACCAGTACAGTAGTTCTCCTCTTAAGTCATCTTCCCTTAAGTAATATGCTCCCCGTAAGTCATATCTTTTGCTCCTCCTAAGTCATAATTTTATAGGTTATAAATCATGATGCGTTCCCCAATCACGCGTTCTGTTTAACGGTAGCTCGCGTAACGTTTTGTATAAATATCCCAGCAATCGAATTTGGATAGAGTTGTATAGAATTGGATTCAATTATTAAATTCTGAATCAATACTTTGGTCAACGGTGAATCAATTTTAATACGTAAATACAATTCTATTCGTTCATACGGATAGAAAGGTTACTTTCTGAATTCATATTAATCCAAAAAAAAGTTGTATTTCAAAAATGAAACTTTCAATACATCCCTATTCAACATTATGGATTCAAAACTATCCAAGTGTATTCATTTTAATCCAAAAAAATTAATTTATTAATATATCGACTTTTTTCGATTTACATGAATTCAAATGCATTAATTTTTAATACAAGACTATTTTTGGATTCAGATGAATTTAGTAACAATGTTTTTTATTCGTACATTTGAATTTAGATGCATGCCTATTGTAGTTTTTAAAAATAGAACTATTTTTGGATTGTGATGAATTCACGAACAGACGCTTTTATTCGTATTTATTAATAAAATTGAATACAGCCGGATTCCTATTTTTGGAATTCAATCCATTTCGATTCAGTAAATAAAGCTTTACGATTGTGTTCATAAAATTGAATACAGATGGATTCTTTTCTTCAGGATTCAATCCATTTGAATACATATTTACGGAATGAAAGTATGAATTCAAAATGAATTGAAATTTTCAATCCAATCCTATCCAATCTCGATTGCTGGGCAATCACGCGTTCTGTTTAACGGTAGCTCGCGTAATGTTTTGTATAAATATGTAACTAACGAATGTACCGAAAGTTCCAGAAAATTAAATTGCAAAACCATTGAAATGGAATGTTATGAAATATCACGTAAGGGGTGATGCCGCCATCTTGCTTGCCCCGACTGTATGACTAGCCACATGTAAAGCAGGCTTAAGGATTAAGCCGATAGGAAAAGAAATCACCAGAAACAGTAGTCACCAGAAGAAGAAGTCACTAGAAGGAGAAGAAGCGCGAAGAGTGAAGAAGTTTAAGGATTCTAGTTTCTTTTTTTTCGAGCACTTTGTAAATCTCGTTACTTTTATACATTATAAAATGCGTCTAAATTACTTGATCCTTAAATTAAAATGCCTATCTGGTGACTTATGTTTCTGGTGATTTCTTCTCCTATCGGCTTAATCCTTAAGGAGAATCGATTGGTTCCTTACTAAGGGGCTATTGGGAACCCCTCAAACCACTACGACAAGCCACATGTAAAGCAGGCTTAAGGATTAACCTGATAGGACAAGAAACCACCAGAAGGAGAAGAAACGCGAAGAAGAGAGTGAAGAAGTTAAGGATTCTAGTTTCTTTTTCTTCGAGCACTTTGTAAATCTAGTTACTTTTATACAATATAAAATGCGTCTAAATTACTAGATCCTTAAATTAAAATGCCTATCTGGTAAAGCAGGTTTAACCATTTAGCTTCGGGGATGGTCGATATATCGACCAGTTAAGAAGCACAAAATATTTATGTTTTTAGAAAAAATTTGATGTTTAAATACTTACAAAATAGTTTTCCAATTCTTCTAAACAATTTTGACCTTCAAAATCGGTATTCCAAGGTCAAATTTCATTTCTAGTAGACGCGAGCGATTTTCAAGTGAGTCAGATGCATTTTTCATCTTTCGTCGGCCATATTGGATCCGTTATTTTAAATTTTGGAGAAATTGACATTTGATTCCTAGTCAGCGACCCCCAAAACCCCCGAGTAACGATTTTCAAGCAAATTGTATCATTTTTTTAAAAAGTCATCCGCCATATTGGATCCGCCATTTTGAACTTTAAAAAACTGATATTGAATTCGGAATCAGCGACCCAAAAAACCCCCGAGTAACGATTTTCAAGTGAATCAGATGCATTTTTAGCTTTGTAAAATTTTTTGCATTGTCCATTCTGTTGCCTCCGGGATTGGTTGATATATCGACCAGCAGTCAAGTCAGGGACTCTACCTGAGATATCCAGTAATTTTATCTATATTTTTTGCATTTCCTAACAGGTCAATTTGTACTAGAATTTCCCCGCAGCGTAAAGGTTAAGGATTAAGCCGATAGGAGAAGAAGTCCCTAGAACAAGAAGTCACCAGAAGTGGAAGAAGCGTAAACAAGGAGTGAAGAATAAGGATTCTAGTTTCTTTTTTCGAGCACTTTGCACATCTAGTTACTTTTATACAATATAAAAAGCGTCTAAATTACTAGATCCTTAAATTAAAATGCCTATCTGGTGACTTTTGTTTCTGGTGATTTCGTCTCCTATCGGCTTATTCCTTAAGCCTGCTTTGCATGTGGCTTGTCGTAGTGGTTTGAGGGGTTCCCAATAGTCCCTTAGTAAGGAACCAATCGAGTCTCCTCAAACGACAAGCCACATGTAAAGCAGGCTTAAGGATTAAGCCGATAGGAGAAGAATTCACCAGAAACAGAAGTCACCAGAAGAAGAAGTCACTAGAAGAAGGCGCAAAGAAAGTGTGAAGAAGTTTAAGGATTCTAGTTTCTTTTTTTTCGAGCACTTTGTAAATCTAGTTACTTTTATACAATATAAAATGCGTCTAAATTACACGACAAGCTACATGTAAAGCAGGCTTAAGGATTAAGCCGAGTGGAGAAGAAATCACCAGAAACAGAAGTCACCAGAAGAAGAAGTCACTAGAAGAAGGCGCAAAGAAAGAGTGAAGAAGTTTAAGGATTCTAGTTTCTTTTTTTTCGAGCACTTTGTAAATCTAGTTACTTTTATACAATATAAAAATGCGTCTAAATTACACGACAAGCCACATGTACGGCAGGCTTAAGGATTAAGATCACCAGAAACAGAAGTTACCAGAAAAAGAAGTCACCAGAAAAAGAAGTCACCAGAAGGAGAAGATTCTAGTTTTTTTTCCAGCACTTTGTAAATCTAGTTACTTTTAATATAAAATGCGTTCGAAATTACTAGATCTTTAGATTAAAATGCCAATGATAACAATCAACCTCAAGATAAAAAGATTAAACCAAAAAGTTTAAACAAAACTAGACTATAAGCTCAGAGTCGTGCGCAGTCACTCCAGAAGTAGAGCACACCAATAAAAGTACATAATGCATACGAGTGCACACGCACAAGTAAATTCATGTGCATAATATGACATATAGCAGTGACAGGAAGTGCATATAAGAAGGTCAACACTTGTTATGTAGTTTCAAGTTTGTTATTGTCCGATGCTGTTTTCTAAATTCGACCAAATGTAAAATCGTTATTAGTCATGCAAACGTGAAGGATTGTCGGTGATAACGCAGATTAGTAACTCGCAGCATAAAGCTGTCCCTCTTTTTTTATGCTCTAATCACTTCATCCGCTGTTCATCCATGCAGCGACAAACATCCTTAGACCGCATCATGCAACGTAAGTATTTACTTACTTTTCCATAAAATCTTTTCCATCACTTTTTATATTTACAGAAAACACAATGCTTCTTATCGCTTTACTCGTCATCTTTGGACTGTTGAATTCGGTTCTTGGACTCGTCAAATATCAGCCGGAAGCAACTCATATTGCTTACGGTGGTAAGTAAAAGTACTCGTCGATACTTCAAATTAACTAAGAAAAATCTAAATTGTCTTCTACAGTCTCCTTTTACATAACATCCAAATAACATGTCACTGTTCCAAATTTCAAATCGGCTCATATAATGTTAAAAACAATAACATAAATCCTACAGAACTATATACTATTCTGAAGAGTGTCAAAATAAATGATCGAAACGTTAACTGTCTAATTTATTAACACCAAGTAAATCATAAAATAAAAGAAAAAATCATCAAGAACATTTCACTTACGAAAGAGTCAGAGAAGGAAAAAAGATGTCTTCGATTTAATTTATAAAAATGCTAATCGTAGATGATTATCGGCCAATAACATTAATAACAAATCTAGCGAAAATCTTTGAAAAGATTCTGTACACCAGACTGTTTGACTTTTCAACTAAATATAATATATTTAGCGCTAGGCAATTTGGTTTCTTAAAGAAAAAAGGTACCGACGATGCTATTGCCTTATTAAGTAAATTTCTTTGCGATAACTTAAGTCAAAGTAAGCCAACTGCAGTTGCATTTTTGGACTATTGCAAAGCCTTCGACACTGTGGATCATAATATTTTGCTATCGAAACTTTATAATATGGGAATAAGAGGAATATGCTTATCACTTATGGAAAGTTATTTATTAAATAGAGTCCAAGTTGTTAAAATTAATGGAATAACTAGTCAACCAATTGAAATCAATGGAGTGCCTTCAATACTAGGTCCATACTTGTTTATCATCTATATTAATGATTTGCTAATACAACAAAATAATTTAATAGCATAAGCAGATGATACAGTAGGACCTCGCTTATTCTAATCGTTCCCCTACAAGTCTTCTCCCACTATCACACGAAAAGTCGACGAATCACAAGCTCGCAAGCAAAGTAAGTGGGGGTAAGGGGAAAATTAGAATAAGAGAAGTTGGCGCCATCTTGAAAAACTTTACTAATTAGAATAAGAGAGGTCCTACTGTACAGCTGTCCCAATTTGTGGATCAAATAGGACTGATCTTGCAATAACATTGTCTTCTCAGCTAGACATCATTTATTCATGGCTATATGAAAATAATTTATTTCTTAATGTATATAAGTCTACTTTTAGACTCTTTTAGACTCAATCCCAGATTATATTAATATCAAGATAACTGGACAAAATTTGAACAGAATAACAAGTTACAATTATCTTGGTGTAACTTATGATTGTAATTTAAGATGGGGATACTGATGTCAACATAAAAAAAAACCAGATAAAGTGGCCCTCCCCTTATTTTAACTTTTCGAGTCAAGGAAGATGGCGGCTTCTTCCCTTATTTTACCGCTTCCCCTCATCCTCACCACTGGCAGTATGAGAAAATAAAAATAGAGAGAGGAGATATAGTGGCGTCCTTCTTTACCTTTATGCGCAAGTGCAAACAGCAGTCCCCACTCTTAATACTTTCAAATGGCGAATGGTGGGGGAACTCAAGAGGGGAAGAAGTTAACATAAGGGACGACAAAAAGTTAAAATAAAGGACGCAGTTAAAATAATAGGAGTTAAAATAAGGGGAGGGCCACTGTATTTTGTATACAGGCTCAAGCAAGTTCTATCCAAAAAACACTTAACCCATTAATTCCCAAATGCACAGAAAGTTTACTGCAACTTCAACGCTTATTTTCAACATGAAATAAATTTCGAAAAAAATAAAAACTATCAAATTCTACCATTTTCAAGGCTGCTCTTTCGAATGGTAGTAAGAAAATTTTAAAAAAATTGCAATTTATATATGATTTTGACATATATAGTAGAAAAATATGATTTTTTAGGACACAGTTTTTTTACAAAAATTGAGTTTTCGATACAATATCTTGCTTTGAGTGCGCTAAAACATATTGCAAGGGTGCACTCGATAGTTATACTTAAAAGATACACTGGTATATATTTGAAATTTTTGATATCAGATTCAAAATGGCCACTGTATTTACAAATTCCTCTTCAAAATTTAACCATTTTTTTTCTTGAAAACTATGGACTTTACAGAAAATGTTATAAGAACAATTATGTTATTTAATAAGTCGAAGAATACCCACGAATTTTTTGAGAACGCATTGCCACAATTTTTTATTTTTGAAAAATTCAAAAAATCGAAATTTTCACAAAATCATTTAATAAATCTTGTTTATTTGAAAACTATAGACTGTAACGTAAATATCCATAGAAGGAAAACGTCTTAGAATTGGTTAAAGAATACTCTACCAATTTTAAATGACTTTTTTCAAAATTTCGATTTTTCGAATTTTTCAAAGATAAAAAATGTTGACAATACATTCTGAAAAAATTCGTGGGTATTCTTCGACTTATTCTAGAACATAATTGTTCTTATAACATTTTCTGTAAAGTCCACAGTTTTCAAGATAAAAAATGGTTACATTTTGAAAAGGAATTTACAAATGCAGTGGCCATTTTGAATCTTCTGTCGAAAATTTCAAATATATACTAGTATATCTTTTAAGTACAACTATCGAGTGCACCCTTGCGATATACTTTAGGTCACTCAAAGTGAGATATTGTATCGAAAACTCGATATTTGTAAAAAAAATGTGGCCTAAAAAATCATTTTTATAAAACATTTTTTTCTCATCGAAAAAATATTTGTAGTCAGAAAATTTCTTCATTAAACGTGGACCCAATAGTTACAGTATCAAGATAAATTTTTTAAATATTTAAAAACTAACATGGTGATCACAAAATGGCGACTCCAATGACAAATTTCTAATTAAAACTTAACAATAGTTTTTCTTGAAAACTATAGACTTCAGAAAAAATTTTCTAAGAATAAATACGTTTTAGAATGAGTCAAAAAATCCTCTCAAATTTTTTCAGAATATATTGTTAAAATTTTTTATTTTTCAAAAATTTAAAAAATCGAAATTTTTAAAAAAGTCGTCCAAAAAATCTGAAAAAAATTGAGAGTATTCTTTGACCAATTCGAAGAAATTTTTGTTCTAAGGAAATTTTTTCTAAAGTCTACAGTTTTCAAGCAAAAAAATTATTAAACTTTTCTAGATTTCCAGACTAGTAATTTTTTTTCTTGAAAATTCTAGAAAAAATTTCCTTAGAACAAAAATGTCGTCGAATTGGTCAAAGAATACTCTCAAATTTTTTCAGATTTTTCTGACGACTTTTTTAAAAATTTCGAATTTTCGAAAAATAAAAAATTTTAACAATATATTCTGGAAAATTTGAGAGGATTTTTTGACTCATTCTAAAACGTATTTATTCTTAGAAAATTTTTTCTGAAGTCTATAGTTTTCAAGAAAAACAATTGTTAAGTTTTAATTGGAAATTTGTCATTGGAGTCGCCATTTTGTGATCACCATGTTAGTTTTTAAATATTTAAAAAATTTATCTTGATACTGTAACTATTGGGTCCACGTTTAATGAAGAAATTTTCTGATGACAAATATTCTTTCGATGAGAAAAAAATGTTTTATAAAAAAGAACACTCGATTTTGACATTTAAATCGCCATATTTAATTTTATAATTAAGATAGGTCAATTTTAATAACAGCATTGAAAAGAGCGACCTCGAAAATAGTAAGACATGTACAGTAGGACCTCTCTTATTCTAATTAGTAAAGTTTTTCAAGATGGCTCCGACCTCTCTTATTCTAATTTTCCCCTTACCCCCACTTACTTTGCTTGCGAGCTTGTGATTCGTGGACAATATTTTTCGTTGACTTTTCGTGTGATAGTGGGAGAAGACTTGTGGGGGAACGATTAGAATAAGCGAGGCTGGACAATTAGAATAAGAAAGGCAATTAGAATAAGAGAGGTTTGAATAAGAGAGGTCCTATTGTACCTTTCAATTTATTTGAAGTTGGAATTTCAAATTAAATTCTTTATTGAAATTGAAGCGAAAAAAGTGTCCTACTTGACGTTAATGGGTTAAAATAGAGACTAAGGACCAACCTATAATTATGCCCCCTATAGGTCCTTTATGTAAAAATGTAAAGGAAAAGTGGCAATAAATTATTATTATAGATGACATTCACGACATCGTTGTAACCTGGAGTACCCGAGATGACCCGAAAGAATCGATCGTCAAATACGGAATCGGTGGCCTAGTCCTCCGAGCTTATGGCAACTCCACTTTATTCGTTGACGGGGGTCCAAAAAAACACAAGCAATACATCCACCGAGTTTGGTTAAAGGATTTAACTCCCAGCAGCAAATACAGTACGTACTCTACCCTACCTCCCCGATTAATCTACAACCCCAATTATTTTAGTTTATCACTGCGGAAGTAATCTCGGCTGGTCGAATGAGTTCTACTTCGAAACTGCGCCGCCGAAATCTTCCTCTTGGTCTCCTCAGATCGTCATATTCGGTGACATGGGCAATGAGAATGCTCAAAGTCTTGGTCGATTACAAGAAGAAGCTCAACAAGGTCTTTACAATGCTGCGATTCATGTTGGCGATTTCGCTTACGACATGAACACTGCGAATGCTCGAGTTGGTGATGAATTTATGAAACAGATCGAAGGCGTTGCTGCCTACCTCCCTTACATGACAGTGCCCGGCAATCACGAAGAAGCTTACAATTTCAGTAACTACCGGTAAGTTACTCATTTTTTACGTTAACAAAATATTAACGAAACTGTTTTTTAGAGCAAGATTTACGATGCCAGGGAATTCTGAAGGTTTGTGGTACAGTTTCAATATGGGTCCGGTCCATTTCGTGGCGATAGAAACCGAAGCATATTACTTTATGAATTATGGAATCAAACAACTCGTCAAACAATTCGAATGGCTCGAAAATGACTTGCTTGAAGCGAACAGACCAGAGAATAGGTTAGTACAACCCCCTCCATAATAAAATTCTTTTCTTAATCTAATTTACATTTATCTTTCTTTCTTTTCTGACTCTTTCGTAAGTGAAATGTTCTTGATTTTTCTTGTATTTTATGTCAGAGTTAATTGGTGTTAATAAATTAGACAATTACAGTACTCCTTCCCGTATTCTAATTTTTTCTCTCATCCTATTCTAATATTTCCCCTCACGGGTTCTCCCCACTGACGGGTGTTGACGTGTGGAATTTCTAAATACAAATAACGGCGCATGCGCAACAAAAGAAAAAGAGACAAAAGTGAGACTACAAATCTCAGTAGTGGGGGAGAGGGGAAAATTAGAATGAGGGAAGAAGGCCACCATCTTGCCTGACTGGACAAATTCGAATAAGGGAAGGACTACTGTAACGTTTCGGTCATTTATTTTGACCCTCTTCAGAATAGTACAGTAGTCCTTCCCTTATTCTAATTTGTCCAGTCAGGCAAGATGGCGGCTTTCTTCCCTTATTCTAATTTTCCCCTCTCCCCCACTACTTAGATTTATAGTCTCACTTTTGTCTCTTTTTCTTTTGTTGCGCATGCGCCGTTATTTGTATTTAGAAATTCCACACGTCAACACCCGTCAGTGGGGAGAACCCGTGAGGGGAAATATTAGAATAGGATGAGAGAAAAAATTAGAATAAGGGAAGACATTAGAATAAGGGAAGGAGTACTGTATATAGTTCTATACAAAAAATACAAAATAATATAAATTACAATAAAAAAATTAATATTTCTGAAAAACTTTTCATAATCTTTTATTTTGGGTTTTATTTGAATTTTATGTAATTGATTTTGTTTCTGCTTACCTGTAGGATTTATGGTATTGTTTTTGTTTTTGACATTATATGAGCCGGTTTGAATTTTGGAACTGTGACACTGTAAAATAATTATTTTTTTTTTTTAGTTTTCACTCAGTAAGCAGAAAAAAAGGATGAAAGAGAAAAAAAAAATATATATATATACAATGGCCCTCCCCTTATTTTAACTTTTCGAGTCAAGGAAGATGGCGGCTTCTTCCCTTATTTTACCGCTTCCCCTCATCCTCGCCACTGGCAGTATGAGAGAATAAAAACAGAGAGAGGAGATATACAGTAGTCCTCCCCTTAAGTTCTACTTTTCAGGAATTAAGATGGCGGCTTCTTCCCTTAAGTTTAACTTTCCCCTAACCTCCATTACCAGTTTTTTGTGCTCCTGTTCCCGTCACGCGCATGCGCATGCTTTCAGGCGGCATTAAAACGTCAGCTGGTGGGAGAGGCCGTGAGGGGTAAAATAAAACATGTGGGAAGAAAATCTTAAAACTTAAGGGAAGTAAATTTAAGGGGAGGACTACTGTAGTGGCGTCCTCCTTCACATGACCCTGAAGTTAGCGGCCGATTCCAGCGGCCGATTCGTGGGAGCGCCGGCCACCAGCGGTTCTCAATTTTAAAAGTTGAAGAACGTTTTGTGCTACGGTCGCTTCGTACGATTTTGATTCCTGACATTGTTGACAGCCTATATAAAAAATTCCAATCTCCCCTGACCCCGCCGAGGCAGTAAAATGGGGAAAAGTTACCCCAAATCACTATAACACCCGATTTCGAAAGTTTTAGACTTGAAAATCGTTTTGTGCCACGTCCGCTGGGTATCATTTTGATTCCTGACATTGTTGGCAACCTACATACAAAATTCCAACCTCCCCTGACCCCGCCGAGGTAGTAAAATTGGGAAAAGTTGACCCAAATCTCTATAACAGCCGATTTCGAAATTTTAGGACTTGAAAAACGTTTTGTGCCACGGCCGCTGGTTATGATTTTAGTTCCTGACATTGTTAGCAGCCTACATAAAATTTTCCCCATTTTACCTATCTCGGAGGGATCAGGGGATATTATATATGTAAATTTTGATGCAGGTTGCCAACAATGTCAGGAATCAAAATCGTATGAAGCGGCCGTGGCACAAAACGTTTTTCCGCTTTCAAAATTCCGAAATCGGCTGTTATAGAGATTTGGGGCAACTTTTCCCAATTTTACTACCTCGGCGGGGTCAGGGGAGGTTGGAATTTTTTATGTAGGCTGCCAACAATGTCAGGAATCAAAATCATACCCAGCGGCCGTGGCACAAAACGTTTTTCAAGTCTTCAAATTTCGAAATCGGGTGTTATAGAGATTTGGGGCAACTTTTCCCAATTTTACTACCTCGGCGGGGTCAGGGGAGGTTGGAATTTTTTATGTAGGCTGCCAACAATGTCAAGAATCAAAATGATACCCAGCGGCCGTGGCACAAAACGATTTTCAAGTCTAAAAATTTCGAAATCGGGTGTTATAGTGATTTGGGGTAACTTTTCCCCATTTTACTGCCTCGGCGGGGTCAGGGGAGATTGGAATTTTTTATATAGGCTGTCAACAATGTCAGGAATCAAAATCGTACGAAGCGACCGTAGCACAAAACGTTTTTCAACTTTTAAAATTGAGAACCGCTGGTGGCCGGCGCTCCCACGAATCGGCCGCTAACTTCAGGGTCATCTCCTTCACCTGTATGCGCAAGCGCAAATAGCAGTCCGCTCTCTTTTGAACACTTTCAAATTGCGAATGGTGGGGGAACTCACGAGGGGAAGAAGTTAACATAAGGGACGAAAAAAAGTTAAAATAAAGGACGACGTTAAAATAAGGGGAGGGCCACTGTAACTATAATTTTAAGAAAAAAAAGAATTTTTTGTGAATATTCACACTATTATTCGTATGTTGTGTAAAAGGAGACTGAAAAGTTTTTTTTTTTATTTACATTTATTGTTTTCACTTTCGAATTTGAAGGAGAGGTATACAGGGTGTACGAAAAGTCCCGGGACGGTTGAATAACTTTCGAAAGATTAAAAATTTCAAAAATCGCCGAAACACGTGATTCGATTTTTCAAACAAGCTATCTTTTGAGGGGGGGTTTCGGCCCCGCAACCTCAAGGGGGGCGGGGGGCACGAGGGGGGCCAAAAATCTTAAATGGCAACATGGTTTGAGTGGAGGCTCATTTGAAAGGTATTTTCGAGACGAATTCAGATCACTGGTCATAGAGGGCGCTGCGATCATTTTTCGGAGAGATTTTTAACTTTTTTAGATCTTAGACGTACTAACGTTTGAAAAAATGAAAATTTCGTAGTCGCCGAATCGTGTAATTCAATATTCTTAAAAAACTATTTAGTGAAAGTTCAGACGTTTTTTAAGAATATTGAATTACACGATTCGGCGACTACGAAATTTTCATTTTTTCAAACGTTAGTACGTCTAAGATCTAAAAAAGTTAAAAATCTCTCCGAAAAATGATCGCAGCGCCCTCTATGACCAGTGATCTGAATTCGTCTCGAAAATACCTTTCAAATGAGCCCCCACTCAAACCATGTTGCCATTTAAGATTTTTGGCCCCCCTCGTGCCCCCCGCCCCCCTTGAGGTTGCGGGGCCGAAACCCCCCCTCAAAAGATAGCTTGTTTGAAAAATCGAATCACGTGTTTCGGCGATTTTTGAAATTTTTATTCTTTCGAAAGTTATTCAATCGTCCCGGGACTTTTCGTACACCCTGTATATGTGTCAGGTAAGTTTGATTTTTCAAAGCGGATGTTTACTGATTTCCAGAGAACTACGACCATGGATAGTAACATTTGGTCACCGTCCGATGTACTGCAGCAACGCCAATGCTGACGACTGCACCAACCACCAATCCCTCGTCCGTGTTGGCATTCCCCTAGTAAATTGGTTTGGCTTAGAAAACCTTTTCATGGATCACAAAGTCGACCTTCAAATTTGGGCACACGAACACAGTTACGAACGTTTGTGGCCGATGTACAACTTCAAAGTATACAACGGAAGTTACGACGAACCTTACAAAAACTATCGTGCACCCGTCCACATCGTCACTGGTTCGGCCGGTTGCAAAGAAGGCAGAGAAAAATTCATTCCGAATCCACCGTCTTGGTCAGCATTTCGCAGTTCTGATTACGGCTACATGAAGATGAAAGCCGTCAACGAAACTCATTTATATCTCGAACAGATATCTGACGACAAAGACGGTGCTGTTCTTGACAGAGTTTGGTTGGTTAAGGATCAACCGAAACCTGTTTACGTTACCAATGAAGTATAAAAATGTGATAAAGAGAATCAACATGTATATAAAAAGAAATGCGTCTTATACAGTAGTCCTTCTCTTATTCTAATTTGTCCAGTCAGGCAAGATGGCGACCTTCTCTTATTCTAATTTTCTCCTCTCTCCCACTTTTCCTCTCTCTTTCTCTTTCGCAGAGCATGCGCAGTTATATGTCATATGTGCTTCTAAAGGGCCATCCGCAAATAGGTGTTGGATTCTGGCGGGCAGAGGCAACGTTAGAAAGGTTCTCTGAACCAACAGAAGCATCAAGGCAGGCAGCTTATTGCTAATAATTTTGGGAGCTGACTTGTTGTATATCTTTTTAAAGTGTGCACAACCAGCGGTGCTGGGGCATCACTCAAATTTGGCCCCAATCCCCCGTGGGGGGGGGGGGGTGTTTTGAACCCGCGAGGGAGATAAGACACCTAAAACAACTATATCGCTGTGCTTCTAAAGGTACGTTTTCATGGAGCGGAAAATAACCAGATATTTTTCCCCCTCTTAGCGTAATTGCAGCTAGATACAGTACAGTGGCGCTCCCCTTATTTTAGCTTTTCAAGTCAAGGAAGATGGCGGCTTCTTCCCTTATTTTACCGCTTCCCCTCATCCTCACCACTGGCAGTACAAAATAAAAACAGAGAGAGGAGATATAGTGGCGTCTTTCTTCACCTGTATGCGCAAGCAGCAGTCCGCACTCTTTTGAACACAGTAGTCCCCATCCTAAGTTATGCTGTCGGTTCTTTCAAAATGGCGGATGATTCTCCAAAGTTATAGCCCCTTACTATCCCCATTTCCGAATCTTTGTTTATATCCGTGCAATGGTTGCTGCTGTGTGTGAGTGTCGCGAAGCAAGTGTGGCTCGGGGAAACAATATGGTGGGAGAAGGAGAGGAAGAACCTGGTATAACTTTGGAGAAGGCAAACGTATAACTTAGGATAGGCATATAAATTTGGATGTCATAACTTAGGACGGGGAATGCGGCACTTTCAAAAGGCGAATGGTGGGGGAACTCACGAGGAGAAGAAGTTAACATAAGGGACGAAAGAAAGTTAAAATAAGGGAAGGGCCACTGTAGAACCTTGTTATATCGAACGCATCGGTTCCGTGCCTCCCCTCAAACCATCGATATATCGAACGCGAGAGGGGAATCGACGCTTCCCTTCTCTCCATTATCATTCCCCATAGGGAACACGTGAAACCGGAGAAACGAAAGGAATTCAGTGAACAAAAGTAAAGTAGAGGGGATATATCTCGAATGTTGACGTTCGATATACCGAGATGAAAATCTTCCATATATCGAACGTTCCATATAACGAGGTTCGATATATCGATGTTCTAAAATAGTTGGACTGTGCCAAACTATTAGATATTGGCGGGATTTTAAAATTGAATTTCGTAATTGGTAATTTTGGCAGTTTATATCTTCATACAGTCGAGCCTCCGTATCATGGACTCGTCGGGAATGCTCCGATCCCGAATATGGTCAATGAAGGGGAGAGGGCGCTTCCCCTACTTCGTCGCCTTTCGTTCTGACTAACGCGCATGCGCTACAAGTACGAGTGAATGGCGGCACATGTACATATGTATATGTAAAAAAAGTTTAAGGTTATGTGTACTGTTGACATGTTTAAAAGTTCGCGCGCTATTTACGCATGCGCATTAAGAACCCGAAGAACCCCGGTAAGCACAAAAGTGGGGGAAGGCGATAAACAGCGACAGAGGGAAAAGTCCATAATTGGGGGAGAAAAAAGTCCATAAAACAGATAGTCCATAAGAGGGAAGTCCATAATACGGAGGCTCGACTGTATTTATTTTGTACAAATACTTAAATCTACTCAAATAATAAATATTTACATTTTTATCAAGGACATTATCGTTATTCTCGACATTTCTTTAAAATTCCATGCTTTGATCTTTCGCGCGATCGTCATAACCTCAAAATTGCAAAACTCAAAATAAAACTAAATTATTTCTATTTTTCTTTCTTATTAACGATTCCAGGTAAGAAAGAGAAGCAAATATAAAACGATTTTTCATAAATTCAGAAAACAGGGCTTTTTATGCATTAATTTTTTTAAATGGAATTTCAAATTACAGTAAAACCCCTCTTACTTGAATACTCGCTTTCTTGAACACCCCGTCTATTTGAACAAAATAACCTCGTTTATTTGAAAGATTTCTACTTCCCCTTACTCCCACTACTCGCTCTTACGCGGATACAAATTCCAATGAGCGTGCGCTACTCACGCCGGACGGGTATTGCGCGAGGAGTGGGAATAACTGTAAGCGTTCAAATAAACGGGGTCGGAGGGGAAGTGCCGGCTCGACCCTGTTCAAGTAAGAGGGGTTTTACTGTATATATCCAGATATTTTACGCTCCATGAAAACGAGAGAAAGGCGATTTTGGTCCAGATATTATATCCCGGCGATTTTGTACAGGTGGGGGTGAAAGGATGGTAGAGTGGGGGAAATATCCGGATATTTTTCCATAAATTCGGCCCTTTATTTTAATTTTCTCCTCTCTCCCACTAACCGTTTGCTGTCAGGCTTTTCCTCTCTCTTTCTCTTTCGCAGAACATGCGCAGTTATATGTCATACAGTGGCCCTCCCCTTATTTTAACTTTTCTAGTCAAGGAAGATGGCGGCTTCTTCCCTTATTTTACCGCATCCCTTCATCCCTACCACTGGCAATATGAGAGAATAAAAACAGAGAAAGGAGATATACAGTGGCCCTTCCCTTATTTTAACTTTTCTAGTCAAGGAAAATGGCGGCTTCTTCCCTTATTTTACCGCTTCCCCTCATCCTCTCCACTGGCAGTATGAGAGTTTAAAAGCAGAGAGAAGAGATATAGTGGCGTGCTTCTTCATCTGTATGCGTAAGCGCAAATAGCAGTCCGCACTCTTGAGTACAGTGGTCCTCCCCTTATTTTAACTACAGTGGCCCCAATCCTAAGTTATCACATCCAAAGTTATACGGCCGGCCAAAGTTATACATTTCCCCGTCCATAGTTATATTATTCATTTCCCCTCTTCCCCCACCATAACGTGTCGATGTTGCTTCACGGTCGTACAAATATTCGGATAACGGATTGCAGGTTGCTCATTTTCGATATTATCCATTTTTTTCTGGCTAATAAAAATGTTCACTTTTTCAATATTCGATTCTGTCAACTGTCGGTAGAATTTGACTTGACACTTCGGTAATCGGTTGTTTTATGGGTTTGGTTAAGTTAGTCCCACACATTCGCAAGTCGCAACGAACATAAACGAAAATACGGCAGCGGGGACAGTGAGGGGATATAACTTTGGACAGTCGGCCGCCATATTGGAAAACTCGACCGCATAACTTAGGATGGGGACTACTGTACGTCCTTTATTTTAACTTTTTTTCGTCCCTTATGTTAACTTCTTTCCCTCGTGAGTTCCCCCACCATTCGCCACTTGAAAGTGTTCAAAAGAGTGGGGACTGCTATTTGCGCTTGCGCATAAAGGCGAAGGAGGACCACTATATCTCCTCTCTCTGTTTTTATTCTCTCATACTGCCAGTGGTGGGGATGAAGTGAAGCGGTAAAATAAGGGAAGAAGCCGCCATCTTCCTTGACTCGAAATGTTAAAATAAGGGGAGGGTCACTGTACTTTCAAATGGCGAATGGTGGGGGAACTCACGAGGGGAAGAAGTTAACATAAGGGACGGAAAAAAGTTAAAATAATAGGAGTTAAAATAAGGGGAGGGCCACTGTACTTTCAAATGGCGAATGGTGGGGGAACACACGAGGGGAAGAAGTTAACATAAGAGACGGAAAAAAGTTAAAATAAGGGGGGGCCACTGTATGTGTTTCTAAGCAAAGTAGAAGATACGGTAGGAAGAACGCGTGAGGGGAAATATTAGAATAGGAGAAGAGAAAAAATTAGAATAAGGGAAATTAAAATAAGGGAAGGAATACTGTAGTAATTTACTTACCTCCATATTATAGGTTAGAAATAGTATCGAAACAAAATTAAAATTCGAATCATCTGTTTTAATGAAAAATCGTATAAAAGAGTGCATTAAGTTTTTGTCGAAACGCTTAACGATTAAACATAAATTCCTCCGGCACTATTCGATGTGTTTCTTTTTTCGCACACTCGACTGGATCACTTCTCCAGATTGTTTTAGAGATAACTCGATGACTCGACAAAACCGATCGTTTAATTGTTAAAATATAAATATATGTATAATTATAATAGCATATATAATTTCTTACTGGTATATTTCTTTTTTTAATTTGCGACAGTCCTTGACTCTAGTCGGCACGTGAGCCAGGCAGTGAGTTAAACGCAGTTTTCTTTAGCCTCCGTCCACGAAAAACTAATCGAATTTCTTATTAACCGCATTCAATATACAAATTGTCTATCGCTACGGCTCCGGTCCTTTTTTTTTTTTGCGATAACCTCGAAGAAACTTACAAAATGAAAAGAAGTTGGGGGGAGGGGGGGGGGGGACGGGAAACTTAGCGAATCACCTCGAGTTTCTTTTCTTCCCGAAGGGTTATCGGCAAGAAATAAAGCCGTTGTCTCGACAAATTATAAGCCGTAATTCGTTTTGTCGACTACTGTTCTATTTGTCCTATCACACGAAGCACGTCCGTCAGTGATTGATCGAAACTACGGAGGAAGTAGCTGCCGAGTGACTTTCCTGGTATGAGAACTGCGGAAAGTGTTCCTGCTCCTCCGCAATCGAGTTAAGGCCGCCAGTGCTGCCCATTACCGCCTGATCCGGCGGGGTCAATTCCACACTTTCCCCGGTGAATTCGCTGTCAAAGTAACGAGTGTCCGTGTCGGATGTCACTTGGGGTTTGAACGGAGGTGGAATCTTCTTTTGCACTAGGTCCGACCAGTCGATAGAAGAGAAAAATGCATGCTCCATGATCTCTTTCGCATCGTCTGGACCTCCGCCTAACCTCCGAGCTGGATCTTTGATCAAGAGTCCTGCGGAATAAAGTTAAAGTTCCATTACGATAATCAAAATACAATTTAATAAAATACTTACCGCCCAGCATGTCCTTCGCTTCGTTACTGATCATTTTTGGAAACTTAACCTCTTCTAATAGAATTAAAGTAAAGAGTTTCTCGTGATCCCTATTATAAAATGGAAGTCTCCCGCACATCATTTCGTACATTACTACTCCGATACCCCACCAGTCCACAGCCCTTCCGTAATCGTTATCCTCCAATACTTCTGGAGCTAAATACTCCGGCGTTCCACAAAATGTCTTTGTCGTCCTCCCTTAAATTTAACAAAATTTTAACCGTTAAATATTTCATTTTACTTTTTAATCTATCTATCTAATAAATAGAACTTCTTTAGCACACTAGAAGAAAAATGTTTCATCTAATCCTTAATTCTAAGTTTTAATTTTAATCTATAGTACAGTAGAACCTCCGTTATCGAATATTTGAGGAGAAAAATCGACTTATACCTATATCTTTGACGTTAGAACAATCAACGCGACGTATCGATACTCCATGTCGGCCATCTACAACGTGGTGTCTAGAGTGGGGAGACTAACTGAGGGGAAATTATTCGTTAACGGAGGCGTCTGCATTTTCGATAACCGAAATATTCGATAACGGAGTATTCGATAACGGAGGTTCTACTGTAATGCCTTTTTAAAGATACAGTGGCCCTCCCCTTATTTTAACTTTTCAAGTCAAGGAAAATGCCGGCTTCTTCCCTTATTTTACCGCTTCCCCTCATCCTCACCACTGGCAGTATGAGAGAGAGAGAGAGAGGAGATATAGTGGCATCTTTCTTCACTTGTACAGTGGTCCTCCCCGTATTTTAACTCCTCTTATTTTAACTTTTTTTCGTCCCTAGTGTTAACTTCTTCCCCTCATGAGTTCCCCCACCTTTCGCCATTTGAAAGTGTTCAAAAGAGTGCGGACTGCTGTTTGCGCTTGCGCATACAGGTGATGAAGGACCACTATATTTCCTCTCTCTATTTTTATTTTCTCATACTGCCAGTGGTGAGGATGAGGGGAAGCGGTAAAATAAGGAAAGAAGCCGCCATCTTCCTTGACTCGAAAAGTTAAAATAAGGGGAGGGCCACTGTATGCGCAAGCTCAAACAGCAATCCGCATTCTTTTGAACACTTTCAAATGTCGAATAGTGGGGGAACTCACGAGGGGAAGAAGTTAACATAAGGGAGGAAAGAAAGTTAACCCTTTAACTAATTTTTTCAAATTGTCCGCCATTTTGAATTTTGAAAAACTGATTCCAGATTCGTAATCAGCGACCCCAAAAACACCCGAGTAACAAGTTTCAAACGAATCCGACCAATTTGAAAAAATTTGTCCGCCATATTGGATCCGCCATTTTGAATTTTGAAAAACTGATATCAGATTCGTAATCAGCGACCCCAAAAACCCCCGAGTAACAAGTTTCGAACGAATCCGACCAATTTGAAAAAATTTGTCCGCCATATTGGATCCGCCATTTTGAATTTTGAAAAACTAACTGCAGATTCGTAATCAGCGACCCCAAAAACCACCGAGTAGTCATTTTCATAAGCTTAACTTTATTCAATTTTTTATTTTCTGTTTTTTTTTTTGTAAATCTTGCCACAAAAA
Source organism: Trichopria drosophilae (assembly GCA_030407085.1). Taxonomy (NCBI): domain Eukaryota; kingdom Metazoa; phylum Arthropoda; class Insecta; order Hymenoptera; family Diapriidae; genus Trichopria; species Trichopria drosophilae. Next base: position 10,817,124 of record CM059582.1, on the reverse strand, counting down.
TTTTTTTTTTTAGTGTAATAATTAAAAAAATGTTAATTTTTTATTGCAATATAAATTTTTTTCACAAAGTAGGATAAATTTGTAGGTGTTGGGTATTTTGAAACCGAAAATATTCCAATTTTTGTGAAAGTTATGAAGGTTTGAAGTCAAAAGTGGTTTCGATCGAAACCGCTGAGCGTTAAAATAATAGGAGTTAAAATAAGGGGAGGGCCACTGTATATTACATACACAGTAGGACCTCTTACTAACGACTGGTTTGGTTCCTATCCCTCCCCTCATACCTTTTACAAACGACTACTCGAGAGAGAAAGACTCTTCCACCACTATCATGATTCTAACCAATAAGATGCGCTCTGCGGTCAGGGCGCTGTATTTACATATACAGACACCCGGTAGAAGGGATAAGGAGAGGTACAGCAGTCCTTCCCTTATTCTAATTTTCCCCTATCCCCCATTACTTAGATTTGTAGTCTCACTTTTGTCTCTTTTTCTTTTGTTGCGCATGCGCCGTTATTCAGTCAACACCCGTCAGTGGGGAGAATGCGTGAGGGGAAATATTAGAATAGGAGGAGAGAAAAAATTAGAATAAGGGAAGACATTAGAATAAGGGAAGGAGTACTGTATCTCGTAGTCGTTCGTGAGAGTGATTTTCTGTCGTTAATGGGAGGTGTCGTTAGTGGGAGTGTCGTTAGTGAGAGGTTCTACCGTATTCGGATCTATAAACCAGCTTTCAGCTCTATTTTTACAAATTTGCAAGTATATTACATTCACCATCTTTTAATATCTATTTATTAAAAAGGAAATTGTACATAAAAATATATAGTTTAAATATTTTTAAAAGGATGTAAAATATCACTCACCGTATGTAATATCTTCTTTACACAATCCAAAGTCAGCAATTTTTATATGCCCTTCTTTATCAAGAAGTAAGTTTTCGAGTTTAAGGTCCCGATAAATGATTCCTTGAGAATGAAGGTAACCGAGTGCGGAAATAATTTCAGCACCGTAAAATCGCGTTCTGTCCTCGCCAAAAACGCGAGAGCGACTCAAGTGAAAGAAGAGTTCGCCGCCATTAACGTATTCCATTACAAAGCACAGCCGGTCCGCAGTTTGAAAACTGTATTTTAAAGACTGAAAATTTCAGAAATGTTAAATTAAATAAGTGTTAAATTATCTGCAGAATTCTTTCTATTGAAATGTTTAAGTACGTACTATTAAAAAGGGGTGACTCGTAGTCCGCAAGACCCTATTTTCTGTTAGTGTATGCGCTACTTCATCCTTACGAATAATAACTTCTTTCCGCAATATTTTAATAGCGTATAAATGTCCAGTCGCCTTTTCTCTACATAAAATAACCTTACCAAACGTTCCTTTACCGAGGACTTTTAAAAATTCGAAATTCTCCAACGTCTGTGATGAACGTTAAAAAATGTTATGATCCGAATATTCATTTGAGTAGGTTTTTAGATTTTGATACTTACAACTTTCTTTTTGCCAGTGCTTTTACTACTTGAAGTACCCTGAACACTGAACTTTGCGGAAAGCTCATCGATGCTTCCGCCATCCACGGAGACTACGCTGATGGAACCGCACGAGTCTGACCTCACGCCACTAGTTGATTCCATATCGACGTCTTCCGAGGATGAGGATTGTTGCATTTGCGACTGAGCTTGCTGTTGGGGTTGTTGCTGACTTTGTTCTTCATTGGCAAGTCTGTCAGCAACGTACCTATGGAAAAAACACCAAGATCTTGGTTTTTTATTTTTATTTATTTATTTATAATTTAACAGCATTTACATGCCTGTTACATCAAATTATACATGAAAAATTAGTATACGCAGATAAACAATAAAGTGGCCAACCACTATTTAGTTCTAAGAATGTAAAGATAGATTTTGGCGAATTTTATAATCTTTTTATGGTATACTACAAAAAACTGTAAATTTGAGAATAGGAAGCTATTTCTCTTTACTTTAATGGTATAGCATAAGTTTTTATTCTTCAAACTCATAAAATGAACATTTAAAAAAAAAAATAGGAAAGTTTTGCAGTTAATATTTATTATAATATAATAAATAAGCTAATTATTGTTGTATCTACACAAACATTCATCCCTCAACTTTCGATTTAGGCTATAAAAACTTTATTTTTTATGTCTCATTTGATTATTTACATACTTTCTGGTACCCCCAACCATTTGGAGTCCGGTTGCCCCGACCGGTAAAAATATTGCTTATCTAACAAATTTAAAAGCTAAAATTGACTTCGATAATGAAATTAAGCTTAAATGTAATTCGTTCTTTTTCGTTTATTCTTCATAAAAATTAGTTATGTGAAGTGATTTATAGATTTATTTAGAAAATAAATAATTCTAATAACAGTAACGGAAATTACCAGATCTTGAGTACATAATTTTCTACATTATATTTTTTAAAAAGAAAGCTATTTTTTAATAATAATTTTATTTTTCAATAATAATAATAGTATGTTTATTACATTGCTTACTATATCTATTTTAAATTATATTAAAGAATGGGGCATGTAAATATATGAGTGGCAGATCAACAGTCACTAACCTTATGGCTTTTTCATCGTTCGTAAACGATTCTTTAGAACAGGGACATCAAGTGGATACTATCTATCTTGATTTCTCTAAAGCTTTTGATTCAATAAACCATCAATGTCTAATACAAAAACTAGCCTATTATGTTAAGTCTGGCTCGATATTAAATTGGATCAACTCCTATTAATCTGGTAGAACACAATTAGTTAGAATAAAAGATTATCGATCAGTACCTATCAATGTTATATCTGGTGTTCCTCAGGGTTCACACTTGGTTTTGTAATTCAATCTACGAAACACTTTAATGATAGTGAGGCTGTTATTTATATTTTTAATTCTTTAGTTTTACCAACCCTAACTTACGCTTCTTCAATATGGTCTCCTTACCATGACTGTGACATTAAATTGTTAGAAAGTGTCCAGCGAAAATTTCTGCGCTATTTATCTTTTAAAACAAACAATCCTATGGATTACTTTTCACACAGTTATTCAGAAATAGCAATAGGTTTTAACATTCCTACGGTACACTCTCTGCACAGGGTAAATGATGTAATCATTATAAAAAAAATATTAACAGGTTATATTAAATCGTCGAATGTTTCCAATTTATTTGTCTTCAGAAATTATAATTTTCTATGTCGTAGTTCCAGAGTGCTAATTGAAAAATCATGCAAATCTAGTCTTTGTTATCACTCTGTGGTGTTTCGATTATGGAACAATCTTGACAGTACTGTCAGAGACATAGAGACTCTGTCATCTTTCATCAATGCCTGCAAGCGCGAATTATATGTATTTTATGATTAATTATCTTAAGTTTAGGCGACCTCTGTTATACAATTTATAAAATTTATACAATCACTTTCATTATTGTTCTTTTAAGGGGCGCTTGCGCCCGTGTATTTTTTTATAATAAATAAATAAAAAGGCTTCGGAGATCACCAGGCTTCGGAGATCACCAGGCTTTGGAGATCACAAATCGATATATTATTGAATGTTATTAAATAACAGAATGATGTAAACAAATATCCTTATAATAATATAGGATTGATCAGAACAAATATCCTTACTGTTTTCAAATCGGTTTCAAACGTATGCTCTACGCCAACACTGTACTATTAATGAATTAAATTGTAAGTCATGTTACGGTTTGAACTCCAGCATCCCCAGGGTAAAGTGTGAATGGAACTGCGTTCCTTCTAATATTAAGAATATCAATCATTTTTTAGATTTTAAATACAGGACTCGGAGTTTATTATACATTTATTTCTATTACATTTTTTTCTCTGTTATTAATTAAATTGAAAACACATTGAAAATTATTTTATAAAACTTGATAAGAATACAGTTAATATACGATTCGAAAAATCATGATTATTTCTCATTAATGTAAAATTCAAAATTGTTTTGACATTGTTGACATTTGCTAGTCTCGTTATTGCAATAGTCAAACCGTTTAACGTTTGTTTTTGACTCTTTAGTCACATATACTCTCCTGACTAAGTTTCATAACTTATATTGTTTAAATTTTATTTTAGATGGTTTTCACCCTAGGACGATTTTATTAATTCAAGTGATTAAAAAATATTTTACCACTAAGACAGATCCAACAAAGTTTTCATTAATTTTAATGATTTAAATATTTTTCTACTTTCTAAGGTAAGGAGAATTAAGTTTACTATTTTATAACTGACTTTTGTTTTACTAAATTTCAATAAACAAAATTGTAAATATTATAATTGTCATTGGTTTTTTCATATACCATAGTTTAACTATATCCGTTGTTCCTAGAAGAATATATCTCTACAAAGAATTTTTTTCACTTACAAAACCTATTGCGGATAAGATTTTATTATATATTTTTTACTATTTATTAATAAGATGTTTCTTTTTTATATATCTTTTTACTTGTATTATTTGACACATTTTATTCTTTTGTTAATGTGCCGTTGTATTATTTCATTTTGTGTAAAGATCCATTTGACCATTTATATTATTAAATAAATAAATAAATAAATAATATTATTTCATGAAGTTTGTATATTTTGTGTACAAGGACCGGAGCTATTTAAGTTCCAATTGATTTTCATTTAATAGATTAAATAAATAATTGTGACAAATTTGAATATAGTTATATGACAATACTAAACACATAGATTAATAACGCTAATATAAAGAACGAGTTTCGTATCAACATACATAATATTTTCATATAAAATTTGAAATATTGGATATTTTTACATTTGCATTCATTTGCATTTTTTTCATTACATTTCATTTAGTGTATAAAATATTGTGTATTTCATTTAGTGTAGTTTGTGTGTACCCGATAAATATTCGTGGATTAAACAAACACATTTAGTAAGTAGATTTTAATTGCGTTCCCTGTAATTTCCGTTTTTTATAGCGTTACTTCGGTCATATTTTAAAAGTAATTTCACCTTCGTGTCGAATTCCCAAACCCCAATTAGATTTATCGCTTTTTGTGTGCCCCATTCCTTTTCTTTCTTCTTTTATTGTTATTTTATTGTTAATCATTTTCGTTAAATTGTAAATATATTTGTTATTCTATTAGTTAAAAGCTGTGACTCGCCCCTTGGCATTGTAAAGGAATAATGTACTCTCTTTACGTGACCAATAAAGACGTTTATTATTATTATTATTATTATGTATTTATTTAATAACCCGACCCCAAGTCGTGGTTATAATTTCATCAATAATTTTTCAAAGATTCAAATACCTTGAATATGATTTAGATGCCATAGTAAATTGGTCGCAGGATAATAAACTGCTTCTAAATTTGAGCAGGTCTAAAACAATATCATTTCATTGAACATGCAATTCAGTGCTTTTTTCATATTTGGCAAATGGAAATTTTTTGGAATCTGTATCGAAATTGAAGGATTTAGGCGTAACGTTTGATACTAGTCTTAGTTTTAACCCCTTCACTGTCACTGACCTCTATAGCGGCACAAAAATGTCGTGCCCTATGTGTCAGTGACCGCTATAGTGGCATCGGAACGAAACATTTAAAAGTTAACGAATTTGGCTGAAAATGCTTATTCTGGGGTTTTTGGGGCCGCTGAGTCCAAATCCGTAGTCGAAAATTCAAAATTCAAAATGGCGTCTTCAAAATGGTCATCATGTCCGACTATCGTGTACAACGCTTGACGACACGTATATGTAATATAGACGCATCGTTAGCATACGTTTATTGGACGCTGTAGCTTGAATAGGGTACGTATACTGGCACTTTATTGTACTAGTACGTTTTAAGGCATTTCATTGTACTCTTTTCATCGTTTATGATAAAGCGCTACTTAGTGTACGCAAATCGTGCACGATAAAACGCGGAAATCGTACAGAGTTACATCAAAATAATTTTTGTTTTCACAAATTTTAATTTCAAATACTTTTATAATTATTTATTTATAAATTTTAATTGACAATTATGTTGTTCGTATCCTATTAAACTTGAAAAATTAATTATTTTTGAAAAATTTTTAGTGATCCATTCGAAAAATTATGACCCTGAAGCTAGCAGCCACATTACGAAATTTATTTTTGTTATTTTATATTGAAAAGATGAGCTATTTTTGATATTATTATCCACAAAGATGATATTTTATTGGCTGTCAATAAGCTTGAGAGCGGTTTTTCGTGTGGCCCTGACTTGCTGCCCGCTATTTTCATTAAAAATTGCATATCTTCCCTTATTAATCCCTTGTTGCAACTATTTAACAATTCTTTAGTCTCAGGTGTGTTTTCTCATTTATGGAAAACATCTTTTGTAACCCCCATAAAATCAGGTAATAGAAATGACGTGTCCAATTACAGGCCTATATCTATAATTAGTACAATTCCCAAGCTTTTTGATGCAATAGTTACTAACAAATTATATGATATTCTTTACAAAAAGTTCTGTGCGCAACAACATGGGTTTGTTAGGGGGAGATCTGCGATTTCCAATTTGATTTTGTTTACATCCTTTGTAAGTACTTCGCTCGATAATGGGCAGCAAGTGGATTCCATTTATGTGGATTTCGCCAAGGCTTTCGATACTGTGAACCACTCACTGCTTATACAAAAACTACTCAATATCGGCTTATCTGGGAACTTATTGAATTGGATTTATTCTTTCTTAACTGACCGTAAACAAATAATTCGTGTGAAGGAATATCAATCCAGGCCGGTACAGGTATTATCGGGGGTCCCTCAAGGTTCACACCTTGGACCTTTACTTTTTATTTTATTTATAAACGATCTCCCCCCGTTATTAAAGTCCACTTCACTCTTGTATGCCGATGATGTTAAGATTTTTGCTACAATTACATGTCCAGCTGATGCGTCAAATATCCAAAAAGATCTAATCTCCTTACAACAATGGTGTCTCTCTAATAATATGCATTTAAATGCAGGCAAGTGTAAAGTGATTAGATTTTGTCGGCTACAATCACCTTTCTCTTTTCAATATCAAATAAATGGTCAAGAATTAGAAGTTGTACATACTATAAAGGATTTAGGTGTTCATATTGACTGAAAACTCTGCTATAATGCACATCTCAAGATAGTGGTAAATAAGGCATATAAACAATTAGGTTTTCTTATTCGTTCAACAAAATTTTTTAAAGACATCTCGGTTATCATAAAATTATATAAGACATTGGTTTTGCCTAATATTTTATATGCCTCACCTATTTGGACTCCCTATACAGGTGTTGGTATAAAGTTACTAGAGTCGGTGCAGCATAGATTTTTGCGCTTCCTTATGTTTAAAATTGGTCGCCCTATGGCATTCAGTTCTCATGACTATCATGATGCTTCCGTTTTTTTCAATTTGTCAACAATTAAATCTATTCACACAGTTAATGACAGTATTTACACCAGAAAGGTTTTATTTGGACAAATATTATCGGAGGATGTTAGAAAACTTTTCTTATATCGTTCCGTTCCATACACGTGTCGCTCATCCAGAATATTAGTTGAATGTAATAGTAAAACGAACTACCATTTTAATTCGACGGTTGTACGTTTAACGAGGAAGTGGAACTCCTTACCACATCATATCACTAATGCAAACTCTATATCTTTATTTATTTATAAATGTAAAGAACTATTTTTTTCATTTTACGAGTGATAATTGTTATATTTCATATTGTTTATTTACTTCGATTATTAATTATGTTATTTTTAAGTTTTATATTTTTATAATTAATTTTTAGTCATCTATCTATGTACATTTGTTACTACTTAATTATGTATAATGGGGCGGTTAACGCCCGTTTCATAAATAAATAAATAAATAAATAAATATTGACTAATGAATCTCTATTATACTCTATTATAATATATCTATTCCTTTTCAGTTTAAAAAACGTTTTTAATTTAAAATACTTGATTTCTTTCATTGTGGCTGCTAGAATGTGGCTGCCAACTTCAGTGTCATCGAAAAATTCTGACCCAAATTGATATTTTTGCAAAATAAATGGAGCAAAAAAAAACGGAGTAAACATTTTCAATCGGATTATATAATTTTAAATTTCTAGTAAACATTTTGAAGATGTTATTTTGAATGTTTTATGTTCGACCAAAAATTTGGATTCAGCGATCCCAAAAACATACATAACAGTGTCATGTTTTTTCAACAAAAATTTTTTTTTGAACATTTATGGCACAAAAACTCTATTTTCACTGGACTGTGAAGGGGTTAAGAATCATTCGGAAGACACTACATTAAGAGCATATCAAATGCTAGGGTTTCTAATGCGTACTACCAAAAATTTTAGAAATATAAACACGATTATTCATATGTTGTACTGTTCGACTATCTGGTCCCCATTTACAGAGTGTGGTAATCGTGAGTTGAAATCAGTACAGCATCGTTTCATCAGATACGTAATGCGCAAATCAGAAAATCCTATGAATTACCTAGATCATGGCTCAGTTAAATGGATGCATAATTTCCATGATCTCATTTTAATGTTCAAATAAACTGCTGGGCTATCTCGAATTTATTTAGTCATAACATAGTTCCCTACCAACTGCGTAATATGCGGTCCATTCAAGAGGATTCCAGTCGGACAAATTACGAGTTTTATTCCCCGATAGCCAGGTTAAAGCAAGCGTGGAATCTATTACCACAAAACATTATGCAAATGCAATTTCCGGTATTCAGAAATTATATTATCAACTATACCAAAGTTTTTTGTTAAAGTACGGTTAGGGTTGCACAACACAAATATTTTTTATATTGGAATTTAATATTGTTGCTTATTTATTTCATGATTGCCATACATTTATTCTATTATTATATGTATAACGGCACTTTATAGTACCGTTGATCCAATAAATAAATAAATAAATAAATACAAACATAGAATTGAAATCAAGTAATGCTTAAAACACATAAAAACTCTAAATGAAATTTACACTGATAAAATTCGTTGAATGTAGGAATTTTCTCCGAATTGAGGTTAGAGTTCAAGAATTTGTTTTACAATGTTATATAGCAGAAATATATCAAACTGTATACTCTTACACCATTGTTTATGTGTAATTTGAAATGTGACAGTTCAAAGTTCCTGATTCTAAATTTACTGTATTGAAAGTGGGTAATTTTACAAATGTCAAATCTTGTATTCCTTAATTTGTACGTTTTTATTCTTTATATTTCGTAGCATGACATTACTGTTTTTATTAAGTTACTGAAGTGCTAAAGTAATTAATGTAACTGGGCTTATACTTTCTGGGTTTACGAAACATTAAAACTTTCAACGAATTTGAATTGATCATTGCATATTTCTAGAGTTGAAACGAGCAATTTTTAGCAACCCCGAAAACCCCTGCGTAACAAATTTCGTTACTATCGAGTAACTTTTTTCATTTTTTTTTCATTTTCGGCCGCCATTTTGAATTTTTAAATTTTGACTTCAGATTCGGATTCAGCGACCCCAAAAACCCCCAAGTTAGACTCGGATTCCAAGTTGGAGCAAGTTAAATAGAAAAAAACCGTCCAAATTAAAAAGTCTACATTAAATTTACACTGATAAAATTCAGTCGTCGAACGTAGTGACTTTCTCCGAATTGAGGTTAGAGTTCAAGAATTGACATATTGGTAAATTTACAAACGTCAAATCTTGTATTCCTTAATTTGTACTTCATTCTTTATATTTCGTAGCATGACATTACTGTTTTTATTAAGTTACTGAAGTGCTAAAGTAATTAATGTAACTGGGCTTATACTTTTTGGGTTTTCGAAACATTAAAAGTCGAAACGAGTCATTTTTCGGGTGATTTATAGTTTCGGAGTTTTATCTTTTCATGAAAGACGGAGAGTAGTTTTCATAGATTTATACGGTGCAGATGTGTAACATTGAATAACAGAGAATAATTACTATGATTGTCTGGTGCCAGCATTGTCTTTTTCGGTTATAAAACCTACATATATATCATTACGAAACGGCAATACACAGTGGAGTAATGTCTTTTTCGGGTTACCAAAATACAGTCGCATAAAATAGTAGTGTAATCAGGTTACTTTTAGGAAAGAATCAATAATGTCCAAATATATTTCTAATAATGCAACTGTTTCATGACATTGATTTGTTCTTGTCGAATTGGAATCTTCATTATCAAGAATCCAACGTCATTATAATAAATATAAATGACGTTGCAAGATAAGACCCAAAATGCTTATATAATGTATTTACCAAACAGTTTAATAGAAACGTGACAATATATTCTAAGATGAATGAAAAGTGTACTTACATGGTTGCACAAATGACACTAATATTTCAAATTTAAAACTACTTAAGAATTCACAACACTGGAAAAATATCACAATCGTACCTAATGGCAGCGACCCAGTCTTCTCTGTCTTGTTCCGTTTCGACATGAAACGTCCGTTCAATGACCGTAGTCCATTGCAATCCCCTAATGACAAACGTGAAAGGTTTCGGTCTGTCCACCGACATAATTTGACAACCACGAACAGTAAAATTGTTAAGAGGTTGAGCGGAAGCTGCCAATTGTTGATCTGGCTTTGTTTTGAATCCCACCAAAGTGCCATCGTCGCGAAGGACAAAGTATCGCGACCTCCAGTTCTTTATATGTTCGCCTACAATTAAACGTTACTTTTTTTAGTAACTTCGATAAGTTACAATATTTCATAATCTTGTGTCAGATACGAGGATGACTAGGACTAAATTTCTTCTCTCCGTCATGCTCGATGTGATGTTGAATAACGATCGGTGACACTTCGGAGGGTATGGTCCAGTATCAGAGGTTCCATGCAATGACTCTGGACAATTTTGGGGGGGGGGTCACCGACGATGATGGTTAGGATGTCGAGGGGGTTTAGTACTTTTCAATGTACTCACCGCGTTTTTGAAGCCAGCCTTCTTTGACGACACGCTGACTCGCGCCGGACGCCGTAACGCTCATCGCTACGTCCCCCATGGCACCAGCAGCAATTCAGCTAACCCTTTTTCCGACTTTTGACTATATTTGCATCGGCAGGGAAAAATTCGGAGAAAGTGCCCGACAATGACACACGGCGTAAAAAAAAAAAGGTTTTTTCGGATAAAATTTAATATAGGACCCCGCGCACTGCTCGATGGAAATTCGCGATCTTGGAGAAACCCAAACGGCGGCGCGTCGAATACGGCGAGGTCGATCTTACCGACGTAGCCGTTGGACGTTGGCGGTTCGCATTGTCGGAATTTTCGTTACGTACATGTTACGCATCGAATCGTTGATTTATCTTTAGCTTTTCTTTTTCCTTCTCTCACTACTAGTTTCGACGTATTTACGTCTCACTCAGTGTTTACTTCTCGCGCGCTGGTTCTACGTCACTCTCGTTTTCGAGTTTCCGCGAAAGCTCGAAGAAATGTGCCGGGGTCAAGTTGCCGTTTCGTATTGTTTTGACGAACGAACCAAAAAAACATAGTCTTAATGGATTTTTAATGCATTTTTTATGGTACCGTAGATGCAAGGTTTGTTGCTTTCTGTGATTCCAGCGGGGGAGTCATGAAATGCGACATTTTCAACCGCATTTCAATCGATTTTTCAAATTTATCTGGCCGTTGTACAATTTCGTGGTTGCTGTGTGTATGTAACGTGTTATGTACCTATACATTCCCAAACGATATTGTTCATTTGTATTTTTGCATGGAACGAAATTGTTCAAGATTTCCCCGTGTGTTCCAGAATGTTCTATGTTCCAGAGCTTCGCGAAATAACGTCGTGTAATAACACAGGTACCGAAAAAAAAACGAAACAAAGTTATTTTTTATTTATAATCTTATTTTTCAGTGTGGTTTGATGATTTTTAATTCTTTGTTATTCCATGCATGTAATATTCAAAAACGAGTGTTTTCTTACATATTTTGATGCACTGAATTCATAATGAAAATTGGTGCAAATTCAATTTTCATGTCGAAAATCGAAAAAAACTGAAAAATTGTATTTTTTCATGGTTTTTCTCGTTTATTTTCGAAAATTTTTTAAATTTACCTAATTTACGAGGAGACGCAACTTCCAGTCTTTTTTACCATGGGTCATTTTATCGTACATCATTTATCATTTTTTGTGTGGCCATTTTTCATCCGACATTTTTTTAAGGGTCCAATGGTGGCATTAAACCTATCTCTGGACACATTATTTTTTCCCTCGTACATTAACATACTAGAAAACATGAAACTGTGTTACAGTTTGGAAGGGGATGTGCTAAGCCGATTATTCTCATGTTCATTCTACTTTTACGGCGTTACCGTTCATTTTTCGAAGAAAATGCACTAGAACTCTTTTGTCAAAAATTCCATGCTCTATATTTATTGTTTGAAACATTTTTCGAAATTTTGAAAATTTTCGGAAATAAGTGAGAAAAACTATGAAAAACCATGATTTTTCATGGTTTTTGTCGATTTTCACCACGAAAATTGCAATTGCGCCAATTTTCATACAATATTAGAATTCAGCGCATCAAAATACGTACCCAGTAAACGAAAAGGGATTAAGGGCTTTTATCTTTTATTCTTTTATTGAACATTCGGAATTGGCAATTTTCCAATTCCTTTATAGGAATTCACGCGTGAGACATGTGAATTCCGTGAATTCTGATACGCAACTTTTTATTCCGCGCAGTTCCATTGAATTCCCTAACCTAACCTAAAACAATATGGATTCGTTGGAACTGTCAGGAATTAAAATTGTAATTTTTTATTCCGCGCAATTCCATTCAATTCCCTAACTTAACCTATAATGTTTACATCAATATTCTCAGGGATTCCTTGGAATTCGAGGGAATTGCAAATTTAACTTTTCTATTCCAGTGAATTCCATCCAATACCTTCAATAAAGGGATTCAACGGAATTCAAAATTCCAATCCCTTTCCGTTTGCTGGGTAAGAAAACATACGTTTCATAAAAATTTCTGGCGCACCTTTTCGGAAGTACAGTAGTCCTTCCCTTATTCTAATTTGTCCAGTCAGGCAAGATGGCGGCCTTCTTCCCTTATTCTAATTTTCCCCTTCCCCCACTACTTAGATTTGCTGTCTCACTTTTGTCTCTTTTTCTTTCGTTGCGCATGCGCCGTTATTTGTATTTTGAGAATCCAAACGCGAACACACGTCAGTGGGGAGAACGCGCGAGGGGAAATATTAGAATAGGAGAAGAGAAAAAATAAGGGAAGGACTACTGTATATCCTTTCTTTGTTATGCCACTTTAGTTCGTAGACTAGTTTTTGTGTTACCGAATAAAACACTAGCGTAATTTTATAGTAAGATACCCAGCAAACAGAAAGAAATAGCGAGGAATTGAAAAATTAATTTCCTGTTAATTCCTGTTTATTCCATTAAATGACGGGATTGAATGAAATTTAGCGGAATATAAAATATTTGTTTCCGTTTCTTCCAAATTCCTATGAATTCCTGGAAAAATTGCATCCAATGGAATTGAAAAGAACAAAAAATTTTTTGTTATTCCCTCGAATCTTTCTGAATTCCAAAGTATAGTGCTCCCCTTAAGTTATACACTTGAGTCTGGCAATATGGCGTCTGCTCCCCTTAAGTTATATTTTTTCCCTGATTTTCCCCTCACCCCTCACCACTCCCATTTCCGCTAGCCACACACACGACACTCCGTGCGTAAAATGCTATTTTACGCATTTTATTTATTTTTGACATTTAAAAAAAATATTGTTCGGCATATCAACGTAAAATGTTTTTTAAACGAATGTGCATGCGTAAAAAAAACTTTTACCTCCTTGTATCGAAAAGAACTATTTCGTGTCAATGTACAACCAGCAATGTAATGAATGAAATTTGTTTTGAAAGCTTGCACCCGTTTTGAGTAAAAAATTAAATAAAGTCATGTACTTATTACATCGTTTAAGAAGTTAGTAGTAATATAAGCCATGTATTTTAGTTTAATTGTTTTTGGTCAAAATCATTATAGCCTAGATTTTATTTAATGGCAAAAATTTGACGGCATTAACACAATCGATTTGTGAATTCCGATACTGGAATTAAAAATTCCACAAAATTAATCCACAGAATAGGAATTCAAAACCGGCTTTTTTTTAGAGATTCATAAAACTACTGGATGGCGAAGCCCTAAAAAAAATAAATAACCTTACATTTTGTTGTGGGATTGAAAAGAATTAAAATGGCTTTCTGGCCAATTTTCGATCAGGAATTAAAATACTACCATAACCTTACTTCGTTCCTTTGGATCCAAACGAATACAAAGGAATTACAATTGTTTGCTCGTCAATCTCGATCTAGGAATAGAAAATACGACCCTAACCTTTTGACAAAATTTCAATTCCAGATTGTCGTTAATGGGATTCGAGACGTATGCTCGTCTTTTCAATTTCTCTCAATTCCTTGTAATGGTTATGGTCATCCCAGCAAACGAAAATCGATCGACAAGTATTCATAATAAATTAGTGCTCGATGTCTGAATTCACTTTCTGAACCTTTTTCAATCTTTCTATATTCCGAATTATTTTCTTTATAAATGTATTGAAAATATTTTCCGTGAATAATTCTGAACATCCTCTCCATACTTTTTAACAAAACATTTTTTAATTCATATCAATTAAAAAGAAAGGTTATGTATTCCACGATGTGCCTGAACAGGCCCCAACCCAAAAGTTTTTGCACTTCAAATTTTCTTTCTGGGTTCGAATCTGGACTATTTTTAGATTATATTCTGAAAATGTCAAAATAATCAGTGGATTTGCGAGAAAACCAATTTTTAGTATTTAAAATATTGAAAATTCGATATAATTCCATTGAACATTAATAATATATTTATTTGAATATCAGAATATGTACAAAGACATTGAGAATAAGTAAAGGCTTTATTTATTATTATAAAAATGATTTAACAATTATACTTGTACAGTAGTCCCCCACAATATTTGCGTTCCCAATATTTGCTACCCCTTAATATTTGCCAAGGTCTGTTCCAATATTTGCCTTACCCCTCGATTGCTGTTCCCCACCACTTCTCACGGACCCGTAATTCCGTGGCGACATCACGCATGCACGATATAGGAAAGGTTAAACTGATTTCTTCTGGTCGACGCATGTGCGTTCTATAACTGTATGTCGGCGGAGTGGGGGAAACATTTCTTCCCCTCACTAGGCAAATATTGGGTGGATGAGAAAAGGACAGACAAGACGGACGAGGCAAATATTGGGGGGGGGGGCTGTATATTAATGTATTATTAAATCCGCTATCATGTCATAAGGCATATATAGTGATGCCATTGTTAACATCACATTCATACATGTATAACACCAATTAAATTGTTTTAAACGTGTAAACTATAAATATATAAATAGCGCGCAAAAGTTTATTCTCATAGTAGGTTGTGTTTTTGAAATTTTGTTTTTTTCCCACACTAACTGAAAATCAAAATGCACGGATTCCATGGTTTTCTCCGAGTAGGAGGATAATCCTTTTTTATTTTGTCACAATATTCTACGTGAAAAAATACGGCGTGAATTTTCGGAGTCACGTTGATACCTAAATCCATGTAACTCACTTTGAAAGACTGTATGTAATTTTTATAATCTGATTTTAGATTATTTCCGAAATATCAGAAAGAAAATTTGATGCGTAAGAACTTTTGCGTTGAGACTGATCCACTATGTGTCAATTTCTTCGCGTACACTGAAAAAAATGGAAATGAACTTTACAAATCTGTTGCAATTTTCATTCGTAAAAATATGGTGATGTTCTCACTTTCAACATTGTAAATTACCAATTGAGGTTAGGAACTTCACGTTTTATAAATACCCTTACGTTGAAAGTGGTAAATTTACAATGCGTCGCATTTTTTCATCTTTATACGTGAGTCAAAATCGAGCACACGATGTATATAGTAAATTTTCCAAATATCGTAAGACTTGTTGTAGTACGTTGTACGTATGAAAATTACTAAAAATTAATAAAAATTAATAAAATTTATAATAAATAATAAATTAAAAATTAAATATAATAAAAATTTAAAAAATGTTGTCACTTGGCATATTTTCTTATGTCGCTCGGGATTAATATTCAAGTATTTCCTAAATAATTAATAATATTATAATCTTTTACAATAAATAGGATGCAGTATAACAATGGCTGTGAAATATACCTCTGTATGAATTCTAAGAGTTTAATCAATTCATCTGAGTATGCGTATCAAAAAATTTAATAGGCTAAAAAGGTGATCAGAAAACCCTCCAGATCATCGGTTACATTTACAATGACTTCTTTCTCGATAACGACATTCGCATATACAGCGGGGATCATAGAGAGACAAACCTGTAGATATAAAAATAACAACGTAGTAAAAAACATAAGTCATCTTCTCGAAAATAGTAAGGCATATAATCTTTTTTTTCATAGAAGAAATAATATTTCTAATATGATAACGGTCATTAGTCTGATTTTTATTTCAATAAGTGTGCAAAAAAACGTAATAAAAAATTATCGTCCGTTTTTAAACTTTTATCCATTATTTATTTATAACAAAGGAACAATATGCCGAAATTATCCATATTTCTAGATAATTCAGGCATATGTTTGTTTAATACAGTCGATCATTCGGTTCCGTGTATGAATTTTTTCACTTTTTTTTTTGACAAACAATTTAATTGAAGGTTTGCAATTTTCA
This sequence comes from Trichopria drosophilae, assembly GCA_030407085.1. Classification (NCBI taxonomy): domain Eukaryota; kingdom Metazoa; phylum Arthropoda; class Insecta; order Hymenoptera; family Diapriidae; genus Trichopria; species Trichopria drosophilae. Next base: position 10,800,390 of record CM059582.1, on the reverse strand, counting down.
ATATTACTTTAAGAAATATCATATCAATGATAGAAAAGTGTCACTTACCTTCACCTTTGCTGCAAGGGCTGTAATTACCAATGGCCTAATAAACACTACTACTACTACTATTACTACTATACCTATTCATATGCGATTGGAAACGCTCTCCTGTTATTTAGAACTTTAATATACTTTATTATGATATCATTGATGTCCACAGAAGGTACGTACAAAGGTAGATATTCGGTTTGTAGTGATTAAATTGATATTTTCTCGAGTTAATGGAATGCAAAAGAGAAATTTTTAGAGGCCAATGAACCGCCTCTAAAAATTATTGTACGGCGTACAGCCGGTGGGATATTCTTAATAATACCATTTACTAACATTTCAGATTATGCAAAGGTAAAATAAAGTTGAAGTTTATTTTAGGCAGTCTTATATAATGTTATTTTATATCATTTGTTATATTTTTATTTTATATTGTTTTTTAACTTGACATTTCCTAATATCTCGAAAAAATAGGAACTCTATGAAAAAATGTTATAAATCAAAATTTCATCACACTGTAGAGTACGTACACTGTTGTTAAATTCGGTACCCCCATACCGTGGGCAAGTTCGAAATCTTAAATGGGAACCCCTATTTTTTATTACATATTCGGATTCTTTGGATAAAAATGCGAATGATTTGTCTAAAAAAATATTATGTTTATTTCGCGAAGGATGACGCTGTAATCGACGAAATTCAAATTTTCTTCATTTTATTATTACTGAGAATGCACGCTTGCGGTTCAGAAATATATAAACAATAAATAATACACCATTTCCTGATGTCCTCCTCCTCTTCTAAGTAGTCGATGACCGTCAGGAAGTGTCTAACGTAGAGTTGGGCGAGTAGTAACACAAATAAATTAGTATATCCTGGATTCGCAACCAAGCCATCGCCTTTCCCTCTGGCGTCCTCGATGATATTGCCACTTCCTACAAAGACTCTACTGATAGTGTCGCTCATCCACGATCTTGGTGGGATGTTCCGGTATTTCTCCGACATAATAACCTCGTCTACGTTTCGCAGTAGTGTGCAGTAAGAGGTCTTTGCTGGACTGCAGTGATTCAAGTTGATCTGAAGAAACATTAGCCCGTCGCATTTTCCAACGCTGCCCTTCACGACTAGCGCGTTTTACTGCCAGGATAATGATCACACTCCTTACTACCTTTCATCAATATGGATGTACACGGTGCAGTGTGGTCTCTGCATACTGCTACGCCATATCGGTATAGGAGGTTTCTTCCGAAGAGGTCGCTTCCTGATCAGAACTGTTTCCGGCTTGGGCCAGTTATTTCTCTCGGTGCGTACCGTTTTTCTACCCAGCACGAGCTGTCTCTTCATTCCTGCTTCCGGGTTTAAAAGCGTCCTTTTTTCGCAACCGTTCGACCAGTTCCCATTCCTTCTCTGTTGCGTTGCTGTTTCCCGGTGTTCTTGGCGGTGTGCCCAATGGGATCATTTTGCACCTAGCTTGGAGATGCTAATACATTTTGGGACATCAAGGTGACCTCTCCTTTCACTTGATGTAATTGCTGCTCACATTTTCCTCTCTGCTGGTCTGGCAACCCACTTTCTTCTTTGTCGTGGGTTTTCTTGGTGTGCGCATCTTCCACCGCTATCACGAAATGGTTTTGCATGCGCGGTGTTGGCCGACTTTGTAGCTGTCCTGGCATCCTCCAAATTATCGCACCCTCCTCTAATTACTTGTGGAGTGTTCAGAGATGTACACATATATTTTTGGAGACTTGCGAGTGTCTGCCGGAGAAATTCTAGTAACTTTGTTCCCTCTTTTTGGCCCTCGTTATTCACCGCCTCCTCACTTGTAGCATTTTTCGCTCTTTAGTGTACATACATTTTTCGTTCGTTAGTTGGCGATTTCTGTCAGCTCACTGTATCCACGCCCACTGCGAACGTTTGTCAGTCGGAAGCGGTGGTGAATTGGTTTTCTCGGCCGACGTTTCTCCATGAATTGGAAGTTGTTGCTTCCTGTACTTGCTGGCTGGGGTTTATCTTCGAGGTTTTCCCTCCCCTAGAAGGATCTCCAGCCAAGGCTCCAGCTGCTCCTCACATTCATGCGGGGACTAGTTTTGGTCCACCCTAGTATTTTATTTCTCCGGTACCCATTATATGTAATGGGCAACCCTCTACCCACCACATGGGGAGGCACCATATGCGGGACCAAAATACCATATAGGGCGACACCTCCTATGTTCGTGTACCCATGTACCCTGTATATGTATATAAACATAACCCAAACTTCACATAATCTTTCTTCCTTATGATGGAACTTCTTTTTAATATTATAATTATTAAAATTTCGGTAAAAGTGTATAGAAAGACCGCTTCACGCAAAAAATAAAATATGTAACATGGTTTTGATGTATTTTGGGTTGCTGAGCACGAATATCGGAATAAAATTTGAAGGTCGGACGTATCGAAGTTATCTTGCTACCTTGAAAAACACTAAAACGCTCATGTTGTATACAATACTATTTCGTATTATTCTATGTTGTGCACATCGCAGTGTAGATTTTGCGCAGTAGTGCGGGAATGTGCTGCCTTTGACATTTAGTTGGTAAATATGAATTAACTTAACATTACGTAAACATGCTGCACTTAACTTTCTTATTCTCCTGAAGCTACCACGAACTAAAAATAAACATTAAAAAATGATAGCACAACAGTCATCTACTTACTTCTACATACACAAAGTATTCATTTAAATGCCTAATATAAATTTATAAATATGAATTTGAAATAGAAATTTGGAAATAATAAGATCAAAATATTGTGGGTCAGTTTGTTGACAATATTAAATAATAAAGTTCTGGCTTTAATCAGAGAATGCTTACAAAAGATATATGATCTAATTTTATACACAAACGCTTACTAAGAAAAACGTAAATATTTCAATGAAACTCTCATTGCCTTCTTGAATGTTTTAAAAAATAATGTAATATTTCCTGCTTTGGACATGCACATATAGAAATAATAATTCTTGTTAATGTGTCAAAAATAAAAATTAGATAGTTATTCTGTAAAAATCGCAAGACAATTTTAATGGACATTTGAATCGATACATCATTCACAGTTGTTGGATATTGCGTGATTACCATGATAAACAAGTTTGATCGTTGATCTGTTGACATTTGTTTTCGTTGATCCCATGACTATCGGCAAGTTTAATTAATCATACCAATATAACTTTGTAACAACTACTTTATCGGATTAATCAAGACCTTATCGCCATATGTGACGTTTGATCTGTATTTTAAAAATATTACATTTTAATAATCGTTAAATTAATTTTTGAAATTTGCGTCTTACATAGATTCTTACCAATTTTTAAGAATTGCGTGTAAATACAACTTGTCACTTTTTGAATATCCAATTCATACTTCGCCGCTCCTCGTGCACGTTGATCGCCTGCGGGCGTACAAGTGTGTTTTACGCAAAATAACTATATTTAAAATATTCGCAATTAAAATTTTATTGTCAATATTTTGTCAATAGTTTTTAGTTTGTATATTTAATATTAGCAGTACTTGATTTTGATGTGGTTTGTATTATTTGCCCAGTATGTTGTTAGAAAAAATTCTAACGTTTGTAATTTATGTGAAACCATTTTTATAAGTGGCGTCTTATGTGCAATAATCAAATGTACTTTATATTTTGTGGTTAGTTTCTATAGCAGCAGCTGTATTTCGCCGTTTGTCATGCCTTGAGTTGTATCGATATATTTAATTTTAGCTTGTCAGTAAAATTCATATTATTATTATTACTATTATATTATATAAGAAACTCTATCATCAGCTTTTTATAACATTTATTATAAGTTATAAGGGTAACCTATAATCTAGTAAGGATAATAATTAGTATGCTATTAAAGATGGGTTGCGTAACGGAAATTTGTTATTCTTCAACAATCTATTTTACGAAAAATGATGCAGTTTCACAAAATGTCATTATTGTGAATTAAGTAACGATATAATCGTTGATCGTCACGGATTATTCATGCTTGCTTTATAGACTTCTATATCTTAATGATAAAGAAAAAAAAAATACGGACACGTGTTACGGGAAATTACGTAAAATCTGTAAATATAACATGGAATTTCAAATAAAAAATACATGTTACCACAACCAATTAAAATTAATTTCGTTTATGTCACCCCTAGGGGTCTTCCATAACCACGTGCCCCTAAATTGTTAATTACTGAAAGATACTGAAAGATATAATTTTAGAAATACACTATGTTCTCAGAACTGGAAAGGATTTATCATCAGGCCGAGTTATGGAAAGCGTGTAGTCCCTGAAGAGCTGCAACCTGCGGTGCATACATGTCTCAAAATTGCAGGCCAATGATTTCATGTATGGACGATGGAAAAACTTGAAGCATGCAAAGGACAAAAAGAGAATCCGTCTGGGTGAGCATTTTAAATTTCTCTTTTTCAAAATTTGAGTCTTCTTAATCCAACATATCAACTTATATGAACTCTAATTGAAGAAACTATACTTATTAAGAAGATCTCGGTTGAGTGAATAGGTAACAAACTATTTAGTTTCAACCAGAATTATGGTTGTAACAACCACATCAAATTAAGGTTGGGATACGAACAATTTATTACAATCATGATCTTTTTCTGATTAAATTATTCTTTTATTACGGTAACAATCAATTAAATGGCTATTAAACGCTTATAGGCTTATTCAAATAATAGTTTAAAAAACGCATATAAAAAATAGTATGTCAAAAGGTTTTTTACGCTAACATCGTCATTTCTGCGATTAAATATAACGTTAAATACAACACGTTCATTTCATAGGTTTACCCAAATTTAAACGTTTATTAAATGATCCACGGAAAAAACACTAGTTTCAACAACCGAATAAATAGTTGTGGAATAAACTGTAGTATATAGTAAAATACGTCCCAGATTTACTCATACTTGTCACAACTATTTTATATGGTCGACTTAGCTTATTATCCTATGGTTGCATCATTTATAGTAATTGCAACTATTTATATGGTTATCTTAAACATTAATATGGTTATCTTCCCCATTTTTCTGTGGTTGTAACAACTACACTAATTTTTCCGTGTCTAATTATTTTTATTGGGCAGCTGTATTTTGATCACGAGCGATGAAAAATATTATGAAAAAGTAAACAGAAATTGTTGTCATTAAAATCGCGTTGTACATACAGAATTAACAAAATGAGTTAATTTAAATTCAGTACAAAATGAATAATTATATTACTGATCATCATCACTAGTTATAACTAATTATTTTATTTTCTCAGTTATCAATTATTACATTTGCAATTTAATACATTCGATATCGTTAATGAAGTTTCGTCATCATAAAATATAAAACATCCTCGGTATATTTTGCGGTAACAATTTTCATATATAATAATTAAATGAATTTTAACCGTTACAGTCACGGATTTTTTCATCAATGATATTTTTTTGCTTTTGGTATATAGAGGTTCTGACATTACTGTTGCCAATCCGGTGTGAGATTTTCAAAGTTCAAAACGCCGAATCTAATGTGGGTGACAATAATTTCGATACATCATACTTTTTTCTAATATTTGGTATATAAGAGGTTTGATAACGCATATGAGGCTATTTGATAACGGATCAGTTGTTAAATTTTTAAATGTTGAATGGGAGATATAACATGTAGAAAAATGAAAAAAAAAAACATTTTTTCAGAATTTCATTTTAGCGGATTACGAAACTCTTGGAATCCACGCGAGTTCCAGTCGATTGAGTACAGACTGACCTCTATAATTGACCGAGACCAGAGTGTTCAAACTTCTTAATTGATCATCCCCACCAGACTTTAGATTCTGTACATTTCTTTACTTTTTGCGGTAGAGGGTCTTATGGTTTTACATAAGAGTGGGAAGCAGAAGGAGTTTTTGACGTGTTCAATTACAGGTGTTTATGCGTAATTCAATCAAATACGGAGAAATCAATTCGGTGGATCCACTATATAATAAAGTTCGAAGAACGTAGAAAATCTATCTTTTCTTCCAATTTCCTGTTATTGTAAAAGTTTGCAACGGCCATAATGGATCCGTCACCTTGAATTTTTCTAAATTAACACACTTGTTATTAGCAACCTTAATACACCCTATATGCTAAATGGCAGTGAAAATTCAATATATTTTTATTACTTATTTTAAGAAGACTGAAGGTGATTTTTAAATATATACGGTTGTTTTATCTATGGTGAACTAAATGGTATTTTCTTAAATTAAAAGCCATTTTATGGTCGTTGTTCAATCGAATCGTGTTTCTGAATTGAGTGGATTAATTAGTTACTAGTACTAAAATATTGTACTGTGCATATCCGGGGATTCAAAATAGCGTTATTCTTAGGAAAATGGTCTGTTTTTAATTATAACATTTTTGTAAATAAATTTTTTTTAGTAACAATTGATGAAGGATATTTGTTTGTAATTCTGAAAACAAGTAAATTTATCAGATTTTTAAAAAAATTAAATGGTGAAATATAAATATGGTGGGATTCTAAATTTTGACATATGTGTGATAATATAGGTATTTTGGGATTTCTAAGATTCCTAATTACGAATCCATCACACTTTAATATTATTAAAAATGGTGAATTTAACATGGCGTTCCAAAAGTTAAACTTTTATATATTTATCTATAAATAATAACAAGAGAATTTATATCTCTGAATGAAACGAGATTATATCCTGTAATTTGGTGAAATTCTTTTTGACAATATAGATTTCATAAAAATATGTAACACTGTTGAAAATGCAAGAATTAGCTGGCACAGCACAGCACATCAATGAATTTGTTTTTGACCCAAAGTCAGTTAAAAAAATGTATTCATTCCGTAACAAAAACAGGATTTTTTGGCGTTTTTAAGTTTGGTTTTTAAACCAAATAATAATGATTATATTATCGTATAATAGTAATGATAAATAATGGTATTTGTTATTGTTAGTTTGACATTTCAGAAATACGGCCGATTAGAAATATGGAATCTACCTTACATCCATCGTCCATGTCATCGTCTTGTACCTCAAACCAGACATGAACTCTATTGCATCAATCGCATACAAAATCATTCAAAATCCTAATAACAAAAATATGAGCTGTGAAAATCAATGTTTACGCTAGCATGCTTTCTTCAAATCATATATCGATTAGCGTAATTACTTCCTTGTCCTTGACGAGAATTGATAAAAATAACTTACGCAAACTTTTTTTTTATCATACGTTACAACGGCATAATTAACCTGTTTACCATGAATAATTACTACGAATTAAATGCATTTAAGTTTGAGTAATTACATTCTGATTAATTTCATTCATTGTTTCTGTACGAAACCCTTTTTTTATTGCAGTAAAAAAGTTTGGGCGTTTCGATTCTTGACAGTGAAGTCACGACAAATCAGGTGTGGCAGATGTGTTTATGCCCATTGTTATAATAAATTAATAAGTCATCATGTTGCTGCGTAATTTAATATGAATTGAATATTGTACTAAGCTAATGATCAATTTCGCAGTATCCCTTATTTTCATGGATTGTCTTATTGAATATAAACTGAAGGAAATCACGAAAAGTTCAGTTATCGTTCGGTGCTGCACTTAATCAGGTAAATAATTAATATCCACGGTGGATAGTTAAATTTGAATTAAAAAGCAACATTTTACTAAGTATCGTTTATAATATTTTAATTGCGAAGTAATTGACAATTTTATAAATTTGTTACTAACTGATTTTTATACCATGATTTCTTTCAAAGATGGTTGCAATTTTATTTTCGAAGTTTGTTTGTTATTAGTTAATTAGATATGTAATAATTATTTAATTAGCATATATAGAAGACATATAGAAAAGTCAAGAGAGATATGTAGAAAAAGTTAGAGATAATGAAAATTGATACCAATTTTCTTCCAGGTCAAAATGAAGTTTCCAATCGTTTTCGGAGTGCTCATTGCAGTTTTTAGCGTTTTGACGTAAATATTTAATTACCCAAATATTAATGCTTTTAATAATTAAATCCTAAACATTCGCTTTAATAATCAGGACCTTTAATAGCTTCCCCAAATGTCTGGATTGATGTGCAAGCTGGATTATCACATTTCGACATAAAATCAGTCATTTCACCAACTTCATTCACAAAGCAGGACGCTTTATTATTATTAATATGATTATTTATATGGAATTTAGGAACTTAATATTTGCGTTGCAGGAAAGCGCGTCAAGTTTACATATTTGATGTAGGATGCAATGGGGATGTTTTCCAAGACAATGTTTCTGCGGATGATTTTTTCGAAGATGATGTTTCTGAAGGCGACGTTTCGGTAGATGATATTTATAGAAAAAGATACCGCAGCGATCCAGTTGATGTTACGGATAAAATCAATGGGATTATTCCTAGCGTACAAGCCTATATCAAGGAAATTAATAGAGATCCACAAAGTCTTCCGGAACTCAGCAGCAAACTCGTAAGTAATAGTTTGTCATGCTCCTAACTTTGGGATGCGGGTCGAAAAACCAACAAATCAAAAAGCCGACAGGTCAAAAAACCGAAATTTGCGTAGTTCAAAATTGCGATAATAATTTTCAGTTGTTCATGGTGAAAATTGCTATATCCAATGGATGGTTGAGAGGAATTTCGACCACTGATGCAGCTGCCGATCGTGTTGAATATTATCATGAGAAAGATGCAACTTTCTTGAAAGGTCGTGCTCATGTAGGAAATGTTAGCGTAAGTAAAAAGTTTGTATTATAATTTAACTAAATAATGCGCAATAGAGTGGTGACTAATTATTTTGCAGTTTATAGCTGTATATAGTTCCGACAATTAAACGAAAGTTGGATTAACTAAATTTAAATCAAATTAATGTAATGTAGCTTAAAATGATTAAAGAATTAGTTCTTACTAGATAATTCAACGTTTAGTTAAATTTACTAAATAATCTCTGTGAATATTATCTTATATGTACACGACAATATAGACATCGACTAATCTTTTAATTAAGCTAATGGCATGATTCATTGATTTACCATTTCGGTTATTATTAAAATAAAGAACAAATCTATTAGTGTTTTGTTATTGCAAATTTGCCTGGTGTAAAAACGCAGACAATTATCAAGTGGGTAAAAATTAAAAATTTATTTTGAATTCTTTTTCTTCTGAAGTTAAAAATTTGACAGAAAAAAAATATGCTGGAGAAATTAAAAAAGTTGAAAAATCATGAAATATTATATTTTTAGGGAAGCTACGATTATGAGCTGACTGCATTTGGAGTCGGTAAAAGTGGAAGTGTAAAAGGTGAATCCGGTGGTGGTACATTTGATTTCATACTTCGCATCGATCACAAAACTTTCGCCCTTAAGACTACGAAATTCCGTATCATTAACTATCAGTAAGTACATTGATTTTAAAAAATATATCGATATGCATATATGCACTTGATCATCCCAATTACTAATACAGTACTAATAATAAAATTAACTAATACAGTTAATAAAACAAAGGTTTCTCTTAAAAATATGTTAATAAGTTTGATTAAAAATTTTATTAAATTTGACAATGAATTAGTTTTTAACGTTTATCACTGTCAATTAATATTTAACGAAAAATACAATTTTTAATGTCATTTATTGCAAATGAAAACATATTAAGTAGGATTATGTTGCATATGTAGTACATATTGTAAAGACCAACGCACCGGATCTTTACAGATTTGTACTAAATTGAGATATACGATTTGTCGATAAAATATTTTCATATCCATTGTATTAAATATGTAATTTACAAGATATGAATAACTATGGGAACTTGTCTCGACTGTTTTGAGGCAAGTTTGGAAAGCCTAATCCGCACGATGTCGCCCCAAGCACCTTGCGCCCCTCTCCCTGCTAATCTATTTCCCCCACTTTCCTGAAACTTCATGCCTTGTGCCCCTTCTCCAGTCATCAAACCGTTCGTATTGGATCCATGGTATAAGAGGAAAACTATATCAACTTGGTGGTTGCGCAGAAGCAACCAATCAGCGTTGATCTAAAATGGTCTTTTTTCTTCCCCAATGTGCGCCTTGCTATACCCCTCTTATTGTACCATGGGATGATTTAAGAGGAAGCGAAAAATCGGTCAGTACAAGTCCCACGATCTTTAAAAAGTCTGATATTAATTTATACGATGTCAATAAACCTGCGCATTAAGTACACCGATTAATAACACTCTGGGTAGAACTATAAAGAATTATGTATAAAACTAATTCGGATTGAAAAATTTTGTTGTTACTAATGAATGATTTTGTTAACAGTGACGTCAAGATAATTTTGGACAACCTTGATCTGTCATGGTTAACTACAAGTAACAAATTGAAACCAATTATTGATCTTGTCGTACGTCAGATAGAAAAAATCGTTATTGATATTACAAACGATTTGTACGAAAAAGGAACGACTTCTCTTGCATCCGACAACGATGAATCTCCAGACGTGAAGGACTTCGATTCCATATTGTCATATCTCTGGAAAGTGTTGAACAGAGCTGCAAAATTGTAAAAGTTTCGAATTTAAGATTATGATGTAGAACCGAATTATTTAACAAGACTTTCAAAAGATTAGACTTAATTTTTAATACGAATAAAATAATATTAAAGCAATTGTTTTGACTACATTTATAAATCTCTCCTTGTTTATCCCAATATTTCTTGGTAAAATTGATATTATCTAAATACTGAATGTTGTCAGTACGAGTGGATGAAATTAATTTCGTCAGTTCTAAAATATATCGAAATCTGTTAAAATTGATCTTATGATGTCTGAATGTTCTCATCTCGCTGAAGTATTTTATTGGTTATGTGTACATTATTTATTTAAAAGAGTACTATGGACGCGTGTGGTCGTTTTTACTTCCATTCTAGAATTTTATTTGGTTTAGTATGTTTAAAATTAAGAGAAACCGATTTGAAAAAATTAAAAGGCCTAACCTAACCTGATTCTTAAACTTGTAGCATAACTGTTATCTCAATGTGAATCTAATGCTTTGCTCTGTAGATAGTGCTGCATTTCAAAGTGGCTGTATTTATTTTAGATTTCTAAAAATCAACATTATTTTTGTCACTATTACTATCAAAATGGTACCTCTTTACGCGGTGAATTGTTTAACTGAAAACAATAAAAGTTCTCGGTAGTTAAACATTTACCCCGCTTGCATGTTCCATGTATGACCAAAGAAAACAAATTGTTTAAGAAAAAAATAAGTACAAATTAAATTATAACTAATGTTGGCGTGGTGCCTCGCTTGCTTCGCTCGCTCAGAAACTTCGACCCAGTGGAGAGTCGGCTATTCCTTAATACTCGTTCGTTTACTAACAGCTTTCAATTATATTATAAAATTATATCGATATTTGGGCGTCCAATCATATTTAGGTCCAAGTGGCTTTGATATATATGTTACAACAATATAGTGTTTCTTATATGTATGAAAATTGAAAATGATTAACAACTATGACCTATGGCCTGAGTCGACGTAAAGTTGAAAATAAGCATTTTCAAAACTTCGACCCCGACGACAGGCCAGCCGAAGTATTAATAAATAAAAGTTGCAAAACACTTACTTCATGCACTTGTATTGTAATAGACTATTTGATGCATATTACATGTTTACTGTGTTTTACTAATTACTGTCTGTATCATTATGATGTTATATATATATATATATATACAATATATATACATATAATTCGTCAAAGGTATCTTGAAAGTTTCGAAAAGATCTCTGACGGATATCTTTTAGGTATCTATAAGCCATCTTTTAGATATATCGAAATAGTTATTTTCGTATCAAGGGCGTAAAAGAACTTATGAGCCCGTAGGTGATCACCGCGCCCGAGGGGCTGGCGAAGAGACGTACCTACGTACAAGATCACGGACACAAATTTTTTTATTGTTGATTTGGGTTCCTTAGGGTCTGAAACGTCCAAATTTGATGAAAAACTATAGGGTAATTTTTTTGCCGAGGTGACCAAATTCAATACTTTTTCAGACAATAGTCTTAAACATTTTAAACCCGTTTTTATGGCATTATCGTTGACTTTAGCAAGAAAATGCATAAAACCTTTTTTGTAGAGAATTTAATGCTCTATCTTTTTTGTTTGAAACATTTTTTAATAAAATTTGGATTTTTCAAAATAATTGCAAAAAACTACGAAGAAACTTATTGGGGCTTATTTTTTTTAGTAATGGACGGATGGATCTGCGCCAAAATCTAATCAGATCTAAGTTATGCCAAGACACGTATTTAAAAAAAAAAAATTTATGTCATTACGCTTATCCGTTCGCGAGTTATCGCGAGACAAAAAAACGGGACGTACGGACGTACGGACGTACGGACGTATACAGACGTACGTACGTACAAGATCACGGACACAAATTTTTTTATTGTTGATTTGGGTTCCTTAGGATCTGAAACGTCGACATTTGATGAAAAACTATAGGGTAATTTTTATGCCCGAAGTGACCAAATTCAATACTTCGTCCAGACTTAGTCTGGGTCGAAGTAATAATGTATTTTAGGTGTCCAAAAATCACGCGTTGAGGGTTTAGGATTCATGTAATGGACGTACATTGAATGTACTTTGGACTCGAGTATGCAGACAACAGTTAGCACGAAATGTTATAATTTCGAGGGAACCCCAGCAGAAGTCTTTTCAGGCTGTTTGCGTATTGATTACACCATAATTACTATCTCACCAGGGCCTGATAAAAAAAAAGTAAGGTGTGTTTCGTCTGGTTATAATCACGAAAATTACTTTTGGGCTCTGTAAAGATAGTCTACATAACCTATTTCCAGCCAGTCAATTCGATCAATTCTCAATTAACTAATTTCGTGCTTTTATGAAACCATATAATAGTACTTTTCGGTCCTAGGCCGTAAAGTTCAATTTTACGGACCGAGTGGAGATTGTCGCACAATCTCCAAACCGAGGTCGTAAAATTTTACGGCCGAGGAGCGAACACTATTCTTTGATACACTGTTCGGAAAAGTAGGCACTTTACCGACTGTTTTTAGTCCGTAAAGTGCAGAGATCAGTCCGTAAAATTACACTTTACGTGTATCAAAAAGTAATTTTATTAAATATAGTATTTTTACTTTACAGTTTTTAATGTAAATTCTACTTTAACGGCAGACCACTTATAAAAATCCTTTATACCTGCCAATCATCCCTTAAATTTACTGCCAGTTCACCATGGCGTTCATTGTAACATCTGGTAAAAAGTGGAATTTTCTTGATTATGCTATTAAAGCTCTTGATACGTGAAGGATGAATACATTCAGAGCCGGATTAAGACTTCGAGGTGCCCTAGACACTAGTAACTAAAAGGCCCCAATTCCCTTCCCTAACACCCTCACCAACAACAATTGTAATATATATGCAACTGCGTATTTTCCGTCTATTAATTTGTATTGTTGAGTTTCCATTAATTTTGTTTCTCACACGATTTATGAATTAATCAAATTCATTGAAATGCAAGCTCCATCACCCCGTCATGGTGGTAACCCGCCGTAGATGAACTTTTAAGATTTTTCTTAGTTTTCTACATTTTTTTTGTAAAAATGTAATCTGTCCTTTTACCAAATGCTTGGTATACATGTTAAAGAGTGAAACTTTGAAGATGATTATCTTGATTATCCTCTGGTCTGGCTCTCGGAAATTTTAATCATCAATAATTGATATCAACGTCACTACCGTTTGGTACAAAAATTAAAGACTTCATCAGAAAATTATTTAGAAGACTACCTCCTTAAATCAAAGTTTTATCGAAAAACACACAAAAAGAGGTTGAAGAACATTATTATAATATTCCTTTAAATAATCTCGATGAAAGCTTGTTTTTTCAATAAAACCCTGTAGAAAGTAACACGATCGAATGAATCATTCTACAAGAATTAAAATAAATATTAAAGACTGTTCCATGTTATCATCATTTTCGTGACATTTATGTTTCTAGATATGTTTGCATTTCCGATCTTCTATAGGGTATATTGGCTTTAATATTATATTTATTTTATGTTTTAAAATGTTAATATATTGGGTTTTAATAATAATACAGTCGACGACTACTTTATCACCAGAAGATCTGTTGGTATCGAAATGTTAATGTCGATGCATACAAAAATCTTTTGGATATGATTGTCTTTGTAAATGGTTATCGGGTTGAGATGCTCAGTTTCTCTTATATTAAACCTTATTAATTTGAATCATTCTAAACACTTAATAATGTATTATACATTGTTAATATTTTGATGGATATTCATAGGTCAGGCCATTGTGATCTACAGATGTTTGAAATTACGTCAAATAGTTCATTTTTTAAAGTAATTCGTCCACTTCCTTTGTTTGTTATTAGTATGTTCATCAGGCACCCATGCTTTATAATTGTTTCACACTGTTATAAATGCGTGTAAACTGATTATACGATTGACTCGAGCTATGTTGAATGTTGTACATAATATGAAAAATGATACCAAAATACCTCGGGTAGGTGCCAAAATCCCTATACCTCAAAAACCCGGTGTACAGTAGTCCTCCCCTTAAGGTTTAAATTTTAGCTTTCAAGATGGCGGCTTCTTCCCTTAAGGTTTACTTTCCCCTGACCCCCACTACCAGAGTTTTTCGTGCTCGACTGCACGCCGCGCGCCTGCGATCGGTTCACAGGCGGTAACAAAATGTCTGGTGGTAGGAGAGGCCGGCAGGGGAAAATAAAACATAAGGGAAGAAAGTTTTAAACCTTACGGGAAGAATAAACCTTAAGGGGAGCAACCTTAAGGGGAGGACTACTGTACCATGAACCCGACAGTTCGAAAACCGTACATTTGAAATCCTGAAGACCAAAAAATCCCACAGCACAAACTCCCAATGTTCAAAATTCTAACTTGCCAATATTTCTATAGGTTCAAAATCCAGAGTCAAGTCTATTTTTTCACTGTCAAGTGTAAAGATTTTGAACATCAGGATTTTGATCGTCATGATTTTGATATATCAGGGTTTTAATAGTCAGGATTTTTAACTACCGGGTTTA
This sequence comes from Trichopria drosophilae, assembly GCA_030407085.1. NCBI lineage: Eukaryota > Metazoa > Arthropoda > Insecta > Hymenoptera > Diapriidae > Trichopria > Trichopria drosophilae. The sequence goes on along the minus strand of CM059582.1, from coordinate 10,785,264 downwards.
TTGCACATTTTGATTTTTAGATGTCGGTATTTTAGTACTCACTTGATATTATCTACCATTAATCGAACATGAAAAAAGCATCAGAATCTTGCATATAATTTTATCAACATACATCATGATGAAACGATAAAGGAAATATAATGGTAGATACAGTAGGGTCTCCCTTATTGAATCCTCCCTTATTCTCTAGACATTTCTTATTCTCTGGATTTAGGACCTCTTATTGCATATATTCCCCTTCGGTCTGCTTCCCTCCTCCGTCCTAACCTAACCTTCGCGACTGAGCGAATCTCGAACCGTTGTCGACCGTCGACCATTAAGAGTGGGGATAAAGGGAATGTAGAGAATAAGGGAGACCGCCGCAATTTTGAAAAATCTGCAGTATGCAATAAGGGAGACCCTACTGTATACTGAATTTGACGGTGGTGGTGGGGAGTCATTTTTCAATCTTAGTAATAGGTCATCATATATGGTATTTAAATTTTGACAATCTTCAACTTTATTCAATGCATTTTTTTGCAACTTTATATGCAGCATTTCAGAAATTCTTCTGCTGGACCAATCTTTTTCGGTGTCTAAAATTTGTACATCAGTCCAATTAAAGTCATGGGCAATTTCTAGTCGATGTTCCGTAATGACTAAATTACGTTGTGAATTTCTACTGTACGTCAAAAAATTAATATTAAAATTTTAAAAACTGACGTTGTTAACCTTTTTTATAAAAATATTCAAAAAAAAAATAGCGCGATTTTGGAACAATTTTTTTTTAATACAATTTTTACTATGATTCGATTTCTGATCTTCTTCTAACCTATCAGAAACGCGCTCTTTATAGTTCTACTTCGAAAATATGCTATTACATATTTCGATTTTTGTCGATTTTTTATTTTTAAATGCGCCTGAACGCCAACTATGTTTTGAAATTGAAAAGTTTGCTATATATGTAGGGTACTATAAAGTTCAAACATATAAGTAAATTATTTAGCGTTAAGGGTAGTTTATTCATATTTCCGGAAACAAAACTAGATTCTGTTATCGATTTTCAAGATGGCGGCTGGTTTATTATACAGGGTCATCGAAAAGTATCGGACCCCCCTAATATCTTCAGTTAGAATGCACTTAGGAGAAAATGTCCAATAGCAAAGTTGTATGGTTTCAAGCGGGGAGTAAGATGATGACCTTGACTTTGACCTTGACCATGTCCTTCAAGGTCATTTCAAGGTCAATCTTATTTTTTTAAATAGATCCCCCTACATTTTATTGCATATTCTTATAGCTTATCTCGAGAGCTTTCCAAAACACTATAATAAAATATTTTTTGCTTGAAGCCGTACAATACTTTGCTATTGGACATTTTTTCAAAATGCATTCTTACTGAAAATATTAGGGGGATCCGATTAATGTATTTTCTTTAAACCAATTAATTGGTCTCATTATTCCGCGCACAAAAGTATTAAGGTTATGATTACTGAAAACTAAATAATATTTTACAAGATATTCTACATTTTGTGTCAAAAAATTGTTAACTTCAAACCTTTATAACTCAAAAAGTACTTAATAAAAAAATATTTTATTATAGTGTTTTGGAAAGCTCTCGAGATAAGCTATAAGTATGTAAAAATGCGTTAAATTTCGTTTTTATTGTATAATCGAGAGGAATTGCAGTTTATCAATTACCATCTCATTTCGTTTCGGACATCACTGTATTCGAATTGGAAGGAAAAAATTCAAAATGGTGGACCCAATATGGCGACTGGGATGTGTAAATTTTTTATATCCACGAGACGAAAATTTCGAAGAGACGAAATTCCGAGGAGGTGGGTAAGGTGTGGAACCAATTTTTTTTTTTTATATCTTTTCCATTTTCATTGGTTTGAAAAGAATGGTGTATTTTAGATTTACCATGAGATTTTTAAAAATATGTATGTCAATAATATAATGAACATATTTCTGATTTTACAGTTTGAGGTACCACATTATCGAAGTACATGTTCCTGTGTTGCTTCATGTACGATCTGTATTGATCTGCCCATCTACTTTTTAGCAGCACTCACTGCTATATCGTTTGTAATTATCTTGGTATTTTTCTTAATTTTCAACACAAATATTACATAAAATCGTAGCATTGGTTAGTGAAATTTGAATGGTCCCGCTGAAAATTATCCACGTCCATTCCTTTGATCATGATCAACGTACAAACAATATGGAGCCAATTAGAAAATCATAACGAAAAAATATTGTAAAACATGTTCATTATATTATTGCCATACATGTTTTGCAAAAACTCGTGGTAAAATCTAAGATACACTATTGTTTTCAAGGAAAATAGAAAAATATGAACAAAACATTAAAAAAAAAAACAGAAAATAAAAAAATAAAATAAAACAAATATCCTTAATGCTAAATAAGTTAGTTTATATATTTGAACAGTATAAAACCCTACAAATGTAGGCAATTCCTCAATTTCGAAAAATGTTTACTGGTCAGGCACCATTTAAAATTCCAAATGGACAAAAACCAAAATCTGTAATCGTAATTAAAACTATCGGGAGCACGTTTCTGATAGGTTAGAAGATTATCAGAAACCGATATTATAGTAAAAATTGTACTTAAAAAATAATTGTAGCTAAAAAATCTCGTTTTTATTCCATATTTTTACAAAAAGAAAGGTGTCAACATCATTTTACCAGCGCTATTCGAAAGAGCCACCTCAAAAATATCGAAAACATAAACCTTATTATGAACATTATTGCTGGGATTCTTATCTCCAACACACGACATTTTGCTCATTTTTTATTTAAAATAAAAATGCGCAATATGGGTTATTAAAGCAACTTAAATGAAATTTTGACGATGCCAAACGAAAGAAAATTGTAGGGTTGGTCACATTCAAGTTAATATTAACCTTACTTCCTGTTCAGAATGAAATGCGAAAATCCACTAAAAAATGGGCATCTCTCGCACTTAATTAGTTAAATATGTTTAACAGAAACACATTCAAACCTAAAAACAACGTCGAAACGCTAAAGGTTATTATTTTTATCAAATGATCCGTTACATCAAGTAGTAATAATGAAAATGAGATATACATGATGTTTACATGCTTCTCGCAGTAAAAAAATCACAGAGATAAAAACTATCAATTAAATACTGATTAATACATTGTGTAAATTATTTATTTTATTTAAAAAACTGTTTACTAAGCAACCTTTATCAGTTTCGGTTGATATTCTAAAGAAATAACTAATTATCTATCCCATATATCTTGCACCATATTCCAAAACTTGCCAGAAGTATTCAAGGACGGAATTAATATCTTTAACACTTTTAGGTTTGTTTCCATTGGCATCATTGTCGTATAGATCCTTAACAGTCTCAATAACGCGTTCTTCTATATGATGGATAATAGCATCAAAAAATGGTTTCGTTTCTTCGTTCTGAACCAATTGTGTCTGATCAGCATCATCCAAATGTGCTGTAATATCTCTGTTGAAAAAATGTAACATTTTTTAGCTCAGTTCTTACTATTCAGATAATGTCTTCCCCAATTCTTATTTTTTTTCCAAGTCATAAAAATCAAAGTACCCAACTACCAAAACCCGAATTTGAGAACCACTTATCAGAATAAATATGACACGAGAAGTTATAGATAAAATTTGTCCTGTACGTAGATAGTTCAAATAATCAAGTAAAAATCACTTACTGGTATTGTACTATACGGAAGTGCGTAGTTGCAAAGCGAAGGGTGTTGTGATCTAGACTGAATCCAAAATCAAATGTGGCTCCATTGGATTCGCCATACATTTTTCCCATACTCTCAGCATCTAGCATATGCAACATGTATTGGTATTCGCCCTAGAATTTAATACTACTAATATCAATCTCACGTTCTGCTGTTTTTATATTGTGAAAACATTTTTAGTGCATCAAAATAAGAGAATATAAAAATAAATTATATGTGTCTACTTACGGTGAATTTCCCAACATTTGCACGACCTTTCACATAAGTTGTACCATTTTCCTGATACATTTGGGCATATTCCACAACTGCATCAGTGGTTGATAGTCCATGTAAGAATCCATTGAACAACACGGTATAGGAATCAAACTAAAAATAAATATATTAAGCTAATATAAACATGATTTTTATGAGAGAATGCACTTAAGGCAAACCAAATTAATATGTAATTACACATTCAAAACGTTTTCATAAATATTCTTTTATTTTAAGCTACGTTTTATTTTTCCTAGGAGCAATAAAGTATTTTTTTGGTTCACTTCGTAGTAATTATTACTAAATATGAAGATTTAAGGCTGTAGATGAACCAATCAGATGGTATTTTTTTTTGCACTACTAATTTTTAAATTTTCTCTAACGTTTGCTTCTAAAGCCAGAAACTCGCCTGGATTCATTAGAAGAATTGCAAATATGTCAGAGAAAATTTTTAATTCGTAAAGATGGAAAGGATGGCATTTTTTACGAAACTGTTTTTTGGATTATTCTCGATTTTCGAAAAAAAATGGAGGGCCGAACTCGAGAGATTCGACAGGCCGGGAATCGAACCCGGAAGCAAAATCTCTCGAGTTCGGCCCTCCATTTTTTTCAAAAATCGAGAACAATCCAAAAAACAGTTTCGTAAAAAGTTCCATCCTTTCCATCTTTACGAATTAAAAATTTTCTGTGACGTATTTGCAATTCTTCTAATGAATCCAGGCCAGTTTCTGGCTTTAGAAGCAAACGTTAGAGAAAATTTAAAAAATTAGTAGTGCAAAAAGATATCATCTGATTGGTTCATCTACAGCCTTAAATCTTCAAATAAAGTATTTTATTTGCCATCTTACGTCACTGGGTCATAGTAACCAACTTCTGACCTTAAATGCAGATACAAATTCGATCCATTATTGTGTTGGTCGTATAAAATAATCAATGCAATAAATTACTGAGAATTAGTCTTTCTACTAGTGAGTACCGACTGTTTACTAATTCAATAAGAAGAAGTTACTTGTGAATTTATTAGTAACTGTGCTATTAAACAGTGAATGCTGTCCGTTCTGAAATTTGTTATAAAATGTACTTACAAGCCGAGTGAAGATCTGTGACAAACTTAGTGGATCATTGTGAGTTCTTTTCACAAAAGCTTGAAGTCTTGGGATCATAGAATTTATTTCAGCTGTAACATCTTTTGGTTGATTACTGGCTTTTGTGATCCTATAATTAAAATGTTCGACATTTTAATAAATATTATTATTCTTTCATTTATGACTATCTGATTCCTCCGATATTTTGTTCAAAATGACACTAACAAAAAACGAAATCCGGTTAATTAAATAATCGTTATGTACAAGAAATGTTGATTAGTAATCTATTCTTTTAATTTGTCATCACTTTTCATGAATTCATGTTTCGGAAGGTGATTTTACGTCACTTCCGGCAAGAAGCAAATACCAGTAAACGGAATAGGTTTTTTAATTTTTAGATAATTTCTATTACATAATATTAGATGTCAACGTAATTGGTATGTAATTAATAATCATTAAATTAATGGATACTTACGTTAAAGTGCCAAGTATGACAACCAAAACTACCAAATAGGTTTGCAGCTTCATGTTCACCTGCAAGAATATGATTGATTAACCTTTTTTTTCGTATTTACTAATATTTAGGAAAAATATTTGCTGAAATAAAAATCAGGTCACTATTTTTTAATAATGCTCACTGAAAGAAAAAAACTGTAGCAGTAGAGGAAATTAATAGTCAGTTTTATTTGAAACCTAACATGAAACATCGATTAAAATTAGTATGAAAAAACGATTTTATTAGTAAGTAATGATACTATTAACTTATTTCGTAATAGATTTTGTTTTATTCTTACGCAGTAAATTTAGTGTTACTTCTTTCTGTCAGTTTATAAATTAAAATATTACTAGTTTCTTTCTCTCAATGTGTGAATGAAGTTTACTATTATTTTTCCATCATTCATTATGCAATTTTTATCTTGTACAATTAAAAAAATACAGATATATCATAATTAATTTTAGCCAATCAAGTTTTATTTCCATTGACGACAGACTTTCATTATATAAATTCAATAACAAATATATAATAATAGTCTGGATATAATATTATCACCTGACTAGTGAAAAATAAAGAATATATTATGTAAAAAGTTTATATAATTTAACTTTTTACCATTACCGTTTGTACAGATGGTTAGAAAAATATAAACTGTAAAAAAGTTTTAATTAATACTTTGAATACATTTTTTCTAGACCTAGATCAGTAAGCTACGACTCTCAAAACATATATTTTTAATTGTGTTGTTTAGTCAGTATTTCAGTTATTGAAAATGTGTGTTTTTTGAAATTTATTTATTTATAACAATACATTTTTAGATATTTATTATAGTAAAGAATATCATAATCAACAGGATACAAAAAGTTTTATATGAGAAAATATGAAACGATAATAAAATACTTCACACAATGCAATAAAAATAGCAAGAACAACTTATTAGTGTGAAGTATATGAAAAGAAGAATTATATTTTGAAAATATTTTACTTACCCAAAATATTTCTATTCTACGCTTAGGCCGTATAACGTTATATTCGAAATAATTTTTGCACAATTGTTTTTTGGATATTATACAATAATTAACTGATGCGACGTGAGGCCAAATAGAGACTAAATATTCCTGGATGTTATTCACTTTATATTCGGGTAGGGATTTCGTAACCAAACATAAAAAGTTATCGCTAAATTGATTGGCAAAATTTCAATATAAGAAACATTCTACGACGGATTAACAATTTCCAAATAACATTACAATATTTTCGAGATAATTATAGATGTTACATGGATCTGCAAGGTAACGTCATTGGAGACCACAAGTAAACGACTTTTTACAAGTTAATAAAACAAGGGGGTCGAGACAAACACTAAAAAGTAATGTTATTATTTACGAATTTGAATCAAGTTGTTTCGTCAACTAGTTTATATAATAAAATGAGGAATTAAAGAATCGAATGTTATTATCCATGATATTTCTTATCAAGTACGTGGAAATAATTATATTAAAGTCTATACTAATCAACTACATAGTCCACTAACATACAATCTCCTTTTACTTACAACCAAGCACGAAATATCGAATTTTTCGATATAAGTCAGTAAATAGTACTTTTTACTATACTAATTGAATTTTACGAACCGAGCCGAAATCTCACACACCTTTAAACGACGAGGTCGTAAAATTTTACCGCCGAGTAGTGAACTTCATTTCTTTATACAATGTTTGTAAAGAAAGCACTTTACGGACACGTGTATCCAAATTTTGTTTTGTATGAATCGTGTGGAGTACATGCCGGACCGAAGGCAAATAAACATTTTGTAATTGTGTGCGTAAAGTTGGTGCGTAAAGTACTTTTGATGCCTGTTTTTCGTGCGTAAAGTTCACATTTACGCACTCCTGACGACAAAATTCGTAAATTGAACGGTCGTGCGTAAAGTCGTACTTTACGCACTCAACCAGGCATCAAAACTTTACGCACTCTCTTTACGCACCCAATTACAAAAACTAGGATACCTAACATGGGTGTAAAGTATAACTGTTACGCATCGGTCGGGAATTTTAAACATCAGTCGGCGCCTTCGGCGCCTCGTATGTATAGTTCCCGCCCGGTGCGCGAAAGTACACTTTACACCCTTGTTAGGTACTATTATTTATTTATTTTTACTAGTTGTCAAACAATATATGTCGAAAAGTAGTCGTTTTTGCACTATAAATTCGGTTGTGCTAATATGTGATGGATTTGGTAGTTGAAAAAATTCACAACTAATGAATAATCCGTCCTGAATCATATGTAATTTTTTCAGAATTTTTCGCAGGTTCAAATTCGAGAAAGAAATACTTAACTTTGTTAAAAATCCACTTTTTGTGTAAATTCTGTGGCAAAAAAAAATATGTTTATTATATATCTATCATTTTAATATAAAAATATATTATAAAAATATCTGTTAAGAACAATTAATTACATATAAGTATATAGCATATACTCACAATTTTATTTGATAATATGTAGTTATGTATGATTTTTCGACGTATCTAACGACTTACAATCATATATTTATATGGGTGATTCTCACAAAAAGAACAAATGCCATGTTCATGCTAATTTTTCTAAAATCTATTTGAAATTGATCATAATTATATCGGGCATATGATAGTATTTATCGGTTTTCAATCAGACTATATGAGAAAACATTTATAACTTTCATACTATCAGAAATATTCAAGTTTATGTGGTGTAAAAACTCCACTCCGTAACCGTGCATGGAACAAATTTAATTCTCAAAAAAATTATTACTTTCATTCTGAACTATAATAATATACTTCGCCAAGCTATATCTATCAGTCATTCTACATTTAAGTAATTCCTGACGCGGTACGGAAAAATATTTAAATTTCTATTTTTTAGGATTAAATTAGTTTTGTGCAGCAGTATAAACTCCACTCCGTAACCATTCACAAATTAAATGAGCAATGTAGAGTTAAACAATTCTTGTAATATTGATACGGTTAAGGCGCAATGCGAGTTACGATAAAAAAAAGAAAATATTCAGTGTAAGTACGGTTTTCAGTTTGGTAGTCGCCATCGACACAAAGAAAACTCCACTCCGTAACCGATGTAAATTCTGAATTTTTGTACATAAATGATAAATTTTATTAATAATTCTGTGAACATTTTTTTTATTCCAATAAAATATTGCAAATACTACTGACTATTTGATTCTGAAATATATTTTTTTAATAATAGAACCAATATATTATAGAGCTGTCGAGGAGAATGAAAACTCCACTCCGTAACTGCAAGTATTATGATACAATGGTGTTAAAAAAAAGTTCATAAACTTTGTAACAACGTATTTTACAAGTCTATTTAGGTCCTTCTCTTGACATAAAACCTATAATATAGTATTTTTTACTTTATTTTTTTTTACTTTATTTCTTAATTTTGAATTTGTTCTATTTGAGAGAATGACCCATATGTACATACCCCGAAAGATGCATGTGAGGCGAAAATTCTTATATAACTATATATACAGGGTGACCCATTTTAACTTAGACAGTAAAATATCTCAAAAAGTAAGTGTTGCCCGGGAAAAAATGTCAGATAAAAGTTGTATGGTTGAAAGGGAGCCATATGATGGTGACCTCGATTTTGACCTTGACGACCATTTTCAAAGTCATTTGAAGCTCATCTTCGTTTTTTCTTATGGGAACACATTTTTTTTCATGGATTCGGAAAGAGCGAGAAATTTTACGTCCGAATATGATATGGTAGATTTTTCCGGCAACGTCATTTCAAATTCAAACTTGAAGCTCTCAGAATTGCGAATTTTCGAGGAAATTTTCGGGGAAAGTGTTAAATGCAAAAGTTGAAGGATTTCTCACTGGCTATTTAATGGTACCAGTGAAATTGACCTTGAAGGTTATTTCAAGGTCAAGTTTGTTTTCTTAAATGGGAACCCCTATTTTTTTTCATGGATTCGGAAAGACCCGGAAATTTTACGTCCGAATATGATATGACAGATATTTTGGTCAAGGTCGTTTCGAGGTGAAACTTAAAAGTCCCGGAACCGCGAAATATTTCACCGGGAGTAAAATTTCGGGGAAAATGTTTCAGACAAAAGTTTGCGGATTTTTCCCTGGCTATTTAATTGCACCAGTGAATTTGACCTTCTTCAAGACCTTGAAGGCCATTTCAATGTCAAGAAAGTGGGGAAAATTCTACGTTCAAGACATGACCTTGAATATACCTTAAAGTCAGAGTCAAGGTAATAACGTATAACGTTCTCGTTGTGACCCCCGGGATTTGCGATCACTAGATGGCGCTAGTATACATGTCACGGTGCGCTTCAAGCCGACACAGGTTTGATGAAAATGTCGACAAAATCGGCTTTCGGGGCTTTATTCAGGATCGTTTGAGGAATAAAAATCCGTAAGAATCAAAATCGTAGCTGCTCCCTTTCTCGAGATATTCACAAAATACGTATCCGTCATATTTCTCTAAAATGACAGATATTTCGGTACGCTCAATACAATGAAAGTAATTATGATGATATTAATACTAATAATAACAATTACTACAATAGCAACAATCTCAGAAAAAACAATAATAATAATAATAATTTTAATTTATTCATTCATGTAATAGACCAACGACGAAGTCGAAGAAATGTGCCGAAAAGAGAAAAGTTATTATGTATTAAAATACTGTCGAAAACCGAAAATATCAAGCTGGCCAAAGCTACTCCTCTCATAGTTTCGCTTGACAAATAGTTTCTCGCAAGCAAAATGTGTCAAGTGAAACTATGAGTAGAGCGCCCTCGACCATTTGATCATGCTATCTTTTCGGGTTTCGGTAATTTTCAAATGTTCAACTATTCTGTGTTAGAGAACAAGTATGATTGTCAGGCTATCAGAATAGTAAACATTTTCAGCACATTTCTTGTTTCTCGCAAGCAAAATATGTCAAGCGAAACTATGAATAGAACGGCCTCGACTAAAAAGTTCAAGCTATTTTTTCGTATTTCGGGAATTTTCAAATGTGCAACTATTCTGTGTTAGAGAACAAGTACGATTGTGAGGCTAACAGAATAGCAAACATTTTCCGCAAATTTCTACTAAACACTTGTAATGATATTATTGTTTTCTTCTTATTCGATATAAGCATCATTTAATTACTTTACAATGGCACACGAGTATTCCAAAAGTACTCATGAAGAAAATCGCCAAAAAGTATGCGCACCATGCGGTAAAAAAATTGTTTGTGGAACGAAAACCGTTGAACATTTTTGTATAACAGACAGACAAGAAAATCTGATAAAGACGTTTATAAACAGTAACTACAGCTTGTTAGATCCTAAATATCCTGTGAGCGTATGTGGTACGTGTCGTGTTACACTATATGAGCATAAAAAAAAAATTGTCAAAAGGCCTTTACCTTCTATGCCAAATTACGAAGACTTGATATTACCAAAAAACACCAGAGCTAAAGCCGAGACATGCATTTGTTTTATATGCTTAAGCGGAAGATATTTCGGGCACAAAAAGATCGATAAAGGTAAAGGTAAAGATAAAGACAAACAGTCTATAACGAGAAAAATTGACGAATCTAATGGGCTTCATGGTGGTTCCACTTCTCAACACTTTGAAACTGGTAATAAATCAAAACAATCAGAGTCTACTATGAAGCTATATTTAGAGTGTTTCAAAGCAATCGGCAAGGGAATTAAACATTCTTGTTGAAGTAAAGCAGCAATGCGTGAAAATATGATAACATTAATAGACCAACTTCCTGATAAACAACAGGAGCAAATTGTTACTACTGTATTGAAACGTAAACTAAATAGTCCCGAAAATAATCAGCAAAATGAAGTAAAATTGAGTACTTTGGGTTCTAAAACAAGAGTTGTCAAAGAGACAAAAGATGTCATGTTTATGAAAGAAAATTTAGATAATTTTCAAATCAATACCGGCGTGTCGTCTCGTCATATGAACAAAATGACGAATTTTTTAAGAACACATGCTGGTAAAAAGTCAGTGCCGAAAAATTACATCAAACATGTATCTGATAAGTCAAAAACATTAGAACATGTTTACGAAAGTGGTATGTTTCAATTTGATGTCGATAATAACACAGTAAAGGAAGACAGGCCAACTATGCGCAGACGCAGAAGAACTTTTGGAAGCTGTGATCCAAGAAAGAAGTATAACTGGTAATGTTCAAATTAAAGTTATGGCGGATGGCGGTCAAGGTTTCTTTAAGATATGTATGACCGTACTTCCAGAAAATTATTCTGATTCAGATTCAGAAATTGATTTAAGTCTGGAAAAAAGAACAAGGAGAACATTGTACTCTGAAGGTGGGAGCGCAGGTAAAAAATCTAAATTGACTAGTGTTAAGAGATTGTTAATGCTATGTGTAGTACCTCGAATTAAAGAAACGTACGATAATCTGAAGCTGCTTTTCGATTTAATTAAAATTAATCATATACCTTTCAAATTTGTCTCAGACTTCAAAGTTCTTCTGATTGTAAATGGGGAACAAACAGCAGCTTCTACGTTCCCTTGCCCTTACTGTTTTGTAACATTACACAGCTTAAGAAGTCGCCAGGAAAATGATAATGTAAAACAAAACGGTGGTACTGAAAACGAAAGCGAGGAAAATATCAAGACTGATTATGAAATTGAGACATTAAAAACGTATGGTGATTTAAGAAAAGACTACGATAAATATTGCTCAAAGGGGAAAATTAAGAAACTTGCCAAGGATTGCCATAACACAATAAATCTACCTATATTCGACGAAGACGATGAGACGAGTGTAATTCAGAAATGTGTAATTCCAGAATTGCACATATTACAAGGTTTCGTAAACCATTTATTCTGGAGCGGATTAGTCCCTCTTCTTGGCCGAGAAAAAGCCCTGCTGTGGCCCAAAAAGTTGAATATAATTCAAAGAAACTATCAAGGTGAGATTTTTGAAGGCAATGCCTGTCGAAAACTATTACAAGAATCTGATAAACTTCATGACCCTGAAATTTGTGCAGATGTAGGATACTTACAAGTATTGCCCTTTATTTCTGCTTTTAAAAGTATGAATAAAGTGGTAAAAAGCTGTTTTTCGACTAGGGAAGTAGCTAACGATGTAGATAAGTACATTGATGAACTTGCCGTAATTTTCAAAGGTATGGAGATTTCAGGATCGTTAAAGATTCATGTAGTTTTGAAACATCTGAAACAGTGTCTGCACTTTTGGGACGAATGCGGGCTTGGAATAGTAGACGGAGAGATCCTAGTAGCACTGCTTTCTGCGTTCGGCCTGCGATGGAATTTGCATGTTCCCGACAGGCCGGAATGCTTTTGATGTTTTGGAGGAATGTTGGTCTCATTCCTCCCAGCACTCCAATTATCAGCACGACGAGCTTGATTTTGAATCCTCGATACAGCCTGCGAATCTCGAACAGGAGTTCCTGATATTTCATGCGTTTTTCGTCCTCTTTGCTGACTATATTTGTTTCTGCTGGTGCAGAAAACTCGATGACGAAGATGGATTTGTCATCGAAGTCAACCAGGACGATGTCAGGCGGCTCGAAGGGGATGAGGAATTCCAGTATATTCGGCACAACTTATTCCCGACTACGGATTCAATATCAGTGGGGACGTACGGCAAAACTGGGGTTGCATCAATACCATAAGTGCTGCGAAGATGGTAATACAGCACTCGAGGAGCCGCATTGTGGCGTTCGATGTATACTGAAACTGCATATATTGGGCATGCTGCCAAAAGATGCATTAGTGTCTCAGCATGACATCTACACAATCTACAAAGCGTACTCGGTACCGCCTGGTGTAAGATGTTCTGGCGATACGCTAAGGTATTGATGACCCCATCCTGGCATGCGAAGATAAAACCCTCGGTCTCGGATTTCAAGCCGGCTGATCTTAAGAAGGAGAAGGTCATCTCTGCCGACAAGCCAAGTTGTTGGACATTTCGAAAGAATTGTCCATGCAACGGCTTGTCGATATGCCTTCCCTCCAACATACGGAGTTTTTCCTTCCGTATGTAGCCCTGAGACGCACAGGGCACAGATTGATGATTGATTCAGCCTCCTGTGCACCACTACGTCCCACGTTGAAAACCAGACCGAGGTTTCGCGCCGCTCGTTCCGCCGCGTTGTACAAAAACGCCCCCTTCCCCTGAATTTCATGCTGATGTACTAGCATCATCAGGGGATCCTCCGTTCGATTAATCACGTCGCAAGCTGTTTCGAGGACCAATCGGTCATGAATACACTCCAGGCTTAAAAGGCCACGACCTCCCATATTTCGGGGCAAATACAGTCGTTCCACGGAAGATCTTGGATGCAAACTGCGTTGCATACAAATCATCTTTCGTGTGCTTCGGTCAAGATCCCTTTGCTCGTCAACGTTCCACTTCAGTGCTCCAAAAGAATAGAGCACTGGTGATACGGCCAACATATTCGTGGCTGCCACCTTATTTCTCCCGGTCAATTCTGATGACCAGATCTGACGGAGAATGCGCCGGTATTTCTTAATGATGGTGGTTTTAGCAGCCTGTACATCCTGGACATGCCTTTGAGGTACGCCCAGGTATGTGTAGGCTTCTTCGGCGCTAAGGTGGCGGATGATATTTCCGTTGACGAGCTCCATATCGTTGTTATGGGAGCCTGACCTTCCTCTGTGCAAATGAACGACTGCACACTTGTCCAATCCGAATTCCATGCCGATATCTCGCGAGTATGTGAGGGCGATGTTCAGAGATCGATGTAATTGATCCTCGCCTGATGCGTATAATTTAAGATCATCCATATAGAAAAGATGGGTAATCTTATGTACACGCTCACCAGGCGGTCCACACATGTACCCTTGAGATTTCCAGAGAGCAACGGATAGAGGCAATAGTGAGATGCAGAAGAGCAGAGGACTCAGAGAAATGATGGTGAAGTTAGCGTAAGATTCGAAAAGCAGTGGTTCCCAACCATTTCTGAACACGCGATGTTAATTTCAATGGAAACGCATATCTCCATTTGAGATATCTGCTGAGATTTCTTAAAGGCATCATAAATAAATTCGAAATACAAACAATCATTGAAAAGCATACCACCATAGTTTAAACAATATTCAGATATTTGTTACATAGTAATTATTATGATAAATGTGTAAATTCCAGTAATACGAAAACGCTTCCGGGGCTGAAATTTTCACCAAAGCTTCTCTTCATATCCCGAAACGTGTTTGCAACAGTGAAAAAAATTAACAAAAATGCTAGCATTTGTTATAAACAATCTTATAAACAATTACGGTATAAAGACACTATAATACCAATTCCGACCAGCCAAAAACGCGTCCGGGGCTGACATTTTCACCAAAGCTTCTCTTCATATCCCGAAACGTGTTTGCAACAGTGAAAAAAATTAACAAAAATGCTAGCATTTGTTATAAACAATCTTATAAACAATTACGGTATACAGACACTATAATGCCAATTCCGACCAGCCAAAAACGCGTCCGGGGCTGAAACTTTCACCAAAGCTTCTCTTCGTATCCCCAAACATGTTTCCAATAGTGAAAAAAATTAACAAAAATGCTAGCATTTGTTGTAAACAATCTTATAAACAATTACGGTATACAGACACTATAATGCCAATTCCGACCAGCCAAAAACGCGTCCGGGAATGAAATTTTCACCAAAGCTTCTCTTCGTATCCCCAAACATGTTTCCAATAGTGAAAAAAATTAACAAAAATGCTAGCGTTTGTTATAAACAATCTTATAAACAGTTACGGTACACAGACACTATAATGCCATTTCCGGCCAGTCACAAACGCGTCCGGGGCTGAAATAATCACCATAGCTTCTCTTCATATCCCCAAACACGTTTGCAATAGTGAAAAAAATTAACAAAAATGCTAGCGTTTGTTATAAACAATCTTATAAACAATAAAGGTATACAGACACTATAATGCCAATTCCGGCCAGCAAAAAACGCGTCCGGGGCTGAAACTTTCACCAAAGCTTCTCTTCGTATCCCCAAACATGTTTCCAATAGTGAAAAAAATTAACAAAAATGCTAGCGTTTGTTGTAAACAATCTTATAAACAATTACGGTATACAGACACTATAATGCCAATTCCGACCAGCCAAAAACGCGTCCGGGGCTGAAATTTTCACCAAAGCTTCTCTTCGTATCCCCAAACATGTTTGCAATAGTGAAAAAAATTAACAAAAATGCTAGCGTTTGTTGTAAACAATCTTATAAACAATTACGGTATACAGACACTATAATGCCAATTCCGACCAGCCAAAAACGCGTCCGGGGCTGAAATTTTCACCAAAGCTTCTCTTCGTATCCCCAAACATGTTTGCAATAGTGAAAAAAATTAACAAGAATACTACCGTTTGTAATAAACAATCTTATAAATAATTACGGTATACAGACACTATAATGCCAATTCCGACCAGCCAAAAACGCGTCCGGGGCTGAAATTTTCACCAAAGCTTCTCTTCGTATCCCCAAACATGTTTGCAATAGTGAAAAAAATTAACAAAAATGCTACCGTTCGTAATAAACAATCTTATAAACAATTACGGTATACAGACACTATAATGCCAATTCCGGCCAGCAAAAAACGCGTCCGGGGCTGAAACTTTCACCAAAGCTTCTCTTCGTATCCGGAAACAAGTTTCCAATAGTGAAAAAAATTAACAAAAATGCTAGCGTTTGTTATAAACAATCTTATATATTTATAAACAAGTTTGCTTGATATTTTGATAAAGTTTTTTTAATATTTTCGGAACGTTGAACTATTTAGGACTATCCCGGAAAAAATGCCCAATAATAAAAAATGAATGTACAACCCAGTCGAAGTGACAAACAAATGGGAGTTTGTATTAAATTAAACTTACGATTACATCGTTTGTAATGTGAGCAAAAGATGTGTCTCAAAATTGTCTACAAATACCTGCTTTCAGTAGGTATTAGTAGGGAGTAAATTGAAAATTTTCCCATTTGGACAATACTTTTCCTATGCAATCCGCGCATTTCTTACTCTTTTGTAAGAACTGCAATTTTATTTCTACATAAAAAATAAATCTATTGTGAAAAGAAGCTTCAGTAAATTAATTACCACCTGAAGCGTTTTTTGCTGGCTGGAATTGGCATTATAGTGTCTGTATACCTTAATTGTTTATAAGATTGTTTATAGTAAACGCTAGCATTTTTGTTAATTTTTTTCACTATTGGAAACTCATTTCCGGATACGAAGAGAAGCTTTGGTGAAAGTTTCAGCCCCGGTCGCGTTTTTGGCTGGCCGGAATTGGCATTATAGTGTCTGTATACCGTAATTGTTTATAAGATTGTTTATAGCACACGCTAGCATTTTTGTTAAATTTTTTCACTAATGGAAACGTGTTTGGGGATATGAAGAGAACCTTTGGTGAAAATTTCAGCCCCGGACGCGTTTTTGGCTGGCCGAAATTGGCATTATAGTGTCTGTATACCGTAATTGTTTATAAGATTGTTTATAACAAACGCTAGCATTTTGGTTAATTTGTTTCACTATTGGAAACGTGTTTGGGGATATGAAGAGAACCTTTGGTGAAAATTTCAGCCCCGGACGCGTTTTTTGCTGGCCGGAATTGGCATTATAGTGTCTGTATACCTTTATTGTTTATAAGATTGTTTATAACAGACGCTAGCATTTTTGTTGATTTTTTTCACTATTGCAAACAGGTATCGGGATATGAAGAGAACCTTTGGTGAAAATTTCAGCCCCGGACGCGTTTTTTGCTGGCCGGAATTGGCATTATAGTGTCTGTATACCTTTATTGTTTATAATATTGTTTATAACAGACGCTAGCATTTTTGTTGATTTTTTTCACTATTGCAAACAGGTATCGGGATATGAAGAGAAGCTTTGGTGAAAATTTCAGCCCCGGACGCGTTTTTGGCTGGTCGGAATTGGCATTATAGTGTCTGTATACCGTAACTGTTTATAAGATTGTTTATAGCACACGCTAGCATTTTTGTTAATTTTTTTCACTATTGGAAACGTGTTTGGGGATATGAAGAGAACCTTTGGTGAATGTTTCAGCCCCGGACGCGTTTTTGGCTGGCCGGAATTGGCATTATAGTGTCTGTATACCGTAATTGTTTATAAGATTGTCTATAACAAACTCTAGCATTTTTGTTAATTTTTTTCACTATTGGAAACTTGTTTCTAGATACCAAGGGAAGCTTTGGTGAAAATTTCAGCCCCGGACGCGTTTTCGTATTACTGGAATTTACACATTTATCATAATAATTACTATGCAACAAATATCTGAATATTGTTTTGTAGTGTTATGGTTATGTTGTGCGCATATTCTCAAAAATGGTGCATCTTTCGGTAATTGAATTCGCCTTCTGTTGCTGTGGACGATGCGGAATTTAGAAGATGCAATTAGTAATGCATTAGAGAACGTCATTCCCGAAATGCCAACAATGTAAAATTTACACAACATAGAACCGCTAATAGTTACGTTATTCGTCACGTAACGGGCCTTAGGAAAACAATTCACTACTCTGAATGAACAACACTTGTTTTGGTAATAAAAATAAAACAAAAAATTTATTTAACAAATAATAAATAACTATTTTTGGTTTTTAACATATTTGGCTAGTTTCGCTCGCTGGTGCCGTTTCGCGTTTCTCGAACATCTATACTTTGCAATTTCATCGGCCTCTGACGTGTCGATGTCGATGGTTTTTGTCGAAGCGCAACCCTTTTCTTGTATTATTGGACCGTAACGTTTTCGCTCTTCTTCGGTCGCAATATCGTATTTAACGAATTGAAATTGCAGGCGCGGATCTGGCTCAGATACACCCGTGAGATAAGGCGGCGCGGTTCTTTCGGACGGTGATAATGATCGTAATCTCCACGGTGTAGATTTTTTAACCTCGACGGATTTGATACGCGGCACGATCTCGGCACACAATTCGCCTTCGAACGGGTTGTACTGTTTGTCGATTAATAATGCCGATTTCTCGATCGTGATGCACACTGCACAATCTTTAGTGCACTTGTCTACCCGTGGACGCGTGGGTGGAGGCGCAGGCGCGGAACAATCTAAAACTCGGGTGTGTCTCGAACGAGCGCGGACAGCATTCCGAACCGATTCAGCATTTAATGACGGACTTACTTCGTAAGGGTTATCGCGGTGCGACATAGGCACTTTAAAAAATATAACCACGAACACGAACAAAAAGATAAAAATTGATAAAAAAAAGAATAGGCAGCTTCTTCAGCGGCTGCTGTCCAAATGGCCTATCGAGCCGATGGCCTATCGAGCCGATGGCTCAAAGGATCCCAAGCGATTAAGGAGGTATCGACTGCCGGCTTCACGAGCGGCAATGTCGATAGACGGTGGCTTCCTTGAGTTCTTGCGCCCCGGGGAGCTTGAGCGCTCGCTGTAATAATGGAGACAGCTGGCGTAACGGTTGCCAACCTAACAGGCAGCACTACCGAACGGTGTAGACCTCCTCGAATTTCTGTGCGTCGTTCCCACACGCCGAACCGGCTGTCGGGAACACAGAAAGCTGGAACGGTGCTGATGTTACAGTACTAATAGCGGCCGGCTCCTGGACCCAGAGAGATGCTGTGGAAGGAAAATTATTAGTATAGCCCTGAAAAGGGCTGTTAGTTTAGAATGAGTTCCCTTTTTTTTTTAGGCCGAGAAAACTCTATGGGCTCCCTAGAGTGACAGCTGGCTCTCGTGGTGGTCTGGACTGGTTCCTGCTCGTAAAGGTTTCTCCAGAGGTATCTGTCTACCTTGCTCGATAGCCAGAGGACAAGTGTATCCTAGCTCTCGAAATCGTGCCTATTTATATGCTTGTTGTAACCCTGACTAAATTTGATTGGCCAATATTTGGATAGTAGGGATTACAATACTCTGACCTTATGGTAAAATTGGAGAAATCCATAAAAAACGAAAAAATAGTGCAATTTTTGCATTTAGGAATTTTCCTTGTGTAACAAACGATTTCTTTGTAATATCAGAACAACGGATCTTCTTATTTTTTTGGCATAAAAATCAGAATAAGAGAGCTCGTTTTTTAAAAGGCTATTTCTACTGCAGATATGATAATTCTGCCTTAAGTAATTTAGACTGCACTTATGTAGAAGTACTACTCGAGATTAATATTAAGAAATTAATCGTAATTAACACAAATTATCTTAAAACTTAAATTGGCACGTGTAGTAACGGTCACTCTGGTTCAAGTGAGAAAAACCATAGTATTGCCAAATTTGTATGGTGTTCCAAGACCATCACTTTTTAAGACCGATATCACGGCTTAATTCAAGTGTACTGGAACATTGTTCGCCACAAAAAATATTATTTCATTTGCATAGAAATTGTTTAAAGTTATGGGTTCCCATAGCATTGTTACGGTGAACTCAATTTCGCATTTACGAGAATGTTACCGGAACAATTTTTAAAGTATAATATTCCTAAAAAAGGATTGAATTTTCATTATCGTAAAATCCGGTAATTTCGATAGTTACATATTAAATATAATGTTGAATTCTTGGAAAGTGACGTCAAATACGGAGAATTTAATTTAAATAAGTACATTCGAATTAACTGTTTGTATAATGGAAATTCCGATGCGAGGCATTTAAACTCGGTCTTTAAATCGCCCGTAAATAGTTTGCATTTGTTTTAGTTATGATGCGTAAAAATGCATCCGCCACAGTTTAAACTATGGTGGTATGCTTTTCAATGATTGTTTGTATTTCGAATTTATTTATGATGCCTTTAAGAAATCTCAACAGATATCTCAAATGGATATATGCGTTTCCATTGAAATTAACGTAGCATGTTCAGAAATGATTGGGAACCACTGCTTTCCGAATCTTACGCTAACTTCACCATCATCTCAGAGAATCCCCCTGATAGACACCTCTTTGGAATTGAACCAATTTAGACATGGTTCGACGCTTGCTCGATGTCATGACAAAGCGTGTTTTCCAAAAAGGCATCAGGTCTTCTACAATTCTCATTAAGGACAAGGACAAAGGGCAGGTTATTTCCCCCGCGTTAATGACGATTTGTCTATTTGCGGGTCGGCTCTCGGATGGAGAGGTACAGGACAGAGACAGACAGTACAATGACAGAACTAGGCATATACAACACAACACCCACCCAGAGCCAGTCCCCCCTACCCCAATATCGGTACCACCAGCAGATTCGGCGGTCTGTGCCTTAGCGAGTACGACGCGGGGCTTATCCCCTCTTTATCCGAGATAAGACCCACGACGTACCGACCGCGGATAAGACGCTGACGGTACCGATAACTGCCGACGGAGGTCGGCAGCGGTCCCAAATTCGTACCTTCGCCCAGCAAAGTTCCCCGGTTATTCCACACTGGACATAAGCAGAGAAAATTGCAGGACGGGGATTCGAACTTGGGCCCTTCGCGACGTTCAGTTCGGGCGGACTAAGACTGACGCCTTAGCCCGCACGACCATCACGCCGACATTTTCCGGAGAGCAACGGATAGAGGCAATAGTGAGATGCAGAAGAGCAGAGGACTCAGAGAATCTCCCTGATAGACACCTCTTTGGAATTGAACTAGTCTAGACATGGTTCGACGCTTGCCCGATGTCATGACAAAGCGTGTTTTCCAAAGAGGCATCAGGTCTTCTACAATTCTCACTATGTTTGGGTGGACATGAAGGCGTTTGAGCAACAAGCTTAACAGCTCGTGCGATGTTGAGTCATACGCCTTCATGTAATCCAGCCAGGCTATCGACAGGTTACGCTTGTACTGGACTGCGTCCTGACAAACACACCTGTCGATAAGCAAGTTGTCCTTGCAGCCGGATACACCAATTTTGCAGCCTCGTTGTTCTACTATCCGTTGCCACACCGGTTTCACGGATTTCTCAATACGTTCGTTCAAGATGTTAGTGAACAATTTGTATAACGTATTGAGACACGTGATCGGTCTATGGTTTCTCGGATCGGACAAGTCTCCCGATTTTGGGATCAGTGTCATTCGGCCCTCCACCAGCCAGTGCGGAATGGGTTGGTCTCCATTTATATAAGAGGTGAATATTCGGGCTAGGTGTTGATGGACAGAAGTGAACTTCTTCCACCAATAGTTGTTAATTCCATCCCAGCCCGGCGAGGAGAAATTCCTCGCTCCTGTGTTTGTTGCTATTGTAGTAGTAGTAATTATTATTAGTATTAATATTATTATAATTATTTTCATTGTATTGAGCGTACCAAAATATCTGTCATTTTGGAGAAATATGACGGATACGTATTTTGTGAATATCTCGAGAAAGGGAGCAGCTACGGTTTTGATTCTTACGGGTTTTTATTCCTCAAACGATCCTGAATAAAGCCCCGAAAGCCGATTTTGTCGACATTTTCATCAAACCTGTTTTGGCTTGAAGCGCACCGTGATGTGATTGGCAACCAACGCACAGATGCTTTCCTTATTACCATCTCGAGATATGACGGTCCGCAGTTTTGAATCGGATTGGCAAAATACATACTTGCTCCAGGTTTTTAGGGTGACCTATTACGGGGACTAGGTATCACTCTCAGTAGTTTTTCCCCTTTTTAACTAAAATACGTGCACCAGATGTTTATGTTCGCTGATTACGAGGTCTAGATATCGCGCTACATAGTTTTTCACGATTCTAGCTGAAATACGTGCACCAGGTGTTTCGGGTCGCCGATCAAGGGGTCAAGGTATCGAGCTCCATAGTGTTTCATGATTCTAGCTGAAATACGTGCACCAGGTATTCAAGGTCGGCGATTACAGTGTCTAGGAATCGCGCTCCGTAGTTTTTCATCTTTTTAACTAAAAAATATGCACCAGGAGTTTGGGGTCGACGATCAAGTGGTCTAGGTATTGACTTCGAGTTAACCAACGATGACCTTGAGGTCAAAGTTGAAGGTCATTTCAAGGTCAAATCAATTTTGCTTATTTTTTTCTTCAAATTTGAACATATTTTGATTTGACTTTGAAATGGCCTTCAAATTTGTTCAAATTTGGCCCAAGGTCAAGGACAAGGTTACCGTTATTTATTAGATAAAATTGATTTGATCTTGAAATGACCTTCAACGTTGACCTCAAGGTCATCGTTGGTTAACACCAAGTGGATACCTAGACTACATGATCGGCAACCCCAAACACCGGGTGCACGTTTTTTAGTTATAAAGATGAAAATCTACGGAACGCGACACCTAGACCCCGTAATCGACGACCGTAAAAACCTCGTGCACGTATTTTAGTGGAAGAGTTAAAAAACTACGTTGCGCGATATCTAGACCCCGTAATCGGTAACCCTAAACACCTGGTGGTAAGCATCTAGTGCACGTACATATATTAGTTAAAAGTGCGTTACGATCATCAAGCCAAAGCTCGCCGAACACATGACTACACGCGCCATCTGGATACATGAAGTTTTGAGATAAGTGGGAGGTCACGAAGAGAATCGACATACCATAGGGAATATAGCAACAGTGTCACCCCCCTGGGTATGACAGCGGCGTTGTCTGTCGGAACATAAACTTTATCATTTGTCGTCGTGTGCGAAAATCGGAGTCCTGGGGGATAACCGATAAAAGCGAGGCGTCCCAACTCTCGTATGACCCTTTCGGTCGGATTGGATTGGAGATGACGTATGGAGGAATAATAACAACGAATTCCTTCCGCTGCCAACGCTGATTTCCACTTTGACGATGAAAATTGAGAGCCATTATCGGCTAAAATAGCTCTAGGTTTTCCAACAGTAGGAACATAATTTTTTAAAACTTTATTCAAGGCAACAACTGTTGTTGCCCTTTTCATCGCGTAAAGTTTCACCAGTTTCGAAAAGGCATCAATTGAAACCAATATAAATTGTACTCCACCGGTCGATCTAGGTAGAGGACCATAAAAGTCCGCTGTAACCAACTCGGCAGGGGAAGCAGTTTTTACCATCTGATATTCGCCTTCCATTGAATAAGTTAGATATTTTACTCGCTGGCACAAATCACACGAAAGAATCAGTTTCTTCGCATCAGACGTCATACCCCTCCAGTAAAAGTATCGTCTTAGATGGGACAGCGTTTTAAATACTCCAAAATGTCCCAATTTTTCATGTATTTGTTTTACAAGAGGCATTTGCAATGAATTTGGAACAATTAATACCCATACTGATGCACCAATCATCTGCAGGAACCAGATCCCTTTATATGATTCAATTTTATATTTAGTATCTTTATTCGAAACAAATTTCATAAGATCTGGGTCCGGTGACTGATGCTCACCAATCCCCTTTAACTCCTTAGCAAAACTTTTACTATATTCTAAAGCGCATATTATCGTTATTGCATCTACATATTTTAATTCGGTTAAATTATCCATACCTTGGGTCAAAGTAGAAATCAAAAAGGAATCAGGAACATCTCGATTAAAATGACCTTCCGGATGACGACTAAAAAAGTCCGCTACTAAATTATCCTTTCCCCGGCAATGCACCGGACTGAAAGAATATTCTTGTAAAAGAATGCTCCATCTAGCCAATCGAGCTGTGTGGAACATCGTCGTTTTCAAAAATGTGAGGGATTTATGATCAGTTATTAACTCAAATTGTCATCCAATTAAATAAAATCGCAATTTAACGACCCCGTAAACGAGGGCCAATAACTCCTTCTCGGTGGTTGAATAATTAAATTCTGCAGTTTTTAACCCTCGACTAACTAAAGCAATTATTCGATTGTCTCCCTCGGCTACTGTTTGAAACAAAACTGCACTGACACCTTTATCACTACCGTCAGTTTGTAACTTAAAAGGTAACGCTAGGTCATAGTGACTTAAGCAAACACAATCCACAAATCTTTGTTTTAGAGTTTGGAATGCATGCTCGTGGTCGGCGGTCCATTCCCATGTCTTTCCGACTCTTAAAAGATTCCTAAATGGTTCTACATAAGTCGCATGAGCAACGTTAAATTGTCTATAATAGGTACAAATTCCTAAAAACTTTTGCAGTTCCAGTTTATTACGAGGAGAGGCAAAGTTAGTTATTATTTTCAAACGGTCAGGATCGGGTATAATTCCGCATTGCGACAATTGATACCCTAAAAACAATACTGAGGAATGGAATAATTTAGCCTTATCAAGACGTAAGGTAAAGCCACAGGACAGTAAACGCTGTAATAATCGTTCCATATTCCTCATATGATCATCAAAATTTTGTGCGGTCAAAAGAAGGTCATCTATATAGTAAGTTACACAATCATCAAAATCCGTACCAAACGCCAGACTCAAGGCTCTGATGAATGAACTCCCAGCGGTTTTTAAACCGAAAGGTACTCGACAAAACTGATAAAGGGATGATCCATACAAAAAGGCAGTGTACGGTCTTGATTCCTTAGTCAGCTCTATCTGCCAATAACCATGGGTCATGTCTAGCACCGAAAAATACATAGCTTGATGATGCTTCTGCATTAACTGTGATATGATAGGAGGCGATTCATTATCCCCCTCTATTATATCACTTAACGATCTTGCATCGAGGCAAAGGCGAACTCGACCATCCTTTTTGCGCACTATACGAAGGGGATTGCAATACGGACTTATTGACCGTTCTATTATTCCTAATTTTAACATCAATGCAATTTCTTCATCTACGGCTGCTCGATGTGCCAAAGGAACTGGATACGAACGCCTGACAAATGGTCGACTACCTACTATGCGAATTTCATGTTGATAGGTAGTAGCACAACCGGGATTATTAGAAAAAACATCTTGATATTTATCAATCAACATCAACACTTCATCTCTATGATTAGGGCTTAAATGACTCAAATTTTCTTTACATCCATTCACCCCTTTTGTGGAATGATTGCTCTGATTCAATATCTGCTTATCTAGACCGTTCATTCCCTCATTCAAAAAAACTTGTTTCATACTTTTTTCTATTTTTTCGTGATGAACCTCATTCGCATTTACATATATATCAATTTCTTTAACTACATGTAGGTATATCCGTTTCTAAATTAGCAGCACTTATCATTTCAGCCGCATCTATATTTATATCCGTATTTCCAAAATTAACATTCTTCTGATAATGTTCATCAATTGTTACTAGAGGCTCATTATTTACATCCTGCATAACTCAAAATGGCTCATTCACCGTAACGCGAACGTTATTAACTTCTATATCGGTTTTTTTATTATTCGCTGAAGAGCAACCATCCCCCAAATAGGAATTTATCGCGGTGATTTCCCCTAGAACATTAATTTCCTTTACTTCACTACAAATGCTATCATCATTGTGCCGTTCAAACACTAAAATTTGTTTGGGAATCATATTATCACCACTTTGAATCATTTGTCGTCCATAATCAATGGTAATTTTATTTTCATAGAGCCAGTCATTTCCAAGGATAATTTTTGAAGTCAAGCTAGGAATGACTAAGAAGACAAAGGAGTACTGCTTATCACATAAAGAATATTCCAAAAAAACTTGTTTTTTGACAGTAACAGGTTTTCTTCCAATTGCGGTAATTACATGAATATTGGAAACCGGAAATTCTTCTACTCTAACTTTATCTATTATTTCTTTATAAAAATATTCAGAAATACAGGTGATCTGGCTACCTGAGTCAATTAACGCCTCAATCATATCATTGTTGATTTTTAATTTAATGATTGGATACGTAACCTTTCCTATCCGTGACGCCGAGAGCTGAGACACCTCCCCCAAAGCCTCATCATAAAGGTCCCGAGCAAAATCAAAAACATTGTGACACGAAACTGGACCCGTTGTACTCGTGTCACAATCTAGTTTAAAGGAAGATTTATTCGATTTTCATTAACGGCTTTCGAAATCGGCTGAGTTTGTGACACTGGAGTTTGATTATTACACGTTAAATTAGGAGGGGGGGTACTAAAATCAGGCAGACGCCACTGGCTATTTTGCATCGGATTTTGGAATGCCCAAAAATCGTTAACACCATTGATTACATTTGCTTGATTGCTAAGATTATTTGAGGGATTTATTTGATTCTGAGAATTATAAGGAATAGCACGTCTATTACTATTATAATTACCTTGCGTTTGAATGGAATTCATGTGTCTATTTTGATTACCATAATGTCGGTTACCATTTTGAAAATGTTGACTATCCTTTTGTTTTTCAGAATCAAGACAATCGTTAGCTTCAAGCTGAGACAAAGCCTGCGTTACTAATTCTATGTTTTTACAGTCAACAACTGCTAATGAATTTCTAATTTTAGAAGGATATTGTTGTATAATTTGAAATATAATTCGGTATTCCACAAAATTCGGGTTTAACAATTGGGCCTCTTTATATTGTTTATAAAAAAACTTGGAAACCACCATCTTTATTTGAATATCTTCGAATAAACCAGTTAAATTCTTCAAACGATAATAAGTTTCAATTTCCGCTAAAAATTCTAACGGATTTTTCTCTTCGTCAAAATACGGGAATTTTACATCAAAATGTGCATTTTGTATCTGTCGAACAAAACCATTCCAAGCAACCATTGGGTCTGTTGTAGGTGGTTCACTAATACCATGTGTACAATTAGACCCTTGTCTCCCCTCTTTTTCGCGTCGAAATAACTCTCGATCTCTTTCCATTCCATTGCTAAACGGTCGTCATTTAATTTTTTACGCGCCTGTTCTATCATCTCCCATTGTTTCTCAATACTATCCTCCCCTTGTCTTATATTCATGGACACCTCCTCCATTACAGGAGCACTACGCGTTGGAGATCTTTCGACTCCCATCATTTCAGGTGATACGAAGAGCAAAAATTTGATGGTGCCAACATTTTTTTAAAAACGCACATTTTGTAGGAGCAACTTTAAAATTTTGAACAAAATAATTTTATTATCCATTTTCAAAACTTTGTTAAATCTGTAATTCTTAATCGATTTGATGAGTTCGGGGACTTTTGCCTCTTGAAGATAAAAAATAATATAACAATATACAAATTATTTATTACTGCCAAAATAATCAAAATAATATAATGCAGTAATTACCGAAAATAAAATTATTTTTTGTTCAGTCTTTTTTTCAGACAGGTGCAAATAATATTGACTTGAGACTAGTGATACACGCTTAGAAATATACCAAACAAAAAACAGCAATAGGTATTGGGAATTTTCAAACTGTACAGAAAGTGTGCCAGTAAAAAATAACTATTTTCGGTACCAGCGGCGCACTTTCGGTAGAGTGGCACGGTAATGTAAAAAGGGTGGTTTGAACCGTTTTTAAGTAAGGAATACACTCAGGCTTTACTTTTATTGATATCTCGAAACGCACTTTTTCCAAACGATGAAATCTAAAAAAATGTTTTGTTTGTGAAAATTTAGTTTCTTTTATTTTTGTTTTTATATTTCATGTCAGGAGACATGGGTTGAAAGTACAATATCAAAAAAATGATAGTACAGAAAAATTTGTGCGGTCTTTCATAAACAAGCACATTTTATTTTTTGGTCGAAAGAAAAGAAATATTTAAATAACAAATCTTTAAATATGACGAATTTCAATTTTTTTCACGCATAACTAATTATTCTCCATCCACCAAAACTATTGTATGATATTTTCCGACATTTAATTCATATCAAAAAAATTTGTTTATTTATCAATTGTATTTAATTCGTCTTGTAAATATACAGTTTCCTAAATATTAAAAGTATCGCGGAATTACTCATATAATAAATAATAAAAATGAAAACTATATGTAAATATTAATTGAAGGGGATTCCAGTGGAATCTCCGGGGAAACCCAGCACTTGAGTTCCGGCCGCAGCCGCTAGGAGCGTGTCGTCGAACTGCGAACGAAGTAGCGCCCGCGTTCCTTTAAGTGTCCTGCTACACTATAGTGTATACGCGATTTTGCCTTGCGACTTGCGTGTTACACTATATCTACAGGGTGGACCTCGGCTTGCGGGTCATAGGCATTCCATGTTAAAGAAGTAACTAGATCAGCCGACTAATCACGCGTTATTTAGAACTTGTCGGCTTTGCTACAATTCTTAATTCTGTTTTGTTATGCATTGTGAGAAATTAAAATCCTGTAGGAAACCCTAATTTCCACGGGATTAATCGATTCATGATCTAGTTACTTCTTTAACATGGGATGCCTATGACCCGCCAGCCGAGGTTCACCCAATATATACGGGTAAGGGTACGTTCGCCAGCGTCGAAATCAAAAGACGCATGGCCGTCTACTATTTCATGGTTCATGATGATGCCAGTTTCGAAGGGGTTCATATATTGCTCGGAAGATGCTGTTAGGGTCAACCCTTTCATTCATAAATTTTGTATTTACTACGCGAGGCTCAGTGGCATATGTGTACATATATATACTCGAAATGGAACTGGCGAGAACGGCATCCCGGATCAACCAGGAGTTTTCTCAGAAGAATTATTTGAATTGCACATTACATTAACGAGTGCATTAACGAGTTTGTGAACCTCTGCTGCATAAACAAAAGATTCAGATAAGTATAAATAATCTAATTTATTAAATTATATCAATAAATAATAGAATTATTTCTTTGTAAAAATGTTAATAACTTTCTTTCAGGTTGAAATGGGAGCAGTTTTCAATTTCAAGGCCCTAAAATTGTAATTGTCTTCCTTCCGATGGTAAGTGCGTATTGAAGTAAATGAAATTAAAATTCATGACCGGTATGAACCGAGATATAAAAAATATCAATTGTTTCTTCTGAAAAGCGTCATGATGGGAAAAATTAAATTTATTTCAATTTAATAATCCTTTTTTGTAACATGTAATTTCTTTGTTCAATTAATAATAGGTATCGTACAAATTTTCACTGGTCTACGATATAAACTAAAATTGTTTTTATTCAAATTTAGATGCTTAATTTTTATTAAAACTATCCCAAAGTAATTGAATTTATAAATAAACTGAAATTTCATACTTTGAATGCGCTTGTATCTCCAAAAAGGTCTGGAAACTGTCGATGTTGGAAATTTTCAATCATACAAATTTTCACTGGTCTACGATATAAACTAAAACTGTTTTTATTAAAAAGTCGATGCTTTACTATCATTAATAATATCTAAAAGTAATTAAATTTATGAACAAACTAATATTTCAAACTTTGAATATGCTAGCATCTCGAAAAAGGCCTGAAAACTATGGTCGTTAAAAATGTTCAATCTTCAAAATTTTCACCGGTCTATGATATATGCACTAATACAGTTTTTATTCAAAAGTAGATGCTTAATTTTTATTAAAACTATCTCAAAGTAATTGAATTTATAAATAAACTGAAATTTCATACTTTGAATGCGCTTGTATCTCCAAAAAGGTCTGGAAACTGTCGACGTTGGAAATTTTCAATCGTACAAATTTTCACTGGTCTACGATATAAACTGAAATTGTTTTTATTCAAATGTAGATGCTTACTTATCAGTAATAATATCTAAAAGTAATTGAATTTATGTAAGGAGCAAGAAAAATTAAAAAAGGAAATGAAAGAAAAAGAGTTAGAAAAATAATTACGTTAATGTAACTTATTAAAAATGATTCTATTTATTAGTGTATTCTATTTATTGATATTTCCTCCATTCTTTCTCTTCATCTGTATGAAGCGTTAGTAATTTTAAATACTTGCCAGCAGCATTTGGCATTAAAGACATTGAATTAGATAAATTGGACAAATTGTCATCTCAAGTCCGACTACGAACCTTGAAATTGAATTTTAAGTACATTTTTTACATTAATTTACATTTATTCTACGATTTCAGAGTGTAAATATTCTAAAATTAAGAAAATTGAAACATTTTTTATTCGACCCAACTACGAACTTGAAAAAGAAGTTTGAAGTAAATTTTTAAAATGAATATAAGTTTCTTAATTGACAATCGAGTTGAAATAGTCTGAATGAAAAATTTTCATCTCGAGTCCCACTGCAAACCTTGACATTACATTTTATGTATATTTTTTACATTAATTGAGATTTACTCTACGATCTCGGACTGCAAATATTCTAATGTACTTACCTATTCTTCAGCTACTTTCATACGCCATAAGATTTCAAATGATAATATGTATGTTATGATAATAATACAATACATGACTTGCATCTTTTTAATTTGAATATTTTACAAAAAAATAACATGTGTCTATCTATATATATATGTTCATGTACTATTCGATAATGTCACATTTATGTCACAAAATACTCACATTTAATTAATTAAAGATAGTTTAAGTGGATTTGAATGTCGTATTTGTTAATAAAATTTAATTGACTTCGAAAATTATTGATTATCTATTATTTTTAAAATGTTCGGTCCTCCATTTTCAGTTTTGGAAATCAGACCTCGCATTAACTATTAGCGACCATAAAAACCCCTTTGTAAAAATTGGTATGAAAATCGAACCTGAAATAAGCTGGAAAACGCCTTTTTCTAAAAAAAAAATTTTTTTGGTGTTTGTTTATTTATAACAATTTTACAACAAATGGAAATGAAATATTAGTGGTGTAATATTGTAGACAAATACCTTAGGTACAGGAAAAACCAAACACTATTTTTAAATACTTCGAAATTAAATATTTTGAAATAAAATTAGCAAATAAAAAAGTGCTTCAAAGACTTAATTACTTATTATTAAAGTTGAATCAATTTTTATTAAATATTTTTTACTGGGTGTGCAACGAAAAAGCGCAAATTCTTTTTTCTTTTAAATTTCTCGTAAACGTTCATCGAACCGATCGCAGGTGAAAAGCCGTACAGTTGTGACATTTATGGTAAAGCATTTGCCGATTGCTCGAATTTAACGAAGCACAAGAAGGTGCATAAGAATCACAAAGTAGTGGAAGTCGAAGAAGTTTCCGAAGGTTCGACTTTAGGCGAAGTTTGGCAGATCTTACCCGGAGCCCAGGATAGCAACGAGAATACACTGAGCAGAGTGACCCAAGTCATCGCAACTGATGAAATCACAGGAGAAGAAATCCCACAGATTATATACGTGTCGTACCAGGATCCGGATGATCCGACCCAGTCAACGACGTTGCATTTTGGTAAATTCGACTACATTTTATTCAAGAAAAGTACACCTTGAAATATTTATGTTTCATTTTTTACTCGTCGATCGAGCAGTGATTCCTGAGCAACCGAACGAAGAAAGCGACGAGTGAATTAATGTTGACCTTGCCGAATGAGACTTGCAACTTCAAGTATGTTGTCGTCATCGTTGAGTTTAACTCTATTGGTAATTATTATATTAAAAAAAATATAAAATTTTCAGATTACTGACGAGGATGGTAATCCAATTCCGTTGTCTATACAAGAAGCTCGACAGTTGCTATCGGAAGGACAGTTCGTAAGTCAGTTAAACGACGGTCAAACAATCCGAGTTCAGGGCATAACGTCGCAGGAGGTTGTGAATCAAGAACAGTCAGAAATCGTCGACGATGAAGATGAAAAGGAGAACGAGCTCTTGAAACCTGATTCATCGTTAACTATACAAAATGATGCAGATGCTATCGTCAAAGTATTACTAGTAAGTTTTACGGAAAGCAGCCAATTCTCATTTATTTTCTTTTTTATTTTCCATGGAATTGTGATTAGAAGCAAGACCAGTCAAAGAAAAAGAATTGGAGAAAATAAATGAAACAGAATGAATAGATAACGGAAGGAAAGATAAAGAATTGTTAGAAGAAGTATGGAAAGAAACGGAATGAACAGAAAAGGAAAGAAAAGAAAAAGATATTCAAGAAAAGAAATGAAAAGAAAACGACAGAAAAGAAGTGGAACGTAAAGAGAAGGAAAGATTAGAAAAAGAAAAGGAATTAAAAGAAACCGAACGAAAAGAAATGGAGCATTACAAATTCTGTAATGTTTCGACTAATTAAATATAAGTAAAATTACATATGTATTGTTTCACTCGCTGTCATATTTATGCATACGTCCTCCAAATTAATTTCATGGTCCGTAGCATCGCTTTCGAACTAAAGTGACATTTTTTTCAGCCAATTTCTTGGTTCTTACATTGAAACAAATTTTTAATTCCAATTGTACTTATATATGCTTGAATAGACTTGTAAATGTAATGTATTTGAGTATTAGAACCATAAACATTTTGATGTCTCAACATTTTAGACCACGTTTTATGTCTTTAATTTTAAAGATAGCCAATGATAATCATTTTTTCTCTATGCACTCTACGCTTCATGACATATGTTGTGTTTCTTTTCGTGGACTTGTTTTCAATATTCTAAATGTAGTAAACTTATCAAAACTGATAAATTATCATTACTGAATGCGGTTCATTAATGAGCAGCGTGTGACTAAATATTTCTAAGGAATGGATGGGTACAGAAAAATGAGACGATTTTGTATGTCATATATTTTATTTACATTATAATTTATTTAGTTCATTCTTATTAACATTTTCATTAAAATTATTTTTATTATATACATTTGTTAACGAAATAATAGGAAGAAAAGGAAATCCAAGAGTTAGAGCAGGGAAGTGACCTGGAACGAATGATGCATGGAAGAGTCATGGTTCAGTGTATTTGGAGGGATCTGGAAATCAAAATTTTACCATTTTAAAGATGCTGCACCTGTAATATTGAAACTCTGGAATAAAAATTTGACGGATTAATTGTACACCCCTTCGAAGTATACCTGATTTCATTATTTTATGTAAAAAAATTGAAATTCGTCCTTAAATAAGAAGACAAAAATTGTAAAACAATCGACATAATTTATTTCGTCTGAAAAATTCCCAATTTTTGAAAAAAAAAATTAATTAATTAATTATAAACAATTTTGTATGGTCAAAGCTCAATTTGTCTATTTCAAAATGGAAAAAATCACTATTCCCAAAACTTTTTTGGTAATGTTTATTTCGCTTCACCCTGAAATATTAAAAGAAATTAAAAAAAATTTTA
The DNA here is from genome assembly GCA_030407085.1 of Trichopria drosophilae. Taxonomy (NCBI): domain Eukaryota; kingdom Metazoa; phylum Arthropoda; class Insecta; order Hymenoptera; family Diapriidae; genus Trichopria; species Trichopria drosophilae. The sequence goes on along the minus strand of CM059582.1, from coordinate 10,751,721 downwards.
TTGGTTATTAAAGACAGGAAACTGTTAACCGCTATATTGCATCCGCCATTTTGAACTTTTAGAAATGCATATCAAATTCATAAACAGCTACTCCAAAAATCGCAAAGTAAGAAGTTATGAGTAATTGTAAATAAAAAAAAAATAAAAAAATTGGGAAGCTGAGCTTTTTTGTGTTTTGAAAAAGAAAAATAACGCTTTGCCCATTAAAAAATGCTGAAAACTGAAGTGTATATTTTTTTTTTTAACAATTCAGAATTTTTCTGACGAAATTTGATATGTCCATTTTCTTTAGATTTTTTGTCCACCTTAATTTTTATATTTTAGGATGAAGCCCATGGAGGGAGATTTTTTAAAAATAATTGATAAAATCTTTGTACTCAAAGTAAAAAAAGCTAAAAAAAAATTACAATATAATTTGGAGAACAGGGATTTTTTTCCACTTTTTAAATAGGAAAATTGCCTTTTGACCGTGAAACGTTGTTTACGACTAATTTTTTTTGCTTTTGGGTTTTAATTGAGAATTTTTCCGACAAAATAAGTTATGTACATTTTTTTACAAATTTTTTTATTTATTTCAAAACTAATTTCAATTTTTTTTTCAAAATAATAACATCAGGTATATCTCGAAGGGGTTCACCGGTAAAATTTTTTTATTATTTTTTATTGTTTTAAATAATAATTTAGGTAATAAATAACACAAATAAAATCGAGAAAAAATTAATTTATTAATTTGGATATTTTATTTGCCAATTAAAAACTCTTCCGTTTGAACGCGCGCCAGTTTCTTGTGACGTCACTATGCGGGTTCGGCTGTCAACCAATCCGGTTCGAATATTCTACTGTGCATTGATGTCATGTTTAACCTAAACAGTTTTACTCAGAAATTTTTAAAATGGAACAAGCAAACTTGTACTATATGGAAAAAGGGTTTTAAGTCCTGCTATTTTACAAATACATAGGTTCCATATACACGCGGCGACAAACAGTAACGTCACGACGATTCGTCCAAAGGTGCATCCTTGTAGCTGATAAAGGTTACCTATATATGTATACATAGATTTTTAAACTATTTTTGCAATTAAGAAAACGCTTTTTTCCATAATAAAAACTTCGAAGCAAACTATTGAGGTTCAACATGACATAAATAAACAGCAGAATTTGCGAACGGGATTGGTTGACAGCCGAACCTGCATAGTGACGTCACACGAAACTGGGGCGCGTTCAAACGGAAGAGTTCTTAATTGGCAAATAAAATACTCAAATTATTGAATTAATTGTTTTTTAGATTTTATTTGTGTTATTTATTACCTAAATTATTATTTAAAACAATAAAAAACAATCAAAAAATTTTACCGGTGAACCCCATTGGAGGACAAGATACTTCTTATCGAGTACTAAAACTTAAAAAAATTGTAGACATTGTACAGTCGGCGCCAGATTACTGGTTGGTAATTTGCGTTTTTACCCATATCCTTGTGAAGTGAAAAAATTATTTTTGGATTCAAAAGCGTAAAAAATGGACAATATACGTATTAAGAAGGATTAACTTAAGCATAATTATGATATTTGAATCCTTCTTAATCCTTTTTAATGCGAATTTCGTTCATTTCGAATGTGTTTAATCCAAAAATAATTTCAACTGGCAAATTTGTTACGTTGGCATCAATGATATGTGCATTGTTGGAGGTGCGTTCCAAATCACATACCAACCTACATACAACATTTTTCGCCACAATATGTGTTTGTACATACATGTGTGCTGCGTTTTGGCACACGTTTACCGTCCGGTAGCAGTGCATCCATCCGAATAATGTCATCAGCTGATCAACACTTAAATTTCATTACTACAATAATTATAGATAAAAAGATCATATGAGCGTCACCTTTCACATATGAGTGTTCCTGATACACGTTTGTCCAGCTGTTATCATCTGGAACAGTGGATGCTGTTGCAGTATTCGGTGCCGATGACGTCGATGCAGCAGGTGAAGGCCTGGCGTTTTCCAGTTGTTCCGTAAATCCTGAAAGTATGTGGGTAATTAAGTAAGAGATTAAATTAACTTATTTCAAAAGTGATATTATATCATAGAATAGTATTGTTTTCATGCGTATTATCGTACTTCGATACTTTCTCTACTAATTACTTGTGTTTATCTGAAATTTCATAACAAAACACAACAGTAATGGAAAGTTTCACTTTTCGTTTTTCAAGGAGACAATTATTTAAACTTGATAGTGGGGATGTGATTACAATTTTATATTTAATGATATCTTACTATTCAATTTCTCCCAGTGAACCTTTATGAACAAGGCTGCCAAATTCAGCATTTCCGCGTCAGGAATTGCCTGCTTTTTCATGAGCGCCCAAAACAATGCCAATGCCTCCTGTTTGGCACGCTCCAAAGGCTGCAGGTTCCTTCGCTCAGGATTTCTCTCCTGCTGCAACCGACGTTGGTTTGCATCAAAGAAGATGTGATTCTTGAGCTTGTCTGTAAAGAAGGTATGCTTATTTACAATAATTCAAAATTAAAACAAAAGAAAAAAAAAAAAAAAAAAAAAAGCATGCTATTTATTGAAATGCAATTCCAACTTTATGTACAAAATATTAGAAAGGATACATGAGATTGAATTTACTTGCCTAAGAACTGGTCCACTGTTGGTTTGGAGCGTACAATTAAGCTAAGCTGCTTATGGTACGACTCCAAACAGTTGTTGGTGCGGTGATCCAGCTCAAAGACGCTGAAGTGTGGTGGTTTTACTATTATTATCCACTGTTTGTGGTAATAAGCAATGAAGCTTCCCCACAAACAGCGAACTTCAGTGGATAGTGACTGTACAAGGCTATTGAAACCTTCCACAATTCTGTCGGCAGGCAGCAGCGCCAGACCCATAAATTGGTGGAGTATTTGCTTATGCTCCACGTCGTCAATAATTTTTTGAAGACCATGTTTTTTGGTCTTCGCTTGCTTTCTGAGGGCCTGAAAAGAAATAATTAAAGATTTTCAAAAAATTTACATAATACAGCTGTATACATTTTGGAGTAATGTTCAGAATTTTCTAACAGTTTAGAACAGCTGGCTTCAATGTCAGTGCCTCTGTAATTGCTGTTTGCAAATACCCTACGTTACAAGTAAAATAATTGTAAAAAACATAAAAACTGCGAGTTAGCGCACCTGCGTATAATGAAAAAAGCAGCCATGAATTGCAGCGTTTGGGAAGGTTTCTATTAGGGCTCGTTTCATCCCAATTTCAAAATCGCACATTATGTGCGCTGGTGCAAGACTTGCAGCGACGTTCTTGAAAAAATGTTGAAGCGCCGCAAGATACATCGCAGTCGTCTTCGTACTCAGGAACATCCATAAAAACGGGATGACCTAAATTTTGAAAAATGTTTTTATTAATTGCATTCCAAATTGTTGCAAAAAGTAAAGAAAATAAAACAAGACATTAAAAAATATTTACACAAATTGGTACAAAAAAGTTCTTATAAAACTGTGAAGTACTATTCACCTTGCCTTCTTTCACAGCCATCACAGTCACCATTTGCTGCAGCCCTTTAACGGAGGGATGGTGTCAAAAGTACCATCAAGAAACAGCCATTCGGAGGATGACAACATGGCTTGTGTATGGCTGGCATTATGCCACATTACCGCAGTTCCCACATGTGGTACCGGAACATACATTGCTTCCAGTTTCAATCCTGTTGCATTTTGCAGAATGTTCACTGGTAAATGTGGTGATGTGACATAAGTGCCCAATTCATCCAACGTCTTGATGGACACTCCAGTACGAAGTCGACCTTGTGACATCTTGCGGTGCTTCCTCATATTTTCTCGAACCCTTTTCATTGTCACATCGACTGCTGCTGCCTGAAATCTATTATATTCTTTTTATTATTTTTCAATATATATATATTATTACTAACTTACATTTATTATTTACTGCCAAAAAAAGTATCATGTGATCTGTCATGTAACATAATATTACGTGTACATAACTGAAAAAACTATTAGAGTAATATTACAGGTACTTAGACATACACGCTTCGTCAACATCTATTTACTTACTCTTCTTTACGTGACATCCGACGGTATATGTCTGTGTACATACTTCCCTCAACTTTTGCAGCGTTTATGAGAGCCTTATTAAAATTTTCTTTCGTGGCCTCAGCATCATCCACTCTGGGACAAGTTGGAACATGTTCTTTATGCAGAACAAAGTTTTCCCCCACAAGTTCACCTTTGCCATGACAACTCGCTTTATCCTGGCATCTTAAGATCCTGTTGAATTTAAGAGATTATGTATGAAAATAACCATCCATGCAATATTGATGAATTTTCAATCGATATTGCGAAGAGAAAATTGTTATACAATTACATATGGATTTACATTATGTAAAAAGTATTAAATGGTTAATAATAGTTTTTAAAATTTCAAAATTTTAAATTGATTTAAGTACAGTTAAATGTAATAAATTGATTATTATTACCCGAGTATTCTATGAATATCTGATTGATTCATTTTTCAACCCTACCACTCTTTAACAGCAATTGTGCAAATGGGAATGAGTCGAAGTTTGAATACTTACTCTGTATATACTTTTGAATGTCTTAAGAGCTAAGTATATAAGTTTACATATAGAGGTTGGTAGGAAGTTGTGAAATGTGGTTCGTGGTCTAAAACCGGACAGGTAAGTTGTACAATTATTCGCAATGTACGAACAACAATCATACCGAAAAGCTTCACTGTCGGTGCTGATATGTGATAGATTAAAACACATCATAGGAAAAAAAATTCGTTGGCCTCATATATCATTGGAATTGGCCTATTATTTCGAAATTGGTTTTCTTAGCTTCGTAAAAAAATTTCAACTGAGAAATAAAATCACAACGAATTTTTGTTTATTTGGATGTACACTGTAAAAAATCTGTAATAAAATGACCCACGTATGAGGGTAATTGTACAATCTCGTGGTAATTTCCCTGCGTTTAATGTAGTAAATTTACAACGAGCTTGTGAAATTACTGTTATACGTGGGTAAATGTACATTAAGCGTAGGGAAATTACGAGCTTGTAAAATTACCATTATACGTGGGTCATTTCATTAGAGATTTTTTACAGTGTATACATGTACTATGTCTACATTACCCACGTCCTTACATATACAGGTATAATACCTTCAAATAAAAATGAAGTGTATAAGGTAAAATGAAATGAATGAAAATAAGAAGAAATAGTATATTTCTCACCGCGGGAGAAAAAATATTAAAACATCTTACGTATTTCCTGCAGCATTTTTCGTCTGGATGTGGTACTTGTACCCGTCGAAGATTCGACCCGTCGGCGAATATTTAAGCAGAGGACGACTTTTCCTCGCTTCCTTTGGCATTTTGAAAAATTGTTATATTAATTTTGAACCACTGACAATTTTTTTGCAACTCGCGATCGGGCTTACCATATGATGGACCTGTTTCTTCCGCGAATTGCATGTTCGAAAACTTCCTCGAAAAGAACGTTTACGAGAAATTTAAAAGAAAAAAGAATTCGCGCTTTTTCGTTGCACACCCAGTAAAAAATATTTAATAAAAATTGATTCAACTTTAATAATAAGTAATTAAGTCTTTAAAGCACTTTTTTATTTGCTAATTTTATTTCAAAATATTTAATTTCGAAGTATTTAAAAATAGTGTTTGGTTTTTCCTGTACCTAAGGTATTTGTCTACAATGTTACACCACTAATATTTCATTTCCATTTGTTGCAAAATTGTTATAAATAAACAAACACCAAAAAAATGAATTTTTTTTGTAGAAAAAGGCGTTTTCCAGCTTATTTCAGGTTCGATTTTCATACCAATTTTTACTAAGGGGTTTTTATGGTCGCTAATAGTTAATGCGAGGTCTGATTTCCAAAACTGAAAATGGAGGACCGAACATTTTAAAAATAATAGATAATCAATAATTTTCGAAGTCAATTAAATTTTATTAACAAATACGACATTCAAATCCACTTAAACTATCTTTAATTAATTAAATGTGAGTATTTTGTGACATTATCGAATAGTACATGAACATATATATTAGGGTGGAGCGTAGAAATTAAATTTTAGAATTCGGGAACGGCTCTATGCGGAATGTGTTCCAAAAAAATTTCAAGGTTTACTGAATTTTTTGTTGAATTTTTCAATACTAACTTCAGGGTCCCCACGCGGCTTGAAATTTAACATTGTTTTTAAATGGGAAAACATTCGTTTTTCACTTTTTTTCGTACAATTTGTAACAAAAAAATTCAAAAAATATATAGGGTAACTGTGGGTATTACTGCGGATGCCCCGATTACTGCGGATGACGGCAAACCTTAAATATTTTATATATAGGTGTATATTTTGTCTTCAAAATAATTTATGGTGTTATTTAAACATTATTCTATCCATTTGTCACAAAAATCAATGTATCAACTGTTTTCAAACTTTTATATAATTATTTGAAATTTCTAGATACGTTTTCAACATCAATTTCGCGGTGACGTGATCATGATAGCTATCTTTCAAATGTACTTTTTTCATAATAATTAATAAAAACATCGATATAGCTTTCTTATTAGATCCAAGAAACAATATTGTATAGTAAATATAATAAACCACCTTACGACTAGAGTTATTTTCTTTGCGTATTTTCGAAATCAGTATCTGGAACAGAATTTTCCCTATTTGTTTATATTACTGCGGGATCGCGGGATCCAACAGATCGATATATATATACAAAAAAGTTTGCTCACTTAACCTAAATATAAATTACCTACCTATAAATTAGGCGTAAGAAAACAAGAACAGGTTAAAGAAGTGAACATGTCGAGACGTAAAAAGGAAAGTAAAAAAGTAAAAAACAGTAATCTAAAAACCGCGAAAAAACATAAAAAAAGGATGCGGCTTTGCTACAAAAAGGAAGCTATTCCTCTTGCTTTAGAAGAAATCAAGCAAGGAAGAACGATTGCTGAAACTTCAAGAAAATTTAATATTCCGGAATCGACTTTGAGAGCTAAAAAGTTAGGATTGTATAAAAACAAGAATCCTGGCCCAGATACTGTACTCACTGAGTCAGAAGAAATGGAATTGGAAGAGTGGATTGGATATTGTTGCGACAGAGGTTTTCCAGTCACTAAGAATCAGTTGCTTGAAAGTGTTCGTGTGATTTGCACGAAAGTGAAAAGAAAAACTCCTTTCGTCAACAATGTACCCGGCAGGAGTTGGTATGAAGGATTTTTGAGACGTCATCCCAATATAGCGAAGAGAGTGGCAGAGAAAGTTTCCTTATCAAGAGCCAGAGTATCGGAATATGGATTGAGAGAGTGGTTCAAAGAGGTTTCTGCCTACCTTGATAATCAAGGACTTAAATCCATAGAAGCAAATAGAATTTTTAACTGCGATGAGACAGGTAAAAATGTTAATTATAGATTTACAAAACGTTATATTAATGTTTCTGTTATAAAATGTTTTTATTTATTCACCACCTTACAGGTATTTCTCTTAATCCAATTCCACCAAAGGTTCTTGCTCCAAAAGGCCATAAAAATGTGTGCAATATCGTCAAGAGCGAAAAAGATAATGTGACAGTATTAGTTACTGCTAATGCCAGTGGGCAACTGGCTCCGACATTTATTTTATTCTCTGGAAAATCATTGCCTGACAATGCTGCTACGATGGCACCAAGTGATTTTGCTTTCGGCTATTCAGATAATGGATGGATGACGTCTCAAAATTTTTATGAATTTGTTGCAAACATTTTCGAGCCATGGGTACAGAAAACCAATTTGAAGCGTCCAATAATTTTATACATAGATGGCCATGTGTCACATCTTACACTGCATTTAAGCAAATTTTGTTCGCAGCATGAGATCATACTGATTGCCTTACCTCCAAATGCTACTCACATGATGCAGCCATTGGATGTATCTCTGTTCCGATCATTAAAAGCAAATTGGACAAAGACTTGCGAAGCATTTTGTAGAGAAGCTCTGACAGTTGGTATCCAAAAATACCAAGTTGCTCCACTTTTAGAAAGAACCTTTAATTCTATGAATCTCGACAAAATGTTACAAAACGGATTTAGAAAGTGTGGTTTATTTCCATTTAATGCAGATGCAGTTAATTACAGCAAAGTTACACGACGATTAGAAGACTCACAATCTAATCAAAGTACATGTGATGTTATGCTAACACCATCTGAACCGACACAATCAGAACAGGAAAATGTATTATATGCATTTGAAAAACACTTAAATGAACAACAACTTCAATCATTCCGGTTAAATTTAAGCCCCGAGTGGCATGGGCCACATAAAGACGAAGGTCTGTTTAGCATTTGGTACAAGCTCTCCAACAGTCAAGAGGTGAGTATACTTATATATGCAGATACATATACATACAATCATAACTCATATATATCGCATCAAAAAAATTATCACTGCAATGACATATATACTACCTTTTCTTATATGCTAATCTATATATATATATATGCTTTTCTATACGGTTATACGGCTGTAATTTCTTTATTTCATTGTATATATCGGTATCTGTAAAGAACGATATACTAACAATCTTATAAGAAAATGTAATTTCAATACCTTGATTCAGGGCTTAACTACTCATCATTAATCTCCGTATTCCTTAAATTACATGTTTTATATTATTCTCTTTAACATAGGTATTTGATACTTGAATATTAATTTATTATTATTATTTTAGACCGGAACAAGAAAAGATATAGAAGTTTGCGATGCAAATAGTTTAAACGACTGTCTAATTTTACCCTGGGACATGGACGAACCAGTTGAAGAATGTGAGTTAATAGTAAATGAAGTGATTGATCTCACATTAAACGCAACAAAAGTAGACAGTAACTCATTAATAGAACTGCAAATAAACCATTCGCAAGATGTCAAGTTATCAGAATCAGAAGAAAACCCTATAGAAAATTTGGAAGTTTCCAATACAAATATTTTACACGATTGTTTGATTTCACCATTGAAAATAAATGAACCTGTCGAGGGATGTGAATTGGTAGAAAACGTAGTGCTCGATCTCAGTGTAAATACACAAATGGCGAATAAATCCTTATTAAAAGTGAAAAAACCTTTACAAGATGTTACGAATTTTGAAAAAAAAAATTTATTTGACTCAAAAGAAAAGTCTATAAAATCATTTTTATTTTGGCCGGATGATAATTTGTTAAATTCAACAAATAAAAATCGTTCTGTGAATAAAATGCCATCTGTAGTGTCAGGAAGTCAATGGCAACAAATTGTTGAGAGCAAAGAGATTGAAAAACGCACTTTGGCTGAAGAGAAAGTTTTAAAAAAGAAGGCGAAAATAGAAAAGCAGTTGGCGGTAAAAGCGGAAAAAGAAACACTTAAACTTAAAAAAGAAAAAGAAAAACTTTTAAAAAACCAACAACGGATTGATAAAGAAAAAGAAAAATTAATTAAACAACAAAAAAGACTGACAATAATGGAAGAAGAAAAACGAATTGAAGAAGAAATGTTATCAGAAAAGCGTGAACCAATTGTGTGATCTATAGTGATATGTTTAGGTATTAAGGAACTATCTATATTGCAAAATGTTATTAAATGTGTTAATTTTATATATTAAAATTTAAACTACAATATGTATTTTGATAAATCGATAAAAAAGAACTGTTAAGGCTTAAGAAATAATAAGATTACAGAGTTAAAAATGAAAAATTACTGCCAAAGAGCGTAAAATGTGATTTAAATTTGTGATTTATGTAAACATCAGTATTACGAAAAAACTTATTTTAATGATTTTATAGATCAATATGGTAAATTGTTATAAATAAATGTTTGACATTAATGAATCGCTTGCATGTCAGTTTCTATCACGATCTGTATCTACACCATTTCCTGCCTCGTTTGTTCCTGTTATAGAATTCTTGTATATGAAATATACTCAAAACTTCATCGAAACTCAGTCGAAACTTCACTATACTTACGATGGTGTGTAATTACATTTTATACGAAAGATTCGAAACTAGGTGTAAAATATAAGTGATTCTTCATCCTTAATTTTGACACTGGAAAAATTATACGTTAGGGAAAATAATTATTACCCTAAAACGTTTCATGAAATTTATTAAACTTTTAACACTGTTGTAACAAACACTCGTTTCATTTATTTATTTTATTTTGTTATTTTTGGACTAAGGTATCGGTGGTGTAAGGTATGCAGGAGAGAATCTGAGATGAGAGAAAGTTGGCTGGGAGAATAAAATTCCACAGAAACGATCACGCCCGGACCCGAGCACTTGCCAGATTGATATTTAACTTAGTAAAATTATATGCTGGTTAGTGCTATTGCTATGACGCTAAATATTTCGATCAAATTAATCGAATACACTACATACGAAACGTCAATATTTATGTATTGTTCCGCCATAACCTTATTTTGTCCGATTTACGTTTACGTTCGACGCCGATGTATCGAATGATGAAATATCGATTAAAAATATCGATCATTATCACCTACCTGTACTCCGCAGTAATACCAACACAGTATTTGACACCCCAGCAGTAATTGGCACACAGTAATTTAAGCAAATCCGCAGTAATACATGCATAGGAACTTTTTATTAGAATTCATTTTATTTAAGTAAGGCAAAATTATTTTCCAATCTACAATTTTTTTTTGCATGTTACTATGATTGAAGAATCTCAAAAACTTTACAGAGAACATTTTTGCTTCATTAAAGGCTTTACCCAGGCTTCTAAAGTCAATATACCCTAAAAAACCGCAGTAATACCCACAGTTACCCTATCTCAAGGTATCTTTTTTTGGAACATTTACGCGTGCAATGGCCGTTCTGGAATTGAAAAAAAAAATTCTGGCCGAGATATTGCGTTTTGAATATTGATAATTTTTCGCACAAAAAATAGTAAGAGCCTATAATATCCCAATTGAATTGCAATAACTTTGTTCGAATGCGTTCTAAAATTATGAACCATGTAATTTCGAATTCGTGACTATTTTCCGATTGAAATGAGCTCCGGTTGAGTCAAAAACGATAATTTTTAGCCGAGATAGAGCATTTTTTGTGAAAAAATTTTTTTTTTTGCTAAAATCAGTTAAAAGAAATAAATTTTTTGTGTTTTTTAACGAGAAAACTTAACGAATTTTTTGAAGTCGACCGCGTGGATGCTGAAGACGCGTGTTATTGTGGGTCACACACGCTGGATTGGAAAATGGGAGAAACGTCTAATAGTCCGACAAACTGGAAATAAATTTGAACTCGTCTCCAGACTTTTATCAGTTATATTTAATACCTTGAACTCGATTGTTCGGATACAAATTTTAGTCCGGACGCGAAGCTCGCTATAAGGAACGATGCGTAGCCTTCGCGTGACAAATCAAGACAATGGCGTCTTCCGCCTTCTTGGTAGCGTCGCTTGTTCACGCGGGAAGGAGCGACGAAATTCAGAACGCTCCCGCATAGATGGCTCGACCTGTATCAATATCGCGCATATCGATACAATATTCGAGTAAATATGAGCCTATTCGTAACATACCGCTCGCCTCGCTCGATTCGAGCGAAATTTTAACCGATACAAGAAATGCAAAAAAGTGTACATTCAACTTAATCCTAATTACCGAATACAATTATAAAGCGACCGCTGTCGCCGCTCGCCGTGAAATACTCGAGGATAGCATTACCGTTCGCCATCACATACTCCATCGGAGTGAACCGGTAACCGACACAATTTGGTCACTGGGCGACGGAAAACCTTTTTTGCGGTTTTAACCTCACATACGCGTACAAGTTCATCTTTACCAGGAAAACATCGCATTATTCGACCTAACATCCAGTGCGAGGGAGGGGCATCATCCTCCTTTAACACGACGATATCTCCGACACAGAGATTCGGACGTTCTTTTCGCCATTTTGAGCGCTTCTGAAGGGTGTTTAAATAGTCCAGACGCCAAACTTTCCAAAATCTATTTCGCATAAATTGAATCGTCTGATAACGCGATAACGTATTCTCCGCTCGCGATAACATTGAAGGTTCAGGGAGTGCTAAAAGTGGAGCGCCGATTAGAAAGTGACCAGGAGTCAAGTAGGAGAGATCGTCATGATCGGTCGAAAAACCCGCAATTGGACGCGAATTAAGGCATGCCTCAATTTGGCATAGCAATGTTGAGAATTCGGATACGGTGAGGGTATGCGATCCAATAATTCTCTTAAGGTGATATTTGACGGATTTCACCCCAGCTTCCCATAACCCGCCGAAATGCGGCGCGTAAGGTGGAGTGAAGTGCCACTCAATTTGATTTCCCGTCATATAATCCGCAATCTCGGGATCGTTTAAGGCGGCCTGAAAAGATCGAACTAAATCTTTGTGACCGCGTAAAAAATTTCTGCCATTATCGCTAAACACTGACAACGGAATACCTCGGCGCGAGATAAAACGACGGAAGGTCGCAACAAAGGCAGTCGCAGTGAGCTCTTCAGCCAATTCGATGTGGATAGCACGCGTCTCCATACAAACGAATAACGCTACATAACCCTTTTTTGACTGGTGCCCTCGACCCGACCAAGCTCGAACGAAGAAAGGGCCCGCATAGTCAAGTCCGGTTTTTAAGAACGCGCGCGTACCGGTCACCCTGAAATCCGGCAAGGGTGCCATCCGTTGTGCGCTCAGTTCAGCTCTGTAACGAGCGCAGGTCACGCACTTATTTAAAATGGCCTTAATGACGACCTTAACGCGCAGAAGCCAAAAATCCTCACGTATGAGTCTGCCCGTAAGAGCTGTACCGCCATGCAAAGATCGGATATGCGCATGTCTTACGAGTAGTCGAGTCACATGGCAATCGCCCAGTATTATAGGGAATCTTTGATTGTATGGAAGACTCGCATTCTCGAGACGACCACGCATGCGAATCGTGCCCTTGGAATCGAGAAACGGGTTCAAAGAGGAAAGACGACTCGCTCGAGGTAGGCTTATGCCATTTTTGAGCATGTTCATTTCGCTGGAAAACAGACTATTCTGGATCTGATTGATCCAAAACAGTTTTGCATCCCTAACTAAGGATACTTTGGTTTCTGCGGTTATTTTTGTCCGCCATTGCCGAAATACACGCAAGAGACAGGCCGTTACTCTAATAAGTTTGCCCCAATCGGAGAAACGAGTGGAAAAGTCCCAATAGCAAACAGTGGACTGATGTACGGTTACCCTACGTCTCTCCTGATCTACAGACGATTCAACCTCTCCTGCATGATAAGTGGGCCACGTTTCTTTACCATGACATAACCAAGATGGCCCCTTCCACCACAGAGGATTATTGACAAGCTGAGACGGACGAAGACCACGCGAGGCCAGATCGGCTGGATTTTCAGCCGAAGGAACGTGACGCCATTCCACCGTCGGCAAGAGGGTTTGAATCTTCGACACTCTATTGGCGACGAAGGTCTTCCAGTTAGAGGGGGAGCTGGCAAGCCAATCCAGTACGACAGTAGAGTCAGTCCACGCATACGTGGGAACCGTGTCAATGTTAAGATTACGCGAAGTCCAATCGAGCAGGCGCGAGAGAAGCTCGACCCCGCAAAGCTCTAGACGAGGTATCGAGACGGTTTTTAGCGGCGCTACTTTACTTTTTGATGTAAGAAGGAAGGCTCGAATTTTACCATGATCCTTGACGCAGAGATAAACTACAGCCGCATAGGCTTTTTGCGAGGCGTCGGCAAACCCATGGAGCTCGAGGTCGCAGCTAGAGTACATATTTAGCCAGCGGGGTATTCTTACCTCTGAGAGAGATGATAGACTACTACCGAATTCATTACACTCGTGAAGGAGATTTGGGGGTAATTGGTCATCCCACCCCAGGTTGGCCATCCAAAGCCTTTGGATGAGTATTTTTCCTACCACAATGATTGGTGACAACCAGCCAAGAGGATCATATATTTTAGCCAAAAATGATAAGAAATGTCGCTTTGTGTGAATTTCTATATTCTCACCTTGAACTTCAAATTCGAAAACGTCGAGCAAGGAATTCCAGCAAATTCCCAATACTTTCACCTGCGAATCTTCTTGTAGGTGGAAACGAGACTGTTCCAGCGACTGCTCCGACACATCGGACCAGAAATCGCGTTTATTGGAATGCCATTTATGCAAATTAAATCCACCCGACAAAAACGTTTGGTAGAGTTGGTCGCGAATTTCGCGACACTGCTCAAGAGTGGGAGCTCCAAAAAATACATCATCCACAAAGGTATCATGAAGTATTGGTGACTGCGCCAGTGGGTACGAACTCCGTGTAGCCTCCGCGAGTTGAATTAATACTCTTTGGGCGAGATAAGGGGCGCATGCAGTGCCATAGGTAACCGTGTTTAATTTGCATGTAACGACCTGTTGAGAAGTGGGGCAGCGATAAAATATAAGTTGATAGTTTTGGTCTTCCTCGCGAACGCGAATTTGCCGAAACATTTTTTCAACATCCGCTGATCCGACAACGCAGTGTTGTCGCCAACGCAATACGATCGCAGGAAGATCTTGTTGAAGCTTTGGCCCTACGAGCAGAAAATCATTCAACGACTTTCCGCTACTTGTCGGTGCAGACGCATTAAAAACGACTCTAACCTTCGTCGAGATACTGGTCGGCTTAATAACGGGATGGTGCGGAATATAGTAATGAGGTTCACTCGCAGAGGGGGTTGGACAGATGCTCATATGACCCAGTCGCATATATTCTGCTAAAAAGGTATTATACGAATGCGCGAGCTCCGGATCCTTAGCTAATCGGCGCTCCATTTTAAAGAACATCTTACGAGCAAGATCGGAGGAGTTCCCAAGGTCAAGAGGGGGAGTTTCCGAAAAGGGCAACGCTATTTGAAAGCGGCCTTCCGCGTCGCGCGACGTAGTTTTTAAGTAATACTCCTCGCATTTACTCTCTTTCGGTGTGAGATACACTTGTTTGGGACCTTCTTCGATGGCCCAAAATTTTTCGATCGCATGAGATATTTCATAATTCCTTGACACATGCAGCGAAGTGAACGCCGGTAGCTGTGACGCATCCGCAGAATTTCCATCAATTCGCCCGCGCAACACCCAGCCGAAACGGGTTTGAACGGCAGTAGGTTCACCGGGAAATTTAACTAAATCACGACCTACGATTTGGTCGTAGCAATCCATTCCGAGGATAAGGTCGATTGGTTGACTGCCGCACGGATCCGGATCGGCTAAGATTAAATGACTGAGCTTTGGCCACTCTGAAACCTTTACGTACTGCCTGGGTACATACCTCGATAGTTTAGGCATAATAAATGCATCGATTTGCAACGGCGCCTCGCTGGAATTTCGCGAATATATACTTAAACGAGTAGAATGAGTGACGGTTCCAGAGGAAACTTCACCAATACCAGTGATAGAAATTGGAGTATGTCTACGAGGCGCTCGAAGCAATTGCGCTACCTTCTCCGAAAGTAGTGAACATTCAGAACCGGAGTCTAAAATTGCTCGAACATTACATTCGCTACCGTTATCTGTCCGAATGCGCATCCAGGCAGTCGCGAGAAGAACCGCGGTTGAAAAACTTGAATTTAGTAATCCCGAATGAATATTGGTTACTGGAACTGACGCATTAGTCCCATTTAACGAGTCAGGCATGATACTGCTAGGGGCCACTTTCTCTAAGGACTCAGAATGGCCTAAAGCTTCATGCAATAATGAATTATGCCGTCTTTTGCATCGATTACAACTGGATCGGCGTTTACACGTCGACGGAATGTGCCCTTTGTTAAGGCAATTATAACACAAACGTAGAGACCGTATCATATCGAGTCGCGCGGAAGGACTTAAACTCTTGAATTTCGTACATGTCGTTAGAGCGTGACCTTCCGAACACATATAACACGAAGTCGTATTAGCCGACGAGTAATGCGAAGTGACTTTTTCCGAAACATTTTTATTTTTCGTGGATCTACCAACGTTAACATCGGATGCCGTCGTAACTCCTGATTTAATCGATGCGACGTTTAACGCGTGTACTCTACTATTCAAGAATCTTTCAAGTTCCTCATACTTCGGAAATGTATCGCGCGCAGTCACCTTTTCTTCAAAACTTTTTCTGACCTCCGGATCTAGT
The DNA here is from genome assembly GCA_030407085.1 of Trichopria drosophilae. Taxonomy (NCBI): domain Eukaryota; kingdom Metazoa; phylum Arthropoda; class Insecta; order Hymenoptera; family Diapriidae; genus Trichopria; species Trichopria drosophilae. The sequence continues at coordinate 10,735,573 of CM059582.1, read as the reverse complement.
CGGAGTAAAGTCATAACTAATAACAAAGCATCGCTGTTAAATTGATTGATATTTTTTAAAGACGTCACGATCTCACGAGTTTGTGCGACGAGTGATTCTAGTGCGGCCGCGCCATCACCGACAACCGGCTTAAGTTTTAATAGCTGCGTAATTAACGAAAACGTAATTAACCGTATGTCATCATAATGATCGGTAATAATTCTCCACGCTTCGACGAAATTCTCATTGGTGAGCGCGATATTTTTAATTAGAGAAAGCGCGGAGCCGGTTAGACTGTTTTTCAAGTAATAAAGTTTTTGCACATTCGAAAGAGTCGGTTCACTTACTATTACGGCTTCATACATGTCTTTGAAGGCGGCCCAATCACGTTGATTTCCGTTGAATGATGGGAGCGAGATGCGGTCGAATCCCAAAAAACGTGTCGGAGGAGCAGCTGTTGGCGTGGGAGTTATAGACGTAGAGGGCAAGGCACGCTGAACGTCATCTTCCAATGTGGTCAGGTGATCGACGACCTCGAGGTAGCGCGTTTCAATTTCTCCAAATTCATCATGCTTTAAGTAATCCTTAATTCCATCATCATTCTGGTGATCGAGCAAGTCCGAATGCGCCTGTCTCACTAGTTGAAAGGTGTTATTCAAAGACCTCAATTTGTTAGAAATAGTAGTTATTCTAGAAGTATTAGTCAATTTCATTGCCGAAGTAAAGTGTCGGCCTAAAGATCGAAATTGTTCCCTTTGTCGGGCAAGAATCGTGTTAGGGTCACCACTAGTTCTCGTGCGCATCGTATCCTGAAACTCTTCGTCGTCACTGGGCATAACTCAGAAAAGCGAGAGTCCAAAATTTCTCTTAGAGTTGACAGTGAGCGTCACTGCGATGCGAGATCTCCAAATGCCGGTGACGAAGTGCCAAATTCTAGAAGTGGGAGCGCGCAAGAAGTGGGGTTCACGCGTCTCCTTGCTTCCTTCAACGGTTGTGTCGACAAGCTCGCCCTTCTTTCTCCTACTCACACGGAGGATTGAGTGGGGTAGATCGAAGTACCGACGATGCCCTATGACGTCACACTTTGCCAATTTGAACGCTATACTTTTGGAAAATAAATTCAAAAGATTGCAAAGGAACAAACAAAAATGTTAATGATGAGTGATGATGCCCTTGGCAGCTTATGCGTTCATTTTAAAGGGAACTTTTCTCACACGCGTGAATTTGGAGGTTTCACTTAACTTTTAGCGAAACACTAATTCATTCAAAATTCACGAACACAATGCACATAATCCAAAGGAAGGTGTAATCGTCCTAAAGTCCTTTGAAGGTGTGTTCACAGGAGAACATTTCGATCACAAAACATCCGAACTCGAATTCAAAAATATTTAATGTAGCAAAATTGCTTGTTTTAATAAGAAAATTCAATCCACGTTAATATCCGGCTCGAAGGACCATGTTTTTTAACGAGAAAACTTAACGAATTTTTTGAAGTCGACCGCGTGGATGCTGAAGACGCGTGTTATTGTGGGTCACACACGCTGGATTGGAAAATGGGAGAAACGTCTAATAGTCCGACAAACTGGAAATAAATTTGAACTCGTCTCCAGACTTTTATCAGTTATATTTAATACCTTGAACTCGATTGTTCGGATACAAATTTTAGTCCGGACGCGAAGCTCGCTATAAGGAACGATGCGTAGCCTTCGCGTGACAAATCAAGACAATGGCGTCTTCCGCCTTCTTGGTAGCGTCGCTTGTTCACGCGGGAAGGAGCGACGAAATTCAGAACGCTCCCGCATAGATGGCTCGACCTGTATCAATATCGCGCATATCGATACAATATTCGAGTAAATATGAGCCTATTCGTAACATTTTGTTTATTCACTACAACTCGAAAGAAAAAAATCTGAGGATATTACACGATGGACGATCGTTAGCTTTACATTTTTCCGGTATGAAATGCGTACTTATTGACCTAGAAAAATAATTCCTGTCGTTGTAGAGGTCACTTGAATTTTGCTTCTCTTGGAATGCAAGAAATCTGGAAACAGTCATTTTATTTTAAATTATTTAAAGCGTGCATTTTTCTTTAACTGACTAAAAAAATTCAAAAAATCTGTACGTGAAGTTATCTTTTTTTGGAACTTTAACGCGAGTAATGGCCGTTCTGGAATTGAAAAAAAAAACAATTTCTGGTTGAGATATTACGTTTTGAACGTGAATAATTTTATTATAGAATTAAGTATAGTATGTGATATCGGAGCCAATAAGTGTAACAACGATGTGCACGATATTTTCTACAGATATGGAGTCATTGATTATTGAGAATGCTGCAGCAGCTAAAATCTGCAATATATGTATTATTTTATTTTTTTCGTGGATACCCGTTCTATCGTTTCATAGAATTTTGCTAATCAAGAGTTGACTTGATTACCCAGATTTCACCACGAGGAGGTAACTATGATTTGAAATCCATTTTTTTAAATATTTTTTTGTATTTTATTACTTTTTTTGTTTTATTTTTTTTTTAACTTTTATTTATTTTTGTTTTTGTTTTATTTGTTTAGTCTATATTCTGATTTTGTTTCGAACGTCGGCATATGTTCTCTGGCTGATATCCGAGTTCTGATGAAACCATCTCTTGATTCCTGACCACATACTGAGGAAGAAGCCTCGGTAACTAATTTCACACAGCGTTCTACAGATTGAGTATGACAGGGAAAATTAAAGATAGCCGAAGACTCTTGGTCGTTATTTATTAGACCACTGAGTTCTTTGAATGAGAAACTTTGAAGAATCGGAGGAGCAGTTAGTTGTGGATTTTGCCAATCTATTAACTCGGTGTAGTCTTCAGCATCAAAGATGAGTTGTGGAACTCGGAAAAGGCGAATTTCATTTGATGACGAAGTACTGTTTTTAATTTTAAGCGTCCGAGTAAGTCCAAGCTCTCTTATATGTTGTCTTTCATCGGATAGCATTGCTATTTTTTAATCTATGATGATTAACAGGAAAGCGCTTGGCGCCTCCGTTATTCTCTCACACGGAAACAGAAGTTCCCCTAATTCCGCAATACGGCTCCATGCGAATGTAGCGGTATCGAGTGCATGCAGTTTTTGCGGTTGAGAAAAAGCAAGTGATTTTGAAAATGATGATGATATGAACAAAAAATTGCAGAAACTACTTAATTCTATAATAAAATTATTCACGTTCAAAACGTAATATCTCAACCAGAAATTGTTTTTTTTTTCAATTCCAGAACGGCCATTACTCGCGGAAAAGTTCCAAAAAAAGATAACTTCACGTACAGATTTTTTGAATTTTTTTAGTCAGTTAAAGAAAAATGCACGCTTTAAATAATTTAAAATAAAATGACTGTTTCCAGATTTCTTGCATTCCAAGAGAAGCAAAATTCAAGTGACCTCTACAACATCAGGAATTTTTTTTCTAGGTCAATAAGTACGCATTTCATACCGGAGAAATGTAAAGCAAACGATCGTCCATCGTGTAATATCCTCAGATTTTTTTCTTTCGAGTTGTAGTGAATAAACTAAAAATTTATTTCCTTTAACTGATTTTAGCAAAAAAAAAATTTTTCACAAAAAATGCTCTATCTCGTCTAAAAATTATCATTTTTGACTCAACCGGAGCTCATTTTAATCGGAAAATAGTGACGAATTCGAAATTACATGGTTCATAATTTTAGAACGCATTCGAACAAAGTTATTGCAATTCAATTGGGATATTTTAGGCTCTTACTATTTTTTGGGCGAAAAATTATCAATATTCAAAACGCAATATCTCGGCCAGAATTTTTTTTTCAATTCCAGAACGGCCATTGCTTGAGATATATATTTTTTGAATACAATAAATATAATAATTTAAATATAATAATTTTTTTGTTACAAATTGTACGAAAAAAAGTGAAAAACGAATGTTTTCCCATTTAAAAACAATGTTAAATTTCAAGCCGCGTGGGGACCCTGAAGTTAGTATTGAAAAATTCAGTAAACTTTGATATTTTTTTGGAACACATTCCGCATAGAGCCGTTCCCGAATTCTAAAATTTAATTTCTACGCTCCACCCTAATATATATATAGACACATGTTATTTTTTTGTAAAATATTCAAATTAAAAAGATACAAGTCATGTATTGTATTATTATCATAACATACATATTATCATTTGAAATCTTATGGCGTATGAAAGTAGCTGAAGAATAGGTAAGTACATTAGAATATTTGCAGTCTGAGATCGTAGAGTAAATCTCAATTAATGTAAAAAATATACATAAAATGTAATGTCAAGGTTTGCAGTGGGACTCGAGATGAAAATTTTTCATTCAGACTATTTCAACTCGATTGTCAATTAAGAAACTTATATTCATTTTAAAAATTTACTTCAAACTTCTTTTTCAAGTTCGTAGTTGGGTCGAATAAAAAATGTTTCAATTTTCTTAATTTTAGAATATTTACACTCTGAAATCGTAGAATAAATGTAAATTAATGTAAAAAATGTACTTAAAATTCAATTTCAAGGTTCGTAGTCGGACTTGAGATGACAATTTGTCCAATTTATCTAATTCAATGTCTTTAATGCCAAATGCTGCTGGCAAGTATTTAAAATTACTAGCGCTTCATACAGATGAAGAGAAAGAATGGAGGAAATATCAATAAATAGAATACACTAATAAATAGAATCATTTTTAATAAGTTACATTAACGTAATTATTTTTCTATTATTACTGATAAGTAAGCATCTACATTTGAATAAAAACAATTTTAGTTTATATCGTAGACCAGTGAAAATTTGTACGATTGAAAATTTCCAACGTCGACAGTTTCCAGACCTTTTTGGAGATACAAGCGCATTCAAAGTATGAAATTTCAGTTTATTTATAAATTCAATTACTTTGAGATAGTTTTAATAAAAATTAAGCATCTACTTTTGAATAAAAACTGTATTAGTGCATATCATAGACCGGTGAAAATTTAGAAGATTGAACATTTTTAACGACCATAGTTTTCAGGCCTTTTTCGAGATGCTAGCATATTCAAAGTTTGAAATATTAGTTTGTTCATAAATTTAATTACTATTAGATATTATTAATGATAGTAAAGCATCGACTTTTGAATAAAAACAGTTTTAGTTTATATCGTAGACCAGTGAAAATTTGTATGATTGAAAATTTCCCACGACGACAGTTTCCAGACCTTTTTGGAGATACAAGCGCATTCAAAGTATCAAATTTCAGTTTATTTATAAATTCAATTACTTTGAGATATTATTAATGAAAATTAAGTATGTATTATTGAATAAAAAGAGTTTAAATGTATATCGTTAACAGGTGAAAATTTTTAATAGTTAATATTAACAGCGTCTTCAGCTTTCCGGCCTTTTTGGAACCCGCATACAGTTTGCAGGCCTTTTTGGAGATGCTAGCTTATTGAAGCTAGTTATAGGCTGCTTCCTTCTTTCTATTTTTCGCCTGCTGGTCTCGCTACCCAATGGCTCAAGGCGGACCTCAGCCATTGCATGGTACGCACCAACAAAATTACTCCTCCCTTTGCCTCATTGTCGCTTTCTTTGCCTGCTCAGGACCTCGTATATCTCGTTCAGCTGCCACTTCCATCTGGGCAGACAGTCTGCAACAAGATTCAAGATAGAATCAAAGTCATTTTTAAAGAGTAATTATATTTATTGATAAACTTACCTGACAGGAGCTGGAACTCAGCCATATTGCAGGATACACGTCATCATGAAACGTACTCAGCCCGTTGTCTCATCGTTGCGCCTGCTCGGAATCTCCTATAGCTCGTCAGCCGCCACTTCTATCCGTGCAGACAGGCTGCAAAAAGATTCCAAAAAGAATCAAAATTCATTTTTAAGAGTGTATTAATACTAATATTATATTTTTAAAGCTGACCTGACAGGAGAAATCTTCTTCAGCAGGAGAAACATCGTTCAAACATAGCAGCAGGAACATCACCTTCGTCGGCTGCTGCTCCCGTTCGGGCACCCGATGAGAACGCCAAGAACGTCATCCTCGTCAGCTTGACACTTCTTGACGTTGACACTCTTGTCTCTGTCAAAATGTAAAATTTGCTTTCTGTGGAACATCCTGGCACTGGTAAATATGTTCAATTTGTTTCAAGTGCCACCGAACGACTGAATCGAGAAAGGGATTTGCATAGGTGTTTATGAAGCTTTGCCGCCAAATTACCTATTATTAATTGAACAAAGAAATTACATGTTACAAAAAAGGATTATTAAATTGAAATAAATTTAATTTTTCCCATCATGACGCTTTTTAGAAGAAACAATTGATATTTTTTATATCTCGGTTCATACCGGTCATGAATTTTAATTTCATTTACTTCAATACGCACTTACCATCGGAAGGAAGACAATTACAATTTTAGGGCCTTGAAATTGAAAACTGCTCCCATTTCAACCTGAAAGAAAGTTATTAACATTTTTACAAAGAAATAATTCTATTATTTATTGATATAATTTAATAAATTAGATTATTTATACTTATCTGAATCTTTTGTTTATGCAGCAGAGGTTCACAAACTCGTTAATGCACTCGTTAATGTAATGTGCAATTCAAATAATTCTTCTGAGAAAACTCCTGGTTGATCCGGGATGCCGTTCTCGCCAGTTCCCGAGGCCAGCTCCATTTCGAGTATATATATGTACACATATGCCACTGAGCCTCGCGTAGTAAATCCAAAATTTATGAATGAAAGGGTTGACCCTAACAGCATCTTCCGAGCAATATATGAACCCCTTCGAAACTGGCATCATCATGAACCATGAAATAGTAGACGGCCATGCGTCTTTTGATTTCGACGCTGGCGAACGTACCCTTACCCAAGATAAATACGGTTCTCCAAATTCATTTCCAATCATTTCTAACATCATTCATGGTCATTCACAAATACAGGTTAGGACGTGAGTTCATGACATATCAACACAGATCATCAGGTTTAAAGTTTTAATCGTTCCTGTTGTTAGATGCAATATTCAATGGCTTATTATTAGATAAGCATTCAGTTTCCATTATTACATTTTATTAATATTCATGTTAATTTTAGTAAAAAAATTAACACTAGTTAGAGTTTCTTGACCGCTTGCATAATAATAGTATTAAAATTGCATCTATTCTTGGTTTTTCGGTCCTTTAACTAAATATTAGCAAAAAATTTTTTTGTTATACAGGGTCATCGAAAAGTATCGGACCCCCCTAATATCTTCAGTTAGAATGCACTTAGGAGAAAATGTCCAATAGCAAAGTTGTATGGTTTCAAGCGGAGAGTAAGATGATGATCTTGACTTTGACCTTGACCATGTCCTTCAAGGTCAATCTTATTTTTTTAAATAGAACCCCCTACATTTTATTGCATATTCTTATAGCTTATCTCGAGAGCTTTCCAAAACACTATAATAAAATATTTTTTTATTAAGTACTTTTTGAGTTATAAAGGTTTGAAGTTAACAATTTGTTAAGTGGTGTGCGAGTCCGACCAGTTAAGGCAAGAGTGGTGTGCGAGTCCGACCAGTTAAGGCAAGAGTGGTGTGCGAGTCCAGCCAGTTAAGGCAAATTTAATTCCAATTGGTTAGCTTGGGCAAAATATTTAATTGTACCAAACAATTCACAACAAATGTTCAAATTGTTGCCCTTCAACAGACTGGCAATGTGCCAATCTGTTATAAACAGCCGAAACCGCATTCCGGTACGTTTCTGGCGGTATTAGTTTTATCTCTCGAGTTATTCTCCCTCTTAAATCATCTAAATCTTGAGGCTTGGCCCACAAAAAAAAGTCAAGTGGGGGCAAGTCCGGAGACCGAGGTGGCCACTCAATATGACTCCTTCGCCCTATCCACCTGTCCTGAAAGACCTCATTCAAATATTGACGGACAATGACACCATAATGAGGTGGAGCTCCATCCTGTTGGAAATAAATTTCATCCATATTTCCACCAGCTATGTCTCGAATAGCTGGAACAATTTGTTCGCGAAGCATGGCTAGGTATACTTGTGCTGTCAAATTGCCTTCAATGAAGAAAGGGCTAACTGGTCTACCATTAAGAATACCAGCCCATACGTTAACTTTTTGTGGATATTGAGTATGATTGTCTAATTTCCAGTGAGGATTAACGTCACTCCAGTATCTACAATTGTGTCTATTTACATTTTCAGTCAGTTCAAATGTTGCCTCATCAGAGAAAACAATATTATCAAGTAATAGAGGATCGTCGACAATCATCTCCATCATAAGATCACAAAATTCGATGCGTCTATCAAAATCGTCTCCGGACAACTCTTGGACCAAATGGAGTTTGTATGGATGCCATTTATTCAATTTCAGAATTTTACTGACAGATGCATGACCGATTTCGTGTTCTTGTGCAACGCGATTGATGGAAATATGGGGATCTTCAACGAAAGACTGTAAAACATCTAATGCCTTATCATTATTTGTTGCTGTTTTAGGTCTACCAGATTTTGGGCGGCTTTTAACGCTACCAATGGCCTCGAAACGTTGAATAGTACGGATTACAGTACTTTTGGAGATCCTATTATTTTCATTCCGAAAATTTTCATTAAATAATCGCGTTACTGTTTTATACCCTCTTTGTTGATCTCCCCCATCCTCGCATCATTAACAGTGTTATTCGATCTCTTTCAGAAAGCTCCGCCATTCTTAATTAGAGCGAAGAAGAATTAATCAGGTAAGTGATAGGAAATTGATCTAGATAATTAAGTAGAGAAAAATACTAATTATTAAGTGTTGGTCCAACTATCGATTTGTTTATTTTGACCAGCACTAGCAAAAAGCTCGTTGAGCAACTGAAAATCTAATAGATCAATTAATAATATTTACGAAAAATTTCTGGGCTATTGGAAACAAAATGAAGATGTTTGGGATAATCAATTGAAGCGCAATGGTTTCTTTTGTTACAGAAAAAATTTTTGAGGCTGTTCGTTTTCGTCCACGAGGTGACTGCTGCTCGCTAAGAAGAAGACAGCACTGCATCAAAGTTTCAAATCAGTGATCCGTATTGTTTGCTCAAGAGCTCGTACATTGGTGCCTGCGAGAGTGAGAGAATAAAGATTGGCCAACGCTTTCGGTCAGATTCCCGCTAACGCCTTCGGAAATCACGCATTCGAGCAGCTTCTCGCGATTACGTTCGGGCAGTTTTTCGCCAGAGCCTATTAGCATAATTGCTTGAAGCCGTACAATACTTTGCTATTGGACATTTTTCCAAAATGCATTCTTACTGAAAATATTAGGGGGATCGGATTAATGTATTTTCTTTAAACCAATTAATTGGTCTCATTATTCCGCGCACAAAAGTATTAAGGTTATGATTACTGAAAACTAAATATTTTACAAGATATTCTACATTTTGTGTCAAAAAATTGTTAACTTCAAACCTTTATAACTCAAAAAGTACTTAATAAAAAAATTATTTATTACAGTGTTTTGGAAAGCTCTCGAGATAAGCTATAAGAATATGCAATAAAATGTAGGGGGTTCTATTTAAAAAAATAAGATTGACCTTGAAATGACCTTGAAGGACATGGTCAAGGTCATCATCTTACTCCCCGCTTGAAACCATACAACTTTGCTATTGGACATTTTCTCCTAAGTGCATTCTAACTGAAGATATTAGGAGGGTCCGATACTTTTCGATAACCCTGTATGATCAAGAGGATTATTCCACTTGCGTAAGTGAATGTCAACTTGCAGCAAGAGGTATCCGCTCGCGACAAGAGGACTCAAGATTAAGCCAGTGTGCCATTCGTTATCGAAGGCTTTTCCTAAGTCGAGCTATGTACCCTGGTAGGAATGAAAAGTACATTGAAAGGCACGGGAAATATGCACTTCACCAAAGCATACGTACAGTTCATGTGCTTTTATGTCCCCTTTCGCTTGTCGAGAGTACAAGAGTGAATTTGGGCATTTCAAGAGTACTCGCGTACATATTTGTTGGAATACTTTGTGTCGACAAATCTAATACTCATTCTAAATTTTTATTTAATATCTATGCATTTCGGAATACGTATTTTAAGGCATAAGTTCTAAACAGGGTATAAATAAAACTGAAATTATACTGAACTCGTTATAGAAATCTTGCAGTGAACGTAATTGCTTCTGAAAATTGGTTCTCTAGACCGATAAGAAACAGCATTTTATTTTATTTTGAAATGAAAGTTTGCAGTTATTCATGCACTGATATCTTTCGAGTCGGATATACGTAGCAAATGGTGATGCATTATTATTTTTGTCAGATACAGATAATATACTAGTGTTGGCGTGATGCCTTGCTCGCTTCGCTCGCTCAGAAACTTTGACCCAGTAGAGAGTCTGCTATTCCTTAATACTCGTTTGTTTACTAACAGCTTTCAATTATATTATAAAATTATATTGATATTTGGAGGTCCAATCATATTTAGGTCCATGTGGCTTCCCTGGTAGAAAATGAATCCAGTTTTTGGCTAGTTTCTATCCAGTTTATATTCTTTCCATGTTAAAGTTATAGGGAAACTTGACAGTTTAACAAAAAACTGGACAGATTTCTATTAGGGTTCGCTCTTGCGAATTATCGCGAGACAAAAAAACGGGACGTACGTAGGTACAAGATCACGGACACAATTTTTTTTATTGCTTCGACCCAGACATTAGGTCTGGACGAAGTATTGAAATTGGTCACTTCGGGCATAAAAATTATCCTATAGATTTTCACAAAATGCCGACGTTTCCCAGACCCTAAGGAACCCAAATCAACAGTAAAAAAATTTGTGTCCGTGATCATGTACGTACGTACGTCTGTACGTCCGTACGTCCCGTTTTTTTGTCTCGCGATAACTCGCGAACGGATAAGTGTATTGACATAAATTATTTTTGAAATACGCGTCTTGGCATAACTTAGATCTGATTAGATTTTGGGGCAGATCCATGCGTCCATTACTAAAAAAAATTAGCCCCAATTTAGTTTCTTCGCAGTTTTTTGCATTTATTTTGAAGAATGCAAATTTTATTAAAAAATGTTTCAAACAAAAAAGATAGAGCATGAAATTCCCTACAAAGAAGGTTGTATGGATTTTCTTCCTAAAGTCAACGATAATGCCATAAAAACTGGGTTAAAATGCTTATTATTATGACTATTTTTGAAAAAGTATTGAACGAGCGAGGCACCACGCCAACACTAGTTGTTGGTTTGGGTTCCTTAGGGTCTGAAACGTCGACGTTTGATGAAAAACTATAGGGTTATTTTTATGCCCGAAGTGACCAAATTCAATACTTCGTCCAGAATTAGTCTGGGTCGAAGTAATTGAACACGATTCTGATATGATCTGGGACATTTTAATAACGTGCAGGGTACGCAGATAATATATAGATTTTGGGCATTTTTCGTATCTATAAGCTTCAAGCTTTAGTCATTAGACGGAGACTGCAACTTTAGAAAATCCAGAAACTAATGGGAACCCGTGCGGTTAATATGGCCCAGGTAAAGAAAAACGAATGTCGGAAAGAATCACCCATAGAAAAACAATTTTATGGAATAATGGTTTCCGACAAGGTGACGGTCGGCTTATCAATGGTCGGTATGAGGATAATGAGACCTTTTTATTACCCAGTCAACAAATGTTGCCCCTTCCACCACTTTGTATCTGTCGCATACGACTCATTCGAATTCTCAATATAGCTAGTTAGTTAGTATATAGTTAACAGTTAAGGTCGAAAGACGTACATTCAACTTTTTAAAAATGTGTGAGTTATACACAGCCGTATTTTGCCAAAACCTCCTGAGAGTTAGGGAGTTGCTGGTAAGTGGGGCCAACGTCAATGGAAGGACATCGGATGGTTCAACACCACTGCATGCGGCTATCTACAACGATGGACCTGAAATTCTGGAGCTGCTGATGGAGTTCTGCCCGGATGTCAATGCTACCGACGATGACGGGAATACTCCCCTGCATTTAGCTGCCATTTTAGATAATAAGGAGGCCGGGAGGATCCTCCTTGAAGATCGGGGTATAAATGTAGCGGTCATCAATGCTAAAGGGGACACTGCAGAGGATATCGTTAAAAGGGCATTGGAGGACCAAGAAATTATATAAATTTATATTATAAAATTATATAAAAAATAAGTATTGGTATATTTCGACAAAACGCAAAAGCAAAAGCGAACACCAGAGAAAAGAAGACTCTGAACAAATTTTTAAACACGCCAAGGTTTCATATTCACTGAAAATTCACTGGATATGAAACCTTGACAGTCCTCAGCCTGTATAAAGTGTGAAGGGAAATTTTGTTATCATTAACTGATATGTGTAATAATAACATTCGAGGTTTCCGAGATGAATCATTTGAATTTCGAACAACATCGATTATGAAAATTTAATAAATTTCATACACATCCCAGGAATTAACATAAAACTATTAAGAAACCTTTAAACATTTTAATGTTTTTAATTGTTTCTGTTGTGCGCCATAAATTGCAAATTATAATACTTCTCAAAATAATTTTGGTTTTATTCTTAATCCTTTGAAGCATGGTTGGAGTCTATTTCTATGCGATTCATTACACCTCGTTTTTATCTACAAATGTAAACAAATTTGAAAATACAAAACTCGACATTGTTCAATTGACAAATCATTATAAGGAATTAAAATAATTAAAATTCATATTTTTTAGTTGAAACCTTTAACGACCAGATGTGATAAATTGAACTTTGATGTCAAGCTTACTATTGAAAGAAAAAGAAATTAGCAAAAATTCTAGAAGTACATTTCCATATATTTTTGGGGTCGCTCATTCGAATGGCATTGTCAAAAATTTCAAAAAGTGACTTTTGTAAACCCTATTTAAAAAAAAAATACTAAAAAAATATTCAAAAAATACAAGATTTTGACATGCAATTTTTGTTATGCTGCAATTTTAGTTGTGATATCAATTTTTCCAGGTCATCTAACGTAACGAAAACACGCACACGCACGTTTTTTCAGGACCGAACAACAAAATTCATCCTGGGATGTACGAATATGCTGTAAACTTAGTATCATCTGATGAACATGGTCAAGTAATGTCTGCTTGATCTGATTCCGTCTCCGATAAGTTTTACTTAGTTCCGCTTAGTTTTGGTTAGTATCGTCAAAATTGGCAAGTTTGAGACGAAAGTAATATTTCCTACGAGGCTCAAGTGGAACCCACTAAGATCTGTTCGTGCCATAGGCGAAAATGTAAAATTGTTATTACAAGGTGTAAGTAAATATAAAAAGATAAAATCTCTAATGGCTAATATAGAAGATGTAAGTGGCGATTACCATGATTTTCTTAAGAAAATGATATGCGATTCTACTTGTACCAATTGTTATATGAAAACTTGTTCTGAATATCCTGGTTTACATAATTTAATAGATTAATTGGAAAGCGTATTTAAATAATTTCATCGACAGTCTCATTTACATAGTTTGTTAATTTGGTCGGTACTGGCACTTATACCGGCAAAGTACTGAACCAGTTCTAACAAACGGTTCTGATTTGCGGATTCGAGACAGTATACCGACTTCCGTATCATATCAGTACTGACCATGTACCAGCAGTCAGGAGTCGTGTTCCTGAGTAAATCAGTACCGACGAGATACTACCACTCAGTATTGACTTCCGTACTATGTAAGTAATGGCCCCGTACTAACAATCAGTGATAGTGTCCGAAACGCAAATCGATTCGGTATAATTTGTAGTCAAATTACTTTCAAAATAAACTTTTTTTCGAATAATAAATACAAAAACGCAATGTTCTATATATAAGTCTTATACGTTAGTAATATGAAATGCAAGGGTAAAATATTGGACGACAGGTATATAACAGCTCTAGTCGTATTACTATAACGTTAGATTTGGTAGGCATAGCCCTTAAAATTTATCGGTATTTATTTTCATTTTCCATTTATTGAAATATTTCCAATTACTATTTGCCGCAGTTTATAATTCATTCATAATAACACTAATTTCGTAAGAAGACCCAATTATCATTCGCAAATAATCCTACAGCAACATTTTTTGTAGTCGTAGCATCGTTTATACGTAACATGAAAAGTAACGATCCAAGAACCGATGTATTAGGGAACGCCTGCTGTGATTTTGTAACTTCTTGATTTAGAATGGTTTCTTTCAACAAACGTATTACGATTCCTAACATACAAATTTGAAACAGGAATAAAAAATGTAGGAATTATCATAGAAATTAGATTATACCCTCTTAAAACGTCGTCTTGCCGCAAGCGGATTCTTCTTGCCGGGAGTATAAATCCTCTTGTTATATGATCAAAAGGATTATTCCACTTGCGTAAGTGAATGTCAACTTGCAGTAAGAGGTATCCGCTCGCGACAAGAGGACTCAAGATTAAGCCAGTGTGCCATTCGTTATCGAAGGCTTTTCCTAAGTCGAGCTATGTACCCTGGTAGGAATGAAAAGTACATTGAAAGGCACGGGAAATATGCACTTCACCAAAGCATACCTACAGTTCATGTGCTTTTATGCTATTTTCGCTTGTCGAGAGTACAAGAGTGAATTTGGGCATCTCAAGAGTACTCGCGTGCATATTTGTTGGAATACTTTGTACTGAACTATTTATAGAAATCTTGCAGTGAACGTAATTGCTTCTAAAAAAGGTTTCTCTAGGCCGATAAGAAACAGCATTTTATTTTATTTTGAAATGGAAGTTTGCAGTTATTCATGCACTGATATCTGTCGAGTCGGATATACGTAGCAAATGGTGATGCATTGTTATTTTTGTCAAATACAGATAATATACTAGTGTTGGCGTGGTGCCTCGCTCGCTCAGAAACTTCGACCCAGAAGAGAGTCTGCTATTCCTTAATATTCGTTTGTTTACTAATAGCTTTCAATTATATTATAAAATTATAATGATATTTGGAGGTCAAATCATATTTAGGTACTTGTGGCTTCGATAGGTATGTTACAACAATATAGTGTTTCTTATATGCATAAAAATTGAAACTGAGCATTTTCAAAACTTCGACCCCGACAACAGGCCAGCCGAAGTATTAATAAATAAAAGTTGCAAAGCACTTACTTCAAGCACTTGTATTGTAATAGACTATTCGATGCATATTACATGTTTACAGTGTTTTACTAATTACTGCCTGTATCATTATGATCTTATATATGCAAAATATATACATATAATTCGTCAAAGATATCTTGAAAGTGTCCGAAAGATCTCTGACGGATATCTTTTAGATACTATAAGACATCTTTTAGATATAGCGAAATATTTATTTTCGTATCAAGGGCGGTGTTAAAACTTTAGACTCTCAAATAAATAATCACAAAAGAGCAGCATTGAAAAAGAAGTATATTTAACTTTAATAGAAATGTTATAACGTTCTCGTCCGATTTCTACACTTTTGTATGTAAGCGCCTGTGCTTTCGGGTTAACGGCGAGTTCCCGACTAATTCAAAACTCCCCGTTTTCGGTAATAACAATCCCCACTATCTATCAATTTCGCAATACAGGAGATTATGACTAATTTCTAACATCGTCCTCCTTAAAGTTCGAAGTTATCTCTTACTATTAACTTATTACATGAGAACGAGACCGTGTCCCGATAGTAGGCGCGGGATCGGTCCGACGGTAATCCGTGGGTGGAGAACGCGAGAGCTCCTAGGCGAGTCGTCGCACAGTGTTGCATATTGTCCAAAAGTCGCTCAGAAGCTCAATTCTTAACCAATTTTAATGATTTTTTTTCTAAAATATTCGTGAAATTATTTACAATAAGGTAGTGCTACAGAGGGATTACTCGGTGTACATTTCAACGAGTTATTATAAAAAGATGGTTATTTTTAATTGGAAATTAACGACGAACTCAGTATATATACATGTAATTTCTAGCGTAATGCAGAAAATATTGTGAATATTGTAGTATCGTAGCTTTCGAGGATGCTGATCAAAATTTCAATGTAAAATTTTCAAAAATTCAAAATGGCGGATCCAATATGGCGGATTTATTTGATTTTTTTTTAATTTACATCAAAATTGGTATCAGTTGGTATGTGGGGGTTCTTTTGATCACTGATTACGAATCTGAATTCAGAATTTCCAAATTCAAAATGGCGGATTCTATATAGCGGATGAAATTTGTAGTTTTTTAGGGCGTTTTCCTACAAAATGATTAAACTCATATAACCGTATGAGTGTAATATGAGATGTAACCTGCTATACCTAGATAAAGAAAAGAAAAGTAATTTAAACACAAAAATCTTACATTTACATCTACATAATAATATGAATATTTAAACTTCAAACCACTATACCTACATAAGCATATAATAGTATATTATGTATCAAGTGCGAAAAGAATGCCTTTATCGACGAGTGGGAATGTTCCGCACGAGCCGAAGGCGAGTTTATAGCGTGCGAAAAGTGAGTGTCTTCCAAACTTTTCGCACTTTAGAAACGCACAGCGTGCGAAAAGTTAAGAAAAAGCTAAGTGCGCATGCGCAGTAAAATTTCTCGCACCCTGTGCGATAATCACTCACTTTTCGCACCCTAAACACCCCGAAAAACACGCGTTTTTCGTGCATGCGTTACAAAAATATAATTTGAGCTGTAGGCTGCTGCACCCGTATAATTTAGAGGAAATAATATAAACTGATCGATGCTTTCTAAGCCTGAATCCGAGTAGTCACTGATTCGCAGGGATTTTCGTTGATTCAGATTTAGAGAGTGAGAATCCAAGTCGAGTAGTACATACTGGACTGCGTCCTGACAAACACACCTGTCGATAAGCAAGTTGTCCTTGCAGCCGGATACACCCATTTTGCAGCCTCGTTGTTCTACTATCCGTTGCCACACCGGTTTCACGGATTTCTCAATACGTTCGTTCAAGATGTTAGTGAACAATTTGTATAACGTATTGAGACACGTGATCGGTCTATGGTTTTTCGGATCGGACAAGTCTCCCGATTTTGGGATCAGTGTCGTTCGGCCCTCCACCAGCCAGTGCGGAATGGGTTGGTCTCCATTTATATAAGAGGTGAATATTCGGGCTAGGTATTGATGGACAGAAGTGAACTTCTTCCACCAATAGTTGTTAATTCTATCCCAGCCCGGCGAGGAGAAATTCCTCGCTCCTGTGATGGCATTTTTCACCTCTAAAGCACTGACGGGTGGGCAATCTTCACTTTGTTGTGTGACTTCGTCGCACAACTCGGTGAAGATTTCAATACCTGGAGTGCCTGCATTGAGCCTAGATGTTTTCTCGTAGATGCTCCCCCAGAATTCCTCAACTGCGGCCATCGACGGAAACTCGCTTGAGGCTGCGATACGATGTTTAAAGAGGTTGGAAGGATTCGTCCAAAATATTGCATTTTGTCGAATTCCATCCTCCCGTCTTTGCAGCCTCTTTTTGGCATCCGCCAAAACCCGAATTTTATCCGCCAAACGTTGCTTGATGTTGAGCAACTTCAGCTTGTTCTGTGTGTGATAGTATGTCCGCAGTTGTTGTGCGAACTTCTTGACTTTTGCCGTAAATGAACGGCCAGATGTTAAATAGTCGATCACACACTGAACTCGGGAAGCGAGTCTCCGTGTCAGTCGAATCTTGCCGTTCAATTGAGACATGCGTCTTGTAATCTGCCGACTCCCCGATATTTGTGTCAGATTTCGCGGAGTCACCAGATCACTTGCAGCCTCGTAAACGGCACAATTGACTTGCCACAGGTCGCAGTCATCTGGAAGAGCATCCAGAAGTAGGCTATTTGCTCTGTCTAATTCTCGTTGTTTAGGCAAAATTTTTGTTGTCAAATTCCGCCTAAACACGAGTGTCGTGCTTTCATAATGTGGAGCATCTCTCCCAGCACCGCGTACGCGCTCAGTTGTTATTGCCCGCACATCCGGTACCGGTTGACAGTTGGGAACAACGAAACCTATCCGCCTCAGATAGGCCACATAATCTCTCAGTTGTTGTTGAGAAAAGCGATCTGCCAGTTCGGGATGCATTACTGCAAACCGACTATGCATTCGCGCCATGTAACCTCTCTGTTGCGGACAGCTCTCCTCGTAGCAGCGCATTAGATCTTGTCTGAGATCCTCCGTCCACTGAAATCGTCCGTGGACATGAGCTGGTCGTCGTCCCGGGACACCTGTTTCGGCTCCTCCACCTCGGGACTGGGCTGCATCCGAAGCAGCCCGATGGTCAGGAGCCCTGCGCGTTCTATTCATAGTAACCGCATCAAATACAGGAAGTAGGGTGGTTAGCCCT
This sequence comes from Trichopria drosophilae, assembly GCA_030407085.1. Classification (NCBI taxonomy): domain Eukaryota; kingdom Metazoa; phylum Arthropoda; class Insecta; order Hymenoptera; family Diapriidae; genus Trichopria; species Trichopria drosophilae. The sequence goes on along the minus strand of CM059582.1, from coordinate 10,717,284 downwards.
ACTCCCCGTTGTTATGCCTCTCTCGTTTGTCTCTTACCTCGCCATCCATTGGGGTTGGTTACCCAATCTCTGGCAAGGTTGCTAAGAGTCCAGGGCCCACCGGCTTTAATAAGCACACGTGGAGGTGAGAGTAGGCCATTTGGGAAGATAGGCTAAGATGCAGCTTTTTGCATAGCCGCATTGTGTTACGCGTCATTCCCTTTGGGCCCCATATTATTATTATTATTGTTATTGTTATTATTATTATTTTAATAATAACTTTAACAACAACATTGGTTTCTTATGTCGCTCAATCTGTACGAAAAGTGAGAAATTTTTGCTCAAATCTCTACCAGATCAGCGTGAAAGGTCACTGCAACCACGCCCCAAACCATGAGGTAGGTGATTGCAGTGTCAGTCATGAGTCGATTCCCGTATGACAGCACCCCGAAAAATGTTAAACAGACAGCATGGTTCGTCTTACATATCGCGAACTGCTGCTTGTAAACAATTCCGAAAAACTGCCAGATCGGGGATCGAACTCACGACCTGCGACTTCGTAGTCCAGTACGCTACTGCCTTATTATTATTATTATTATTATTATTATTGCTTTCTTTGTAAATATAAATTGGAAATTGTAAATACATCTATGCTTTCTAAATTTGAAAGGTGTAATATACCTATGCATATATAGATATCAAGCATTTAAAAAAGTTTCATGTCAATGGATACTATTTCAACTATTTTCGCATATTTGACCTTCAGTGACCTTGAAATGACCTTTACAAAATAACCACTTTATACGTAAAATTTCTTACTCTTTTCAAATCCGGGATAAAAAATAGTGATTCTCATTTAAAAGTGTCATGTTAACTCTCATATGACCTTGACAATGACCTTCAAGGTCAAATTCACTAGTACCATTGGGTGACCCCCTTTGCCCCTTGTAACTTTCGTCTGAACCTTTAAGTGTATAGATTGAAATATACAAATATACAAAAATTAAAATATACAAATATATACCGCGTTGATGCGAGAGAATGTTACATTGGGAAACCTATGTTTAACCTACAAATACTAACATGTTTAATGAGTTTAAACATGTAAGCGCAAACTTGGACTAAATTCGTTAATAATAAGATTAAATGAGGAACTCATATTATATAAATTTATATGATAAATATTTTGCCGTGCATATGAAAGCTTGCTTTGTCGTTTGAAAAAAAAATTCACTAGGAATACAACATTTGCGAATTAAATAACATTTTTTATGTTTAAATTAACATATTTTGCTGCAAAGGGGTCAATTCTACGGGAATGTAATCTGAAATATTCGTGTCAAATAAGTTTTACCGATATTTCATAAATTGCGGTCGATATTTTTGAAAGTATGATTCCCCTATGTAACATTCTCTCGCATCCACCCTGTATATGGGTGATTGTAAGGAAACTGTGCCCGTATTCTGTAAGTCGGTATTACGAATAACGTCGACGTTATGACAATTCCAACCAACCACGGTCCAGGATATTGTCGTTATCGACAGTAACGTTAACGTTATTGTTAATACCGACTTACAGAATACGGGCACTGGCTTTTTTTCGGTCTAAACAATTTTATTGTATATTTTCTCAATAATCATTCTTTACAAGAACTTATGTTGTTGTTATCTGTTGGTACAGTTTAATTCTATAAATTCTTATAAGAAAGGGTAAAAAAATGGGTATTAATTTCGTTAAAACTAATCAAAAATGATGAAATGTCAGACCCGTGGCGCGTCCTTAATATATGTCAGACCCGTGGCATTTCTTTTAATTTTCTAAAGTTGTAACGACATTAACAGAGGTTATTTGTCACTTTTCTAGAAGTACCATTAGAAATACACTATACCAAAAAATTGTTTCCTGTGAAGAATGATGATTCCGAAGTTTTTAGTATGAATTTAGAAATAAAATCCACGCCGAAAAAAAAGCCAGTTTCCTTACAATCACCCATATGGGTGATTCTCTCAAAAAGTTTTTTCTCTCAATAAATTTTCGTTTATGGAATTTTTTCCAAAATTGTTCAAAATCATTTAAAATTAATAATGTAATTGTATCAGCAATATGATGTTATTTATCAGTATTCAATAAGATTATATGAAAAAAAAACAATTTTCATTTGCATACTTGGAAGTATTCATGTTTAATAACCATATATGCACTTGGTTAAAAACTCCGGTTACGGAGTGCAGTTACGGAGTGGAGTTGTTACACCACATATGCACATATTAAACATGAATATTTCGTAAGTGTAAGATTTAAGAGTTCAAATTACTTTAAGTGTAGGTGTAGCAGCTTGTAGCTCACATTATAATCATACAGATTTATAGGTATACGATTTTAGAGTTAAAATATTCATATGATTATACAGACTTGGGAGCTTAGAGATCACATTTACATTCATATGGTTACATAGTTGTAGGTATATAGTTCAAATTATTTTTCTTAGTTATGTAAATATAGGAGATTACAGCTCAAATACATTTCTATTCGGTTATGCAGGTACACCAGGTTACAGCTCAAATGATAATCACACGGTTCTAGAGTATTATAGCTTTTACGGGTGTAGTATGATAGAAAAAATTTCAGATTTTATCGGTCATACTGGATTAGTAATATAAATTTTGGAATTTTGAATTCAAATTCATAATCAGCGATCCCAAAAACCTTTGGATATTGAATTATATAAAAACCGAAATAGTAGATAAAAAGAGATTTTTGTTAATCTTACCAAAAAAACTTCTTCATACATTGACGAAGAATTTTTGTATTGGAAGTTTTTTTAACTTCAATTTTATAACCGACTTTTCTCGTTATAGCTCGCAAACCGCTCAGCTAAGTGCTCAGCTAGATTTGAAGTAGGTAGTACCTACCTTCTAGCGGGGCAAACACATAGATCATACACACATAGTTGAAACGTTTACACACATAGTTGAACACGTTTAGTTGAAAAAAAGTAAGTTGATTATTAAGTCGTAGAAGAATACGCAATTATTTTTTACTTTTTAGTGCATTTTAATTTGTTTTGAAATAGTTTTTTGTTTTGAAGTCGGTTTTTTTTTTGTTAAAATTTTTATTTATTCGAGATATGGCGAGTTGAACTCAACAACATTTATTCATAATCGTTCCCGTGGACAAACCTTTTTCCGGCATTCGAACGCTCGCGCACATCTTGCACGGGACCCTCAATTCTATCCGCCTCGTGGTAGTTTGTTACATTGAGTACGCTTGCCTCTAATATAAATTATATGCACGTTTATCGCCGCTGGTATCATTACGTTGCGTTCTCCTCTCGTGGTAGAAATAGATTGCCATTTTATAAGTGTTAATGTGACGCAACAGTACACTACGAGTTTTTGCAATGTATGTGGGGATATAGGCTCTCAATTCTGCACTGATGTGTTGAGAGCTCTGTAAGAAAGGACTGCAAATTTTGCGAGAAGATTAAATCTTCTTATGGTATAAAGATAGTTACATATCAAACTTTAAAAGTTATTATATTTAGTCAGAAAATAACTTGTGTAATTTTGTTCTATTAAATTTATTATTCTCTTTATTATTATAATTAGTACTTGATTTGCAAATATGTCGATATTTAAAATTAAAAATTCATTCCTTTGTAATGTAATTTGGAAATCAAAGTCAGCTGCTGACTTCGTCAAGCATAGTATTGAACATGTAAAAAACACAAACGATTATAATGAAAAACATTTGTTACAGATCGAACAGAAAATATCGAAACGTTTTTATCCTGAATTTATGAGGAGATGGAAGGGAGTTTATACAAAAAAGGATCATTCTTAAAAAAACATACAGTTTTCTTCGAACAAGATTTGGTGGTTGAACTACGCGATGATCTTGTTAACAGCCACACCCAATCAACTTCCTTAGTAGGTAATAGAAAATTAGGTCGCCCTCGAGTTTCTTACGAAGAAGGTTCTAGACAAACAAAAATGAGGCAATCGATAGAGTTGGCACCAAACACAGCAAAGAAGCATTGATCAAAGCTGCTGAGCTCAAAGATGATGATCTTGACGTCAATTCTGATTCTGAGGTAGATATAAATTATTTCGTTGATGAAAAGAAACGTAGCAATTTACTAGCAATGTATTTGGACTTAGGACTAACGGCTCGAACGTACCAAAAAATGAGACTTCATAATAAGAAATTAAAAGGTACGACATATCCTGCATGCCGAACAATCATAAAAGCAAAAGATGATTGCTATCCCGACAATCTCAATGCAACGGAAACAGGATGCGATGTCGATTTGATATTATTGTTAAATCACACAGAAAAAAGAATTCTATTATCTTTGAATATTGATTTAAAAGAGCTGTCTGGAAAGAAACTGACTTTAATTGGCAAATGGGGAATGGATGGTGCAAGTGGACAACAAACAACTCGTCAAAAATGGCAGAAATAATTGCAAGGATCCGTTCCTTTAGATAAGGCAGTCTTCATAATTTCATTTGTAACTTTGCAATTGAAACTTGGCGATGTTATTATTTGGACAAACGAATCACCATCGTCCATCCATACATGTCGAGTAATTAAGTTTCAATTTATCAAGGAGAGCAAAGAACAAGCCATGAAAGAATATAATTTTGATAATGATATTTTAGAGAGAGAAGAAACAAACATTTTATTAATCAATGATATCGCTTTGGACGTAAGATTCGATATAAAGTGTACTATGATTGATGGGAAAATGTGTAACTTTCTGACTGCTCAAGATACCTCAAATAAATGCAATATATGTGACGTAGGACCAAAGTTTGTAAACGACCTCGAATACGTACGGACATTGAAATGTAAGACCAAGTATTATAAGTTTGGTCTATCCACCCTGCATTGTTGGATACGGTTTCTGGAGTATTCGTTACACATTTCGTACAATTTAGATTTCAAAGCAACTGCAGCAATGACTTCCGAGCAAAAAATATTAAAAACGCGGAGAAAGCGCAAAGTTCAAAAAGCCCTGCTGTCAAAACTGTCGCTACCAGTAGACATCGTCAGGCAAGGTTTTGGGACTTCGAACACTGGAAACGTTGCTCGTGATTTTTTTCGGAATGTAGATATAACAGCTGAATGTACAGGCCTGGACAAAAACTTTCTGACAAGAATATGCAATATATTGCAAGTCATAACGTGTGGAAAAGAAGTCGATTGCGACAAATTTGAGAAATATTGCTTTCGAACGGCAGAGATTTGTATTGAATTGTATGGATGGTATAAAATGCCTCCTTCAGTCCATAAAATTTTGTTGCATGGAGCGGCCATAATAAAATCATTTCACCTTCCAATAGGTTGGTATTCTGAAGAGCCTCAAGAAGGCAACAATAAGACCTTCCGCGAAGCTAGAGCTGAACACAGTCGCATGATCAATAGAACAGTCACTAATTGCGATTCTCGTCGACATCTGTTAATGACATCGGATCCATTAGTAAATTCCGCAAGATATACGGATCATCATAAACGGATTCCGCTTACTGCGGGAGCCGCAGAATTGATTCTCAATGGACAAACTTTGTAAAACTCTAAGCCTGAACAAATGTATTTTAATTATAAAAAAGTTCCATTAAAGGAAAGAAAGCAATAAGAAAGAAAAATAAAAAAATATTTAAAAAAAAATTTTATAAACAATTTAAAAAAAAGTTTAAAAAAATCAATAAAACAGCAAAATTACAAAAAAAATAAAAAAAAAACTTCTTTCACGACTGCTACCTTGACGATGGTAAAGAACCTTACTTATTCTGTTTTTAATTAATTAATTTAAATGCATTATGTAAAAGACCAATGAAATGTTGAATTTCAATTTAGTAATTGAAAACACAATAAAACTAATGGCAGTCATTTCGACTATTTATAAATCTGTGGTCGTAAGGAAAAACCAGGTAACTGACTTTTTTGTAAACTCGAGAAAAATGCATTTAAAGTTTCACATTTGCATTTCAGCCTGTGTAAATGTGATTTTTATTCTTTAAATAATTCTGAAATATGATAGTGAATCCAAATTTTGATCTGACAGATCGATTGTAAATCAAAAATGCATTCTGTTTTCGATAGTTTCTTAATTTTTTCAAAAAAGTCAGTTACCTGGTTTTTTCTGGCGACCACAGAAATGTATTACTCGACTTGGATTCTCAGTCTCTAAATCTGAATCAACGAAAATACCTGCGAATCAGCGACTACTCGGATTCAGGCTTAGAAAGCATCGATGAGTTTATATTATTTCCTCTAAATTATACGGGTGCAGCAGCCTACAGCTCAAATTATATTTATATGCTTATGTAGGTATAGTGGTTTGAAGTTTAAATATTCATATTATATTTTTGCAACGCATGCACGAAAAACTCGTGTTTTTCGGGGTGTTTAGGGTGCGAAAAGTGAGTGATTATCGCACAGGGTGCGAGAAATTTTACTGCGCATGCGCACTTAGCTTTTTCTTAACTTTTCGCACGCTGTGCGTTTCTAAAGTGTGAAAAGTTTGGAAGACACTCACTTTTCGCACGCTATAAACTCGCCTTCGGCTCGTGCGGAACATTCCCACTCGTCGATAAAGGCATTCTTTTCGCACTTGATACATAATATACTATTATATGCTTATGTAGGTATAGTGGTTTGAAGTTTAAATATTCATATTATTATGTAGATGTAAATGTAAGATTTTTGTGTTTAAATTACTTTTCTTTTCTTTATCTAGGTGTAGCAGGTTACAGCTCGTATTACACTCATACGGTTATATGAGTTTAATCATTTTGTAGGAAAACGCCCTTAAAAACTACAAATTTCATCCGCTATATAGAATCCGCCATTTTGAATTTGGAAATTCTGAATTCAGATTCGTAATCAGTGATCAAAAGAACCCCCACATACCAACTGATACCAATTTTGATGTAAATTAAAAAAAAATCAAATAAATCCGCCATATTGGATCCGCCATTTTGAATTTTTGAAAATTTTACATTGAAATTTTGATCAGCATCCTCGAAAGCTACGATACTACAATATTCACAATATTTTCTGCATTACGCTAGAAATTACATGTATATATACTGAGTTCGTCGTTAATTTCCAATTAAAAATAACCATCTTTTTATAATAACTCGTTGAAATGTACACCGAGTAATCCCTCTGTAGCACTACCTTATTGTAAATAATTTCACGAATATTTAAAAAAAAAAATCATTAAAATTGGTTAAGAATTGAGCTTCTGAGCGACTTTTGGACAATATGCAACACTGTGCGGCGGAGACTTAGAACAACTCGAGCAGCACTCTCGTCCCTCGTGTTCGACTCGGGACTCGAAAATTGCTCTCGTAATTCAAAAGTCCCTCCTCCGCCCCCTTGGTGCATAATATACTATTTCATCATCGTTCATTTTTTGTTAAAAAAATACGAACATTTTAAATTTCCGCTTCAAGTCATCATATTTACATTATTTACCTTCAAAATCATTCTGAAATTTTGGACTTAGAAATCGGGAATAAATTGGAGTTTAATATTTACGCACGTTCATTCCGGATCACAGTCATTGATCGCTTCTGGAACTCTCTCCCACGTCATCTACAGACACTTACCTCTCTTGCACCATTTCATGCGAACATCTTTTCATATTTGTTTAGGCAGGCCAAAGCTATGATCCACGGTTTGTTTGCCGTTACTACTAAGTACAACTGACTCGTGAAAATGTATTCCTATTTTAGGAGTAGTTATATTAGATTAATATAGTTAACATTAGAATTATAATTAGGTATCTACCTGTATTAGAGTTGAGTAGAGCATAGTAACTGTTTATATATTGATAATATAAATAAACATGTATCAAATAAAAAATGTCTTATTCATTTATTCCGTCCGTCGCCACAATTCGCTCGAGACCAGATGAGGTACTTTATAATAGCACACCCACCATAAAAATAAATCGCATGGGACGATAGCAAAAGAGTCTGGAAGGTATTTTTTCAACGAACATATTTATAGCAATTCTTACAGACCTTTCGATTGCCCCAAACATGACTACTTTGATCTATCAAATTTTTAAGAAATTGTAAGTACTGTTAGATTGTTTATTTTCTGTTTGGAAATGGAAATGGAAATGGAAAAAGCGGAAAGATTAGTATCTTCCGTTTGGAGATGAATATCTTTTCTACAAGATGTATTTTCTCTTTTTTTTTTACGCAAAGATTTTCTCCTTTTTTGATCTGTCACTCCCCACCACTTTAAAGCGCATGGGGGCCGTTAACGGCTACAAAATAATGTTTTGTATCTGAGTTATAAGGTAAACGTACTGATACTTGGACTTGAACCTATGCCTGAACAGACTAGGCGATTTTTGTTTATTCTCTTGGCAAGAGTCAAAATGTATTAGGTTGTCCAGCTATAGGTTCGCGTCCAGCAATTGGTGCAATTGGTGTTTTGAAAGGAAAATTTTGTTCGACGAAAAATTTTGTCCACACATTTTTTATTAATGGTTTTCAAATAAAAAGGAAAAATCTTGTACTTGCGCTGCAGAACATCCTATATCCTCACATTTTTTACACATATTGAGGTACCTGTTGAATAAAATAAAAAATATCTCCTACATTTATTCCGCTTTGAATATTATGCGTCGCCACAATTCGCTCTAGACAAGGTCTCTCTTATTCTATAATCTCCCTTATTCTAATTGGTCCAGCCTCTTTTATTCTAATCGTTCCATAATATTGTCCACGAATCACAAGCTTACAAACAAATTAAGTGGAGGTAAGAGGAAATTTAGAAAAAGAGAGGTCCTATACTGTACTTTATATTAACACATCTAGCGTAAAAATAAATCGTATCGGAGAGACTATAGGAAAGAAGTCTGGGAGGGCCTCGCTTAGAGATTCATAAGAGACTCCCTCAGATTGGTTGACTAGTATCTCCTAACGGCATTCATATACTACACGAGAGGTCGAATGGGATAGATTCCGAGGATATGGGAGAAACTGAACAAAACGCTTCTAGGAGAGATCAGGAAGACGCGAGTATAGGAGAGTTTTCCAAAGCTTGGGAATCACTAAGCGCATATTCGCGCTTTTAAGATTTTTAATTAAGAACTTTTCTCCAATTTCCTCGGAATCTCGCCCACACTCGTCTGAAGAGACTCGTGAACCAATCTCTAAGGGAGTCTCTTATGAATCTCTAAGAGAGTCTCTCCCAGACTCTCTTCCCATAGTTTCTCCCATATCCTCGGAATCTCCCCCATACTCGTACTCGCGACTTCTCCCGTAGTATCGATGTCGTTTGGAGAGACTAGTGAACCAATCTCTGAGAGAGTCTCTTATGAATCTCTAAGAGTGTCTCTCCCAGACTCTCTTCCCATAGTCTCTCCGATACGATTTATTTCTACGCGGGACTGAACAAACAACTCACATTTGCGCGTACTAATATGCTGTCAATCGAATCTGCTATAGACGGTCTCCACGATATAACATTCTTCTACCCTCTGATTACTCCTTTGAATGGAATTAAATGAGGTAGTAGCATCAGTTGAATGGCGACCTTACTATCTGCATAACGTAATATAAAACACTTAATGAATATGATAACATCAGAAGTATTTTACACGGAGAAAAATAACCGGCTAAATCAGCCGAAAAATCAGCAGATTCTACCAATTTTATCCTATAGGGCTAGCTGTTGGAATTCCGTTAGGGATAGCCGATAATTTCAGCTAAATTTACTGAAAAAGTCCGCAAATTTAGCGGAACAAATCTGCTAATGTAGCGGAAATTTAGA